>CAMZMU010000107.1:41111171-41775155 GCA_947311845.1 Poa pratensis
GCCTACACCGAGATGTCGGACAAGTGGCGGTGGGCGTGGAGCCGTTCCACCGAGATGCACTTCCCCCACAGGTTAGACTTATCATTCTCCGAATTAATCCATACTTCATCAAAATACCATCGGACTAATCATATTTGCCTTGACCCTACCCAGCAGCTCTTCGACGCCAAATCACCGAAGATGGAGATCTCTCCACCAAAGTGTGGGGACCGGATCGCAGCCCGTGCGCGAGGGCGAAGAGGATGCGGATACGGACGATTATTTGCCGATTCCGCGTGCCAAGCCCATCCGCAGGTAAGCAATTGACTATTTACAACATTCCGACGATGAAGATGATGATTGCTGGATCCTAGATCACATTGATGCTATTCAGATTTCATGGTCACCAACTTGTGTTCCAGCCAAACAGATGCTCAAGGGACATCTCGAAAACGCGATGACGCTTCGGATCAGATGCCCCTCAAGCCAAGAGACAGAAGAAGCTGCCTTCAAGCCGAATCGGCTCAGCCCATGCCTACCACCAAGGGGTAATGCCAGCTTAACTTCATTCGCTTTCCTCCTCTATTATCCGAGCACCTTTATCCGAGTTAACTGTTTACTCTGCTCTATGTAGTGACGTCATCGTCACCGAGCAAACTCATTCATCCATTCTTTTCTCCCATTCCTCCACGGAACGGCCATGGAGCACCAGTCTCCTTAAAAGGCTGCCGCCTCTCCCGCGCGTGCCACAACTGCCAACTCCTCCGCCGACTCTCATTCCAGAGTCGTTTATTGACTGGAGAATGAGGAAATCTCGGCTCCTACCCGAGATTCAACTTGGCCACGTCTCTAAAGGAGTTGGAGAAGGAAAAAAACTAAGACTTCGGCTAAGTCTTTTGACTAAGCCGGATCCTCGCCCTACCCCAGGCTCAAGCTCTGCTGAATCAAGAGCAGCAGAAGAAGAAGAAAAAAGCAGCAGCAACAACCTCCCGAGAAGCAGCAGAAGCAGCAACAGGAAGTACTTAAACCACCACAAGCAAGCGTCCCAGAACAACCGAGGCAGCAGATCCAGCAAGACCCCGGGCGCATCGCCTCTACCTTAGACTGACTCAAGCCGCCTCTGGCCAGCGACTCCAACCACCTCGGATAAGCAGGTGGTTGCTAGCAGACAGGTTTCCGCCACTCCTCAGCAACTCGGGTGCATGATCAACTCTCTGAGTGCGATCACTCGCGCCCGACTTAGTGGCCAGGTTCTGCCGAATCTCCGCACTCCGAGCACGACAACCTCGGCTCCGCAGAGCAATTTCGTTAAAGCTTGGAATACTGCGGACCTTGCCGAAGGCTCAACTACTTCAGCGTCGCCACATCCGGCTGGCCCTAGCCGGATTTTCAATCTCTACACTCTGTACATGCCTCGGTCGTTGAAGCTAACCGGGTCTTCGAGGTAATTTTGCTGAATCCTGCTTTTATTTCATCATGATCAATCTGCACTATTCCCAGTCCCCGAATTCGGGTCGAACGACTGATACTCCTCCGAGTAAGAAAGTCATTCGGCTTGAATCTCTAAAAATTGATCATGAATTTTGTCTTAGCCGAAAAAATCGTGGGACTCCCAGTCCCCGAGTGTCTTTTCCAATTGAGTCGTCAACTTTTTTTATCAATCTCGGGCCTCCAGTCCCCGAGATTCGTTTTGGCTCTATGTTGCTAGTCTCGGGTGCCAGTCCCCGAGACTCTTTTTACGCCATTAACCGTTTTTTTTCTTTCAGGAAACCACGACTGCTCGCAGCCGGATCATTAAGCAGCTAGTCCTGCAACACCAGCCCTCCAAACTTCCTTCGATGCCAAGGTGAGGAGATGAAAAAGAAAGAACAGGAGCACAGGCGCGCTTTAGCGGAGGAAAAGTCAGAAGTGACTCGGCTCCAGCGGCTTGACCGGGTTGGAAAAAAGTGAAGGCCAAGCTCAAGAAAGACCGGGATTTCGCTGCAAATGAGAAGATTTCGATCCAGAAGGAGCGAGATGCTTTCAAAGCCGGGCTTGCGAAGCGGGCCGAATTGGACAGAAAATCCAAACGGTCGTTGCAGACGCTGAAGCCGAAGCTAAAAGCGGCGAAAGATGATCTGGCTGCTCACAAGGCGGTCAGCGTGAAATGGCTGGCTGATCTTGCTAGCCTCAATGAAGACATGGACCGTAAGTTTGCCGAATCTCCTCTTTCACCTCTGCTCTTTATCCGACACATAATTTTGTGTTCCCTCTCGTTTAATTCGGTGTTAGCTTATCTGTATGTAGGATAGTTTACCAGCATCGGCTTCAAGCCGCCAAAGCTGTGAGAGATGCCCGAGCTGAGAGAGCTAAGTTAGCTGGGGCTCCCCTACCAGAGACGTGGGATATCGAAGATCACATTACTGCACTTAAAGCTCGGATTGCTCCTTTGAAGGAGTCCCACATTGATCTGCTCAATGCAAGTCTCAAAGCTCACCGAGTCTTGTTTCCTGAAGCCCGGCAAGTCCGGTCGACGGACGAGCTAATCAAAGACCTGGATCGGGCGAAGACCCGGTTAAAGCAGTGGAGATCTTCGTCCGCCCGCGCTGGTGCTGACGCAAGTTTGCTATTTATCATGTCTTGGTATGAGCTGAATGAGCTCGGCAAAGTGCGCTCACTTCGCGAGGGTTCTTCATGGGCTAACGATCCGAACCGGATCAAGATCCGCGAGAAGCTGCCAACTTTATGGCCAAGTTTGCAAACACAAAGCATCTTGATCTGGACGCTCCGGTCTACTCGGATGGGGAAGAAACTGATGAAGAGGAATCGGATGATGCCTCCCTTGAAAATACGCGAGTCTGAGGGCGAGTCTGGTGATTCGGCTAACTCTGCCGAACAACCTCGTATCAAGTCCACCAAAATGCCAGCTTCTGACTCGGCCAAGACTGCCGAACATCTCCAGCCAAGACTTCCAAGATGCCAGCTACTGACTCGGCTGAAACTGCCGAACAAGCTTTAGTCCAAACTTCGAAGACGCCAGCCACTGACTCGGCTGAGACTGCCGAACAAGCTTTAGTCAAGACTTCCAAGACGCCAGCCACTGATTCAGCTGAGACTGCCGAACAAGCTTTAGTCAAGATCGCCAAAACTTCAGCTGATCCGGATGCTTCCGAGTCTGCCAAGCCTTCGAGCTCTCCGTCCAAGGTCACCTGCAAGTGAGGGTCCTCTTTCAACCGAGGTTCCTCCATCATCGAGTTCATCCCTGCAACCGAGTCTCCTGCAACATGGCTCCTTCTTCCTGAATTATCTTAATGAAAAACATTAAATCCCCGGTATGCGGGAGCAGATGTAATATACAATTTAAGTTCTTCCGAGACTACTTTTATTTTGCTTAATGTGATCCGGACTAGGTTTACTAGTCGTAAACCCGTGCACTTGCACAGGCTTTACCTAGTTAAAGATTCGTTACCCACACTATATAGGATATGCTTGTAAGAACAATGATTGTATAGTTGTTCTTAGTAAGTTTAAAATAGATGTAGCTGCCTGCGAAAAACAAAATTATAAATCGGTTTCGTCACTACTAAAAGCATATTTTAAAATAAACTTTTATCAAATCGGAAATCACATAATTTCAAACCTGATATCATTACCTCAGTGCTGAATTATTCAACTACAATGGTGAGTTACTAAGAGACAGTAACATATGTGGTTAAAGAAATGATCCAGATTTACCAATAACTATATTATATCCCGAGATTAATAGATTCTTGTGTAAAGAGAGCATGGAATGATCTCTCATAGTCTTGGGAGTGGCAAGTGGCAGAGAGGGTCTGCAACCAACACAACTCTAGATCCAAAAGACATCACGGCCTGTAAAGGTAAATCTCCGCTAGCTTCAAATAGATCCGACCAAAAGCATATGAGTCATATATAAATTTGTAGCCAACAAATCTAGCTGATTGATTGTTGAACATGATAAAAAACATTTGTAAAATATATGCAGTTGTTCACTGTACTCAAATTTGTATATTGGTGAAAATGTAACTGAAATAATCTTTTGGTTGGTATATATGCTGAGATGCTTTTTATCAAATTACAAATTCATGCAAATAGATAAGATAACGTACCTGAAACAAAATGATATAATTTAATGGAGCTTCTAAGCAAAGCAATATAAGTGGAACTTTTCATTTCAGTCAGGCTATCATGACTACGCACACCGAACTTCACAGTAATATTATATCTGCAGCTAGTAAAGTATCATTTTGATGTAAGCTTGTGTTAATTTTGTGCTCCCAAATAGAAGAGCTAAGAATCGCAAATTAACCTTTAATGTGCAAGACTAAGGACATGGAAATATGTGGAAAGACATATCTGAAATATTCCAATCATAAGGATACATTACTCATGTATAAGGTTGCATGTTGTTCTTGTCAGTATCCCTCATGGCATGGTATCACAGTGACAATTCCATTTTCAAAGTATAGAGATATCAAAATATTAAAATTGCGTACTCCATTTGAGTTTTATAACAAAAAAGGAAGCCCTCAAAATAAAATGTATTAAAATAATAGGGTGGCGGAAGCACCTGTTGCTTTTTATTAGGCGCCACACTGGAGTGTAATGTGAGATTCTAGTTGCGACTAATATGCAGAACATCAAGAGTTCCTCTGCATTCCATAATTTCCTGCAAGTTGATCGAGACGTTAACTTGAGAATCATTCTGATTACACTCAATGGATCTTTTCACTGCTGTTGAAAATTTAGGAAGTTCACAAATTAGTCAAAACACCTAGAGTGCATAGCCCGACACCAGGAAATTAGGCAGGGATAGTGGCTGGCGAATGATTTGAACTGGATTAAGAGCATGCCAAGTTCTTGAAATCAAATATCTGTTTTGACACGTCCACAACCAAGTCGTTAATGGTGAGGTCAAATTCTGCTGCTTCCGGGGCATGCACATGTTGGACAGCTAACCTTAATCTTCACGTTACCTACCTTCATTTCTCAGATTTGGCACCTTCCTGTATGTGGAAACAAAGACAAATATCTGATGAATATATTCTACCATTTTCTTCATAAAACCTGCATCTAATACATTGATCTCGAATAATTTGATACAAATATAAATTTTTGCATCTATACTGAGAAGGAGCGATCACTAATGTGTGGTGTGCAAATCAAGCACGAAAAATCAAACCAATAACTGTACAAAAGATTTTAACACCAATAACTGTAAACTCAAAGTGCTGAAGACTGAACAATTGTTTGGGTATTTTTTATTGTAGAAGTTTACAGGGAGTAGCTTTATGGCATGTAGTTTCCATATATATATATACATATTTATTTTTCGAACAGATGCAAGTGGTTTCTGGAACGGAATCAAAATTGGTAACATCCAAAGAACTTTGAAAGATAAGCAGAAATATTGATATTTGATACTAACCTGAAAACCGTCTGGCTGTGCTGTCATACCCAGTCTTTTAGAAAAATCACCTTGCATTGCAAAGTGATTTTTAGGTTTTATATTTTCTGTACAGGATGATGAGTGCCATGCGCGAATTAATAGCATAATATAGAGAAGGAGGATAAATGCACATCTTAGACAATTTGTTTATTCCACCAGATGTGTCGTAGAAATATCAGCATCATAAATATATAGTTTTTAGTATGTGACCTCGCTATTCTCAGTAACACAGTCAAGAAAAAGAATCAGAATATACTTTAAAGGAAGAATAATTAAAATCTGATGTCCTACCCGGACGCCTAGAAACATCACCTTCAATTCATGGGCGTTCTTAGATTCAATTTTCCTGTAAAGCTTGATCAGAGGCAGAGTAATAATGCGCTTACCTATTTCTCCATCCCATCGATATAAACTAATGTAATGCATGTACGTGCATGCGTGTTGGCGGACACCGAGACCGGCATCCTGCTGCTGTTGCGTGCGATGTAAGTCGACGTCAAACTGCACCTCAAGATGGTCGATCAGTTGTTAAACGGCTAGCTGCAAATCAAGAAAAAATAGCAAGATGCATACATGGAACGGATCGAATTGATATCCTTAAGTGCCGTCGGCCGTGCTTAATTTGCTCATGTATCTCCGAAGCCTGCATGGACAACAACGGACAGATCCGTGGTGCAATCTCGATGCATAGGCATTGAGAACAAGCAAGAGCGCACCCCCTGGGCGCCTCCCCAGCCTATCCACGTGTCACTCTTGTTTTGTCCTTTTCGAGAACGATAGGAACGTGGAGCTCGCGGGCTGGGCGCTGGTTTTGCCTCGCTGTACTCCTCATCTATTTGTACTTCACCGGTTTGTACTGCATCCATTTGTACTGCACATCCTTTTCTCGTCGGTTGGACTCGCACGCACGCCATCCCACCCAAAGATCTCTTGCGGTGCCGCTCTCCCTCGCCACCCCTTCCTCCCTCTCGCCTGAAGAGTGAGATCTTTGGCCGTGCCGTCGCCCGATCTTCAGCCCCTCCGGTGTTTGCTTTGCAATGGAGGGATTTGGTTGAGGTATGTGACTTAATTTTTCTGTGATTTGGATGGGGCGGACAAGCTCCCGTGAGGCCTGGATAGGATGCAGGACTGCAGGGGTGGGGATTGGTGGAGGAGATAGGAGAGGAGGCACCTGAGGGAGAGGCGACGGAGTGGCCGCTGCACGGGTAGGAGATGGAGCGGCGGCGACGGCGGCGGGTCTGTGGTGGCAGCGGCGACGGCGGGCGGGAGGATCTCTGGGGCTATCCACGTTGCACACCTGGCGGGCACGGGCTGGGCATCGCTCGGAAGGATTTGGCCTTTCTTCTCGTCTCGCTCATCCTCATCGGAAGCCCTAGCCGCCACACCCCGCGCTCTGACTCGTGACCCTGCGTCCTCCCACAGCCCCGCTCCTCGCCTCTTCCTCTCCGCCGCCACCGCCGCCTCGCTGGCCACCACATCCTCCCCACGCACCGGGCCGCGATTGGAAGGGGAAGCTGCACACCGACGCCGGCCGAGCTCCGCCTCATCCACCCCGCCCCTCTTCGTCGCGCGGTCTAGCAGGTCATAGGCGTTCACGCCGCCACCGCTGCCGTCTCCGCCCTACCAGAAGACGACGCCCAGCGCCCGAGGACCCGAGGTAGTCCCTCCCTTGCATCCTCTGCTCGTTCCGGGCTGACCCATTCGCGATGCTCAGGGCGGCACTGAGATATATTACAACGTATGCTCTCTAAATGGCTTCTACGGTAGCAATTAGTTAACAGGTTGATGGACCTTTATACACATGGAAATAATAGGTCGTATTCTACGGATTATATTTTTGTCTTATGCTTCTTAAATCAGGTCGGGATGGCAAGGTGAGGTGAATGAACTTTGTTCTTTTTTTTTAAGTGTTTCAGTTTGATCATATGTTGCAGGGCACTGATTTGTTGCTTGTGCTTATTCTACTGCATCCTTGAATGTGCATGTTGATGAGCTATAAGATCAGAAGTTAATTTGCCGGAGGCATCCATTTGACTGAGCCAAGTTATGCAGGTACATCAAGTTTGACGCCTTCACTACTGCAGCCGAGAGAGGGCTGTCAGTCAAAAGGATTGTTAGCTGCATAACTATGTGGGAGATTATTGTTCGTGCCGTTGGCGATGATGCTATAAGGAGCGATCGCCATGTAGTTGATTTCACAGACGATGGCAACAAGGTGAATAAACACTTGGGTTTAGTGCCCATCTCAGTAGAAAATTGGCTTATAGAGAACTATAATGTTTGTACAGTGTACCAAAGCAGTGCAGGTTACTGCCATACTGGAAGATGGGTGGAAATCTGAATGTGGTCTTTTGGTTCGTGCAGATGGCATATGGTCAAAGGTGATGAGTTACTTGTCTTGTCAAAACGGAAGCAAAGTTGACCTGATTGAGGTTTTTCTAGGAGCCTAAATTGAGATTTTGTTAAACAGCTAGGTGAGGAAGTCGCTTTTGAGGCAAACAGAAGTATCTTATTCAGAATACACTTGCTACACCAGAATTGCAATCTTTGTGCCTCCTAATATTGACACAGTTGGGTATGTAGCTACATCCAACAATGAGTATTGTTGTTTCCTCTGTTAGAAAATACTAACGTGCTCATCTTTTTCTCTTGAAGGTACCGTGTGTTTCTTGGTCACAAACAATATGTCGTCTGGTTAGATGTATGTGATGGTAAAAATGCAGTGCTGCATATTTTAGGAGGAATCTGCTGGTGGTACTGATCCTGAAATTGGTGAGCGCTGTAACATAAATTTCTTTGTTGGCCATATTCGTTGGCATTATATAGAACGTATGTTTCTTGAAAGAAAGCACAAATGGAAATTTTGATTGTATAAACTGCTTTTAAATTAGGTTCTTTATGGTATTCAGCAAGCACGAAGACTCCGCCAAACCCTACAAGAGGATGACGCCAGCCTCTCCCTTGCACCCTCTGCCCGTGCCTTTTCATGTGGTTCACCCCTACGCGATGCTAAGTGGCAGGCTGATCATGGTGTAGGCGCGTGTGAGAATAGGGAGGACGGAGCATAGAGGGTGAGGTAGAATTAAGAGGAGACCTCTTTATCTTTAATTGCAATTTTCAATTTCTCATGGTGTACATGGGATCTGTTTTTATGTGTTTTGCATCATGTACTAAATTTTCCCACATAATTTCCAGGTCCTTGTTGTCCGTTGACAAGTATTGCGTGATGAAGCTACCTGGAAGCAATTGTACTTGACTCTTGCAATATCATCCACAAAATCTACTCCAATGCTCACTTTATAGGAAACAAAAATTTCTGTGGAGCTTTGCGCAAAATCGTTAATCTTGAGACTTTGTTATGGTAATTTCATTTTACGTGGTTATATGCATTTATGGACAAATATAAGGTGAAGGCAAATAGTTATGCATCAATCCTTGCATCCGCTCCTGATTATGTTGTACTCTACTTAGGATGCTTCCTTTCAGTTTGCCACTATTGTACCCAGCATCACATGTTTACCTAAATTATACAGTTATAATTAGAAAATTACACTATTTCTATCTTCCATGTCTTTTCTGCTCTGGACAGCATTATTTGATTTCTGGATTTAGTGTAGATTGGACTCTTCATCAGGGAATTAAGATTTTTTCTATCATATGAGTAAGTAATTGCTAATGGTGACTTCTTCTGCAGGAAAACAGAAGTGGAGCGAGCATGATTACCTATTTACCTCAGTGAATAAGGACAAGGACACAAACCATTTTTGGAGATGTGAGAGGTCTTTCCAGGGCATGTCACTATCCAAGAAATTTAACCTGCAGTAGTGAGGTCTGTCTCCATGCGTTCTTGGAGGTGAAATTCTTAAGTAACATCTTTGTTTCCAATTCTCCATGCTCCCTGTTTTTCTCTTAAGTTTCAAGTATCATGAAGTTCTAGCATGTACGAATAGGCTCCTCATATGGCTCCATAATTACAAATTTCAGCTGAGCATGTTGCAGTCCTCGACCATCAAAAGTTGCAGGTTCATTAGCGCTCATTTTGCATACTTCAGATACTTTTCTGAGCACATATTGGCAGGTGAGCATATGCAATTTATATTGTAGGATGGGTCTCATAAGAAATGGCATCGTGGAACATTAGCAGAACTTACAATGGAGCACATCCACTGTGGGATATCGATTTTGTGCAAACCTAAATGCTACCTAAAACTAGAAATGATATAACCCAAATGCTATTTAAAAGTAGAACTGAAGCAGCGGATCTACTTCAGTTTCCTTCTTCTTTAGTTCTACGTTTATTGCCAGAAATTGGTGTATTTAGCTTTGTACTATTTTATTACACCTAAATAAAAGTTCTGGCTTCGAAGCACAGACGGTGCTTTTATTTATGCAGGGAAAAGTGCAATGCATATCATGAATTGTTGCAAGAATCTATTGGATTTATTGCTCTTTCGCTGGCCAATGGCTGAGTGATATTGCAGTCCCAAATTGTACTTCTGGATAATTTGGGTGGCTCATAAGAGGTAGACTAGCTGACCTTTGGGTGTATCGACGACATCACGGAGTATTTGGGAGTCAGGGATTCTCCTGGGAGAAAACTATGAAATGCAGGATATCACCGACATGGCAACTCGTGTATCTCTTCGGTTATGTGAGTACAAGTTCTATCATACTTGGAACTTTAGTATCTTTTGTTAAAGGTGATCATCCTAAAATAGTTTTACTTGGTTCTCCCGTTTCATGGTCATGTTGTTTTGCTATCTGCGGCTATAAGGTGATTGTATAGATGGTTACATATGTATGTTAATCATCTTTGGAGTGACTAACTGACAAAATGGTCACTACATTAGTGGCCAGGTGAATATCCCCTAAAATGACGTATATATACTCATAGTATTTGCAGACTTGTTCTGATATGTTCATGATCGATAAGTGCACATAATCATTCATACGCTTGAATGCCATGACAATAGCTATATAATAGTAGGTCAGCAATTGCAATGTCAAAGTAGAAATACATTATTTGGGTCTTGCAATATAATGTATTTCTCTTTTATTTTCTTTGTGGCAGGTCTCGTCACAGTTACTCCTTTTGACTATGATTGTTTTTCTGATATGCAGGTTTGACCCGATTTATGTGATCCGAGACAAGGCCGACTAACAAGTCATAGATGTCTGACCAAGTATATTGTTACAATTTATTTAGCAGATTCAGATGTTTATATGGCATGTTGCTCTATATCTTTTGATAGGGCAAATTATAGCACCAACTTTTATGTGCTACTATGGACGTGTAGAAGACACATATCATTTTCTCATGTTAGGACTACACCTTCTAGAGTAACAAAGTATCCTTCCTGTTTTACCACCGAAATATTATTTTAGATCTAATAGTAGCACCAATTTCTATTAAACTATTTAATTTAATTGATTGCTATTGCAAAGCTGACAACCAACTCGGTGGCATTTTGTGTTTTGACAATATGAGACCATTTGGAACTTCAATCCATTTATACTGGAAGATCATCTATCAATCCATGGGAGTGAGAAAGGCCAAAATATTGTAGCACAGATTTTTCACATTACATGAGCTCACTGCTGCAGTTTGGAACTTCAGACAAGATTGCATGAAGAGCGAGGGAGTATTTTGCTACATATGTGAATGAGAATGGGCATGTTAATCTTCCAAATTTATAGGTTTTACTAGATACACATATTTTTTTTCTCAGGTTTTGACTGATCTAGCAGAAATGTAGAGTTAGACCAAGTAACTTAATGCTGGTACTTATTGTATATTTTCTTAACTCCAATATATGTTGCTGCTGTGAATCAACTTGATTGTATTGGTCTCAAGGAAATAGAGAATGTTTGGTTGGTTCCTTATGCTCAGTGTATTGCATTACGCCGATTTTTCAATCCAATCAATTGCTGTGTTGATGGTTAACAATGCATTCTAGATTAGCTGTTTGTGTGATGATTTGGATGCACCTGACCGGCTAGGAGGCGCCCGAGGGCGCCCCAGCCTCTAGTAGCACTATCATTACGCTACCTGTGAGATTGCTCTCGCGGGGCATAGCCGGCTGGGAATCGGGTGTACAAACTGGAGACAGAGCATGCGAGGATAAGGAAGAGGAATAGCGGCGCTAGGGTTTCCCAACGACGCCATGGTCCCTCGATTGGACGTGTGGCTGCAAACGTGGGATAATAGGACAGGACTCTTGCCGCACTTCATCCTATCGTACGGTTGTAATTAGGAAACGGGGATATCGGATGGACTACGTGCTTAGTTTTGTAGGATTAACGTGGAGGCTCCATTGGTGCCTCCAATTAGTAAATAGAAGATGTTGGATCATCTTAAACCGAGTCCCCGAGTCTGTTTTCTTGTTTACTATTTTTGCCGAATCTTTGCTCTTGTCTACCTTTTAGGTGTTGACAGTCGAGTCACAAGATAGGAATCATAGCATACAATACTTGAAACATGCGAGTTGTGGTTTAGAATCATCTAACATAAACAAAAAAGAAATAACAGGGGTTAGTAAACGACATGTGCCGAATCGGTTTTGGACCGAGTCCCCGAGTCCATTTTCATGTTTCCCATATTCCCACCTCTGCTCTTGACTACCATTTTGGTGTTTGTCAGTCGAGTCACGAGATCAACAACACAGCATACATTACTTGAATTTTGGGACGAGGTTCAAAGCAATCCGACACATGAACGGTATGGACAAAACAGTAATAAAAAACACATGCATAAGGACGAGGCAGTCCCCGAGTCCAGACTCGGATTGCCGAAATTTCATTTATGATAAACTGAGATACATACATTGCGCCCTTAAGAGTAAAAGGGTCGAAGCAGAGCTACATTCCAGGGTCGCTTGGTTTCTTCTCCGGGTCTGTCCAGGCCATCCTTCCTTGGTTCCTGTGCGTCTACAAGGTAGTACGAGTCATTGTGCATAGCCTTGCTCACAATGAATGGTCCCTCCCATGGAGGTGATAACTTGTGTCGGCCTTTGCTGCGCTGCACCAGCCTTAGTACTAGATCTCCCTCATGAAACACTCGAGGGCTGATCTTCCGACTATGATAACGTCGGAGACCCTGCTGTATACTGCTGTCCGAGATAGGGCCAATTCTCTTGCTTCCTCTAGCAGATCCACTGCATCTTCCCGGGCCTCTTTTGCCTCGGTTTCGGTATACATTGTCACCCTTGGTGCATCATATTCTATGTCAGTGGGTAGCACTGCTTCTGCCCCATATACCAGAAAAAATGGCGTATAGCCAGTTGACCGATTCGGCGTGGTCCTTAGACCCCATAGTACTGATGGTATCTCATCTATCCAGCACCCCGGAGTCTTTACCAGAGGTTCTATTAACCGGGCTTTTATCCCAGCTAATACCAAAGCATTTGATCTTTCCACCTGTCCATTGGACTCTGGGTGTGCCACTGAGGCTATGTCTAACCGGATCCCCTTATCATGCAGAATCGGGCAAACTCTCCCACAGCAAAGTTCGTGCCATTATCCGAGATGATGCTATGGGGGTAACCGTATCTCAAAATGATTTCTTTCAGGAAAGTTACAGCCGAATGACCATCCACTTTCCGGATTGGTTTCACCTCTATCCACTTGGTGAACTTATCCACCATCACCAGCATATGTGTCATGTTACCCTAGCCGGCTTGAATTCTCCCACCATATCCAAACACCACACAGCAAACGGCCAAGTGATAGGAATTGTTTTGAGCGCCGATGCGGGTAGGTGTGTCTGCTTGGCAAACCTTTGGCATCCTTCACATTTTCGGACTATGTCCTCTGCATCTGCATGAGCAGTGGGCCAGTAAAACCCATGCCGGAATACTTTAGCCACCAGGGCTCTTGTACTGCAATGATGCCCACATTCTCCTTGATGTATCTCCAGGAGCATCTCCTTGCCCTCGGCTGGCTCCACGCAACGCTGTAGCACCTCGGTTGCACTCCTTTTGTATAACTCCTTGTTATGATGGTGTAACCCTTGGACCTCCTCTGCACTCGCCTAGCTTCGGTTTCATCATTTGGCAAACTCCCCTCCGACATGAACTTCATGATTTCTTCAGCCCACTCCGGTACTGGATGCAAAGGGAATAAGTGCTCATCTATTTCCACTGGTTCGGCCGCCATTATTTCTTCTATCAGTCTCTGTCCATTCCCTAAGATTCGGTTAGCACCATCTTCCTCTCTTCCCTCTTCCCTAAGATTTGGTTAGCATTCCCCGAGTCTCGGTGCGCAGTCCCCGAGTCTCGCCATGCAGTCCCCGGGTCTTCCCAAATGTACCCGACATCAACATTCATAGGAACAGCTTCAGATTCTTGCTTTGGGATAAAAATTGACTCGGAATCAGGCGAAGGCTTGATTGAAGGGATCCTTAGGTGATTCAAGGATATCCCGGGTGGGATTGCATCCCTAGACGACCCGAGTTTTGACAGGATATCAGCAGCTTCGTTCTCCAGCCGAGGTATGTGCTTGTACTCGCAGCCTTCAAAAAATCCTGAAATTTTCTGGACATGAAACGATATAGTGCCATATTGGCATCAAGGGCATCCCAATTTCCAGAAGACTGCTGCACCACTAAATCTGAATCACCAAAACATTCTATCCGGCGGATGCCGATGTCCTTAGCCACATTAAGCCCATGGATCAGTGCCTCATATTCGGCCACATTGTTTGATGCTGAGAAATGAATCTGCAACACATATCGCAACTGATCTTGCTTCGGTGATGTGAGTACTATCCCAGCACCCAGTCCGATTTTGGTTTTGGAGCCATCAAAGTGCAACTTCCAGTAATTGTAATCCGGCTTGGGTGGCTCATACTGCATCTCGGCCCAGTCACAAAGGAAATCCGGTAAAGCCTGAGACTTGATAGCATCTCTTCTCTCATAATGCGGGGTGTAAGGAGACACTTCTATTGCCCATTTGGCAACTCGGCCAGTCGCATCTTTGCACCCAATGATCTCCGAGATTGGAGCTTCGCATACTACGGTGATCGGGTGCTCCTGGAAGTAATGTTTCAACTTCTTGGCCGCCAGGTATACACCATATGTCATCTTCTGGTAGTGAGGATAATTCTGCTTTGAGGTTGAGATCACCTCGCTTAAATAGTACACCGGTCTCTGCACGGATTTACCCTCCTCTTCTCGCTCTACCACTATCACCACACTTACGACCCGGTTAGTGGCCGCAATGTAAAGTAGCATTGGCTCATTCGGCAAAGGTGATGCCAAAATTGGTGCAGTGGACAACATCTTTTTTAATTCATTGAAAGCCGAGTCTGCCTGCGGGGTCCATGTGAACCCGGTGCTCTTTTTCATCAATGATACAAGGGCAAGGCTTTTTCTCCTAGCCGACTCACAAACCGACTCAACGAGGCTAGACACCCGGTGAACTTTTGTACATCTTTTAGACATTTAGGCAATTTCATGTTTTCTATGGCTCGGATCTTAGCCGGATTCACCTCAATACCTCGGCTCGATACAAGGAAACCGAGCAACTTTCCAGCCGGGACACCAAAGGTGCATTTATCCGGATTCAATTTTAACCGATACTTTCTCAAGTTCACAAATGTTTCCTCGAGATCCTCGAGGAGAGTGCGTTTTTCTTTAGTTTTGATGACGATATCATCGACATACACTTGCACATTTTTGCCCATTTGAGATGTAAGCATTTCTGCATACATCTCTGATAAGTTGCACCGGCATTTCTCAAACCGAAACACATGACACGATAGCAATACGCCCCATACGGGGTAATAAAAGCAGTCTTTATTTGATCTTTGGGGTTCAGTGGTATCTGGTGAAAACCAGAGTACGCATCAATAAAAGACAACAACTCACACCCAGCAGTAGAATCGATCACTTGATCAATCCGAGGTAAAGGAAAGGATCCTTCGGGCACGCCTTGTTCAGGTTGGTGAAGTCGATGCACATGCGCCACACCTTGACCACCGCTGGTTCGTCCTTCTTCTTCTCTACCAGAACCGGATTGGATATCCAGTCTGGATGCAACACCTCCATAATGAATCCGGCTGCAAGTAGCTTAGCCAGCTCATCAAGCACCACTTTTCTTCGATCGTCTGAAAGACGCCGAGTCGGTTGCCTCACCGGCTTCACATCCGGCCTGACAAATAAAGAGTGCTCTGCCAACTCCCTCGGAACACCAGGCAGGTCCTTAGCCGACCATGCAAAGATATCCCGATTCTCACGGAGGAAGTGACAGAGCGCGCTTTCCTATTTCTCGCCCAACCCGGCACCAATGATGGCCATGCGCTCCGGATTCTCCGGGTCAATGGGGATCTTCTTTGTCTCCTTGGGCACCTCAAATGTTGCACCTGCATCCGGATTGGTCATAGCCAGCACGCCGAGCTGAGCTGACTTCGCCATCGCCACTACTTCATGCATCTTGCTCTTCTCAGCTTGGATCACCAACGACTCGGCTAAGGTGGAACCGACCGTGGCACACTGTATGGCCTTCTTGTAATCTCCCGCAACGGTGATGATACCATTCGGGCCAGGCATCTTCATCTTGAGGTAGGCCACATGAGTGGATATCATGAACTTGGCTAATGCCGGCCTGCCGAGCAGAGCATGGTATGGGCTCTCCAAGTCTACCACCTCGAATTCGAGACTCTCAAGTCGGTGATTGTCCTTGGTACCAAACAGCACATCTACCCAGATCTTACCCATTGGGGAACAAGACACCCCGGGTACTATACCATGGAAGGTACAACTGCTCTGCTGCAACTGATTCGGCGAATAACCCAACTTGACCATTGTGTCCCGATACATGATGTTTATAGCACTGCCATTGTCAATCAAGACTCGAGTGAATTTCACATTAATCTTGGTCCAACCAAAGTCGGATCCACCACCAGTGTAGTTTCCTGGGCTTGGCATAACCCTGGGATTATCAGCCCTGCTCCAAGTGATCTCCTGCTCGGACCAGTTCAGGTATTTTGGGACTGCTGGTGTGACTGCATTCACCTCCTTCGCCCTTCGCAGCTGACTTTTCTTGTCAGTTGGCTCGGTCACAAAAACCACATAACTTTGATGAGCCTCCTTGTAATCATTTCCGGGGTATCCACCTTGCCGACTCGGACCAGCATTGTTGTTGTTGCCTCCCATATTTACCAGGTTAACCGGCTTTGTGCTCCTGCTTCACCGGGGTTGCATTGGCTCCGGATAAAGGCGTATTTGGCCTGAAATTCGGTCTAGGAGCACCTCTCTGAGGTGGCCCTCTCTGACCTTCCGCCTGGATGCGATGATGCCAGCTACAATTCCGAGTTGAATGATTGGCCGGCTTGCGTGGGTCTGTTGTGTGATAACGGCAAGGCCCATCTATCATTGCCTCAAAAGTTAGAGGTGGACTCGGTCCATCCCACACTTTCTTTGCCCAGGCACCTTGATTCGGCCTCCAAGCTGGACCCTCATTTTTTGGTCTCTGGCTATCTCCTGCTCAGGATGATCCATATTTACTGCAGCAACCTGATCTCTCCTCTTATAACCGAACTCATGTCGGTCACTGGGCCTCAATGGTCCTGTTCGGTTGTTGACCGGTTGCCTCCTGCTTGTTCCCACCGCATCCAACGCTGGCTGCGTCGGATCGCCAAGAGCATATGTATCTGCTATCCGGATCATTTCCGCCAGGGTCTTTGGCATATCCCTCTGGAGCTTCTGCCAAAGCGGGGTGCCATGTCGGCAACCCTGCGCAAACCAAGAAATGGCCTGCTCCTCCACGACACCTTCACAAGAATTGCGAATGTTGCTCCACCGAGTCAAAAATTCTCGGTCTGTCTCCCGCTCTTCCTGCCTGCACGCAGACAAGAGCTGAGGTCGGTTTGGCCTCTTGTAAGTGCTGGAGAAGTTGCTGTAAAATGCCTGCTCCAAATCCATCCAAGAGTTGATACTACCCTCTGGTAAGTTATTCAGCCAAATCCGGGCTGGCCCTTCCAACATATGCGGGAGATACCGGACCGCCCATCGGCGATTGCCCCCCGCAATGTGCACCGAGGATACATAGTCTATCAGCCAATCCTGCGGCTTAGTGCTGCCGTTATACGGCTTTGTGATTCGGCCAAGCTGAAACAACGGCACATTCGGCTCGTTCATGATCCGAGGCCCAAAGCATGGAGGACCTGGTGGGCCTTGCTCTTCCAGCTTCTCGGACTGGTAAATCCTATCCAACTGAGACGCTGATCATCCGGATCCAATGTCCGAGGTCCCAGCCTGGATGCAAGTGCATTATCATACGTTTGGTATCCGGCTCGCGCCATAGCCGAATTACCATCATCATAGCGGTAGCCCGCCTGGCCACCACCTTGCTGCTGCGCTTGCACCATTACTTGCTGCTCCTGCCGGGGTTGATTCTGCCCAGGAGGACGAGGTGGTTGACCTCGGCCAGCCGAATTACCCCTTCCGGCTCCCGGATTGCCTTGACCGCCATTGTTTCTGCTCTGGCCACCTCTTCCTTGAGCAGCTAGCTGCTTGCCGGCATACTCAGCATCATAGGCCTGCAGCTGTTTGCTCTTGCCCGAATTCACGCTTTGGGCCCGGTCAACTCCGACATGCGGGGATGACGCTTGCCCCTTGGATCTCTGGCTAACAGCCTTAGCCGACACTACTACCCGAGAACCACCAGCGTCCGGATTAGCTTTCCGGTAAGCCTCATTCTGCCGGTTACACACATCAACCAGCTCATTGACCCTCTCTGCCTGCTTGCGCCAAGCATCCCCGGTTAATGTGGTCAACTCGGCTCGCGCTGCCGCTGCAGCCCTAAGATTCTTGGCCGGGGAGCTATACACCGGCTTGCCTGTACCCGATCTATGACTAGTAGCCTTACTCGAGCTCGATCTTGCGGCTCTAGCTAACTCGTCATTGAGGTCCTTACCCCTGTTACGCAAATCTGTCTCTTGCGTGGGTGAGGCGCTACCGGAGTGAAACCATCGGTGATACCATTGGCAGCATTATATTCTCTCATGTCTCTATCAAATGCTTGCCTAGACTCTACCACTAACCGGGCTTCTCTTTGCAACCTCAGGCGCTCTGCCTCTAACTCGCTATAGTGGACTCTACGTTTGCCCCAGGTGCCACTGGCCGAGCTAACTTTTCCAGGACATCCTCTAAGGGAGCCTCCCTACTTGACATGCCAAGTGGGCCAACCGGATCCGGTTTCTCCTTTGGGAACTTCGCCGTCCGAGCCGGCTTGTCCACCGGATCGGTTGGCGTGACCAGTACCTCGGGCATGCTATTGCCGGCATCTCCTTTGCCTGCTCCAGCACTTGGTCCGGTCATCATCACCTCCACGCTACTCCCGGGGCGAGCGCTACGCCGTCCGAGAGCTGCGCGGAAAGAAGGAGGGTCCTCGGCCACGAGCACCTGCGCCGGGTACTCGCGGACAAGCTCGGTGGTGACGTAGGTGAGGAAGCTGCCGAACTGGATGAAGCACCATCCACAGGGAGTGGCCTCCCGCGAAGCAGCCGGCGTTGTCGCTGATGAAGGTGAACCCGCCGTAGTTGCAGACGAGCCCGACAGCACACGTACGCCGGAGCTGGTGACGGAACCCGTCCGGATGGAAACCCCAGCCAACGCCACTGCTTGCCCCACGGTGGGCGCCAACTGTCGTGGTGGTGTCACGGCAGATGCCATAGGATGGCTTAAGTTGGGGGCTCGCTAGGACGTTGGGGGATCCGGGGAGGGTGTGCGCGCTCAAGAAGCACGCATGAAGAACAACGAAGAACACGCAAGAACAACAAGAACGAGCAAAACCAAGAACAACCAAAGCACACCAAGATGTACCCTGCTTCGGGGCCCTCTTGTGGAGGTAACACCCCTACTGCAGCACTAGCCTACTCTCTTTATATCTCAATGATGACAAGTACAAAGTGCTCCTTGAGCTGTATGAAGCAACAATGGTGAGAGCTCTAGGAGGAAGATGGAGCAAGGGGGGAAATGAGGCTTCTTCTTCGTCTCCCTCGCCCTGGAGGATGTGCTGGTCTATTTATACACTAACCGGATTACCATTCTGCCCCTGGCCGGAGATGACAATGGCATGGACAAGAGGAACAGGACAAGCTCTGGCTACTGTCACTCAGTCCAGCTCATCGTCAGTCCAACGGCAGGTCTATCTTTTCCTCTTTGAGCTTAAGCCAGCGTAGCCCACCGGAGCCTAGGCCACTGCCCTTTCCCGAATTAGCCGAGTCAGCGCCTAGGGCCTAGTGACCCGGAAAACCCGTGGCTCGACCTGGCTGTCTTCTGAGCCTCGGGCAGGAGGCCTGCAGGACCCGTGAACTTACTGACATTACTTGGCCCTTGTGCATTATCCGACATTGCCTTGTGCCGGATCCTTCCTGACCAACCCGGCTAAATTAAGCCGGTATTCCTTCCTCTGATCCGGCAAGACTTTGCCGGATCCCCTTCGGTCTCTCCCTGCACTTTAGCATGATTGAGAGCTAACTGACTTTCCCAAGTGATCCGGCGCAAGTGATCCGGTCCAAGGATTCGGCCCAAGAGATCCGGCCCGCTCTTTACAGCTCTTAACACCACCTCTTTGCCCTACCCGGGGGCAGCCCCCCGACACAGAGGCTGGAAAACACGATTAGTTGGCAATTCGTATAATCTAGAGTTGTGTATTTAGTTACACCTTGGCTCTATAGTCAATCTTGTTCTTTAGATAACTCTTAACACCCTTTATTTATCTTATTTTATTTATACACCCTATAACTTTCTAATTTTTTAGATATTTAAGGTTACTATATATGCGAAAAAATACAAACAACCGCCAAATGTTATAATGATGGTTTGCTTTAATCTACCGTTAAATTCTCGTAACAACAGATTTTAAACTAAATAATCAATAGTTTTTGTAACCAAATATAGTCTTTGCCTACATTATGATAAACGTGCGCCTTAAGTTTTATGAGCTTGTTTTGCCGGCTGTAACGAGAAAGAGGATTTAATATAGTACACTGAATAACATACTTGCATATAACAAACAACATATCTCTAAAGACAAGATGCACTATGATCGAGTAAAAGATTCAGTACAAATATGTTAGAATGCTACATTATAATTTTTGACCAGTCATGTATTTGAAAAACCGAGGAAATTTAAAACTTTTTATAAAAAACAGAACAAATTAAGCAATCAAATAACATATCTAGGGTTAGCTATTGTGCAATGTATTTCGTCATGACCTCTTCTAGGTTTTAAGCTTTTTGGCACAATTAAAATGAATTAAATATAAAAGAGAAATGGATTACCTCACATGTTCTAAACAGATTCTAGAAAAAAACAGTTGAGCAGCTCCCAAACAAACACAAAAAAGCTATTATTCAGCCATGCCTTAACCATACTGTCGAATGAGCTAAATCAAACATCACAACATCAACCTATCATCCAATAATATAAGAGTATCACAGAATTGTTTCAGCTAATAGCAATTTCACTCCAGTTTCAATGAGTTTTAGAAGCGAGCGAATCACATGCACGTGAATCATCATATGGGGCGAAATGACAAATCACCTGCTTGGCCTCGAGGGCATGCATCGTAGTACTATTTGATATGCATCCAATTAATTTGGGATAACGTAGTATAAAAAGGTTATAATTAAACTTCTTGTAAATGCCTATTCGCATGATGGGACCAATTTATTGCAAACCAGAGGTGTAGCTATCATACCTAGAAAATAATAAGAACTCAATTATTCTCTTCCTTCAATTTTTTTTGATATACATCCAATAATTTTTTTCACCCAATAAAAGATTGGAATCGATTTCCTTCTAAAAACTTGCTATTTGTATATGCATATCCAATTAACTTTTGTCAATCATAGTGATATCTATTTAAGTGCCCTTGTATCACTTGTTTTGGATCAAACTCACACCACCAGATCACCAAAGTCCACATAAACCACATCGCCATCTCAAACTCCAAATCCTCATCAGTCATGAGGAAATGCACCTTCCTCCTCTTCATCATCGCCGGGTGGAAGCATGACCAAACGATTTGCGCTTCTTAGTACTTTCAGACTATTTTTATTAACAGTGGCTGGTTTGTAGCCACTTTGGTTGTCGTTGTTTAAATTTCGTTTTGTAATACTCTAAGAACTTTCGAAACTTTTCAATAAAAAGCCGTGTGCATCACTCTGACGCAGAGGCTGGGCCTTAAGCTCCCATTTCAAAAAGAAAAAATCGTCGCAAGAACGCTAGTAGGTTGTGGTGTTCCTTATGTTGCCGCGTTCTTAACGTTGATTTATAATTTTCCATAGTTCAGCTCACTCATTGTTCAGAACCGTGAAAAAACAATATCCAACCTTAATGCATTAGGGAGCCCGGCTTGTTTCTCTCTGCTTGATTAAGGTAATCAGGTAACAAAAGACAAGTCGGGCACTCACTAGTACAGAACGACACATCGGAAACGGGCCAAAAACCCCTTCGGCAACGGAGAAAGGGTCCGTGTCCCCGACCCTGTCACTGATGTGAAGGCCTTCATCGGTAACGGAGACAAAAAACCGTTTCCGATGAGGTCTCCATTAGGCAACGGTTGGCGCAGACCTCCGTTGATTTAGTTTTCCTACATCAGATACGGAGTTTTCCATCTACCCGTTTGCACTGAGTTTTTCTCATATTTCGGTTATATGCCATAATACATGAAAGACTGATTGCACAATGCAATAAAACGTTATTCAATTCATAACATAGAACAAATGCCATCATTACATTAGTATACAATAATATCACTGTTTTTTATAATTTGACTACAATCATATCCATCACACATTGGCATAATGTAATATCACCTATTACACTTTGACTACAATCATGAACTCTAAACCTATAAGCAACTAACCTAACAAGATGGAAGGCTGGCCTAATTAAGCCAGCCTTCCATCTTTGACTTGGAGCTCACCTTCTATGAGCTCTCGGTCGTCGCAGTACCCACTCCAAGACCAGTATCCACGAAATTTCCTTGCCTTAAGTTTTCTGCTTCTCGGAATGATAGATTGGTACTTTTATGCAGTGTTGCCGAAATAAACTTCTGCGTAAAAGAAAAAAAACTATTAGCGAAATGTACAAAATACATCTGGATATTAAAAAATCGGTGGCTATTTTTCAGCAACTGCTTTGTTCGGTTGCCATTTTCGAGAAACTGCTAAGATCAACGGCAAATATCCAGGAACTGCTCTGTTTGCTGGCAGACAGTTCGCATTCCTTCCTTCTCTTCTTCCTCGTTCCACCCCAATCCCCCACCCGCCATGGACGACCGCAACAGAATAACAGAGACAACTACCGTCCATACCCACGGCACCGTTCTGGAGGTGGTGTACACGAACGAGGAGCATACCGTGGAGCGGATCCTCAACAAGTACGAGGAATGGCTAGCAGAGGAGAAGCATCGGTTCATCGGCCTTGACATCGAGTACACCCGTGATCGTCGGCGCATGGCTGTCCTGCAACTCGCCATGCGCCAGCATGTCCTCGTGTTCCACTGGTGCAAGTCCAAGAAGAATTGTCCAGAGTTGGGCAAATTCTTTGAACGCAAGAATATCACCTTTGCAAGCGTGGACATCACCAACGACAGCAAGGTGCTTTCTTCTGCCGGCTTCCACATTCCACCGGAGTACTACGTGGACATCCAACTCGTATGCAAAATCAAGGGTGGAGACGAGAGGGACGGAATGGGTGATCTAGCGGCAGACCTCATCGACAAATTATACGCCAACATGAAGAAGGAGTTCCCATCCAACCAGCACGGTTTTTGGGAGCGGATGCCGCTGCACAAAGTTAACCTCGACTACGCAGCAATAGATGGGTACGTGACCTACGAGTTGTATCGCAAGATCCTAACCTTGAAGGACAGGCTACGTCCAACATGGCAGGAAATGCTCTACCCTAGGTGCAAGAATGCCCTAGGTGAATTGCAATAGGCTTTGGATGTGGGTGTTTAACTAGTTTGTACAGTTGGTGATTTAACAATAAGTGTTTGTAATTATCAGAACATGTATGTGTGAATTTGCACTAGGAATTTGTTTATGTGATGAAATGCTCATACGTAGAACCTAGTTCATCGGCATCACAGCCGGTCACAGAAAGATTTATACCTTTCACCCGGCGGGAGATCGAGGAGGTGCAGGCCTCTGCCAGATGCGCTGAGATGCTACCAGCGCGCTGTGACGCAATCACCTCCTCCTCCTTCTCCTTCATCGACATCCACCTCCTCCTCCTTCTCCAGATCAGACACCACCTACAGATCCTCCACCACCTCCAGATCGGCCACTTCCTCCTCCAGATGGGTTTCTGCTGGTAGATCCGCCGGAGGTGCTGCACCACCACCTCATGAATGACCTCCTCCACATCGGCCTGGCTCTGAAGAAGCCGGGCATCACCGGAGGAGGAGGGCGTCAGATGGTGGCGCTGCCGCATCATTAGCGGACGCATGGCCGCCTCCAGATCGACCTTCCCCTCACGAAGGGCTGCCGCTAGAACGGTGCTACCGCGGTGGCTAGAGCCGCGGCCGCGATGGCCGGATCTAGAAGCGCCGACAGAGGAAGCCATTAGAGAGAGTGAGGAGAGTTGAAAGCCACAGTGTGCGGCGGCTAGGGTTGGAAGAGAGACAGTGAGAGAGTGATAATGAGAACGAGCCGGCAGTATATATAAGCACCACATTGGCAACGGACATTTTATATAACCGTTTCCATTGATTTTACACCAGCGAGAGAGTAAACTTACTACCCAACTTACTAACAGGTACTCTAAATTACATATGAACGCAGAGACCACTTAGTAGCTAATGCTAGTACATACGGACTTGATAATGAAGTAAACGATTGCATATATGCTACTACTAGCTAATGCTACTACTAGCAGCTGCTGATGAAGACTCGGGCTCGTCGTCGCTGTACACGAGTGCGTCCCTCCGGCATAAGGTACCGTCGAAGATCTTGATGAAGAACCCGTTGTCGCCGTCGAACTCGAAGCACAAAAAGTGCCCCTGCTCAAGCTTGTACGCTTGGGCGAATGACTTCCATCCCTGGCCGAGGTACAAATCCCCCCGGCACTCACGGCCGTCTTCACCGCCCAGCTGCCGTTCTCGCAGTCCTCCATCTTCAGATGCATGGTAGCTGCCACCATGCCTTGGAGCTTCTCTGCGAACGCCCTCGGGAGGCTCAGGCGGCTCTCGATGCCCTTGTACAGGATAACCAAGAACTCGAAGCCGCGCAGCTCCGGGGACATGTCTTCAGAGGACGGTGAGGGCGACACCGACGGCGTGGCATTGCGGCTGCGCCCCCTACCACGGCCGCGCCCTCGTCCACGGCCGCGACCGCTAATGGTACCTCTCGCCGGGGACATGTCTTCAGAGGACGGTGAGGGCGACACCGACGGCATGGCATTGCCGCTGCGCCCCCTACCACGGCCTCGCCCTCGTCCACGGCCGCGACCGCTGCTGGTACCTCTCGCCATGGATTTGGACGGAGGGGATCTGGCGAAGTTTGAATAACTGTAGGCGATGGACTGGGGCTTCAAAGAGACCGCTGCTGGTAACTCTCGCCATTTATACTCGCGGTCTGCTCCGCCCACCTCCCCATCTACCCATTCGCTAGCCTCCACGTATCAACATTTTCAACGGTTGGAAAATTCTATCCGTTACTGTAGAGGCAAATATTGGAAACGGACAATTTTATTAACCGTTGCCAATATAATAGGTGACGGAGATTGGAAAGGGTCCGTTGCCAATGTAGGCGGGCCTGGTCAGGTTTGTATGCACCGGCCGCGCGGAAAGCGCGATTCTCCGTCGCCTAACACCTGCCGTTTCCATAGAGGGGTATCCGATGTGTCGTTCTGTACTAGTGACTTCATTAGTTCTTGTCTGCATAAACCAACAACGTTACATGGCAGGTAGCCGACTAAAGCAGAAAAAAACTGAGGAGTCCGTTGGGACCTGTGGAACATTTGCGTCGTCGAGTTTGCATCTTCATCGATTGGCTCGATGTAAGTAGAGGCAACTGGGGTGTATCATAAGTCGATCCAGTTGCTGGATTCTATTGTTTCATGCCAACTTTTACAGGGGAACGAGACTTGCCTACTTGCTTAGTTGCTTCGTGCTAGTAATTTGTGCCTGACAACTTTTGGTTGATTGATGTCTATGCCAATGCAAGTTCTTAGCACGGTTTCATAGGCATTTTGCTTACGTGGCATACTAATTAATGAAGAGAGAGGATGAAGTTGTAGCTTAATTAAGATACAACATTTGCACGTAGCCATGGGCAAAAAATGGTTCTAACCCAATCATATGCATGCATGAGCTCCAAAACATTAAATGTAGATACAACACATAAAAAACAATGCATTGTGCTAGTTGTATCTTAAATATTTAATACTCATATGATATCGTGATTAGAGACGATGCATTGGCACAGGCCAGAGTACATTTGACTTATAATGTACAAATCAAGTTTGTTTCACTTCCACGCCAGATAATCTACGTGATCGGTGCCTGTAAAACAATCGAGCAGACGCATGGACCACAGTCAAACATGCAGCATTGACCGGTACATATGTTTGGTTCCTTGATTGGTTCGGGTTGATCCTCCATATACTAGTACTGCGATTCGAAAACACTTGCTCGTTATTTCTGGAAACCCCCTCTCTCTACAGTGCACAAGAGGCGATCTCGGAGGCGACTTCGGATTTCCCGGCGGCCGCCGGCGTATCCGTGGGATTCCTCCCCCTCCGCCGGCCGCTACGGCGGCGGGAGGGTGGGGAATCCCCGGATCTGCGCTCCGGCGTTGTAAATAGAGGGCTTGCGGGAGGCGCTGGCGTGGTGGGGTCGCCAGCGTCGATCTTCTGGTGCGCTGCGGCTTCCCCGATCCGGCGTCGTCGTCGACGGTGCTGCCAAGCTGCAGGTGAGTCACCCATCTGTCGCTGCTCTCTCCGGCGTCGGCGGCAGATTGGTGGCGAGTGTGTAGGAGGCCGGAGGAGGAGGTGCGAGACGGCTGCTGTGGGGGTGTGCGGTGAGCTGGTGGTGGATCTGGCCATCTCTGCTGAGGTGGTCTGGCGCTGGCCCCAGATCTGGGCCGGAAGGTGCTCGGGTACGTCCCCGGCCGATGGACCATCTCCGTCTGCTGATCCAGCTCGTCGGAGCTGGTGGATGATGCGGCTCATCAATGTCTTCGGGCAAGGAGCTCTTCCGTTCCATGGATGAGGGCTCTGGGCGGTTGCTGCCTTCGTCGTCTCCGGCGGTGGAGGTTGCGCGTGCTGGAGGATCTCGAGGTTGAAGACGGCATGTTGCAGCAATGGCGTTCTTTGTATCCTTCTCTTTGTTTCTTTGCTTGTATCTGGCTTTGTAATCCTTCCCTTTACATATGAATACAAGTATGAAAAATCAAAAAAAAAAAAAGTACTGCGATTCAGTATGATGATTGATGAAGATGCTGATATGGAAGAATATTCTGGCCGGTTCTCGGCACACATCGAGGCTAGCTAGTTAACTTTACGTCAGTGTGAGGATCGTGTCAATCGTTTGAACCAGCGATCGATGATGCAGGAAGGAATATGCTAGTTGTCGCGTACAAGATTTGATGGTCTCAACTTGTACGTTTCGTGTAAAGTTAATTCGATGGGCTAGTACTTACTAGTAGTAGGAATTTGTACAAAGATTTGATGGGAGCTTAGTTAGATAAATACACTTGCTGTAAGCCAGCCGTACATGATCAAAGTCCATTGCGCACATATCTTTACTGCTCTATTTTTGAGGTAGTAAGTATGGACTATATACCTAGCCAAATGGATGAACATATGCAGTACGAGGTGTCTGATTACATTTTAATATGTGTGAATATAAAAATCTATTAAGTCCTACATTTAGAAATGGAGGAACTCCATCTAAATCTCGTACTTGGTGGCGGTCTGGAGACATGGAGCCGTCGCGTTGACATTTTCAATCATTTCTGACTTTAAAGGAGAAAATAAAACTTTTCTTGCCGGCTTCTAGCTTGACAGCGACGCAGTGGCCCACCTTTCAGGGTGAGTGTACGCCGTGCAACGTTGACCGCCGACAGGGCCGGCCGGGACGGCCGGTGCAAATGCTCGGACAGATGCCTCTGCACGTCAACAGATGTGGCGTCGCGTCAACCGTGCATGCGAATCACCGCCGCCAGTCACCCGTGCTTAATACTCACCCGTGTCATTCGTTACTTTCTTCACCTCTACTACTCCAATGCAGGGAGCTAGTAGTAGCGTATGCCAAAACATGCATGCGCGTTACACGCTCGCAGAGTGGCTCACTTAATTTTTTTTAGATAAAGAGTGGCTAACTTAATTACGGCCCTATCTTTTTTTTTGGCTAAGCTAAATTAATGTTTAAGTGATGTATCATCACTATCATCATCATCATTAGGTCGAAACGAAGCAAAACAAAAATGCACCAGCCAGCACGCCTAGTACTTGTTAATTAGACGCAAGCAGACAGCAACCATCCAAATTAAGAGTTCGTACGCGATGCGTGGGCCTTAAATCAGAGCGAAAATGGTTGGATATGAAAAGGAGCAGCCGGCGGGGGCCCTGCAGCCTGCACGCGAGCGTTGGAGGATCCATCGACATGTTTGCCAGGGCGCTGCAACAGCATCAGCAGACCAGGGTAGTCGTGCCTCCCTCGCAACCGGTATGCCGCCGGCGACTAACATCTACAACGACCTCCCACATCTGCCACACCTCACGGCAACACATCGACAGAAATCTACCGCAACTCCGAACAGAGAGAGAAAAGGCGCGCGACGGCGCAGGAGGAGATGAACTGGGCGCATGAGGAAGGGAGCTACCTGGTCCGCCCTCGACGTCGCCGCCGGCCTCCAGCCCCTCCTCTGATTGTCGCCATGGACCGACAGCGGGAGCAGGGAGGAGAGGCTCCTCTGTTTCGCCGCTTCCTCTTCAGCCGAAAAATAATAATCTTAACGGGCATCTAAACCCGCCCCCAACGGGCTTCATCTAGCCCGCTAGCCCGCGACCGAGACAGCACACGGCCCGCGACCGAGACAGCGACACAAACGAGACGACGCGATAGATGCCCACGAGCGAGACAGCACGAATAGCGAGGGAAAGAACGAACGGCCAGAAAAGTGACTGTGCACGAAAACGAAATCATACACCACGGGCACGGTGGTCAGCAGGGGCGAGCGTCGCACGCACGCCTCGGCGTATGTAATGTACGTGTGCCGGCCCGGACGACGACAACTACTCCAGAAGCAAGTCCTGCTTCCTTCCTTCCGAGAAAATTACAAAAACGTATCACATTTGGAGATCTGACAACGAGTCAGTACCATTTTTGGTAATTTTTTCAAGTCAGTACCTATTGTGGGGCTAACCACAACAGATTGCACAAATCTCCTTCTAATAGCATTTTGTCAACAACTCTGACAGGTGAGGCCCATATGTAAGGTCTAGTTGGCAGTGTAGATGGACAGTTGGCAGCACACGTGGACAAGGAGGTGAGATGGATGTGGGTCCCACTCGTCAGGCCCATCTCTCCCATTCCCCTCCTCTCTCGTCCTTCTCCTCTTCGTCGCCGCCGCCCACTGCTCCCTGCTCCGGTCAGCTCGGCCCACGTGCCATTAAGGCTGCCCCTGTCCACGCGCGCAGGCCCACCACGACGGCGCGCGAGGTCGGATCACTTCAACGGCGGTGGGAGATTTTCCTTTCTTGCGGTAAGCGACTAAGCCGGTCCGGCGAGAGCAGCGCCGCCGCCGAGCCGCCAGGTAGGGGACGCCGTGGACGTGGCCTCCGTGGCGATGTTCCGCTCGAAGCCGAAGGAGTAGGACGCTCAAGGAGGAAGTCCCTCGGGTTGAGCTGCCGATCGAGGCTGGCCGGCGCGATCTCCGTCAGCGCGTCGGGCGACGGCGGCGGGACGGGGTGGAAGAAGAGGAGGTCGTCGAGGCTGGGGCGCACGCGGCGCGAGGAGCGGAGCGGGGACGAGGCGACCGGCGCCGGGCCCTAGGAGCGCGACGACGGCGCGGCAAAGCGGACAGGAGGAAGAAGGGGAGGGAAACGGGCTGCGGCGGCGGGACGCGGTGGAAGAAGAGGAGGTCGTCGAGGTTGGGCCGCACGTGGCGCGCGGAGCGGAGCGAGGACGAGGCGACGGGCGCCGGGAGCGTGACGGCGGCGCGGCAGAGCGGTTAGGAGGAAGAAGGGGAGGAAAAAAATATAATGTCAAGGACCCACGTCTAACACAGCTTCCACTCCACGTGGGGCTGCCAACTAGACCTTACATATGGGGCTCACATGTCAGAGTTGTTGACAAAATGCTATTAGAAGGAGATTTGTGCAATCTGTTGTCGTTAGCCCTACAATAGGTACTGACTTGAAAAAATTACCAAGAATGGTACTGACTCGTTGTCAGAGCCCCAAATGTGGTACGTTTTTGTAATTTTCTCCTTCCTTCCTCTCTATTTTTTCTATTGAAAAAACTTACCTCCCTGTTTTCTCCGTTTCTATAAAAAAAAGGACCCTGCTACAAGAGCATCTTGTTCCTTCCACAAGTGGCATTCATCTCGGCTAGCAAAACCAACAAGTGATGATTATCGAGCGCTCATTAATCTCGACCTCGGCGGTTCCTTCCTTTCTCTTCATTCTTTTATAGAAACAGCTTGCCTCCCTATTTCTCCATTTCTTAAAAAAAAAAACCCTTCCATTGTTGAAAACAAACAAGAAATTATGTTACCCGTTGAATTTTGGAGCATGATGTAAACGCAAGAAAAAGATCATACACCCTCTTATTCACATTGCAATGTCGGATGAATTGTCAGGTTAATGCTTTTTGGCATAATTTACCCCATTAACATATGGTTCATATAATATAAAATCATAATTACACTGCTGCTAGGATGAATTATTAATCTTTGTGGTGATTCCAGCCGGCACAGAATTGAAACCATGCCTCAAGTGGAAACGGTGAGTATTTCATCTTAGAAGTGGCCCGATTTATCGTGTCTAAACAATTATCCATATCTAAGCGTGCACATTGAAGGTGTGGCGATGAATTAATTGTGTGTTGGCTGGTGTGCTGGCAACACACATTACCTTCCTACCGTCTCGCCAAGGCTGCTAGGTCATCGACCGGTGGTTTATAGAGAGTGGGTGACGACAAGTGATGGACCCGACAAGGTGGAAAGAGTGGGCCACCAATCTTGAGATTTTTGGTTGGGCCATATATATACCATGAAAAGAAATGAAAACGTCCAAATATCATGTATAAACCTTTTTTCTCGTCAAAGTGGTTGGACCACCCTGGTTCTAACTTCTAGTTGTGCCACATATGAGTCATGTACCGGTGTTGTTCGCGGGGGTTTTCTCGATCGCGTTCATTTGGCTAGGCCGAGGATATACACTGTGATGTTTTCAACGGACTTCTCGCCTCCCATGATGAGACTGTCCCACGGAGCGCCGCATCATTTTATTTTCATTGGTGATTACTATGAACAATGTTGTTCCAGTATCAAGTACAAATAGTACTATGCATACTTTGTTACATTTTGACTTGCTATAGGAAATTTTGACCACACAAAAATAGTGTCTTTGGTTCTCTTTTTACTCTAGAAGTTTCTATAAATATTCGTACTTAATCATACACCAGAAACTACTATTGAAATATCATTTTCATAGATCCTATCCTTTACACACTTTATCGTAAAAACATATAACTATATAGATTATTCATTATGGACAATATTTTTAAATAGATTTTGTCACAAAATACAATCTAAGATTTTTCAATTATATCAAAAATAAAAAAGCACACCAATTAATATTTAATAATTACAATTATGTGTCTAAACTATGTGATAAAATATATTTGTAATACGGTAACATGCTAACAAATGTAGATAATTAAGTACACAAGTTTAGTATAAATTGTATTTGTTTTGACTACACATAAGTAGTGTCACTGTTCCTCTTTGTACTCTAGAAGTTTCTGTAAATATTCTTACATAATCATACAATAGGAACTGTCGATAAAATATCATCTTGCTAGATCGTACTCTTTACATACTTTATCGTATAAACATATAAACTATATAGATTATGTATTATAAACAATATTTTTCGAATAGACTTTTGTCACAAAATACAATTTAAGATTTTTCAATGATATAAAAAACCAAAAAACACAACAATTAATATTTAATAATATTGCAATCATGTGTTTAAAATATGCGAACAAATATATAATTATAATTATAGTTGTACTACTGCAACAAGCTAAAAATAAGAAGTAGATAAGTATAAAAGTTTAGTATAGATTATATTTATTTTTTCTTCCCCATGAGCTCGGATGTACTAATAAAGTTGTTGGCCAAGAAAAGCCTACATACATAATTTGTCTTTCCTTGGCTATAAGAAGTGGTGGCGTTGATATGATAATATCAAGTGCAAAGGTCACAAAATGTATTCAATGTACTCGTGCAAGCTCAAGTAATTATTCATGATTTGTCAGAAATACACCACTTCTGGCGTTGAACAATAGATACTTAGTTGAACCTGTGATTTTGATGAATATATTTTAGAATTATGCGAAGAAAACAATTTAGTTTTTTTTAATAATATTAGCTATGTACTCCAGTCATCTTTATGAGAAAAATACAAAAAATCGTAACAACGCATGAGCTAGTAAAAGTAAAATGTAGACATAATGAAATGCACACATGATTAGGCATTTTTTTTTGAGAAACACAGTACAACGCAGACGCTCACATACACGCGCATACACTCACCCCTATGAACGCACACACGCACACCCTACCCCTATGAGCACCTCCGAAAGACTGAGCCGGCGGTTGGGTCTTGAGATTGACGATGTCAGCACGGGCGCCTCGCTGTCGACGGGAACGTCGCCTTCCACTGAAGAATATTCCGCCTAAATGAGAAACACCAGCGTCAAACCTGGGGTTTGAACTCTGGTGGGCTGGGGGTACAACCACCCTCCTAAACATCTTGCCACGCTCATTTCCATCATATGTATTTGTGATTCTTGCATTTCCTACAGTATGAACTGAAATGCATCGCTCATACTCGAACTTCTCCTACAGTATTATACTGTACATCAGGAATACCATACATATGGTACTGTAGTACGATTCAGAGGCCCGTATATGGTCATTGGTTGATGATAGCGAGTTGTATTTTTCGAAGTGGCAAGACATTGACCGGTCCATGTGCTGTTTTTATTTATTTTTGTGTTACGGTGTACCAATTCTTTTGGCTATTTTATTTTATGATGTTTCACATTTTCTGTTCTGTGATGCATGGTTTTATTTTTAAAAAACAACATCATGGTTGAACACATGTGCTGTGGCATATCGAGGTGCATGCAACAAGCCACCAATGTAGGCCTGTTACACGATGGGCCAAGGTTGCGATATGATTTTTTTTTCTCTATTCCATAAGAAGCCGGTCTCTTGCTTTCTCTCTCTGCTTGATTAAGGTAATCAAGTAACGAAAGACAAGTTGGGCATTTCATTAGTTCTTGTCTGCATTACCCAACAACGTTACCTGGCTGCAGATCGACTAAAGCATAAAACAACTGAGTAGTCCGTTGGGACCTGGAACATTTGCGTCGTCGAGTTTGCAACTTCGTCGATTGGCTCGATGTAAGTACCGGCAACTGGGGCGTATCATAAGTCGATCTAGTTGCTGGATTCTATTGGTTCACGCAAACTTCTCCCTATATGTTTGCGTAGTGTAGTGTACACTGTACAACAGGGGACTGAGGGTGCCTAATCATCATCAGCCCACTTGCTTCGCGCCAATTCGTGCCTCGAGATTGGACCAGGATTAGTGTCAAGCCTGGCGCAACCAACTTTTGGTTGATTGATTGGATATGATGGTCGAGACATTTGTCTTGTACTTGCATGCATTAAGTTTGTTTCACACTAATCTACATGGTGCTCTTAAGACAAAACATACACAGTTGTTAATCAGTGTGGATGATCTGGGGATCAAAGTTGGGCACTAACAATCCAGCACATGCATGGACCAGTTAAACATGCAGCAATGACTACGTTTGTTTGATTCCTTGATTGGTTCGGGTTGATTCTCTCCGTATATATACTACACTTATGAGTAAGAGACTAACACTCTGTTTGGATATACTGTAGTAAAGTTTGTTGGGAATTGAATTGGACTACCAATTTCATTTCCCAGATGGGAAATGGACTATAATTCCAATTCCAATGTTTGGTTGTGACTGGAATTTAAGGCTGGAATTGGAGGGTAGAACATGATTCCAATTCCTGTTTGGACGTATGAATCTCGGAATTGAATATTTTGTTGAGTTTGGACAATATAAAAGTTGTTACATGTATGAAAATAATTGTATTTGTATATTTGAATATTGATATATTATTTTGCCCAGATAATAACAATAAAAATTCGAAATCAAGTCACAAAAAATCAAGTAGAAATTATAGTTAGTTTTGAAATACAAACAACAAATGGATAATAATTTTGTCTCTAAAAATAACACAAGTTGGTAGTTCATGTCTATTACACATAGCACAAGATAATTCATGAACAACAAAATGTATAGTAGTCATACATCACCCAAACGCTCACTGACGATCGCATGTATTGCTTGCAGAAGCATAAGAATCCGAGAGGCCAAGCAGGTGCACTCTAGAGATGTCCTCCGTAACAGCTTTAGCACTAAATTATCGAATTCTTCCTGATCTGTATCAAAAAAAAAACCTGAAATATCCGTGTCATTGAGGAGCTCAAAGTCTTTGCTCTGACTGCAATTCATTGAACATGCATGTCAGGTGTCATATGTTCTTCCTTTTATGCATATGTTTCAGCATGTCAGGTGACTTAACATCCTCAAACTTACTCGAGGTATGTATCATAAAGGTATCCCGAAACACAACTGTTGCCTGCTTGCAGAAAAATGGTTCTGTTTCACTCCATCTCGATCAGTATCTAGAAGAATCTTTGATCCTCACTAGTAGGGAAAAGCCTATCAGTGGCGCACCACAATATGCTATCAGTGGCGCACTAGTGGTGCGCCGCTAAACTTGCGCCACTGATAAGTGTTACCAGTGGCGCACCAGCGGTGCGCCACAGGTAACTCACTTATCAGTGGCGCACCATTCGGTGCGTCACTGATAGCTGATTCTGGTGCGCCACTGGTAAGCTGTGGTGGGCACACGGATGGCTCACTCGTGCCACATTATCAGTGGCGCACCAGGAGGTGCGCCACAGGTAAGTTTCATGGTGCGCCACAGATAATATGCCCAGTGCGCCACCGATAAGTCCTTGGTGCGCCACTGGTATACTTTTGCAATTTTTTTAAAAAATGCACCGTATTTCGTATTTGCACAGGTATATATGTTGTACAGGTATACAGTACACACATGCAGTAAACAGTTTTTGAATAACACAAGTTCATCACATATGATATTAGAATACATACATCACATGGTTATGAATAATACAAAGTGTTCCTCACCAAGTTCACCACACATTTGATACTAGATAACATACTTAGCAAATTCGAAACAGCAGCAACAATTTTCTGAATAACGTTTACAAGACACAAATAAAAGTTGCGACCATCACTGCTTCTTCTTGCTCGCTTTCTTTTTCGGCAACGGCGGGAAAGGGTCCGTGCCATTTAGAGTGTTGAATGGCCTGTAGTCACCCTGATCTTCTGAGCGTCTTTCAACGTCGGCGTTAGCTGGCGGAGAACCGTAGTAGAATAGCCCTCCTTACGGAGGCGTCTTAAATTATCAAATCTTGATCCTATGTGCAATTTATCTTCATGGATCTCTTCTACTATGATAGTACTTCATGATAAACCACATAAATATTTTTTTGAATACTTCTAGCACCTTAATTCAAGTTGGTTTTTAAGGCAATTCAGAACAGTGACCATATTTAACTTAGCAAAAATTCATCTCCAAATTTTTCCATATACTCAAATTTTCCTAATTTATGCACCTAGCAGCAACTAGCAAGCAGGCAAGCAGCACTAGCAGATCTAGCAGCAAAATAAAGCAAAACAAAATTGCTTGGGCATTTGAGCAAACACCTAGAGGGTGCAGGAGAGGGGATGAAGGAGAGGGAGAGATGGGCGACACCTCGAGCACGGACGGGAGGCTCTGCGAGGGAAGGGAGGGGCCGGGGTCGTCGACGGCGGCGTGGAGGTGCTCCTCGAGCACGGACGGGAGTCAGACGGGCGCGCCGGCGTCGAGCGCGTCGTGGCCGAGCGCGGGCGTGGACCCGAGAGGCGCGGCGCAGTGGAGGGCGAGAGGCGCCGAGCACGGCGTGCCCGTCGGCGGGAGTGGCGCGGCGTGCCCGTCGATGGGCGGCGTGGTCGTTGGCGACGGCGAGCAGGGCGGGCGAGCGGTGATGGAGAGCACAGGGGCGAGGAGAGGCGCGCGCGCGGTCGGGTTGGAAATTTGGCTAAGTGGTGGGGAGAGAAGCGAGGGGGCCCACATGTAAGTGCCTCTTCACTTATCTGTGGCGCACCGTGTGGTGCGCCACAGGTAAGTTTTCTGTCACTTACATGTGGGCCCGCCAGTGCGCCACAGGTAAGTTATCTGTGGTGCACCAGCTGGTGCGCCACAGGTAGCCTTCTGGTGCGCCACAGATAACCTGGGACAGATTTCAATGTTTTCAAAAATAGATCATGTTTTTCAAAGTTTTCAAAACCAGCAATAGTAGTCATTGTTCCTCTTAACCCTTTTGTCCCTGTGACCGTCTGTTTCCTCATCCGACTGATCTTCCCCCGGCCTTTTCTGGGTTCCCCCGTGAAGCTCTCCCCTTAAACCATAATGTATCAAGTCGCGCCTTGCTTTCGGCCCATCTTTGGTCCTCTCCGCCATGTTGACCACGGTGCCAAACAAACTCTCGAACACATTCTTCGTGATATGCATTAGATCAAGGCAATTAGGCGTACCGAGAATGGGCCAGTACGCCAAGTCCCAAAACACGGACCTCGCTTTCCATACATCCAGGAGCGGAGGTGCCTTCTTCTTCTTTCCCGGCGCAGGGCACTCTTCCCAGTTATCCAGGAGTGTTTTGATCTCTTCGCCGCTTCTCTTACGTGGAGGTCCTCGTGGCTCTTCTTCATTGTTGAACAGGTCTCCACGCTTTCTCCACGGGTCTTTCTTATCAGCTAGCCACCTTCGGTGCCCCATGTAGACAGTTTTCGAAGACCCCTCTTTCGGTAGCTGTAGGTAACAGGTACCGTCCATGCACCTGACGCACGCATGGTGTCCTTGAACCACCTGGCCCGAGACATATCCGCAGCCGGGCAAATCGTGCACCGTACAGAGCAAAGCGGCTCTCAATGGGAAATACTCTTGAGCGACAGTGTCCCATGTGATGACCCCTTCCGGTGCCCATAACGTGTCCAACTCATCTTTCAGTAGCTTCAGATACAGATTGATGTCGCTGCCTAGTTGTTTCGGCCCTTGAATGAGCATGCTCATGTGAATGTACTTCCTCTTCATGCAAAGCCAAGGGGGGAGGTTGTATATCCACACAAACACTGGCCAGGTGCTATGTGTGCAGCTCTGTTTGCCAAATGGGTTGAGTCCGTCGGTGCTCGCACCCAACCTGATGTTCCTTGACTCTGCCCCGAAATCTCGATCGTAGCTGTCTAATGCTTTCCATTGGGTTGCATCCGAAGGGTGTGTCAGGGTTGCCTTATCCATCCGGTTTGGGTCCTTTAGCAGTGCCTTCTTTCTATCCGCGTGCCAGCGCATGAGCTTTGCTTCCATGGGGTCCAGGAAATACCTCTGCAGACGGGGAATGAGTGGAAAGTACCACACAACCTTTCGAGGAGCTTTCTTCGTCCCTTTCTTGTACCGAGCAGCGTTGCACACTGGACATGTGGTCTTGTCCGCGTCCTCTTTCCGAAAAATGTAGCAATCATTGATGCATACATGGTATCTTTCGTGCGGTTAATCAAGAGGGCACACGACTTTCTTGGCGTCGTCAAGACTCTTAGGACACGTGTTCTTCTCCGGAAGGACATCCTTCCAGTATAGCAGATTAGCGTCGACGCTAGCGTCGGTCCATTGGTGTTTTACCTTCATCTGCAGAACATCGAGAGATACTTTCAAGCGGGTGTCCTCAGGCCTGCAACCTGGATACAACGGAGTATTCGAATCTATCTCAATTTGCCCCAACTTAGATTTCTCTCTAGCAGCAGCTCTATTGTTACTCGTCGGCCTTACAAGCAATTCTTGCAAATGAGAATCCTGCAAGAACGAAGTTAGCGGCGTCGTCTCCGCATCAACAACGTCCAGTTCTCCATCGTCATGTGCGGTAGGCTCTTCGTCTTCTTCCACCTCGTTGTTATTCTCAACAATCATCATGTCATCATGATGCCCTTCGTCGTCATGTACTGCCATCGGCGCTGCATGGACCTCCTGTACATCATCTTCATCATTCATCCAAGGGGAGCCATCCATGAAACCACGCATGAGCAGGTGATCCCGCACTACACCGGAATAGGGGTGGTGCAAGGTCATTGACTCGCATTTTCGACACGGACATCTTATCTCCTGCTCCTCATTTTTGTACATGTCCACTATCGCGTGTCTCAGATATCTGTCCACTTTCCTTTCACTCATGATGACCATTATCACCTGCATGTCCAACGGTACACATATAAGCAAAATAATTAAGTAGTACCATCTCATTAGTTGTTGTCACGCAAAATTTCGGCATGACCTCCCTACAAATGGGACCGAGGAGTTTGCCAAAGTTTTGCCGAAACGGAAACGAATCAACGTTTCGACAACATTTGGCAACTCATTTTCATGTCACATCGATCATTTTCGGACGTTGAGAACGCATCCACCCAAATCTCATATTTTCATTTATTTAGTAATCACATTCTCGCACAAATCTCACAATTTTATTTACATCATCCAATCCATATAGTCGTCACCTTACACACACAAGAAGAGATAACCGCGAGACGACACGTCGACGAGCTCAAGCTTGTTGGAGAGGGGAGAGAAAAAGTAGATCTATAGATCTATAGGTGTGGGTGAGATTTTAGAAGGTAGATCTATGCCATGGATGTAGGAGATGTGTATGAGGGAGATTTAGCAACTAAAAGTGGTTAGATTGACCAAATTTGGTCCAAAATGGGGAGGAAATGAGGTAGGAAGGAAGAGATTTCGAGCTAAGAACAAAGGGGGAAGTGAGGTTGCAATAAAGGAGGTGGAGGTAGGTGGGGCGACTTTAAGTTGTCTGCCCAGGTTATCAGTGGCGCACCAGATTACTCGTGCGCCACTGGTAAAATATTATCAGTGGCGCACTGGGTCTGGTGCGCCACAGATAACTGCTTTAGCAGTGGCGCACTGGGCCTGGTGCGCCACAGATAACTGCTTTAGCAGTGGCGCACTGTGCCTGGTGCGCCACTGGTATTCTCTCTCCACTGTGGGAAATACCTGTGGACAAATACCTGTGGCGCACCAGCCCCAGTGCGCCACTGCTAAAAAATTTACCTGTGGCGCACCAGGAAGTGGTGCGCCACAGGTAAAAAATTTACCAGTGGCGCACAAGTGGATGGTGCGCCACTGGTACTCTCTCTCCTCCACCTCGAAATTTTTCAAATTTATCTGGAACTTACCTGTGGCGCACCACGTTTACGGTGCGCCACTGCTAAAGATTTACCTGTGGCGCACTGCAATCTGGTGCGCCACTGGTATTTTTTTTTCAAAATCCAGGAAACCTGGTGAGAGACTATTAGTGGCGCACAAGTGGCTGGTGCGCCACTGATAGCATCTCACGTATAAGCTTTTCCCTACTAGTGCCTGCCGCTCCATTTCACTCCATCTGTGACATGTAACTTGATGAATAATGGCTTTGTATGTAAACCTAGGAGCTAGCTCGTTCGTTTCCGTGCGTTTCTGAGGCTCCTTTGTCCGTCGGCCCAAATCTTTGTGAAATGCACGTAAACGCAAAGCTGGTTTCACTGTGAAAAGACATGACTCGGCTAGTATAAGTGTGGAGGTTATGCCGAACGGGTATACCTGCCACGGTGGATAAAACCTGGCCCACCAAGGAGGCCCATCAGATAAAGCCGGAGGGCTTAATGGAGAAGGCCTCATGGGCTTAGGCGCAAGGATAAGCTCTGGGCTGGCTTAGTGAAGTCCAAGACGAAGGCCTGGCTGCGTTCGCCTTAGGGAGCAAGTTAGGGTTTGTTACCGTGTTAGTCTAGGACTCATGATCTAGGTCGGTTAAGGCTTTCCTTGTAGGGGAAGGCTTGGCGCCTTTATAAGCCAGCCTTCCAGCAGCCTTAGGGCACGCATACAATCTCATTGTAACCTGTACACATATTCTCCTTGAGTGAATTATAGCAGCACGTAGGATCTCGCCGCCGTGTGAGATCCGAAGCTGGGTAAGATCGTGTGTGCAATCCCGTCACTGGAACCCTCTACGTTCTTCCCCACCTCCTCTACGGTACGTATGAATCCATATAGTAGTTCCGCGTTACCAATACCTCGACAGTTGGCGCCCACCGTGGGGCCCAAGGCGTCGGGAGTTTTGTTTCAGGCGGGAGCATTGGGCGAGATCGGCAAGACTATGGCGGTTGGTCGCGCCCGCTTCATCAACAACTTTGGGTGCATCGAAGACGACGGTCCTACGTCCCAGCAAACGACGCACTGGTGTCAAGCTTCGTCGTCCCCTTCGGCACCATCAACATCTTCATGGGTTTTACGGCTGAGGCGTATGGATTCCCCAGGGGATCCGCCGCCTTTTGGCCCACCCACCACCCCATCGATTATGCAATCGAGCAACAACACAGATCGGATCAGGCCTTTGTCTATCGCGATCTGAGTGACTCTGATACCCAAAGCGATTCTGACTCCAGCTCTTATGAGCTTATGGAGCCCGCCTCTCGTTTTGTTGGTGTCATTGACGCATCTGGCCCTAAGCCGGCCGAATCTGACCCTGAGTCAATATTACCTGCCTTACAGACAGGAGCAGACTCAGAAGCCGGATCTGATGGCACCGCTCCAATGGCGGAAGATTCAGATCTCGATGAGCATAAGGAGGAAGACTTTGCAGCACAGGTTGCCGCGCGAGGCTATGGCTCATCCGATCCAAACGAAGTCTTAATGACTTTCCCGGCACAGATAGCTATGGAGGATGGTGCGGCCGCGGCTAAGCCAGACGAGGCTGAAGTTTCCTCTAGCATCAAACACATTGGTGACAAGGCGGAAAAGCCAGAGGATGTGCTGGACCCTAAAGGCCTCCCCGGCTACGCCTATTGAAGAAGACCTGGAACGGTCAAAGGAGGAACACATGCGCGCATTGGAGCTTCTCAAAACACCTTTGGGACCAAATCCAACCGCGGTTGAACTTGAGGAAAGACGGAAAGCGCTCCTGGCTGAGACTGAAGTCAACATCAAGTATAAGTTGTCCCTCCTGAACAAGGAAAAAGAGTTAATCCTAGTTGGAAAGGCTCTAGAAGAGGAAGAGTACAGCGTGAGCGCAATGTTGAGAAATTCCGCAAAAAGAAGTATACGTGACCCTCTTCTGCATCGGGATCTGCAGGGAAACTTCGAGAAGCCTTCTGCCCAAAAGTCTTTAAAGCCTTGGCAGAAATACTCTTCAAGTTAACCCTGATGGAGTCATATTCTTCTCCACCCCAGCCAAAAACTAGAGGCGGCCAGGGAAATCATGGGAGACGAAACAGTCCCAATTGAAGAGCGCCACCATTATTCTAAATGCTCATCGAAAAGGCGGTAGAGCAGCAGGCTAAGGCGGACTCAAACTCAAAACTGGCGGACGATACGCGTCTTTGCAAGACGGCCGTTGCCGGCGGTGGGGATCCAGAGGAACCAGCTGGTTCCAGTAGCCATGGCAATAAGGGTAAGGAACCCAGGAAGGACAAAGTTCCTGACAAGCACAGGGATGAGTCAAAGACTGGGTCCAACCGCCATAGCGACAAAGGCAAGGACGACCACCGGCAAAAGGATAACACACGCCATAAGAAGAATGATCCGCCTCGCCGTGAAAGAGATCAAGACAAGGACGCACGGCGTGGGAGTGACCGGCTTAACATGCCACCTCCGCCCGCAGCACGGGCAAGAGACGAAGGAAAAGGGGCAACAGAGATCCGCCTCAAAGGCGATCTCGCTCCCGCTCCCCTCATCGCCAAAGCCGTCAGGAGGAGCCAAGGCGTAGCCAATCCAACAAAGGGCCAGCCAGGGAAAACACTCATATCTCAGACGCCCGCATCCGTCTCGATGAGATTAAAGCGGCCAAAGAGGAGTCTTACCTGGGCCCTGTGCTTTGGACCGGCGATTCGCAAGGTGCAACTCCCATCCTCGCTAGGCAATGTCAAGAAAATTGTGGACAAGTACAATGGCATTGACAAACCGGACATATGGCTGCCTGATTACATCCACGCCGTTGGTATTAATGACGGTGATTACAATGCAGCTGTACGTTTTCTTCCACTCATGTTGGAGGGAACGGCCCGGTTGTGGATCGACACTTTGCCAGAAAAGAGTATCCACAATTGGCAAGACATGCAGAAAACATTCATGCAACACTTCTCATGCACATACAAACGTCCAAAGGCTTACTCAGATCTACTAAAGTGTGCTCAAGTGGAGGGGGAGTCAAGCAGAGCTTTCATAGCTCGATGGACAGAGACAAAGAATGCATGCGAAGACGTTTCTGAGATCCAGGCCATACATGCTTTTATGAACAGCCTGAAGAAAGGCAACATGATGAGATATATGTTAGCCAGCCAAAACATCAAACACCTCGGCGAGCTCTTAGACAGCGCGAACAATTACGCTGCAGCAGAAGACGACGCTCGAGCTGACGACGGCGATCTGCGCATGGACATAGCTGTTAACCCGGAAAAGCGAAACAACAATCAAAGCCGGAAAAAGAAGGAAGCCAACGATGCGCCAGGACCATCAAAGGAGGTAGCCTTTGCCAATAAGAAGGGTGGCCAGAGGGGCTAGCAGATGGCAGAAGAAGAGCGATGACAGTCAAGGGTCAAGACCCATTAAAATCACCTATGACGACATCAAAGATGAACCTTGTGCCCATCATAGCAAGCTTGGCAAATGCACCCATACCAACAGGCAGTGCCGCCTTAACGATGATATCAAGAAGGATCCGACGCTGGCTTCAAGGCAAAACAGTTCAAGCGCAAGAACCGTAAAGACAAGAAAGAACAGAAGGACAACGAGGAAAGTGCTTCGGAGCCAGAAGATCAGGAGCCAAAGCACAAGAGGAGCAACAAGTTTCCAAGGGTCGAAACAAGCCTTGTCACTTCCTTGCCACTCCTTCGGCCAAAAAGGAAAAGGCAGCCTGGAGGGAACTCAATGCCACTATGCCAGCGGTTCCCCAGTATCTCAACTGGTCCGAGCACCCCATTACATGGGACCGCAACGATCATCCTGATCATATTCCACAGAACCCAGGGAATTACGCGCTCGTTGTAAACCCAATTGTGCAGCAATGCAGGCTTTCTAAGGTGCTTATGGATGGAGGGAGTAGCATCAACATCCTCTATCTTGAAACCTTAAAGCGCATGCGCCTTTCTGAGACACAGCTAAAACATAGCACAGTCAAGTTTCACGGCATAGTGCCAGGCAGGCAGGCCAGTTCTATGGGAACAATTGTCTTAGACGTACCTTCGGTGACGAAACAAACTATAGGACTGAGGAAGTTGCCTTTGAGTGGTGGAATTCAAAAGTGCGTATCACGCAATCTTTGGCCGCCCAGCCTTTGCCAAATTCATGGCACGCCCGTGTTACATCTACAGCAAGCTCAAAATACCTGGACCAAACGGCGTCATCACGGTCAATGGCGACTTCAAGAAGGCGAAGGAATGCGAAGCAGGAAACGCCGTCTTAGCAGAAGCAGTCATCAGCAAGGAAGAGCTGGAGCAGTACAAGAAAGAAGTTAACACCAATGAAATGCCGGATGGTAAAAAGCCTCCTTGCGCTCGGTTACCTTCAAGGCCAGCTCAAACTCGAAGAAGATCGTGCTGGACAACGCTGATGCAAGCAAGACGACGAACATAGGCGCGGACCTCAGTGACGCATAGGAAGGCGCGCTCGTCAAGTTCCTCCGTGAGCAACGGGATATTTTTGCATGGTCACCATCAGACATGCCAGGAGTACCCCGGGAACTTGCCGAGCACAGCCTTAATGTCGCCAAAGGTGCCAAGCCAGTAAAACAAGGTCTTCGTCGCTTCGGTCCAGAGAAGAAGAAAGCAATAGGAAAAGAGGTAGCTCGGCTTAGTGCCGCTAATTTCATTAGAGAGGTTATCCACACAGATTGGCTAGCAAATCCTGTATTAGTACCTAAGAAGGACGTGAAAGACTTGCGCATGTGCATAGATTTCACCGGCTTAAACAAAGCCTGTCCTAAAGACCCCTTCGCATTGCCGCGAATTGATCAGGTCGTAGATGCTGTATCAGGTTCTGAATTACTATGCTTTTTGGACGCTTACTCTGGCTACCACCAAATTAAGATGAAGGAGTCTGATCAAATTAAGACTTCCTTCATCACACCTTTCGGAACGTTTTGCTACATAACTATGCCTTTCGGGCTTAAAAACGCTGGCTCAACGTACCAACGGTGCATACAACGTTGCCTACACGATCAAATAGGCCGCAATGTTCACGCTTATGTCGATGACATTGCCGTTATGTCGCGAAAACGCGGCGATCTCATCGTTGACCTTCAAGAAACCTTTGATAACTTAAGAAAATATAACATGAAGCTAAATCCGGGAAAATGCTTTTTTGGCGTCCCAGCAGGAAAACTTTTAGGCTTCATTGTTTCAGAAAGAGGTCTTGAGGTTAACCCAGAAAAGATTCGAGCTATCATGGACATCAAAAAGCCTACTTGTCTTAAAGATGTCCAAAGGCTCACAGGATCTGCAGCAGCTGTAAGCCGATTTATTAGTAGGCTTGGGGATAAAGCTTTACCCCTATACAGGTTGTTGAAGAAAACTAAGACGTTCGTCTGGACTGAAGAGGCAGATGCAGCCTTAGCACAGTTAAAAGACGCCTTAGTTTCAGCACCAATATTAGCGTCTCCTCTACCACAAGAGCCGATGCTACTTTACATGGCGGCTACCAACCTAGTTATTAGTGCAGTGGTTGTTGTTGAGCGAAAGGAAGAGGGAAAGGAGCTACCGGAACAAAGGCCGGTATATTATATCAGCGAAGTCTTCTCCGAATCCAAACAACGATACCCTCACTATCAGAAGCTGGCTTATGGAGTTTTCTTCGCAGCCAGAAAATTACGCCATTATTTCCAAGAGCACCCAATCACGGTAGTCAGTAAGGCGCCATTGGGTGACATTATAAACAACACCGATGCCACTGGACGTGTGGCTAAGTGGGGAATTGAATTGGCAGCCTTCGACATCCAGTACAAGCCACGTACAGCCATCAAATCCCAGTCCTTAGCTGATTTCATCGCAGACTGGACAGAAGCAATGGATGAACTTCCCCTCCCTGACGAGAATATTGGGTTATGCACTTTGATGGCTCCAAAATGTTGCAGGGATCGGGAGCTGGCGTGGTACTGAAGAACCCTAAAGGAGACAAGATGTGCTATGTCTTGCAGATACACTTCAATGCCACTAATAATGTTGCAGAATACGAGGCTCTGTTGCATGGATTGCACGTCGCAAAGGATTTGGGCATTAGCCGTCTTTTGTGCTATGGCGATTCAGACCTCGTTGTTCAACAATTAGAAGGGGCATGGGACGCGAAGAGCCCTACAATGGCTGAATACCGACGCACGGTAGACGAGTTTGGTCGGTGTTTTATCGGCTTAGAAGTCAAGCATATCAAAAGGGAGGAAAATGAAGCAGCGGACGCCTTAGCCAGAATGGGCTCGAAAAGATCGAAGGTGCCCTCCGATATATTTTTGGAGCACCTGTACGTGCCGTCTATTAAAGGCGGAGATGAGGATGACCCCATGGCTTCGCAGTCTGTTTCCGTCATGCTGGTGAAGCCAGACTGGACACAGCCCTACATAAATTTCCTCCTTAACAAGGAAGAGCCAGAGGATGAAGTATTAAGGCGGCAAGTTGTGCGCAGAGCTAAGGCATACACAATAATAAATGGAGAGCTATACAAGCGGAGTACCACAGGTGTATATCAACGATGCGTTTCGCCGGAAGAAGGACAGAGATACTAGAAGAGATCCATGGTGGATGTTGCGGTCATCATGCCTCTGCCCGAGCAATTGTCGCCAAAGCTTTTAGACATGGATTCTACTGGCTCACAGCAAAGCAAGACGCAGAAGAACTCGTCAAGAAGTGCGTTGGATGCCAAAAGTATGCAAGACAGCCAAAGATGCCAGCCCAGGAATGCGCACCATTCCAATCACGTGGCCATTTGCGGTCTGGGGACTGGACATGGTAGGTCCATTCAGGACTGCGCGAGGCGGCGTCAAACATCTCTTAGTTGCGGTGGATAAATACACCAAGTGGGTTGAAGCTAAGCCCATAAAAAAGCTTGATGGGGCAACAGCCAAGAAGTTCGTCATTGAGGTTATAACGAGATTTGGCGTCCCCCACAGTATCATTACGGACAATGGGACAAACTTCGCCGTAGGAGAACTGGCAAAGTACTGTGGTGAAGTTGGTATTCGTTGGACTTAGCATCTGTGGCTCATCCACAATCGAATGGCCAAGTTGAGCGAACCAACAGTATAATTCTACAGGGAATAAAGCCAAGATTAGAGGTGCCTTTGCATAGAGCAGCTGGAGCATGGGTAGAAGAATTACCTGCTGTCTTATGGAGCATACGCACAACTCCAAGCAGTGCAACAGGCTACACCCCTTTCTTTCTCATATATGGCGCTGAAGCGGTACTCCCAACCGATGTCCTGCACGACACGCCTCGTGTAACAGCCTACGTCGAAGCAGACGCAGAAGAAGCCCGACAGGACGGCTTAGACCTTCTCGAAGAAGAGCGTGAGATAGCGCTTCAGCGCTCCGCCATTTATCAGCAGAACATGCGGCGTTACCACAGTCGCAAGGTAAGACGGAGATCGTTTCGAGAAGGCGATTTGGTGCTTCGCCTTGTTCAGCAAAAGGAGCACAAACTATCTCCCATATGGGAAGGACCCTTCGTTATCAGCAAAGCGCTTAAGAACGGGGCATATTATCTTGTGGACCTCCGTGATATGAGAAAAAGAAGAAAAGAGGCCGCAAAAGGAAAAGGAACGAAGAAGCAGTGCTCAAGGAGACGAAACGTCCTTGGAACATTGAGCAGCTACGTCCTTTTTACACTTAGCAATTCTATTGTAATCACACCATATATGATTATGAAATAAAAGTCTTTGGTTCCCTCAATTATTTTTATGCATGAGTTCTCGCCGTCTTTTATTTCCATTTGATCATATATTTCGATAAAAATATCAATGTTAACCCGAATTGGCTCCGTGCTTGTGGTTACTCACATGATGCTTTTGCCTTAAGGCCTTACAAAAATTAAAATTGCATCCGTCTAAGGTATTTATCTGATCGCGTATATGCTGGCTTGTCTTAGTAGATGCTTTACGCACCAAAAGCCGGCGCCGTTTCTGTGTTTAAACAGTTTGGTTACTAACCCTGTTGCCAGCGAAGTGTTCCGTGCCTTAGGTTCTGCCAGCATACGAAAAGGCTAAAGCATATAAGCCAGAAAACTTGAAGACGGATAAGGAGCATAGTTTGCAAGCCTTTTAAAAATAAGTGCATGCGTTGCAAAACAAACATGTTCAACAGATAAAAGGCTCCTGCCATTACAAAACATAACTTAACAAGTCTTTTGTGCCATCTTTCATGACACGCTTAATGCAAAGTTTTTCCTGCATCTTATGCAGGGGACTGAGGAGGCGAAGACGCAGGGGACTTGGATGGATCCAGCGTAGCTTCAGACTCGCCTTCTTCTTCTTCTTCTTTCCGTCTTCTGACTCATCGCCATTGCCAGTGGTGGGTGCTTCGGCTTCGTCATCAGACACGTCGTCAGGACGGGGAGGCACAGGCTTCTTGGAGAAGAAGATAGCAAGTCTACCATCTCAGCAACGGCTGAGGCAAAGCCAGAGACAGAGGCATAGACCTTTTCTTTGATGAGCTCGTTGCCGTCTCTGTCCTGGCTGGGAAACACTTGATAACGCGCCACATGTTGACTTCGGGGTAGTGGCCGCGAACAAGTCCTAGAGCAAGTTTTGCTCCGCCTCTAGCTGCTGAGCGAAGACGCTCCACCACCTCTGGGACGCAGTTCTGAAGAAGTGGCAGCAAGTTGCTGGTGTTTGTCACTTGGGGCAGCTGTTTTGGGAAGATGTTGGCGACAACGTCTCTTCCAGCAGTGTACAGCCCTGACACAATTTCGCCACACTCCAAGATAAGCTCCAGGCGCGTCTCAGAGGTAAGCCTTTCCCCAAACCCAGCTGGAACTGTGGAAAGGAGGAATGAAAAAAGTTAAGGCGTACTGAAGTGTTGGAACAAAGGCGAAAAGTGACAGAAATGCGAAAGTAAAAGAAGAGGCTTACTTAGCAGTTTTCGTCAATGGCGGTGCTCTCATCAGCTTGGCGTTCAAGACGACCTTGTAAGCTCTGGATTAGGAGCCCATCCTTTTCAGCCTGTCGCTGCAGTTTCAGAAGTTCTGCCTTCAGTTTTCTTGCCCTTCAGCAGCGCTGTCTTGGACGGCTTTAAGATTGGCCTCGGCCGTCTTTCGGTTCTCCTCCAGTTGCTTAAACAAGGCGGCATTTTCCCGCCTTACAACTTCTATATCGCCAGTCTCGCTGACGATCTGTTTTGCCTTCGCCACAACAGCTGTGAAAGACACATTGCATGTGTTGAGCATCTTATGCCTTAAAATGAACTAAAGTCACATGCATGTGAAAGAACAACATTTACCTTCGTTCGCCTTATTTTTGGCGACGGCTTGCTTGAGCACTTGCCTTTGGTTACTCAGGAGTACCACAGATCGCACGTAAGTGCTCGCTGCTCTGCTAAGGCAAGGGCAGTAGTAAGTAACAAAGGTAAAGACAATAAGTATAGCTACAAGGGCTTGGGGACTGAGTCTTTATCAACATTAAAGAAAGGCCATTACGTCGGCTTAGTCAAAGCAACGTAATGCCCGGGGACTAGTATGTACATAAAGACGGAATATTTACCTGCATCATGGCCTTCAAGGCTTTGTAGCTCTGCTTCATTGTGACGTACAGCTCGTCACAATTATCTTCCAGGTTCAGATGGTCAATGTTTGGCCAACTGGCCTTAGCTTCGGAGGCGGCTCGTTGCGCTCCTTCTCATCGGCAAGCATGGCGGCGATGTTGGGTAAGATGTACCCCTCGTCGTCAAAGAGCTCTTGCTTCACCATGTTGCGGATAGCTTCACGAGTGATGGGCTCGTTCGGCTCTTCTGACTGAATACCGCCGCCTTCCCGCAGCGGCAGCCCTGGCCAACTTTTCAGTTTCCGTCTTATCAGGAAGACGGCTGAGTCCAAATCTATATGATGATCAGATGGGCCTGGGGATGTCTCTTGTTGAACGGAGGGAGTGGGGGAGCGATGGCCGGAGAAGGCTCAGTTTTCTTTGCCTGGAAGAAATTACTTTCTTCCTCTTAGAGGTGCAGTTGGTTTGATCCTGCAAATCACATACAAAATAAGATAACATTCATACACATTGTTCGCCTTACTAAAGAAATTGAGGTTCGGCTTACTTCTGTACTGGAGCATTAAAGGCCGCATCTTCATCGTCCTCAATGTCGAGCACTTCGGCGTTAGCAGGGATGGCTTTCTCACGCTTCCGCCTTTCTGCTGCTGAAGTTGCTGCAGTAGCTCCTGAAGCCTTTCGTTTCCGAGTCTTTGGGGCTCGGGTGCCGCTTCAGGCACGTAAAACAAAGGAGCCAGCAGATTATCCGGCAAAAGGGCGAGCTGAAATCAAAAGTGGTGTTAGTAAGGCAAACATTGTGGAAGTATAAAAACAGTAATGGTAAATGCCTTACCTTTGGAGCTGGGTTGGCGGCTGTGTACATAGGACGCTGCTCTGTCAGCTGGATCCTTTCCTTGGCAATCCTCTTAAAGCGATACACAAGGGCGTCTTGCGTAAGGTCACTCTCACTAACACGGAGGGGATCTTTCTTCTGGTCCGTGTAGTGGCACATGAGGCCTTTGCGATCTTTCAAAGGCTGGATTCGCCTTGACAACCAACATAGGATGGTGTCTGCGCCCGTGAGTTTGGGCACAGCAGTCTTTGTTAAGTACTCAATCCGCCTTTGCATGCGACGGAGGTTGTCAGGAAGGACCTTCAGCGGTTTCTCGCCCCAAGAAGGCGGGGCTCCGCAGGCAAAGGAGAAAAGCGAGGAAGTCCTATGTCTTTGCCTACTGGCGCCATGTCTTTGCAGTAGAAGAAGGAGCTATTCCAGCCTTTAATGGAATCTATTTTTGGCGCCTTAGGATACCAGTCTCTGCCTCTACGAAGGTTGATGCTAACTGTTCCTAAGGAAAGCAGTTCTTCCTTCTCTGTTTGGCGCTTGCAAGTAAAGCAGTACTTGAAGAATTCTAAGCTGGGCTCTATGCCTAGGTATCCTTCGAATAAAGCCATAAAGCCAGCTATGTACAAGATACTATTGGGGCCTACGCTATGAGGCTGAAGGCCATAGTAGTCTAAGACTGATTGGAAAAAAGGATGCGGAGGCAAAGACAAACCGCGAAGGAGATGTGAGACGAGGAGCACTCGTTCATCGCCGGCGGGATCTGGAGCAGGGTGGCCGTACGCTGACCGCCAGTGGCAGTTCTCCTTTGGTGGGAGGATGCCCTCCTTTTCCAGCTGCGTGAGGTCCGCGTCGGTGATGGTGGAAGCTGCCCAGTTGCGGGATGATGCTTCCTCTCCCTCTCCTCTGCCTCCGCCGCATCGCCCTCGTCGGAGGGCTGGGCATTCTTCTCTGCTTCGATGGGGTGGCCGCAGAACTTGTCGCCGCCGCCGCGCGAGATGCAGATGCATCCGCGGTGCTCGATCCCCTCATGGCCAGATCTTGTCCCTCCGCCGCCGCCGACGCCGCTGCCGTTGCCGCTCCCGCGGTCGCATCGGAGCTCTCCATGGGTGGGTGCGCAGGTGGTGGTGGTGGAGCTCGCCGGAGTTCGGATGGGATGGGCGCGAGGAGGACGATGAACAGGGAAATGACCCATGGAGAAAATCAGTTCCCCTTTTATGGGGGCGCGCCGCGATTAGTGCGGTGAGATAACGCTCGCGCGATTTTCGCCACGCGTCCCGCAACGGTCAGATAGTGGGCATCTTCTCCCGCACGCCTCGGAGATCGTGTGCGGAAAAATAGCAGTAATGGCGTCACAACGTCTCTTTGCTTGTCCAGACTGTCGTGGACTGGCTTTGACTGCGGTGACGTCATGACAAGACTCGACGCTGACAGAATCTTTCTGCCAGATTGTTCAAAGTGCAGGAGAGTTCGGCTTAATCCTTAAGGCAGACTGAATGTCTCATTTTGGAATGCTCCAAGCTCTTCTGTCCGCCTTGCGCAAAGGCGAAAGCCCGTGTTTCACAAAGACGGCAAACGAAGAACTTAAACCTTTCCGGGGACTACTGTGGAGGTTATGCCGAACGGGTATACCTGCCACGGTGGATAAAACCTGGCCCACCAAGGAGGCCCATCAGATAAAGCCGGAGGGCTTAATGGAGAAGGCCTCATGGGCTTAGGCGCAAGGATAAGCTCTGGGCTGGCTTAGTGAAGTCCAAGACGAAGGCCTGGCTGCGTTCGCCTTAGGGAGCAAGTTAGGGTTTGTTACCGTGTTAGTCTAGGACTCATGATCTAGGTCGGTTAAGGCTTTCCTTGTAGGGGAAGGCTTGGCGCCTTTATAAGCCAGCCTTCCAGCAGCCTTAGGGCACGCATACAATCTCATTGTAACCTGTACACATATTCTCCTTGAGTGAATTATAGCAGCACGTAGGATCTCGCCGCCGTCGTGAGATCCGAAGCTGGGTAAGATCGTGTGTGCAATCCCGTCACTGGAACCCTCTACGTTCTTCCCCACCTCCTCTACGGTACGTATGAATTCATATAGTAGTTCCGCGTTACCAATACCTCGACAATAAGCGACATGCATGATGTGACGTCATCTGCCTTCTTTATTGGGCTGTGTGCATCTTAGTTATGTAGAGGCTGGGCGGTGTAAACTATTTAAATAATAAAACTTTCTTTATCGAAAAATAATCTGCCTTCTTCCAATGCTCATGGACATTGGAGACACTTCATCGTACATATCTCGCCGGCAGCCTGCACGATGATTCCATAACTCTCAGAAAGGGATATACTGGCGAGTGTGATAACACATAGCTCTTGAATGGTTAATTAGGCTTTGCCTTACCCCCATTAACAAATGGTTTATATGATAGTACACAATAGTATCTATCGGTGTTTTTGAAAACCAATCTACTGACACCAGTATCACGTAATAAAGACACATACTAACAATGTAATTCTTGATCAAGTATCTTCTTAATGAAGCTTAACACATCCTATATTATGAAACATGTGGACTGGTTGACAAATTAAAAGGCTGCAAAAAATGCAGAGACAGGAAAACACGACTAGTTGACAATTCATATAATCTAGAGTTCTCTATTTAGTTACACCTTATCTCTACATTCAGTCTTGTAATTTAGATAGCTCTAACAACCGTCATTTACTCTTATTTATACACCTAGATTTTCAGATGTTTAAGGATACTATGTGGGAAATGTAAACAAAGGTGCAACGTTATAATGTTCATTTGTTTTAATGTACATTGAAATACTCATAACAACAGATTTTAAACTAAGTAATTAATATTCTTGTGAATAATATAGTCTTAGTCTAGCACTATGATAAACTTGTGGCTTAAAGTTTATGATCTTGTCTACGTCGCTGATACTGCCGGCTATACCCGTAAAGAGGATTCAATATAGTACACTGAATAACATACTTGCATAACAAACAACATATCTCCAAAGACAAGATGAACATACGACTGAGTAAGAGAGTTCAGTACAAATACGTCATAATGTCAATCTCTCGTTGTGCCCGCATCGATTTTTGTCTCGCGGAGGTAACATTATAGTTAATGATTACTCATGCATCTGAAACACACAGAAAATTTAAACTTTTTATCAAAAGAGAACAAATTCAGCAACTCAAATAAGTGAACTAGGGTTAGCTATAATGTGTAGTGGATTTATCAAAAAGACTTCATTTCTGAAGGTAATTAATCACTACTATTTATTTGGTGCCCTAGTTTTCTTTCATTCATCTTACTTGACAACTTCAGGAGCTTACAATGGTTCGGAACAATGGGCTAATGTGTGTGAAAAACATGGAAGAGTTTGATATCAGAGTTGTTACGGCGATAGAGCCTGAACTGGTCCTTATGTTTCATTCCAACGCTAGGCTTTGTTTGGTGTTTCTACATCTTTGTCCACTGTCTATTTTATTACATTACTATTGAACCGATATTTGTAACGCGCTAGCATTTTGGAGAAAAAAGAAAATGCATGCAACAATACTAGTGGTGGGTGCTCCCCGCACACGCACGCAGACATGCTACAGTAGAGCCGTCGTCCCATTTTGGATCGTTTGATCAGCCGAGCTAACTTGATCTCATGTCAGATGTGTACGTATTTGTTCTGTGCATACAGAGCCTGCTGACGAAGGAGCAAGGATGGCCCACCGGCATAGGTGGAGCCAGGATTTGACTGTAAGGGGACGAGGTGAAGTTAGGAATTTTGTTGGTGTCATTCTTCTAAATTTGCACGTGAAATTGTCTATTGCTAAGAGTTTTTGCCTACTCGTTAAGCGGATTATCATTGGTGTCATTCTTCTAAATTTACCCCATGGCATTGTCTACGGCTAGATACCGGATCTGGTGCAAAGTGATCAAGTGTTATATCGATGAAGGTCTCCTCTTCATTCTTGACCGATGAAAGGTGCACACATTGACACATAGTAAAAAATCGTTCGACCCAAACGAATTGATTTTTATAATTAACCAAGGAAACATATTAAGTTGGACAAACTAAAACAACTCGATGTAGATTTTCCATTGTCAAATGATTAATTAAATAATTTCTCTGTAATCACCAGCTATGTTATCAATGAAAAATAAACCCTAGCTATTGCACATCATACCTTATGTCCTTAATCAGTTGATTAGATCAAACTGGTTGGCCGGAGAGCGGCCGCCGGCCGCGCGCCTGGCTGGAAGCCCATGGCCGCCTGGTGTCACAGCAGATTAGATCGAAAGGTAGAGACTGTGGTTTGCGGTGGCGATAGCGAGGCGAGTCCATTCTCCATCGTGAAAATGAGGGGCCACGATCCAATTCCAAAGGAATAGATCGATTTCTAGACTCACGTACGTGAACCTGACAAGCCATAGGAGTCAGCAGCTGTTAGCTTGCCTGATGTGGGTTTGTGGATACTGGTGTGGGTTATTGATAGAGGTCACACATGGTTAATTCTCTTTTTTTTAGGCACTAGCACTAAGGCCTGTAAATGAGCCCAGCACTAACAAATAGGTATCGCTGTTAGATATCGATCTCCTACGGCCGTTGGAGTCCAACGACTCCACGACCATTTCCGCGCCCTGATCGGGGGCGCCCAACCGAACTCTGGTTGGTGGGCCCCTGTGGACTACGCTACATAAAGAGGTGGGGCCGGGCACACGGTACGAGGTTCACCGTGCCGCCAGTCACCCCACCGACACCTCCTTCCGATTAGGGTTAGCGCAGGCTCACGGGAAGCGCCACCGCCGCCACTGCCTCGTCACCGACGCCACTGTCCGTGATCGCCGCCGTCCACCATGGCCGGAGCCACGACATCCTCTGCGTCGGCACAAGGAGAAGGTACTCATACCCCTCCACCTCGGCATCTACTCGATCGTGTCGTCTCACGACTCCAACATACGCCTGTACGAGTACTGCTTCCTGGCGAAATCATTTGGGGGGAGGGGGGTGGTCGCCCCCCTGACTCACATTCACAATATTTATCATCAGATTTATTCTAGTATCGTGTACGGAACTGTATAATACCAGAGGCAGATATTTTTGCAGTTAAGAACTGCATACACTGGCTGGGTAGTAAATATCTTCAGTTCATGATGGCGCGTTGAGAGCCGGTGGCCGGTGCCCCTCTCCGTCAGAGCGCCGATCGATGGAGACGCTCACTTCGATGCGCGGCGGTTGCAGAAGAAGAACCACCATATTTCAACGGCCGCCCCCGCCACCACGACGGCAGCCGTGACCACCACCGACCACTAGTCGGTGGTCGGCGCCATCTCCTGTGGCGGTGACTGGACGGCGTGGTAGAGTACGTCCTGGCCCCAGCTAGATTCGTGGTCGCCTGTGCCACGGAGGATGTCGTTGGTGTTGACGGTGACGTGGTAGGTTTGCATACTCGCCAAACTAATGGACATGTGTCAATCCTTGTTGTGATGTGCTTACACTTTTCTAAACCATGTAAAAAATTAGCGTGGTTCTTCTGAAAAACTGGAGGGGGGCGGTGGCCCCCGACGTACATAGCTCTGCCTATGCAGGGTGGTGCTGCCACAAACTATGTAGTACCACTAACACAACACATGTATCATGTTTCTTATCATCCCATCCATCGGTGTGCAACCGGACAACTTTGGTGAGAATGGAATCGAGCGGTGTGTAGTTGGGAGCATTTGGGTAAGGACAGAATCTACCGGGCGTGTAGTTGAGTGAGCTTGGTGGTTATGGGATCACGCGGGCTGGTTGCGATTGCAACTAGGGGGAGCATGAAGATAGGAGGAGAGATGGACGGTCCATGGCTGGCGATTGGGATGGTGGTGCTGTTGGTGCGGAGAGACGACGGGAGGGGGGCGTGGGGGTGGGGTGGGGGGGGGGGGGGGGGGGGGGGGGGGTGGTTATGAAGGAGGGGAGCGATCGAGGTGGCATGGTGGCCAGCGTGGCTAGTCGTGTGCGTGCACACTGACAAAACCGATTTGAATTAACCGAAACCGAACTAAGCGAACGGTTGGTAAGTGAATTTGAGTAATTGAATTCAATAATATTAATCTGGTTTTTACCCTCAATTGACCGAAAAACCGAATATAGATAAACACACTTCGATGGAAGCCTCCACAATACGTTCGTGCTAGATGGAGCCTGCGAAACGCCAAACAGGCTAACCAGCCGCATGCACGATAGCTGATCGACTTGCATTATTGTCGCCTCTATCGACTCCGGCCGGCGGAAGCGGCGAACACGCTACAGCAAGGCACGTACATCATATATGCGCCATGTTTTTTGCATCAGCTAGGCACGCACATCATGCATGAGTAGTGTATGTACGTATGTGTGTGTGGGTGTATAGACCTACTTATCCAGGTTGATGTGGCGATCTAGCTGCCAACGCGTTACACTGCTATTTTCATGTTCAGTCAATTCGGTTAAAACCGAACATTGAACCGATTTTTATGCTAACCGAATTACCGATTAACTAAAAACGGATATAATTTCTTCGCTGTTTCTTATTACCCGAATTATTGAAAATCCAAAAAAACTGAACCAAAATTTTCAGGTAAAACCGAATGCCCGGGCCTATTCTTCGGATCTAGGACAAATGTGGTGTTGTTGACCATTAGGTGGCTTCCCGTCTGTAACCAACCTCGTCCATACGACCATATCACTCCGAAATACTCTATGTTCCGAGAAGAGCCGCGAGACCATATACAATATTTTAGGATATCGAGTCATCGCGCCTTCGGGTCGGTTCAACTCACAAAGATATTTTGACTCGAAGCAAATAAGCCTTAATTTTAATTCTCTTGTAAAAAATGAACAAATAATATCTACTCGAATAACCAGCCAACTGCGGTCGCGCTCGACCTCGACCGTGTCTCATCATCATGTAGCTGCAGCAGATCGAAGCCTAGCTAGAACGGCAAATGCATGCCTGATGCATTAGGGAGCCAGACTTCTTTCTCTCTCCCTTGATTAAGCTAATCCGGTAACAAAAAACAAGTCGGGCACTTCAATAGTTATTGTTTGCATATTTAACCTAGCAACGTTACCTGTCTGCTAGTCGACTGAAGCGTAAAACACAGAGTAGTCCGTTGGGACCTGGAACATTTGCGTCGTTGAGTTTGCAACTTCGTCAATTGGCTCGACGCGCGTATATGTAGAGGCAAATGGTGGGCATATCATTAGTCGATCGAGTTGCTAGACTCTATTGGTTCGCGTCAACTTTTCCCACTAGCAACTATTGGTTGATAGGATACACTCGTCTTGTACGTATAAATTGAGTGTGTTTCACACCATATATCTGTGCCCTTAAAACAAGACACGACCAGTTGTTAATCAGTCTGAGTGATCAAAGTTCGCCAATAACAATCCAGCACATACATGGACCACAGTAAAACATTGAGCATTGACTGGTACATATGTTTGGTTCTTTGATTGGTTCGGAATAGACTAGCGTGATTAAGTATGATGATGATGATGATGGTAGGATATTCTCGCCGCTTCTCGGGCTCAGATGGAGGGAAGGAATATGCTAGCTGTCGCATACAAGGTTTGATGGTCACCAAGTTTAAGCCCAGTTAATTTGTACGTTTCGGATAAAGCTAATTCGACGGGTTAGTGGTCCGAAGTACTTTGCACCAAGAAGGCAGCTTATTTAGATTAATACACTTGTTGTACGCTACGCGTATATCAAAGTCCATATGCAATATTTATTATTTTTTAGGGGGCAGTACTGGTACATTGCACGTAGTAGCATCTCGTACTCCCTCTGTTCACTTTTATAAGACACACTACATACATATAAAAATGAGTTAATCTGTGTGAGGATATCTGGTGTGAAAGTGAACGGAGGGAGTACAGTATTTGTTTCGGTCCACAGACATGGAGCCGTCGTCGTTACCCTACTCCCTACGTGCGCTTTTATAAGACACACTATTATCCTTTCCATTTTAACCACATACATATTAAAATAAGTGAATCTATTTACAAACAAGTCTAGCTTCACTTATTTTGGTAGTATGTGGAGATAAATAGTGTGTATTATAAAAATAAACGTATTATCATTTCTGACCAGAAAGAGAAACACAAACTATACTTGCCGGCTTGTAGCATGCCAGCGACGATGTGCCCACCGGTCAGAGCATCTCCACTCGCGGCGCCCAAACGGTCGCCCAAACGCCTTCCGGACAGACCGTTTGGGCGCCGTCCGGACTACTTGGCTCATTTGGGCGCCCTCGCTCCCCACTCGCGGCGCCCAAATCGCGCCCAAATTCGAATGTGCCGCCAAAATACGCCGGGCTGCCCGGCGTCTGCTTGTCGCCACCGCCGTCGTCGTCGCCGATCTAGATGTTGTCACCGGGCTGGGGCACGTAGCCATAGCCGGGCTGAGTAATGTCGGGGTAATCGGCGATCATTACGGGGTCATCGTCGACCTGGCCGTCCGCGCCGTGGCCGGTCTCGGTGCCGTGGTTGCCGCCGTTCTCGGCGCCGTTCTCGGGCGGAACGAGCCCGAGCTCTTGCAGGATCGCGGCGCGATACATGTTGTGCGCTGCCCTCGCCAGCGGGTCCAAGTTGGAGACGTCGGCCGTCAAGATCATGAAGTCCTGACTCCTCTTCTTGACGGCGGCTTTCTTCTGCTCGAGGTTGATCTTGACGTCGGCCTTCTGCATCAAGGTCGCCCACCTTGCGTTGTTCTCCTTGCGCCTCAAGCTCGAGTTGGAGCAAACATCGGCGAGGACCTTGTCGATGGACGACTGCACTCTGTCCGTCTTTGCCGCCGCTGCCAAGGCCGCTTTCGCCTTCTTGTTCCCGATTGGCCCCCCCTCCGAGTTTTGGGGATCGGCGTTGAGCTCGGCGCGGCCGTTCTTGTTCAAAGTCCGCCGGTGTGCCTTCCATTTCTCACAATTTTGGAGAAGCTTGTAGCAATGCATCAATTTGATGTCTTTCTCCTTGTTGATGGATTTGTACAACACAAGGGCGTCGATGACCTACAACAAAGCAAGCCGACGACGATCACAATTGTACTTAAGCAACAAAACAACAAGGGGATCGCAAGCCTGCGGTCACCTGATCCGCCGGGCCCTTCCCGCTCTCCTTCCGGTCGACGATGTTCTCGTGGCAGCCGTGGAACTTGTTGACGAGGCGTTGGACGATGCGCCACCTATGCTCGATGGCGCCTTGGCCGCGCACCATGCTCACCTTGTAGAAGTTCTTGGTGAACCGGCGCTCGTCGAACTCGTCCTTGATCCGGGACCAGTAGGCGGCGCTCGACTGGTTTGTGCCGGTGATCTCGCCGGTAGTAATGGCCTTCCATGATTCGACCATGCACTCGTCTTCCTTGGTCGTCCAGATTGTGCCGCGTCTGTCCTTTTTCTTCTTCGCCGCCTGCTCGCCGACCACAGCGTTGGTCACCACCCCTCTTCCTCGACCTCGGCGTCGTCCTCGTCGTCGTCCTCGTAGTACTCCTCATCCTCGTCGAACCCGTCGTCGTCATCCTCCGCCCGGTCGTTGTCGTTGATGATGTCGTCCATGATATGGGCGGTCTCCTACACACAAGGAGCAAGGCCGGTAGCCACACCTCGCCTATGCACACGTCTATTGTACATGCCATGGCTACAAAACGCGGGTTCATACCTGCATGAGCTCCGGGGCGTCGGGAGTCATTCCGTCGATCACATGGGAGGCGCCCGCGTCGAATGAAAGGCTCCGACCGGCGGCCGTTTGGACAGCGGGATCTCTCCGCATCGCCGGTGAATTCAGATCGACGGGGTGGTTTAGATCCAGGCCACAAGAAGGGAATATCACGTTGGGGTCGAAGCCGCCGTGATGCTGGCTGTCGCCGTACTCGGGGGAGAACCTGGTGCGAGGCGTGGCGGCGGCGCTGTCGGCGAAGAAGGAGGAATTCGACGGCGAGCCACCAACCTTGCATCGTAGAGTGGCGCTGCTCTCTGGGCTCCCTCCCAAGGCGAATGCTTGGTTCAAGGCGGCGACGGTCTTGTTCATGGCGGCGATCTTCCTTGCCGTCAATGGCGCCGCCGTGCCGAGCCTTTTCCTCTCATTCTCCTTCACGCGGCGCCCGGCACGGCTCTGCGTGTCCAATCGGCGCCGGAGTACGTCGAGGTCCCAATCCTCCTGCCTCATCTCCTCCGGCTTCTCCCTGGGCGGGGGGGCCTTGCGCTTGGCGCCCAGCGTCTTCCCCGCCGCCTTCGTCTCCTTCGCTGCCTTCCCCTTGGGTGCCGGCGGCGCCATGGAGCCGGCGCGGCGCGAGGGCTTTTCTTTTGGCGGGAGAGATGGCGGGAGAGATGGCGGGGAAATGTGTTTTCTGGGGACGAATTGGGGAGAGCCGGCACTTATTGCGATCTTGTCTCACTGCCAGGCGTGGCCCGCGCGTCGGAGGCCGACGTGGCGTCGCGTTTCCTTCCGTCCGGGGCTGCCCCAAGCCTCCCCAAGTTGAGGGCGTGGGCTGGGCGTGCCGGACACAAAACTGGGCCGCGCCGGACCGAATTCGCGTTTGGTCGCCGCGAGTGGGGTCGATTTTGTGTCCGGCACGCCCCAAAGGCGTTTGGGCGGCCGTTTGGACGCCCCGACCGGAGATGCTCTCAGTCAGCGTCAATGCTGCGTAGTACCATCGGCCAGTAGCACGTACGCGGCGGGTGGGTGTACATTGTGCAGCGTTGACGACCAACGTGGCAAGTCCGTGTGCAAATGCTCGAACAGATATGCCTGTGCAAGTTCGTGTGCGCACTGAGGGTAGTTCAACTCACGACCCATGCTTCTATCCATTTGGAGAGAAAAACTATGAATTTCAAAAAAAAAGGAGAGAAAAACTATGGCTCGACGCGCAGGCTAAATGAACCGATGTCCACTTTTTTGGTTGCCGCGAAGTCATTTTTGTCCAAATTTGAGCCGAGTTTGCGTCGACGTGGACACTCTCGGACGGCAACGTCATGCTCTCTATGTCCGCCAGCCAGCCACACAAACACCCACCCTCCTATTCTCTTTGTCGCATCGACATCCCTCCATCGTCGCTTTCTCCCAATCTCTCGTCGGAATGCCACCGCAATCCCGCCGTGGGCGCCGTCTCCACCTAGTCAGCAGTGTTTCGACATCCGAGAAACCGTCGGAGGTTACCATGCTCGAGCTCGCCCGCAAGGTTTTTGATCGCCGGTCGAAGGTACAAATTCATCACCAGCTCCCATGCCGGAATAGTTTTATTACAACAACATAGAGCATTCCTTGTCCTCCGATGATTCGACCGGTGATAATAGCGATCTTTCCATTCCTACACTCGTCATCAATGAGCATATTTCTAGGCTGCAACAAATGTTTCAGGGGTTCGGTCCTGACCGTTCACGGGCGTTGGATCCTAACATGGAAGGGGTCATGTCCAGCTCTCCAATAATTACTTCTGTCGTGATACAACTTACAAGGCCCCTATTTCAACCAATTTCACGAGGAGATGCGTGTTTAAGATGGTGACAGTCGATTTTAAAATGACTTGGTTGAGTATATGTAACAACATTTGGGAATCAACCGATGGAACACCCGCCAACGGCCTGATTTATTGTTGCAATTTTATTTCAGTTTGGTTGCACTCCCTCCGCTCCCTCCGTACATAAAAGGATGTCTCAGACTATCTCAAATTTGTATATATCTAGACATAATTTAGTCTGTAAATACATGCAAGTTTGAAATAGGTCGAGACATCCTTCTGTGTACGTAGGAGTAATAAAAATTATGTGATTGGTTCAATGTGGTTGTAAAAAAACTATGCTTCTTATTTACTTGTGTAACATTCGGTTACATGTGACAACATCTGGTTGAATCAAATAAAATCAGCAGGACGAATCAAATGGGTCATCCCGGAGTGCAGTCAGAAAAGGGTAGACATAGACCAGACACTACCAAGATTTAACGAGTGAGTTGCCTTGAGTCACTGATGGAGGACTTCTTCAGTACCGAACAAATGTGGCGTCGCATCCGTTCATGCGAATCACCGCCGGTAGTCATTCCATACTTTATGTTCCTCCGTGTGCAAGATTCCGCAATTCTCACCACAGAGGCGGGCATAGTTGGTCCGGTAAAACACGCCCGCAGAGTGCTTAACTTGCGGCCCTCTCTATCTGGCTTGGCTAAGCTAAATTAATGTATAAGTGATATACCAAGCTGGTGTCTCATCACCATCATCATCATCATGTCACAAAACAACACAAAATGCACCAGCCAGCACGTCTAGTAAGTACTTGTTAATTAGATGCAAGCAGACAGGAACCATCCAAATTAAGCAGACGCCTAGTAAGCTAAGTAATTAATCTTTAAGTGATACATCGAGCTGGTGTCTCATCATCATGTCGAAACGAAACAAAACAAAATGCACCAGCCAGCACGCCTAGTGTACTTGCTAATTAGATGCAAGCAGACAGCAAGCATCCAAATTAAGAGTTCGTACGCGATGCATATATGGGCCCTTAAATCAGAGCGAAAATACTACGTAGTTGAAGATGAAAAGGAGATGGGGGGCCTGCAGCCTGCAACGATGCTGCACGCGAGCGTTGGAGGATCCAGCGACATGTTTGCCAGGGCGCTGCAACAGCATCAGCCATCAGCAGACCAAGGTAGTCGTGCCTGGCTGCGTGCCGGATCCAGGACGCCGGTCGATCGATGTGGACTACTCCATCCGCCTATTTGTCTATTTAAAAAACTTACCCCCCTGTTTTCTCCATTTGTATAAAAAAGGATCCTGCTATCGTGCTCTTGTTCCTTTCTTTGAAACTCCACATCAACAGGTGGCATTCATCTCGGCTAGCAAACCAACAAGACAAGTGATGAATATCAAGCGCTCGTTAGTCTCGACGTCGGCGGTTTCTTCCTTCCTCTTCACTTTTCTTATAGAAAAAAACTTGCCTCCCTATTTCCCCATTTCTTAAAAAAAAATAACCCATCCATTGTTGAAAACAAACAACAAATTACGTTACTTGTAAAATTGTGGAGCATGAGTACAAGCAAGAAAAAGATCTATCATACGCCCTCTCATTCACAATGTAATGACTGGTGTATTGTCAAGTTAATGCTTTTTGACATAATTTAGCCCATTAACATATGGTTCATATAATACAAAATCATAATTACACATGCTTTTGAATACAAATATAGTGATACAAATTTCATGTCATATAAACACAAATTAATTCTTGATCAAAGTATTGTGCTAAGGAATTGTAACCTGTCTGATATTATGAGACACATGGAATTTTTCTTCGAAACAAAAGGCCGCCAACAAACAAGACCAACAAAAAATGAGTCAAGGCAAACCAACCTGTAGTTGGATGGTTAGCAGGGTGGTTGTACCCACAGCCCACCAGAGTTCAAACCACAGGTTTGACATATGTGTGTTGCATTTAGGCGTAATATTCTTTCAGTAGGAGGCGACGTTCCCGTCGACAGCGAGGCACCCGTGGTGACTTCGTCAATCTCAAGACTCAATCCGCCGGCTCAGTATTTCGGAGGTGCTCATAAAGGTACGGTGTGCGTGCGTGCATTCATAGGGGTGAGTGTGTGCACGTGTATGTGAGCGTCTGTGTTTGTACTGTGTTTCTCAAAACAAAAAAATGAGTCAATGACAAACTAATAGTTGACACTTCAGATAATCTAGATTCTAGAGTTGTCTATTTATTTACACCTTAACGTGACATTCAAGCTTGTACTTTGGATGTTTGCTGGTTATTTATCATATTTATATATCTTAAAACTATATAGAGGTTTTTAGGTATTTAAGGATTCTATGCGGAAAGGTAAATACAGACATTTGAAGTTATATCAGGATTTTTTCTTAAATATACAATGAAATCTCTCATAACAAAAGATTTTAAACTAAAAAGGTGTGACCAAATAAAGTCTCGGTCTAGCACTATAATAAAAGAATAATAGTTGACAAACATTCGTCTAAATATTATGAGTTTGTTTACATCTGCTTCTACCCGTTATACCGGGAAAGAGGAGTCAATATAATACACTAGAACATATATACATAACAATAAACATACTTCTAACGGCAATATGTCGTATGATCAAGTAAAAGAGTTTAGTAAAAATATATCATAATGTTCTACCTTAGAGTGTTTCTCCAAAACTGTGGGTCTAGCCCTAACTCGCATAGAGAGCAGACCCTTGTGCCAAACACCGACAAATATGGTTCAGGTGAGCATAGGTGGTGTGGTGAATAAATGGTTTTGCATTCTCCTCTATCGAAGTGATTCTTGTGCGCATGCATTTAAAGATGAAGTCGGTCAGTCGGCTCTCCATGTGATACGGTTTTGCACCTCCATTATGTCTTTTTGTGTTTGTGCCCATCGCACATAACTAGCTATTGATTTTTCCTCGTAGCACTTAACAAAATACAGATATACCATGTGATGTGAGTGCTTCTTGAAATATTTTTTACTATAAATAATCATGTTGTACCAGACTAAATTTATTTACATCGACAAAAAAAAACTTTTTCAAGACTTAGCAAGGTGGTGGCACACGATGTATGGGAGACACAAGAAACTAAGGCAAGGTCAAATGATGAAAGATGTGGAAATACAATCACATGTCCGGAGAAAAGCAACGGGACTATACACAATGTTGGAGGAGATCTATTTGTCGGGCCTTCAAACTGGTTCAGCACACAATGAGTATTTGACTCAAAGCAAATAAACCTTGACTTCGGTTAGGTTCCAGAAAATTGAGAAATATTATCTACTAACGATACCGACTGCTTTCACCCTTCCTAGTTGCTTCTATTTGTTTTCGAGATTGCTAATCAATCTTCCATATTGTCCATAACATCACATTAATTACCTAGAATTTGAAAGATTAAAGTATTTAATCAAAGTAAAAAAGGGGCCATATGTCACCAGTTAGTTTGGGGATTGCATTCTGGTGTCAAGAAACGAAATCTGTCATCTCCGACCATGGATTCAGATGTTGTGCATGTTTTGTTTGGGGCCTACACGATTTCTCTGTGTTATTACATATCCTTCACATATTTGACAAAAAAGCCTACACAATTTCTCTGTGTTATTTGTTTTAGGTTCAGGGATTATGGTTGTACTAGGTCACATAAATTGTGTGTATCATATCGAAACAACATACAACTATTGGTATGAATAAGGCGGTATCCTCTAACGCCTTACACTATAAGAGAAGATAGAATTTGTATTATACATCATGTTAATGCTGAGTGTATTCTCTAGCAGCAGTTACTTGCTCACATGGATATTAGAACACATTATCACTAAAATAAATTAAAAAGTTTGGTGAAATTAAAAAGTGGCCTGGTTTCTCGTGTCTAAACAATTATCCATATCTGAATGTGCAGAGTGGAGGTGTGGCGACGAATCAGTTGTGTGATCATTGGTGTGCTGGCAACACATGTTACCTTCCTTCCCGTCTCGCCTAGGCCATTAGATCATCGGCCGATGGTTGCTAGAGAGTGGCTGACGTCTAGTGGTAGACCAAGAGAGTGGACACGATGGGCCACCCATCCTGAGATTTTGTATGGTCCATATACCATGGAATTAAATAAAACATCCAAATACCATGTATAAATTAACTTTTTCGTGTCAAAGTCGACCACCCTGGTTCTAACACCTGGGTGGCTAGGCCTGCCATGTATGAGACCTGTAGCGATGTTGTTTGCGGGGTTTTCTCCATCCTGTTCATCTGGCTAGGTCGAGGATATCCAGGGTGCTATTTTCAATGAACGTCTCGCCTCCCATGATGAGACTCTCCTTTCATCGGTGACTACTCTAACCAATGTTGTTTCGGTACCAAGTATAGAGTACACATACTTTGTTACATTTTGACTTGCTAGACAATTTTGACCCCACAAAAGTAGTGTCATTGGTTCTCTTTATACTCTAGAAGTTTCTGTAAATATTCTTATCTAATCATACACTAGGAACTACTATCGAAATATCATCTTGCTAGATCGTACTCTTTACATACTTTATCGTAAAAATGCATAGACTATATAAATAATTCATTATAGACAATATTTTCAAACAGACTTTTGTCATAAAATACAATTTAAGATTTCCAATGATATTAAAAACAAAACACACAAATTAATATTTAATAATATGTATAATTATGAGTATAAAATATGCGAAAAAATAGATAATTATATTTGTAATAATGTAACATGCAAGACATAGGATGTAGATAAGTACAAAAGTTTAGTATAAATTTTATTTATTTTGACCACACAAAAGTACAGTCGTAGGTTCTCTTTGTACACTAGAAGTTTTTGTAAATATTCTTACTTAATCATACACTAAGAACTACTACTGAAATATCATCTTCTACTCTTCCGTACTTCATCGTAAAAGCATATAGACTATATAGACTATACATTATAGACAATATGTTTCGAACAGACTTTTGTCACAAAATACAGTTTAAGATTTTTAATTACCTTATAGACAAAAGACACACCAATTAATATATATATTAACATTTACAATCAGGTGTTTAAATATGCTAACACATATATAATTATATTTGTAATACCGTAGCATGCTTAAAATAAGATGTAGATAGGAAAAATATGTCTTTGGTAGGATAATAGCAAGTGCTAGGTTACAAAATGACTCAATGTGCAAAGCTCAGAAAGACAACATTCCTGGTGTTGAACAAGAGGTAGTTAGTTGTATCGGTGATTTTAATGAATATGTTGTTGAATTCTGCAAACAGAACATTTATATTTTTTAATACCACCTATGTGGACATGTTTTATATACATGATTATTATTACGAGAAATACATAAATCATCTACCCCTCCCTCTCTACCGGGACCAAAGTTACCTCCTTTCCGTTCACTCCCCTCCGCCCCGGTACCTGCACCGCCCTCCTTGGCTGCCATTGGCGACCGAGCTCGGTGGCGTCAAAGGGCCGCGCGCGCAGTCCATTTGTTTAAGCCCTCCGGCCCCCTTCGCTCCCCGCACGACCCCCACCACTCCTCCACCACCCCCTCGCCGCCATTGCCTCCCCTCCCAACAGCAACAGCGCGCGCGCCGCCCTCCGCCGGCGGGAATCCCCATGAGAGCCCCGCGAGCACCAGCTCCATGACGACCCCGCCCCGCTGCGAATGGCAGATCCCGGCCTCGACATCGACAAGGTTCGTTAACCTTCCCCCTTCTTCTCCCCCTCCACCTCTCTCTCTGTCTCTGTACCTCCTCCCGCCGCCATCCCTCCGCTACCTTTTCCCCATTGTACCTCCTACATGCCTGCAAAATGCCAATGCGGCAGGGGTGGGAATAGCTAGCAGCCGCTTTATCACCGCGATTTCAGTGCCGGAGCTTAATTGCTCGGTGGAATGCCAGCCAGCCAGAGCCAGCAAAGGACACCAATGGTGATTGCAGGCAGGGGCAGTGCGGTGCCGGAGCATGGGCACCGCTGCCCGTGCTTGCTATCCGTGATTCCCATGGTTCTGTTGCATTTGGACCTGCAGATCCCGGGAGAGATGTAGCCCTTAGAGAACGAATTTGCGATTTGTAGCCTGGCATTTTGTTCTGGGCTTGTGGCGTTGCATCCTCAGGTGTCGCCCGGCGGTACCCTGTTCTGTCAACCACAATTATGGAGAATACGTGCCACCGGTTTTCGGTCCGGGTTAAATTCTGAATACCAATCGAGGTTGTGTTTGTGTAGCTACTTATTACTCGGTTAGGGGCTTAAGATGCACTGCATCTGTCATCCTGTGTCATGCACTTTGCTGGCTCTTCTGTTCCTGGTTAAGAGCAGGACTACCTCCGGTGTATCACCACAATGTAGGTGCTTGCATCCTACACCTCTGCTACTGATGAAAAGATTCTTGCTATCTCCCCATTTTTTTACATATTCTCAGTAAATGGGAGGGTTCGTTGAGGTGGCAAAGCACGCTATACATTCAGCACTGCAGCCTTCCCATGTGACCCCAGGGGCATTACATTACAATGAAGAGAACAGAGCTACAGACAAGTGTTTTTTCATTAGTTCGTTTTGTTCCCAGGGAAATGGACAAAAACACACACATGGAACTTTCCCATTAGCATTGGTCCTGGCAAACTTTGGACTGCGAAGCGGTGCATCCCTAGGACATCTTAAGTCTGGCGGAAGAGCTTTTGTTAATGTTTTTTACTCATGGTATGCGCCGCTTACTGGACTTGATGATTGCGTTCATCCTCGTGAATGTGGCAGGCGCTTATTGCTTTAAAGAAAGGCACCCAGCTGCTTAAGTATGGTCGCAAGGGGAAGCCCAAGTTTACTCCCTTCAGACTATCAAATGTAAGTTCATTTTTGCAGATGTTGCTACAAATCTCGCTCACTATCTCTCTATGTGTGCAGGCGTCATGTTTCGACACAACTGGTGTTTAAGAACGATTTTTGAAATTTATGGCCTAAACTAGACTTGTGTTTTTATATGGTTTTCCTTTGATTTGTGGTTCATGGAACTGTATCAGGAATACCTTTAAAAGGCTTGCTTAATTTTTACTTTTGCTTCCTACAAAAAAGGGAAGCGTCTTAAAAATGGCAGCCATTTGTTAATCTACATGAGGACCAAGAGCAGTGTAAACTTGTTTTGCGATTGTTATATGTTGTCAAGTCATTCCTTTCGTGTGCTCTGCAGGATGAATCAACTCTTGTTTGGATCTCAAGCAACCAAGAGAAAAGTTTAAAACTAGCTTCTGTGTCCAGAATCCTCTCAGGACAAAGAACGGTAAGGACATCTAGAGAGTATGGCCATTTGATGTCTGAACATTTGTTCTTATTCTGAAGTATTTGATGTCTCAACATTTGTTCCTTTTTCAGCTGGTTTTCCAACGTTTTCTGCTCCCTGAGAAGGACCATTTATCCTTCTCACTCATATATAAAGATGGCAAGCGATCCCTCGATCTGGTACTATAACGAGAACAATTTGATACTTTCCTTCTCTACTGTTTCAAAATAAACACCATCTAATTAATTTTGCTCTGTTTCAAAGATCTGCAAGGATAAGGTGAAACACAGGTGTGGTTTACATGCCTTAACGCATTGATATCTCCAGGACAGCACGGATTCCAACCCAACATACTGATGAAATGCGCAGTGCTGCCCTTTCTTTTGATGTAAATCTCTGGTTCAACATAGCTTACTTGTATGCAAGTTTTTTTTCTTTAATAATACAATCTTGACCGCTATCATTGCTTGAGTAAATGATTTCATATCATCAAAACTATCAGTATCTTTCCATCAGTCTCAGTTCTACCTTAACTAGATTTTTTGCAGCGATCGACTGTCAGCCCAGTATCATCAACCTTTTATGCTGTAGTATATTTGTCTTGACTGTTGTTGCACAAATCCCCATGCTTTTGATGCTAATAGCACGATGTCTGAGAGTATCTCATAACAGCAAAACACTATTCTGGGGATTCTGCCCAGTGGAGAATTGCCACTTCCTGTTTAATGTTTTTTCAGAGTTTTAACTGCCACTAACATAATTGTGCTTATGCTAGTCCATTACGTAAAATGCACTCATGTAGTTTACAAAACTGTGATCTCGTTCGTTATCTGCTTTCAAGTGCATCGTTCAGTTTCTAGTTGTAGAAAATAGATGAACCACACCTTTAAAAGATGATATGCTAGGCTTCTGAACTTTTGCTATGATTTGTTTCAGTGTGGCAGAGAAAGTAGCCTAAGCAGTAGCTCCACATTTACCACGGATTCCCTTGAGAACAAGTTGAGCTCCGCAAATTCTAAGGACCGTTCTTCTGGAGAATATACATATTCAGAAAGGACTGATGTGTCAGATATGCAAGTGAAAGGTGCTTCTTCATTAGATATTCGAGTCAGTGTTTCCAGTGCTCTCAGCACATCCAGCCATGGTTCTGGTGGAGAAGATTCTGAATCGTTTGGGGATGTTTATGTCTGGGGAGAAGTCATGTGTGATACCGGGTCTGATGGAAACACACACTTCCCTGGTGCAACTACTGATATTCTTGTGCCAAAGCCCTTAGAGTCAAATGTAATGCTTGATGTCAGTTCTGTGGCTTGTGGTGTGAAGCATGCTGCACTTGTTACAAGACAGACCGAGGTATTTTCGTGGGGCGTAGAGTGCAGCGGGCGGCTTGGTCATGGGGCTAGCACAAGCATTTTTCAGCCATGTCTACTCGAGTCATTGTCAACCTGCAATGTTGAAATAATTGCTTGTGGCGAATTCCACACTTGTGCTGTTACTGCAACAGGCGATCTTTACACCTGGGGAGATGGTACCCACAATGCCGGACTCCTTGGTCATGGTAGTACCGTGAGTCACTGGATCCCCAAAAGAGTTTCAGGTCCCCTGGAAGGCCTTCATGTGTCAGCTGTCTCTTGTGGTACTTGGCATACAGCTTTGATAACTAGTTCCGGGCAGCTATACACATTTGGTGACGGCACATTCGGCGCCTTAGGTCACGGCAATCGAGAGACTATCTCGTATCCAAAGGAAGTGGAGTCTTTGAAGGGTTTGAGGACGATTTCTGTTTCATGTGGGGTGTGGCATAGTGCTGCCGTGGTTGAGTTATCATGACGCAGTCAAATGCTTCATCTGGAAAGTTATTTACCTGGGGAGACGGAGACAAGTATCGCCTTGGGCATGGTGACAGGTCTTCGAAACTCAAACCAACCTGTGTGCCCTCGCTGATAGATTACAACTTCCATAAGTCTGCATGTGGCCATACTCTCACGGTTGGGTTGACTACTTCAGGGCACATGTTCACGTAGGGAGCTCGGTGTACGGACAGCTTGGCAATCCCAATAATGATGGAAGGTTTCCACGTCTAGTCGAAGAGAAGGTCGGCGGCGGTGGTGTTGTGGAGGTTGCCTGTGGATCTTATCATGTTGCAGTACTGACAAATACCGGTGAAGTTTACACTTGGGGTAAGGGTGCAAACGGGAGATTGGGTCACGGTGATATCGCGACCGTAAGGTACCTACACTTGTTGAGGCTTTTAGGGATAGGTCCGTAAAGCGCATTGCTTGTGGATCAGGCTTTACAGCTGCAATTTGTCAACATAAATGGGTGTCCGGGATGGAGCAGTCTCAGTGTTCAGCATGTAGACAGCCATTTGGGTTCACTCGAAAGCGGCACAACTGTTACAATGTGGTTAGTACACTGTCATGCATGCAGTCAAAAAAGGCTCCAAGAGCAGCATTGTCTCCTAATCCTGGAAAGCCATACCGTGTATGTGATCATGCCACGAAGTTAAGCAAAGTTATGGATTCTGTGTCAGTTATAGCAGGAACACTATACCTCGCATACCAGGTGATACCAAGACTGAGAATGGACACAAAAGCAAACCGTTGCACCAGTTACTAGTTCAGATATGATCAAGAATTTAGATGCGAAGGCAGCAAAGCAGACAAAAAGTATGACTACGCGCCTCAGTTCCCTGCAATTTGGCAGCTAAACGACATCCCTTTCATCGGTCTGGTGACCTGCACAATACAGGTTCGGCAGTAACAAACGCATGCCCAACGACGCAAATATACTTCACAGTTTTAAGAATGCCGTATCTAAATTCTTTTACCTCCTTGTCTTCAGGAAGCTTTGAAAGTCTCAGGGATGCGAATGAACTTTTGAAGCAGAGGTTCAAAAACTAAAAGAAGAGGTATGCTTGGTTCTATTTTATTTTAAACAGCCGAAAAGAACAGGGAAACAGAGTTCTTATGCTTGTCTATGGATCAGGTTAATAGCTTGAAACAGCAACGTGAACAGCAAGACGCTGAGTTGCAGAAGTCAGAGGCAAAAGCCAATGAGGCCGTGACCCTTGCAGCTGAAGAGGTATCCAAATCGAAGGCTGCAAAAGAGGTCATAAAATCACTGACGACACAGGTGATGTTTCGAATATAATTTCGCACAATCTTATTGATGTTGAAATTGGTACTGTACTAGATGGATGTTTTTTGTTTTACAGTTATGTCTCTTTTGTTCTTTGCGCCTTTCACATTAACGATTGTCAACCATACAAGGAAATAACCTTATTCAGTAACACCAACAGGTAAAAGAAATGGCTGAGAGGCTTCCTCCAGCGGACTCTGACGCGAGGCCACCACGGCTTGTGTATCTACCTGGCGATGTGGCTCCTCCTGAAACTGGGAGAGAAAGCCAGAAGAGATACGACCCAGGGGCATTCCTTATCCCCAAACACCGACCTCTGTCGCGTCTGCTCGGTTTAATGGGCTGCCTCCACAAGCCTATCAAGTAAGTAACCCCGGTGACAACACCATGGCTCCACACGAGAGCACGTTTGAGAATTTCAGCAAGATCAAAGAGTTCCCAGCCGCGCAGCATAGGACGAACGGTGGGATGCCGGGGCATCGTCCCAGATCAGAGGATTTCGACCGTCGGGAAACGGAAAGGTTCCAGATAAACCTGCAAGGCTGGAACATGAGAGGCTCCAGTTCACCCGGTAGCCAAGTTGAGGCAGAGTGGATAGAGCAGTTTGAACCCGGGGTGTATGTGACGCTGGTTTCTTTTCATGATGGAACCAAAGAGCTGAAAAGAGTGCGGTTCAGGTAAGGCACTGCATAGTCAGAACCCGTTACGTTACATACTTGCATGCATGAATGTATAACCACATCAACATTCTCTTGCTTGGATGTTGTCATGAGTGTCCTGACATGATGTTTAAACACTTTTTTGGCAGCCGAAGAAGATTTGGAGAACATCAAGCGGAGTCATGGTGGAGTGAAAACCACGAAAGGGTGTATGACAAGTACAACGTGCGGAAAACCGACCGGATATCTTCAGTGATGACGTCTTAGTGTCGGCGCCTACATTTTGCTAGATGTCCAAACCATCACAACCAGGAGCAACTGCAGCATGCCGCATTATCTCCATCGTTTAAGAAAAGCATAACTGGAATTCAAGCAACCAAAGATGCGCATGGCCAAGCTTATTCCTAACCGTGGGGCATGCCTTATAAATTTTTTCTGGTGTTGTCTCCTGGACTATGTATGTGAGTATGCCCACGTCTGTACTGCTGTATAGAAGTAGCATGATACACGCGGTCGGCGCTACATGAGCAATGATGTGGTGGCCTTATCTTTTTTCCCCTCTTTTCTCCTTTCCTCTCTTGAGAGTCGACTCTCGCTCCCAGTTTCCTTCCCCGGCTCGTTCCCCTCTCCTCTCCGGCGGCGCTGCCGGCCGGCGTGGACGAGGATGCGATGCGCGGGTTGTAAATAGTAGATCTAGGTGTTGCTTAAGCTCTATGCTTGTGTTCGCCGGTATGGCGTCTCTCTTCCTCTTCGGCTGGCTTCCGTGACCCGCAGCGACGCGGGAGCTTGTTCTTCTCCTTTCTGCAGGTTGGATCCGCGGTGGATTTCTTGCGGGGATGGAGAAGGACGAAGCCGGTTCAATAAAATCGCAGGCCGTATCTCCTACTTCGCGGATCGAGGGAGGTGGTGGTGGTTTCTTCCCCTGGCTGACCGTGGTGGTGAGGAGAGGAAGAGAAGCTGCTGCTTCTTCTCTGCATCGGTGAAGTGGTTTTTTCCTGTTCCTCTTTCTTGGTGTTCTTGCGAGCTGCGTGGTTCATCTGTGATGGTGAAGCTGGCTCGACATCTTGTGCAAGTCGGGGCGAGCCCCCGCCGATGCTCCATCCTCGTTGCCAAAAGCTTGCTGTTCGGCAAGCGTCTGATGCGGCGAATCCAACGGGATTCAGTTCCCTAAAGGCTTGTGCAAGTGATACAGCTGCTCCCTTGCTCCTTTTCGTCTTCTGGAGATGCGGCGACGGCGAGGTCAAGGTCGGCGGCGGAAATGGCGATGCAGGGAGGCGTGCGTAATTTCTTTTTTCCTTGGGGTGTTTTCTGTAAAAGAGGGACAGCTGGACTGTCTCTGGATGTATCCGGGCTTTGTTGAATATTAATCCAGTTTCGGTTGTTCAAAAAAAAAAAAAAAAAAGCAATGATGTGGTGGTGCCGTTGCTAAGTCTGACTGACCATGGTACTGCAGTCTAGCCTGTATGTATGTGTATTCCTGGGATTAAGAGGATGAGCTAAAGCTCTTCCAACTTGGTGCTGTGAACTGAATGTGAAGCTCCCGTTTGTTCCGCCCTCGCTGATTTGTCGCAGACAAGGAATCACATGATGATATTGTCGCGAATTGCCAATCATATGTATGCAGAAGTCAGTTTTTTTTTCTTTTCAAATTGATATGCAGTAGTCAGTCTAGTGATAAGGTAGATCATACGTGTGCTGCAAAAGGTAAGGATATGTGCTGCTGATCCAATAGTGAGCCCGGTGATAAGGTGGATATTACCTCTTCTATCTCTATATATAAAGGACGGAGGAAATGGCGCCCTGGGAGCGATCGATTCACTGCAGGTTACTGTTCATGTACGTACTCTACAGTGTTTCGATCCCGCACCGTTGCCTCCCGATCCGACGGTCCCCGATGCACTTTTGCAAAAAAAACATCGCGTTTTCCGGCAATTACGAACAGGTCCTCCTGTACATAAGGCAGGACCGTAACCCTAGATCGAAATCATCCCCATTTTCCCGGCTGCCTCTCCTTTCCGACGCGCCCGCCTCCACCCCGACGCCGCCGCCGCCGCCGAGCCACCATCCTTCCCCCCACCCGCCTCCTCCCCGACGCGGCCGCCTCCGCCAGCGCCGCCGACGCCTCGGACGCGCGTGGGCTTCCCCCGACCCCCAGCCCCAGCTTCCCCAGCCATCTCATCACCGCAAACCCGCTGGTGCCGCCCGACACGGCTGTTCTGGTGGGCCGAGGAAGCAGCGGTGGTGGAGCGAGGAGGAGGTGCGGCGGAGGGCGCCGCCGCCGACACGGGAGGCGAGAGGGTAGGGTCGACGGACGCGATGCGGCGCATGTACAGCCTAACCAGACCGTGCGACCTGAGCGTGCTTTCGGCCAAGGCGCGGTGGATGGACTCGATGGTCGCCTCCTCGAGCACGAACGCGGCGGTCCTGGTGGTGCCACTGACCACGGCAGCCGCGAGTCTGTTGAGGCCTGCTTGCCTGCTCGCCGACGCTGGTCGTTCCCCTGTTCCAGCCCCCGCTCTCCAATCCTCATCGTTGTGCCTCCCCAATCCCCAATCAGCTTTGTCGGCCTCTTCTTCAGGTAGTCCATGCGGTTCTTGGACCAAATCCAAGCCCAGGGAGCTCAATCCCTCATCCCACACGGGAGAGTAGCCGAAACCAGCATGGGGCGGAGGGATCCGGTGGCGGCCGTTGTTTTCTAATTTGTGGTACATGCTTACAACTTATGAATTTAAATATTATTTAAGCTTGATGTTTCCTAGCTGTATTGCTTACATAAAGCTTTTTTTGTTGCCTTCTGATTCATGCCATTGTCTGATATCAACGTTAACGAGTTGAGTGTTAGCTAATTACAGTACACAAGCAGTTCGAGTATTTACAGATGATATGGGATGATGCTGGATAATTAACGGTCGTACCTCTCAAATTTTCGATTTACCCTTTATATAGACAGCTGCAGACAAAAGGCATACATGTTTTCTAATGCAAGGATGGTAAACAGTTCCATGAATTTCTATTATTTACCCAATGTCCTGTAGGTGTTCTTCTAAAAGAAAAAGCGGCTACACATATTGTTCATTGTTATTGTAGCATACCTTCTGTCGACGAAACTATAGCTGACAAGATGTCAACCAAGGCATGAATTTGGTGGATGAATTTGTATTTTCTTCATGTCGTCCTACTTATGATAAGATATTTCATATGCATGCAAACCTGCCTACTCATAATTTTTTATAGTGAATATATATATGCTTTTTACTATGTTTACCCGCCGGTTGAGTGCACTCAGCATGTTACCTTCTGGGTTTATTCATGGATTAATTGCAGTAGACCATTTGACTTGCTAATGTTTTCAGCCTGGTAAGCATGAGATAGCTCACCGTGGGTGTTAATATGATATTAGTACACTTCTGCTTCATAAGATTATATAGCATACCGTTTTTTTTAGAATGACGCATATTAGAGTGTGCTTGCATTTATATAACTTCTCCTTTGGTTTCTTTTGGATCCAGTTTTCTGCACTCTTATTGATGGTAATGCTGAAGAAATTTGCAAGCACAGGGTGCACGGTCATCTATACAATATACCAAAGCAACATCGAAGTATTTGGACTTTTCGACCGGATTTGCTTGCTTTCAAATGGGAACACCTTCTTTTTTGGTGAAACACTGGGGTGAATAAGTTTTACTCTCTATTATTAATTCTTTAATTTATCACTTAAGTGAAACCATGCTATCCAGTTATGTGGACATATTTATCTTCCTGAATTTATTAGTTACATACAAGGGACATCTAAGCTAATTTAAGATAACAGGAGATGATGATTGAGTTGTATGAATTTTTCTTAATTTCACTGAATCTCTGCGTCGATATGACCTAATAAGCTTGCACAAAGTAGCATTGACAGATTTGTCTATAGAAAACCTTATTTATTTCCCCACTATCAAATATCATTGCATCTTTAGTAATTCAGCGGGTATTCAGAGGATTCAAACTGCTAAGCCATTTTTACATGGAGATTTAAACTTCTAATTCCACCTGCAATTTCTTCAATGTAAGTAATTCAGCATGCTGTGTTTTTCTTGCAATACTCTGAATTTTACACCTAAACATGTCATGTTTTACAAATGTATTTTACCTGTCACATATACAATTAATGAATGTAATTCTGATGAAAAAATATTTTTAATGTTAAATATTCAACGCACTAGGTGTACCATGGCCGCTGATCTCCTAATTCTTAATTATATTCACTTGATGCTTTAGCATTTTACTACTCCCTCCGATCCATAAAGATTGACATGACCTGTATAGGATTTTGTACAGATTTAGTATTGTTTCCACGACATTCTTTTTGGACCGGAGGTAGTATTTTATCTAATCGTCTTTGATGTTGGCATTTCATTTGAGATTTTTCTTGCTTTTGTAGACTGTCGCCTAAGTGTCTGCAAGATTCAGTTACTATGTAGAGGTTCCAGATTAAAGGTAGTTAATCTACTACTGTTGTCCTTTATATTTACTTCAAATGCACAAATAGTGTTCTGCTTAAATTATCGATCAGCTTGAGATTACTATTGACTATTCCTAATGGTGCACCTCAAGAAACATTGCACCATTCTGCAACACCCTCTCTTCCTTCCACTCTTATTATTTCAGGCTAAAGCTCACGTTACCAACTATGAATCCTATATGATAGCTTTTGTGACGACAATGTGGCTGCCATAATGATCAAGCGACTGCTTCCATGATGTTGCTCTGGCCACTATGTTAATCAGATTAGCAGTAATTTATTACTTTTGAATTTTTGTAGATGAATCACATGCAACAACCTGATGACACTGTCTAGCCAACTATGTTTTTGTATAAACAGACAACCCGCCAACTAATGTGGACCTTATGTAATTATGTACATAAATCTCCATATATATATTGCTTTCTTTCAACAACCACGGTTCAGCTAATATCACTACTGCATGTACTGCACAGATTAGAACCACAACCTACTTACAAAGTATGTTATCCACTAAATAAAAAAAAACATACAAAACATTAAATTTCTCACGAAGGGCGCGGCGTGCCGTCGCGCCGAATTCAACTAGTATGTGATAAAGCTCCATCCAATTTGCATGACTAGACGCTGGGTGTCCACTGCATCTACGAGATGTTTTGCATCAGCCAGCAGGCAGGCTTGGTGTCCACTGCATCTGCATCGCTGGACGATTCTGTTCACGTGGATAAACAGGTAAAAGTTTGAGGACTGGTATACTACATCTGAACCTGAATGTTCAGTGGCAGGCAGGCCACAAGACACCCAATAATCTACGGTTTCGCTACAGCGTACATTTCTACATATGTCCTCTTGCTGTATACAATAACCATGATCCATGCAAAGTTGGCGCATAACATGGCCGCGCTTGGATTACCGTTTAAGTTTCCTCTCTGTAAAATACTACAGGATCTATCGTTAATTTACGGAGCGATCTAGGTCTGTAGAATAATACACCGGCCGATTCCGGCCCGATTACCCGCAGTCCAAGCGGGGGAATGAATTTGATGCCCTTTGCTGTCCTAACTGGCAATGTTTGTGAACTAATTGTAAGAATCTGTAACGGACCTTGATCACAGAACGCCCACAGCATGGAGACTGGAGACTGCAGTCTGGAGAGGGAATTGGGGTTCAGGTGCAGATTGATTAACTGGAGACTGAAGATACAGAGTCTAGTTCATAGTTTCAGTCTGAATCTCGCATGCTTTCTAGCTTTTTTTTTTTTTTTGAGAAACATGCTTTCTAGCTACTACCCGGTTCTTTGGCAGCTACACATATTACAGGCTAGTGGGCCTACATTTCGCAGCCCGGTTCGCCTGTGGGTTTTGCAGCCCAGTGCCAACGTGGTCGTGATAGAACCAGGACCAAGATAATGTCGCAAAAAGTAAAGCACATATGTGCTGCTGATGCAAGTAGTATAGTGATAAGGTAAATATGTACACGTGCACATTGCACATCTCAGACAAGCAATTAGTGGTTACTATCTACTTATCTTTGCATTGGCCTGCTAACGGTAGTCTTTTCTATTGGGTGATGTCTGGATATGGATGTCGGTTCCTTGTTTGGAACATGCTATATTCCTTGACGAAAAGAGGTCTTCAAACTTTTACATTGTTTTATCTCGAGCTTGTGTAGGTATGGTCTTCCAAGAATTCTATGCCACGCACATGATAGAACATTGCCACGCGATTAAACGAAGTAGAGCCCACAACCTCAGAGTGCTTTCATTCAACTTTAATGACACTTTGATTTGCACGACTCATGAAACCGATAAATAAGAAAAAAAATGTTAAAAATGTCTTATCCATTCATATCCTTCATTATTTGGTTCGCCTGATTGCATAATAGGAAAATCAAAAGATTAAGTCCTAGAGATTTGAATTGATGCAAAAATTTCTATTAAATAGTGCAAATAATTCAGCCATATGAATCAAACAGCTAACATATGAAAAGTTCGCAAGGATTCCAATCCTAGTGAATTCTATACCAAATATATGAACTGAATTCTATAACAATTCTATAAAACCAATTATATATGAGTTTATAAACCAAAATGGCCCTTAGAGTTTGTCTTTGTTTTTTGTCGGTCATTTTTTATTTGGTTTCTTTTGTATAAAGTAGTGTCTTCAGTTAAAATAAACATAGTTAGTACAAAAATAGGCTAGCATGTTACCAGAATAATATAAGGGTTTTGGATATTTGAATGTATGGGAAGTATACTCCAAATGATACTAATCATACGATATTAAAAAGTAGAGATGGTAAGTTGTTTCATCTGAAACCCAAAACTATAAGATCTCCTATGCTTCTCGTTACTCTTTAACATATGCTCTTTTGTGAGTATTGTTACAGTATATGTGGATATCCCACATTGTTTCCATCAGTTCGGGATTTTTGGTTCTAATGGTTGGTGCATGAGACTTTTCATGGTATCAAGGCATAGGTCTCGGGTTCAAGTCTCGGTTTCCGAAATATGTGGTTCTCATGGCTGGTGCATAAAGCATGAAAAATATCATCCCTTTCACAATCTCCATGAGATTCCGAATTTCTTGATCCAATGCAAAGTCTGTGAAAAGAGGTGGCTTATTGGTTAGCCGTGAATATTAGATCCGTAAAATAGAAAATACATACTTTAGACGAATACAAGTTTGGAAAACCACAATATAAGAATATATATGAGGCAATAACTTGAGAAATATTGCAAATTCATTGGCTCACTATCTATAAAAATATCCTCCCATATCTAAATGAGGAGGTTCATATCTCCTAGTTGGAACGAATAGTCCTTGCTTGCATCAGTCCAAACCAAAAACTAAGGTGCTTCACATTACTATTTTTCTTGCAATTTCTATCACACAACTATTTTTTTCGTACAAGTTGCTGCTATATCTCATCTGCATTCCATATTGTAGAAAGCCACATGTTGAATGAGTCTCCGTTCTTTTGTTCTTGGCTAGGAATGTCCATTCTACAGTTTTGTATTTGCACATGTCGTTATTACCTTGTCAATAATTGAGAGACCAATAAAAATACAAATATTTATGTACCCCAAGAAATATTGAAAAAGGAGAGCATAAACATGAGTGTTCTAAAGAATATACTATTAATTTGCTACCAATGTTAAAGTTTTTCTCTTTTTAACCACTTAATTCAACCTTCAACATTTTCGCTCAATTTACTTGCCAATGTATTAAGTTTATTTTCAATGTATTGACATTCAAGATATAGGAAAAAAAAATGTACCAAGTTTGTGTCGACACTATTTAGTGTATTAATTAGCCTTCCTGGTCCTTTGATCCTTTAAGAAAAACAATTTCATTTGTAGAAAATTTCTGAGGTCCAAAATTTACTCAAAGACACAAAATATGAGCTTAGGTTGTTGGTTTGTTTTAGATCATGTAGTTTAACAATGTAGGAGATGTCGCACTAATAGAACTTTTACCCATAACCATTTACATAGTATCTTTGCACCTCGTAGGGATTTGGATGTTTGTTTTGGATTTTTATTGGGTCTCAACGAAAACACTGGAAAGAATTCGCCTTATTCAGGATTTTTTTGTCAAATCATGGACGAAATGCAAGAACAGAATCCTTCTACATCTGGATTGCTTTTAGATTTTCTTCTATAATTCAGCCAAATTTTTATTTTGTGAAACAACGTTAACAAGCCCCATAGTTCAGTTTTTTGTGCTAAAATCTTCCAGTCGGGTCAAGACGAACTAGGCGAACCATCAATTCAAATATGGGATTTATTGAAACTAAACTTGATATGTATAATGCATGGTTATAAAATGTTTTTTCCAAAACAAAATACAAGAGAAGTTTTTTAAAGTTTGTTAGCCTTGCGTAAAATTTTATTCACATATCCCTCTTTTTATCATGTTGAACATAATACACTATTAACCTAGGTATATTATTATGGTCATTTAATCCATCTATTATATAGGTTTTTTGGCCGTAAAATATCCTATTTCATATTAAATTGAGTTGATGCCATTTTAAATATACTTAAGAAACACCATGCCCAAATGAAATCCTAAAATGTTCCAAAACTATCTTTTAAGTATGCACATCATTGTGGCTCCAAGCTTTGCTAACCAGCATATATACACATATATTTTTCCATGCTTGAGACGGTATTTACTTTTCAGCATGAAGGAACCAACTAGAATAACAGTGAGACACAATTATGTGCACCACACACGATCCAACGGTCATTGCACATGGATTTTCCATGTCCCTAACATTAGATGCAGATATCGAATGTTGGAAATATGTTCATATGAACTTGCTGTTTAACAACTTCTTAATTGAAGTTGGGGGCTGTGCCCCTTAAGTCGGAAAAAAGAAATATGTTTATACAGTTTGTATTTTTTTAGTTTTAAAGCAGTCGATCCTGCGGTCCGATTAGATAGAAGAGAATGTTAATTACAGAATTTTTCAAGCATCAGGATAAAGTAGGGACACAAAAGTCCCAGCTCTATCAGAGAAAAAACAAAAAGCTAGCCTCCGTGGTCTTGCAAATGGGCGAACACCCTCTGCTGAATATCTTCCCACACAAGGTGGGCCACCATATTCGGTTGAAGCGCGGAGTTGCGGAAGGTCCACCTGTTCCTCTCTTTCCAAACCCCCACATAATGTAGATGAAAGCGCCACTGGCTTTGCGTCTTTGCTCCTTTGGAATGCCCGCAAGGGGAGGCGGGCCCAGTTCAATTCAAGGGTATTCAGCTGAATACCCAACTTTTTTGAGCAAAAACTAGGTATGTACAGTCTATTATACACACATATATAAAAAATACGGAACATAACCATATTCGGGCCAGACTAGAAGCACATCTCCCTCTTCTATGAGGCCCAAATATCTGTTTGGCCGGATTAAGAACACAACATCCCAGGTCCCTGGATCCCTCATCCGCACGCACGCCTAGCGACAGACAGAGATAACTTGTGCATCTGTTCAATCGCGTCCTTGTCCAGATTTACCTATCCCGAGTAAAGATAAAAAACTTCAAAAATTTGAATAATTGGTCTAGCTTACTTTTCAGCTGAACCCTACATTAATAATGTCAGTAAAGATGAAAAATTCGCAAAATTGAGAAGTCTAGCGCACCTCTATGATGCTTGTTAAAACTGATAGGGTTTTGGTATGACATTGTTTACACAGTTCTGAAATTGGTGCTAGTACTCCCTGTTGCAACAGCTGGTGTCGAGGATGGATTTTCTACAACGAACTATGTCAACAACAAATTAAGAAGCAAGATGGGCCTAAAGTTTTTGAATAATTGCTTGCATATATTCATTGAAAGGGATTTCTTCTTGGAAGTTAAGGATGAAGACATTATCACTAGTTTTCAAGCCTTGAAGCATCAGAAAGTTATCCTGTAATTTGTACATTTTCCTACCATTTTGCTAGTTTTTGTCTCTATTTATGTTGATGTTTTTCAAGCTATGATCCATTTCCACGATTTTGTATTCTAGAAAAAGGAATCTATGATTCAAAGATATTACGGTCAAGTTGTGTCATGTCTTATATAAGTTGTACAGTTAGAATTATATGATGGCATAATAAAAATTCATGGAAAAAAATAGGCTTTATACTATAAAAAAAGGCCTAAGATTTTGAATACACACTCTTCAAATCCTAGGCCCACCACTGCCCGCAAGCATGACATTTCACCAACTGTCGATGTTGTGACCAAGAGAGGGTGGTGTGTTGCCAATTGCAACTATCCAGCCAAAGATCTTGGCCCTAACCTTAGTGGCGAAGCTGCACTGAAGAAGAAGATGCTGCACCGTCTTCGGGTGAATGTGACCTAACCTACACACTGGATCATGCGGCCATCCACGAATAGCCAAGTTGTCCACCGTCAAAATTTTCCCATGATTAGCCACCCAAGCAAAGTGGAGACATTTTTGCTCCGCGTGTGCTTGCCAAATCTTTGCCGCCTGGAATGGCGCAATGGGTCCCGCAAATTGGCAGTTCGGTACAGTTTGTAGCCGTGTACACATTCATTCTTCTTGATTGTATCGCTGAACGTTTGGCTGATGTTGCTACGGGCTAGTCGGTGGCCCGACGGAACGGAGCAGGAAGAAATAATCGTGTGGCCATGCATGATGAGAAAAAGTTCTTCCAACTTGGTGGCGTGAAACGCATGTAAGCCACATTTGTCACGAAGCAGGAAGAAATAACTTTTAACCATTAATATTATATACAAAACCAATTAAGTCTCATGAAGAATCTCGTACGCGCACACACCAATTGGTTTACAAGGATTCGGTGATGGACACCGAAGGCTTTAAGTCAAATTGTGTTTTTATGAGCAATAGGTGAAATGATGTTTGAGCCTCAAACAAGAGAGAAGCAGAAGCATTTGGTAATGACTCCAATTATTCCAACAAGCATTGCACGTTGCTGCAACCGGTTGGTAAGGAATCTGCTTCTCAGGATGAAGAGTACTCAACTACTGTACATTTTTCGAAAATTAAATATCTTGAACCATGGTAATCTACTACTCTATCCATTCCGAATAATTGACTGTGATTTTAATAAATTAATTCGGTACGGAGGGATTACGAGAATACCAAACCTCCCACGGCACCGCTAGCGGGAGCTCTTGTATATCGCTTGAAACAAGTTGAGTACAGAACTTGCCCGCTCGACCCTCTTGCACCGAAAGGCCGATAAAGACAAAACAAAAGGCCCATTTAAATTAAAACGTTGGGTTGCTTTTGTATGCCTGCCTGCGTTTAGATTTCATCAATTTGGTGTAGTATCTTGATTATTCTTTTTTTTTTAAAGTCTGGCCTCGCTCACGTTTCTACTAACATATACACATGTCATATCTTCATTTGTAAGAATTTGAAAAATTAAAAATATTAATATATTTTTAAAAAATTTCATTTGTGTGAAAGAAGTACAACTGTTGAACAAAATATCCATGATACATGGCTCAAAAATATGGTCATGGTTAAGAAACTTAATGTTAATATATTTTTTAAAAATGGATCAAGATAAAAAATAATTCTTCTATTTTTCATAAACTAAGAAGTACTCACCTAAAAAAATGGTTCACAATAAAATAAAATGTGCTAGCTTATAATTGAAATGGTTCACGATTAATTAAAAAAGTTCATTCATAATAAAATGTTACATTATTAATTTAAAAGTGTTCAGTATAATAAAAAATGTTTCACAATAAAAATAGCTCGTTCACGTAAAATCTTGTATTTCTACAAAAGAAAAATTAAAATTAAAATTAAAATATGTGAAAAATAAAAGAAAAGGAAAACATGAAAAATAATCAGAGAAAGAGAAAGAAAACATACAAGGGGAACAGGAAACATGAATAAACAAAAGACAAACAAAGGAATCATCGATCTGAAGAAGTTGGGCCATCCCATACGTGAGATCCCTGGGAGCCCATCGGTGTACCGACTCACCAAGAGCAATAATCAGTGATGGTGGTGCTCACGGGGGCACCAATAACTTGCGTCACGTACTCCCATTCACGCTTGGGCCTTGCCCCTTACAACACTGCTAAAGTGGCGAATGCGTTTCTTTTTACGATTTTATTTGTGATTTGGCCGGTTTTCGGTTTCTACCCCGATTTTGTGGCCTTTCCTTCATTTCTTTGGTTTTTTCTCTCTTTTTTTTCTACTTACATTTGTTTTATTCGGTACGTCATGGGGTATAGCGACGGCGTAGATATATTCTTGTGTGCCATAAGTAAGCTTTCACCTATAAGCTATTTTGTACTCATTGATATAATAATTTTCAAACGAGGGCATACACATGGTCAAGTTTTCAGAAGTGAATTTGAACCTATTCCACGCAGGCTTGGGCAAGCGGGGGGTCGATTCATCCTCATGAGGTGTGCAAATTAGGTTTCGTTGATCATCTTGACCTAGTAGATGGGTGTGTTACGTTCTTATTCTCTCTTATGTTTCCTCGTGGTGTTTGTTACGTGACTCGTTCAGTTTCGGGGCTCGTGTTTTGGTCGGTTGTATGTTTTTTCTGGTACTCCAGCCTAACTGGGCTCTTTTCCCTTATTGAAAAATTATTATATGCAGTTCGTCTGTATGGTTCAAAAAAACGATGGCTTACACCCCAATTTCCTCGTTTGAGTTTTTTAAGGCTAAAAATCGAACTAACAAAGTAGGATCAAAATTAGAGACTTAGCTTCAATTATGTTGATTTGAGAAAGCCACTAGAGCCAGCATCTACTATTTTTTCTTTAAATACAAAACTTGACGAAAACTTCAAAAAAAAAGTCTAAAGTGCCCTATATCAACTTAATTAAATGGTTGGAGTAGTCATACCTACACGTGTAGATAAAAACACAATACAATACTTATATACTCACGTCACCTTCACCAACAGGAATCTCAAACGATTTGAATTCAAAATTAAACTACTTTTTTTTGTAGATGTTGTCAAGTGTAAGAATATGAGTTCTTTATAGATGTGAACAATGCTCAAATTCAGTTCAAACACGTAGCTCGGAGGCCCATGGGTTGACGACTTTCATTCTCGTAGGTAAAAATAGAGTTCTACGCAATGAAACGTTAAATTAGGAAGATAAAATTGTAATACATCATATATTGTAGGGAGAATAGATGTATAGCCATCTAAGAAATTGCTCGTCCCAACATACATGGAAGGTTATAGGGGATAGAAGGATACCAAGAATGAGTATGAGAACAAAGTCGCACATGACAGTCCTAGGTTTTGTCTTAGGACAATTTGTGATACTGTTTGTTTGAAAGCAATTTACCGCATTAAATAGTATTCCATAATACCTTAATTACAAACAGCAACAGCAACAAGCCAATATATAGAAGATGGTCACGCCTATGATAATTTGATACGGCAGGAGGCACCCGTCGCCCCTTCCACCTCTGCACCAATCTCACCTCGAGGATGCTTCCGTTAAAAACCTGCATGCATGGAGAAAAATATATTCATCAGTCCTTATAATTTTTGGAAATTAATTGAGCACATGTGATGGATTAATCATCTATTTATTTAAGCAGCCACATATATGCATGCACTAACCAGTCCATTAAGGGCAGCAAGAGCATCTGCAAGTTCCTCCACCATCGCAATAGTTACGAGCCCAACTTTCTTTGTCTTCCTCTTACGCATCACCTTAGCGTTGGACACATTTCCATGCTTGCTGAAGAATTGTTGCAGCTGGAAGTTGTCCACATTGTGTGGTAGGTTGCGCACAAACACTTTGAAATACGGACTGAAACATTTTGGTTGAGGTCTCTCGATGTAAATTTTACTCCATGGAGTTGGAGCCGTATGCAGGTTCGTCTTCTTCCACCACTTTCGAGCCTCGAGCCTCTGAGTGATCTCCTGGTCCAACAAAAACAAGCTTATTTTCAGAGAGAGGATTTGTGCACCGCATAGATGGGCATATAAAACTTTGTGGATATACTGTAGGCTTGTAGGAGTTGAATGAATGATTTGGAATTAAAATACGTACTTTTTTTTTTGAGAAACACAGTACAACGCAGACTGTCGTTGCTAGGTGTGCAATAATATCGGAGTATATATATATATACCTGGATTGGAGAAATAGAGGGCTGCGGGAAGAGCCACGTGGACAGATCTCCTTGAGGCATCTGTTCCATAAACTTGGCCTTGTCGTGGACGAGGTCGTACCTGAAGACGTAGCACGGCTGATTTTTCTGGCTGGCCTCATAATCGTCGTAGACGAAATAGGCACATCCGCCTCTCACAGCATCACCGCTTAGCCTCGAAGCGTCCACGGCGAAGCTGTTTGGCGACCCAAGGAATAAGACACGGTCGGCCAGGCTCTTGCCATCTTTCTTCACCCACCGGATCTTTCCCGGCTCCTCCTCTAGCGCGTGCACGGACACTGAGAGCGCGCGAACCAGGCCGGCAACATTGGCCTTCCCGCCGAACTTATCCGGGTAATCTGGGTTGGCGTGAACGGACACGCACATAAGCTCGCCGCGGGACTCCAGCAAGAAGTAGCACACGTAAAATTCTTGGTCCACTTCGCCGGGCATCGACGGCCTCGACACTGTCACCACGTCGTTGACGCCAACCTCGGCACTCAGTGTCACGACTGGACGGTCAAAAGTGATGTGGATCTTTCCCTGGTGATACGCGACGCAGAATTCTTCCGCATCGGCGGACCCGAACGTCCTGTCGAAGACCGTCCAGTCGGCATCGCCGGGACGCAGGAGGGCCGCCATGAACCTGGCGTTGTCGCCACAGTCAGAGATAGTGTAAAGAAGGACGGTGCCATCGCTGTAGACAATGCCGCAGGGAGAGCTCTTCCACCACCATCGGCCGGTGTCGTGCGGGAAGGGAGGTAGGTGGAGGGCGACGGCTCCGGTGAGAGGGTCCCGGAGGCTAGGGCTGGGCCGTGCGGCGAAATACCACACGGCTGTGCCGTCGGCGCTGGCCACCCACTCCCTAGGGCGGATGGAGAACGGCGGCAGCGCGCGGAAGCTCGTCCTGGAGAAGACGCTTCTCAGCTTGAGGAAGTACGGGTACATCTTGTCCGGCGCGAGGAGCCACGGCAGGAACGACGTGGTCGTTGTTACGTGTGAGCTGCGCCATGGCTTGCAGACCGTGTGGAAGTGGACGTAGTCGGCGACGTCGTGCAGCCGGCCGGAGATCTCGCGGAGGACGTCCGACGGGAGGTCCGGCCACTGGGATCTAGACGACGGCGCGTTCATGCTGATTGATTTCCTTCGGAGCTGCTATTGTTTTTCCCCTCGGTACACAAGTAGAGATATACACGTGCGTATAACCGTTTCGATTACGGTCTCGGTCTGGTACACATATTCGAATCGGTGAGCACCTATTGTCACATGTGGGCCTGTTTTTTCTTCCTCGAATTCTCCAGTCCGAGTCGATTCTAGCCCGAGTGCACTCACACGATCGATCGATTGCAATCCATTATTTGAAAATCAAACCGTACTCTCACCGTCTCCTCGTGCTCCTATATATTGGATCGATCGTAATCCATTATTTGAAAGTCAAACCGTACTCTCACCGTCTCCTCGTGCTCCTATATATTGCGGCATAAGGATGTACATTGGTAGAGAAGACGCATGTGTTCTTAGCCATCTACATACTCCCTCCGTCCCAAAATAAGTGTCTCAAGTTTGCTAAAAAATGGATGTATCTAGACATGTTTCATGTATAGGTACATCCACTTTTGAACAAACTTAAGACACTTATTTTTGGACGGAGGGAGTAGTAAAATTATAAGTTATACAATGTAGTATCTTTTATTCTTATCTCTAATAATTAATATGAATTAATTATATTTTTGTGGAAAATCGTATTTTAAGTGAAAATAAATAATATAATGGTAAATTAGGCTTCTCTTATTTTGTAAGAGATCATCTCTTAGCTAGTACTGAACTCTGAACTCAGCTCGTATCTCGATCTCGCCCTCGCCCTGACCAGTATGGTTTGTCCTAAATGAACCTTTATCAAATGTTTCGCTGAATCTGATCCTTAGAAAAACTTTCACACAAGTCTGTGGTCTGGCACTCACACGAATACGCCGGTTAAACTTAAGTTTCTCGCACGCCATTTGCGTTGCCTGATTTTCCAGACGAGGCGCCAATTACAAAGGCTTTTTAGTAGTTAAGAGATGATATACGCATTAGAAATTGCCACCTATAACATGTTTCCATGATTTTCGTAGTTTCATTAGTTAAGTCAACAATCTTATGTTCCCTTACAATTTGCCTTGAATTTTTTCATTTGATAATTTATCTACAAAATTTCATTCTTGAACTTGAATAATTTCAAATTACACCCTGGCTAGCATGTTTTTTTGGTATGTATTTGGGGTATACTTAGATTTATATAGGTGGACACGTGATTGCGAATGCATGATTACAAGTCAATATAAAAGGAAAAATATTTCCCCTTGTTTAAACCAACTTAATCATTGCGGTGCCCTAACAAACAATGCATAAGCAAAAAAAATACTTTATGATCATTTAATTTTGGATTTAATTGCATAAAACTACCGGTTTGATGGGAAAATTATATTTAATTTATGAGGAAGGGTGTGGTATGCTGGCTGCGAGTCAGACGCCATTCTATGGAATTGAAGGTCGTTTAAATGGGGAGCTAGCCCGACTTCTAGATTCCCGTTACTCTATAGAAGTAAAATGAAGCGAACATAACTCGGCTTGTACCGTCTTCTGACGACGTTACTAAGTGTAGCTTTGACGTCGCGAGTCCAATTAGGTTGCGAGAGAATGTAAACGCAGCTACCCGGAGGCACTGTGGGTGTGACCCCGGACAGTAAGATGTTTATTACAAGACAAAATACAATAAAATATTTTCCAATTTTTTTTACTTTTTGTAAAAACAAATTATATGTTTCTTACATTGTTAAAAGTATTTTATTATCATTAGATGTTTCATAGTACATTATCAATGATAGTATGTGAATCAAAAGCATCTACTATAAAATCATTTAGCAGCGAAAAATTCCGTTATAAATTTGAGCTAAATGGTGGAACAAGCAAATAATTGCTGCACATTTTCCATAACCAGATTATCTAAACAATTAACTATCATCATGCACAAATAAAGCATTTTAGTAGTCACTGTTGTGGCTCCATGTTAAACTGACCAGAATATATATGTTTTGCCATCGCAAGTTTGGCGTCAAGGTAACCCGGCCATCTAGAGACACAACGAGACATAATCGATGCTAGGGTATTTGTGTTGACTCAATTGCCGTTGACGCTTGGATTTGCTAGATCCTTGCCAGTAGGCACAACATGCATGTGAACAACTCAACACGAAGATAAGCAGAAATTCAATTTGGCTCCTGGGAGCACATGCTCGTGGTATGTTCAAAAAAATAGAACAAATTGGAAACTTTTCAAAAAAATCCGAAAAAAATCATGCACGTACCTGACGATGTCACGCACGACTGTGTCAAATTTCGCACCAAAACGACATCGTATGCGTCCTGTGGAAAAATGACAAAAATTCTGTCAGATATGTGAGATCCAAAATTTTGAATTTTCTGTCACTGCAATTTTCAAGATTCTTCTAAAAATGCCACTTTTAGCCTTCGAAAAATGCCACCGTAGTGGCATTTTTCAAAGGATGAAAATTGCAGTGGCATTTCTCGATTTCGCATAAATTGCTTGATTTTACTTTGCACGAGTAGAGTAGGCATTGGGTGTCCATTGCAATACGAAGATATGAAGTGGGTCGGCGAACGCTGACGCGACTCCATCTCAGACGCGCAATTACCACTACTGTCTACTTATCTTTTCGTAGGCTTGGTGACGTTGGAGTGGTTTTTAGTAACCGGATATATGGATGACGATTCTTTGATTGGATCATGTTATATTCCTGTTAGCTCATCTTATCTGCATTGCTGGATGATTCTGTTCACGCAGATAAAAAAGGTGAAAGTTTGAAGATCTCTCTTCTGCATGCCTGCGCGTCAGCTAGCCCAAATGCAGGCGCCTTTTTGGATTGTAAAATAACAACGGAGAAATAACTAGTACGGAGTACTTTGCAAGGGTTCTGAATATAGAAAGGTATGTGAACTATTATAGCCCAAATGAAACCAGAAATTCACTTTGGCACCCGGGTGCATATGCACCCGGTAGTTCAAAAACATATTTCAAAATTAAAAAAAAAACTGAAAAAATTACCCGGATAGATCTTCATATTCTATTTATTTACAAAGTGGTTTCACCGAAAACCGATATATTTTGTGCCTTGTGTAAAAATGACAAAAAAAAGTGTCGTGAAAAGCCTTATTTTAGCACCAAATTTCTTCTTTTCTGTACAAGCCGCAAAAGTGTCGGTTTTTCGTGAAACGACTTTGTGAACACATAACATGTTAAGACCTATGTGCGGACGTTTTTTTCTAAATTTTTTGACATTTCAAAATATGTACAAAATGCATTTTAAATAAAGGGTGCATATGCACCCGGGAGACAAAACACCACTCCCGAAACCAATGAAACGAGCATAACATACTTTTGCTTTTTGAAAGCGGTTTAAGCTTCCATACATATTTATGCTACAAGAGTATGATACGGTACAACCCATGGACATCGCATCAAACGCTTGAACTTATGACAAGTCACCTTGACTGATCCGCCTCCGTTGTAGAATCCACCACAGTGTTCCGCTTTGAACTTTTCCAACTTACTGCGCCACATTTTCAAGTAAACATATAGTGTGATTGAGACTGAAGATTGTTAGGTATGTGACAAAGCTTGCATTGTTATAACCGTTTACAATGAGCTCTTCGTCGCCACCGTAAATGAGGAACTGATGCATGTAAAATGCATACATGAACTTTGCACTATATTACTTGTATTTCAATCATATTTGCATCATATAAGGGTTATATCATGATTTTGGAAATATCTTAATGATTTCCTATTTTTATGGAATTAACCCTGCACAGGCAGAAAACCTTATTTTCTTATTTTAATGTTTCAGGGACCCAAACGTCGTCCAAATCACCTGTAAATTTAGGAGCGTTATTTTTTGGAAGGAAGAATACTTGGGGGCAAAGGAAGCGAACAAACGGAGACCCGAGGCCCAAATGAGGTGGGCCCACGCGGCCACAGTACTTGGCCGCGTGGGACCCCCCATCTGGGGCCTCGACGCTCCGTTGCCGTTGATCTTTGCTCCACCGACTTCGTCTTGACATAAAAACGTCTATAAAAATAGTCCCCCGAGGAGTTTCGCGAGAGGCGGCGGAGAAACACAACAACCTATTTCGGGGGACAGAAGTCTCTATTCCGGTACCCTGCCGGGACAGGGAATTGCCCCCGGAGCCATCTCCATCGACTCCACCGCCATCTTCATCGCCGTTGCTGCCTCCCATGATGAGGAGGGAGTAGTTCTTCATCGGGGCTGAGGGATCTACCGGTAGCTATGTGGTTCATCTCTCTCTCTCTCTCATGGTGTGATCTTTATGTGATCATGAGCTTTGTAATCTAGCTGGATCCATGGATATTACTCTTCGTTATCTTATGAATTATGCTACTTGAATGGTTTTATTAATGTAATTTCCGGAGTCACCTTTGTCCCATGGTGCGAAGTTGACAGTGTGCGCACCGTGTGTGACTCTTAGGCTAAAGATTACATGAATACTTATCATGAGTTATTCTTGTGTTGGATGTCACTATAAAATTGTGGTGTTTGTTTAGTACTATTTTGGGGCGCTCATAGTGACTTTGGGTTCTCTAGATGTGGAAGACAGACTTTAAGGTGTGCTTTTGTAGCCCTACACGATGGTCTTGGTGTTCTATGATATTGTGGTGTTTGTTCACTCAGACTTTAAGGTGTGCTCTTGTAGCCCTACGCAGTAGATTGATATTTCTATCCAACGGGAGAATAGTTCAAAGTAGCATAGTGAAGAGGAAATATCTATGTATTCAATTAGATTATTATTGTTGAGAGTGTCCACTAGTGAAAGCATGATCCCTAGGCCTTATTTCCAAGCATTGAAACACCATTTGCCCTCATTTTGTCTCATGTTTGCTTGCTGCCATTTTATTTCAGATTGCAATTATCACCTATAATCACCCATATTACTTGTATTTCACTATCTCTTCGCCGAACTAGTGCACCTATACACCTGACAAGTGTATTGGGTGTGTTGGAGACACAAGAGACTTCTTGTATTTTAATTGCAGTATTACTTGAGAGGGTTATCTTTGACCTATACCTCCCCGAGTTCGATAAACCTTGGGTTATTCACTTAAGGGAAACTTGCTGCTGTTCTACAAACCTCTGCACTTGGAGGCCCAACACTGTTGACGAGGTGTACCCTCATCAAATCCCATGGTTAAGGACCTAGGGTTGAGATTATGGGGAGAGAACGTGGTAGTACTGGTAGTTTCGTCGGCTGACAAGCAGAGGCAAAGATTTACCCAGGTTCAGGCCCCTCGGGTGGAGGTAAAGACCCTACTTCCTGCTTGTTTGTTATTGATCGTGTGAGATTATGGGGTTACAAGGTGGCTCCGGCGAGATGTCGATCTCGCAAGAGCTTTGGTGGTTCGAGTATGGCTTGGTCCTAGATCGGCACCCCTCCCAGCCTTTAAATAGGCCGGGTCTCGGGAGTTTGTAACCGACCTAGTTTACACGTAAGGAAAGTCTAAACTGACTATGCCTATGTCTAATCTTGGAGGGTACTCCATCTTCTTGGGCCTCTTGCCTTGGGCTTCGAGTAGTCTCTTCGCTATTGGGCCTTTAGTCGTCACGTGCACCAGGTACCCTCATGGTAGGGTACCCGAGATGTATACCCATGTCAGTAGCCCCGGAGTACTTGGCTGACTCGAAGAATCGGGCTTGGACTCTTTCGTAAGTGCACGTCATATGCTTTGTATTCTGTATGTATAATTTGGAATTCCTGTATGAGTAGCACATGTTTGGCTATGTCGAGTATCTCATCGACTGTGATTTCTGTTTATGATGACCAAGTGATAATAGCTTAGCAGGCCCAGTACACTCGACGGATCGGGACTGGTTAACTACACATTCGGGCAAAACCTTACTAGCTTTCAATCAAACTCGAGTCCCCGGACTCGAATCTAGAACAAACTGGTCAGATTCGACTAGGCCGTTGAGGTCTTACTGAGTTGATCTGCAGTATAACTTTGAACTTTACCCAACGCGTCTGTCGGAATTTTTCATCATGTCTGCTGACACGGAAAGCATAAGGATTGACGTTGCTGGAACGATCCTTAGCCCAGCTCGAAAGTTCGGCGGGTCTTACCTTTGCACTATGCGTGCAGCATCCGAGGTATTTGCGACGGACGCAACTCGAGAATGTTTCGAGTATGTTTTTTGAACTTTGTTGGACGAGTCATGTCCTTTGTCGACTGATATTTGCTGTTATGCTATCGGGTGCACGACGGCGCTCCCGATGAGAGTAGCCCCCGAGATTGTGCTTTATTGCTTTGCAATGGAGGATAATCTCAAAATCCTCTTACTCTGCATATGTTAATAGAAGAAATTTGTGCCATAATTCTATCGGGTGCACGACAGTGCTCCCGATGGGAGTAGCTGATATGTCCAAAACGTATCTATAATTTTTGATTGTTTCATGCCATTTTTATGCTTTTAGCACTTGTTTTATATTAAGTTTATTATTTATTTGGACTAACCTACTAATAGTTGCAAAAGTGCACAATGTTCTTGTTTTACTCTTTGATGTGTAGAAATTATCAAGAATACAAGAGGAAACCTTGTTGTAGTCGAATTGGGACTTTCCTGAAATCTGTCTGAGAACTTTTTACGAAGATTGCCAGTTTGACCCTCGAAGATGACGTTATATGGAGACCTGTCTGTTACGAAAGTTGTCACAATTTTCCATACGAAGATTTTAAGCCCGAGATCAGCCCAATCGGAGTTCGGACGCGGCCTGTAAGCCCGTTTTGGTGGAACCCTAAAAGGGGTGACGGAAATCCGAGAAGATATATAAAGGGAGGAAACCTAATTCGTGGAGGACTCCTCCACCCACGAATTTCAGCCACCAAAATCCACGTTTTTGCCTCCCCCATGGATCCCATCTCCATGGGGGAGGGCTCCCAAGAAGCCATGAAGGAGGGAGGCTAAGGGGCGGCGCTCCCCCATGATGCCGGCGGCGGGGAAGGAGTTCCCCGCGCCGCCGGCGCCGCCGCCCTGCGCTCCTCGCTGCCCTCTCCACCGTCTTCACCGCCATCTTCATCACCATCTCCTCCTTGTATTCAGTGGTTCATCCTCCCATAAACCTCTGTACCGTCCTATGTAAACATGGTGTTTGATGCTATAATATTTATCCTATGACCTTTATCATGTTTATGTAGTTTATTTGTCTTTTGATTGCTTAATTGAATGCATGAGGTTCATTAGAGTTGTATGTCTATATGGTGCTGTCCTTTGGTGTCCATTATATTTGTGCGCGCATGGATCAAACACCCTAGGGTTGGTAGTATTTGTAACGAAGCGGGGGAAGTTCTGCCGGAGTGACAGAAACCTGAGAACGCGAACCGATTAGTTGCACGTATGGGAGTAAGAGGACCTTGAACTGAAGGCTATGGTTGGAGAAACCTTAATGCATTGTTAGTATTTGCGGATGCTTGCTAAACAATCCAATCATATAGTACTTGTAATCCCAAATAGTGGAGTGCATGTATATTTAGCCTCTCCCACATAGAAAACTGCATCGAAGAAAATGAACCAAGTACCTTCACTAATTAATTTTGGACAAAGCCACCACAATTACCACCACTTTTCCACACTCATGGTACTGTTAGTATATGGTTACTTAGTGTACTTTATTGCTGCAGCACTAACATTTACTTTCTTGCATTTATTATCTCATAAAGCTATCTCTCATACCCGTATTGTAGTCTAGTATTATTTCCTAGATAAAGTAAACATTTGGTGTGCGTAGAGTTGTATTAGTGGTTGATAGAACTTGAGAGAATACTTATCCTACCTTTAGCTCCTCGTTGGGTTCGACACTCTTACTGATCGAAAAGGCTACACGCGATCCCCTATACTTGTGGGTTATCAAGACCTTTTCTGGCGCCGTTGCCGGGGAGCCATAGCGTAGGTTAATGTTCTTGTGTGCACTTGTTTGGTTTATCTCTAAGTAGTTTTTATTTTCAGTATCAAGTTATTCTTTATCTTACTATGGATAGGGAATACGTGATTGGAAAGATGAGTAATGGTTAAATGGGGGTCGACCTTGAACACTTGTGTTCATGCCTATGAAACCAAAACAAATCTTTCCATGGAAGCTTTTCATTAAAAAATGTAAATATTGTGTATATACCTCTGTACATAAAAATAAAATGCTAATTATAGTCTTTAGTTAATTGAAAGTTGATAGTTTTACTTTGCTGTCCAGAAACAGATTTTCTGTGCTCCACCGTATTAAATGTTTAAAATCACCAGAACGTGATCTTGATCTGAAATTTCTTGAGTGCAAAGTGATGCTTATTAGCTTTCTTTCATTAGACTAACTTTTTCTGATTTAAGGTACGTAGATAGGTCGAAAAATTCGATCTTTACTGACTGTTCTGTTTAGACAGATTTTGTGCTTCTCTGTAAATAAAATCGTGATAAATCTCAGAATAGTATTTTGACTTGAAAATTTTTGTGCATAAACCTGAGATTATTATCTTTCTTTCATTAGACTAAAGTTTTTCGATTTGAGCTACTTAACTATCTCGTTGAATGCCATCTTTACGGACTGTTCAGTTTTGACAGATTTCTTTGTTTATTCAATATTGTACTTGGTGTTGTTAGTTTCATTAGTTTTTCGACGGACAACGGAAATCATGAACACCTTAGTATATACAGTGGCTAATGTTGAGTAAAAATTATAAAACTTGTCAATGCTTGAACATGAGTGGATTTTATTTAATGAGTACTAACCCTACTAATGAGTTTTGTGAAGTTTTATGTGGATGTAGCTTATAAGATCTAATCAATATGGTGATATGAGATGAATAAGAAGACGCAAGAGCTCAAGCTTGGGGATGTGTAGGTGCATCCCAAGAACATATTCAAGAAGATACAATCATCTAAGCTTGGGGATGCCCGAGTCATCCCCCTATTCATCAACTAACATGAGGTTGTCTCGTTCATACTCTATATTACCCGTCCACATGATATGTATTGTCTTAACTTGTATTATAATTGCTTTTATATGTCTTGGTTTTACCTTCTTTAGTTTTATTAGGCTCCTTATTTGGTTTCGATTGCTTCTTTACTTTCACTTATAAATTCAAAATAACAAAAATATTTTCTTTTGTTTTGCTTCTTTGTTTGGTTCTTTATTTTAATTTTATTTGGGTTTTACTTTTGATTTTTATTTAGAGTTTTCCTTGCTGTAGCTAGCATGTTTAGGTCTTGCTTAGCCTCTGGTTTCTTAGTTTATCAAAAATAAAGTACCAAGTTTTATCCATTTAGCTTAGTTGATACATATGTAAAAAGTGATTTTCTGTTTTCGGTATCTACTGCTTATTGCGCGATTTTTCATATTTTACTGGAAGCTCTAAAAATCACGAAAAAATTACTGATGTTGTAGCACCTAATCCTCTGCATGTACAAAAATTGGCTAAAATTTCGGGCATGTTTAAGTGCACCTAAAAATTGCGTTTTCCAGCTGCTGTTTTTCTGGACAGATTCTGACTTTTGTTGCAAGAGTGGCCTCTTTTCGTTTTCATTTGATTTTTAATGGTTCTTACCTTTCATTTATAAGTTGGCCATTTAAGCAACCTTTCTGTAACTTAAAAACAAAATTTTATTTGGTTTAATAGTAGCACTTGGGAAATATTATCTATTGTACTAATGTCTAACCGCAGAAAAGAATGGGAAAGTTTTTGTGTTGAAGTTTTTTCACAGAGAATGAAGGAACACCAAACTATGGAATATTGAAGAATTACCAAAGTCATAAGCTTGGGGATGTCCCCGCATCCCTCTTCATCAATAACCCCACGGTTTGCAAACCTTTAAACTTTGTTTTTTGAGCAACATAGGAACTTAACTAAACTTGAAGCGGCTGTATTTTATTATCTATTTATCTTAGCATCAAACACCAGTTACATTAATAAGTGGATCATCACATATTTTATTTATCCTCTGTTTTCAATGTTTACTTGGTTAATGGATTACTTGTTGAAACTTAAAAATGATGTGTGAATAATACTGTTTAGTAGTTTATGTTTTCTTATGGTTAGTCTCAACTAGCTAATAGTGCATATTATGTTATTTTGATATCAACATGCATTGTCCTGTTCATAAGATGGTATGGTATTGTGGTATCCTCCTCTGAATAATTCACTTGAATCGACTTGGCACATGCTCACACATGTTATGACTGAAAAATAAAAGTCAATTAAGCCTTGATGATCTATTTTGCCTCAGAGTTTTAGTATCGTTTTTATGCCTCCGTTAATTTTATTTTGTCGCAAGCATGATTATGACCGTTATCGCTCTCGTGGTTGTCGCTTCCCAGTCTATTGCTAGCCTTCACTTGTACTGAGCGGGAATGCTGCTCGTGCATCCAAATCCTTAAAACCAAGTTATCCCAAAGAGTCCACCAAAAAATTCCTATGCATGGTATTTCAAGCCATTCCAAGTAAATTTGCATGTGCTACCTTTAAAACCTTCAAAATATTTCTCTTTTTGTGTCAATGTTTACTAGCTCATGAGGAATTAGTGTGGTTATTCTTTATTCTATTTGTCAAATGGACTTTTACACCTGGACTAGTGGCATATACATCCGCTTATCCAATAACTTGCAAAAAGAGCTGGCAACGGGGTGCCCAGTCCCAATTAATTACAACTTTAACCAATTAATTCTCTTCACACTTTTGCCCTGATTCATCAGTAAGCAATGACAAACAGTGAAATACCTGAATGTGTGTAAACCAAAGAGAAAGAGGGATGATCTGCCTTGCTGGTAGAAATAACGTCCTTCATGGGAGCCGCTCTTAAAAGTCCGTTTGACAGGTAGAATACTGTTCTCACCCGCTACCATTCGTTGACAATTAACAAACACCTCTCAAAACATTTTTACCTCTGTTTTTAAAAAAAAAGCTCTAGCACGTGTTAATCCCTGCTTCCCTCTGCGAAGGGCCAATCTTTTATTTTTATGTTGAGTCACCATCCTTTCTTTGAGCACTTCTTCGAGAGCATAGCTGTCGTTCTTAGTGTAATGTGCTTGTCCCAGAATACGATTAATTGAGGTATAACCATGATGCTTTTATCTTTGATATCTCTATATCTAGTCTTCACTTGAACTTCAGAGGTGCCTTGGCATTTATGTTTTGCTCCACAATTAAGGGCAAGCGAGATACCACTCTATCATGCTTTATTATGGTCATTACAATCTTGTTGATGTTTATAAATTTCATGTTATAAGCTCTTAGTTCGTTGATACTTTTCATTAGGAAACATGATTGCTAAGTTTTATTATCCATACATCATGCAATTGTTAAAGACCTGATCATAGCATTTACAATCAAAAATTATTTTGTTATCATTTACCTACTCGAGGACGAGCAGGAATTAAGCTTGGGGATGTTGATACGTCCAAAACGTATCTATAATTTTTGATTGTTTCATGCCATTTTTATGCTTTTAGCACTTGTTTTATATTAAGTTTATTATTTATTTGGACTAACCTACTAATAGTTGCAAAAGTGCACAATGTTCTTGTTTTACTCTTTGATGTGTAGAAATTATCAAGAATACAAGAGGAAACCTTGTTGGAGTCGAATTGGGACTTTCCTGAAATCTGTCTGAGAACTTTTTACGAAGATTGCCAGTTTGACCCTCGAAGATGACGTTATATGGAGACCTGGCTGTTACGAAAGTTGTCACAATTTTCCATACGAAGATTTTAAGCCCGAGATCAGCCCAATCGGAGTTCGGACGCGGCCTGTAGGCCCGTTTTGGTGGAACCCTAAAAGGGGTGACGGAAATCCGAGAAGATATATAAAGGGAGGAAACCTAATTCGTGGAGGACTCCTCCACCCACGAATTTCAGCCACCAAAAGCCACGTTTTTGCCTCCCCCATGGATCCCATCTCCATGGGGGAGGGCTCCCAAGAAGCCATGAAGGAGGGAGGCTAAGGGGCGGCGCTCCCCAAGCTTGCCGGCGGCGGGGAAAGGAGTTCCCCGCGCCGCCGCCCTGCGCCCCGCTGCCCTCTCCGCCGTCTTCACCGCCATCTCCATCACCATCTCCTCCTTGTATTCAGTGGTTCATCCTCCCACAAACCTCTGTACCGTCCTATGTAAACATGGTGTTTGATGCTATAATATTTATCCTATGATTTACATCATGTTTCCGTAGTTTATTTGTCTTTTGATTGCTTAATTGAATGCATGAGGTTCATTAGAGTTGTATGTCTATATGGTGCTGTCCTTTGGTGTCCATTATATTTGTGCGCGCATGGATCAAACACCCTAGGGTTGGTAGTATTTGTAACGAAGCGGGGGAAGTTCTGCCGGAGTGACAGAAACCTGAGAACGCGAACCGATTAGTTGCACGTATGGGAGTAAGAGGACCTTGAACTTAAGGCTATGGTTGGGGAAACCTTAATGCATTGTTAGTATTTGCGGATGCTTGCTAACAATCCAATCATATAGTACTTGTAATCCCAAGTAGTGGAGTGCATGTATATTTAGCCTCTCCCACATAGAAAACTGCATCGAAGACAATGAACCAAGTACCTTCACTAATTAATCTTGGACAAAGCCACCACAATTACCACCACTTTTCCACACTCATGGTACTGTTAGTATATGGTTACTTAGTGTATTTATTGCTGCAGCACTAACATTTACTTTCTTGCATTTATTATCTCGCAAAGCTATCTCTCATACCCGTATTGTAGTCTAGTATTATTTCCTAGATAAAGTAAACGTTTAGTGTGCGTAGAGTTGTATCAGTGGTTGATAGAACTTGAGAGAATACTTATCCTACCTTTAACTCCTCGTTGGGTTCGACACTCTTACTTATCGAAAAGGCTACACGCGATTCCCTATACTTGTGGGTTATCAGTAGCCCCCGAAATTATGCTGTATTACTTGTAAATGGAGGATAATCTCAATCATTGTCTTGAGCATCTTCAGTCGAATAATTTTTTGAATATGCTCCCGATGGGAGTTATATGACTTAGTCGAAAGAACGATCGAGTGACCAATTTTGCCTTGAGAAGGATTTGTCACACCCGAACTAAACAAGCCAGTCGAGTGACCAATATGCGTTGGGCAGACTCGATTGTATTTCTGAACAGATGCTTCAATGACGTCAGGGATGACGTTTATTTCGACTGCGGTTTCTGACACGCGTGGCGTGCGTTACGCTGCGATGGATGGGACGTGACACATAGGTGGGCCCGTTTGTGCAGATCTGACCGAACAACGGCGCAGTTTGGACTTAATTTGACCATTCTGGCCCACTTTTTGACGGAGAGATGATTATGGCTCATCTTTTTGCGTGCGTAGTGGGCAGAGTGTAGAATTATGAGATTGACGGAATATGATGGATATATTATTGAGCCTCATGGGCGAGTATATATAGGCGTACAAGGGACCGACTTGGAGTACAAGACAAGAAACAAATCCTATCTCTACCATATCTTTCCGTAACACAAATATACTCTAACATCCCCCCGCGGTCATAGCGGTAGCGTCGTGAACAACTGGAATGTCGCGGACGGTCAGACTGGAGATAAGCCGAAGTAGAATCAAGGGGCTGACATCCCCCCGCAGTAGGAGCGAGAACGTCGCGGACGGTGTCGCGGCGCGGAGCTTGGACTGTAGAGGAAGCTGATGAGTGCTCAAGCGAGATGGTAGCCCTTGTTGCCGATGTCGAGGGAGCCGAGAGCGTTGGGCGGTGCAGCCTTGGTCGGGGTAGCCGTGCGAGGGGTCGCTGTGGTCGATGTCGTGGTCGGGGTTGCCGGTGTCGAGGTAGACGCAGAAGAAGCCGCTTGCACGTAGTACGCGAGGAGAGTGACGGGGACGCATCGAGGCAGTCATCGAGGATGCCGATGCCGAGGACGACGCAGTACGAGTCGTCGAGGACGAGGTGTGGCCATTGTTTTGCCGGAACAAGGCGCACGTCGGGGACGAAGGCATACTCCGGTTTTGCCAGAACCGAGTACGCATAGAAGAAATCGGTGACGTGGTCAAGGCAGTCGTAGAGGAGGAAGTCGATGCCGAAGACGTTGTCGAGGCCGATGTAGACGAGGCGCCAACCCGGGCTTGCCAGACCCGGGGACACGTCGGGGACGAAGGCACGCACCGGTGTTGCCAGTACCGTGCATGCGGGGGCAGGGACCACCGTGAACCATACGCCAGCGTCGGAGGGGCCAGCAGAGGAGGACTCGACGACGATTGCGGCGCCAATCAGCGGGGGTAGAAGGTGCCGATGTCGTCCGCGGTTGTCGGAGTAGACGTAGTCGGGGACGAGGATGATGACGCTGGCGACGTGGTCGTGGTGGACGAAGATGTAGAAGGCGGCGAAGGCAGCGGCGGCCGGGGGTGGCCATGCTGGACGCATGGACAAGGGGTGGTCGGCGGGACCTGCGACGGCCTGAGGTGGCCATGCAGGTTACCTGTAGATGGCGGCGGCGTTACTCGAAGTAGGCGAGGAAGAACCCGGCGGCTTGACGAAGACCATGCGCGGACGGTGGCGTTCCCACGCCGAGGGAGTCGGCGCGGCGCATACCACGTAGAAGTCGACGCGCAGGGACGGCGAAGAGAACCGCGTGCCGCGGCGCTGCAGCCCGAAGGGGCGACGCAGCAGCAGTGCGCGGGTCGGGGCGACGGCGGGTGTCGCCAGCGGCATACACGCCTGGGAAGGCGCGTTGACTGCCGGCAACATGGACCAATGGCGGCGGTGCGGCGGCCCGAAGGGGCGACGCGGCGGCAGCCTGTAGCTCGATCGGTTGTAGGCGCGTGCTCGGGGACGTGCTTGGCGGTGCAGGCGCGCGATCGGTTGATCAGACCGACGCAGCGCGGAACGCGCCATGGCGGCGACGACGACGCGCAGATCGGAGTCGATGGCGAAGTTGTCGATGAAGTCCCGGTCGATGACGGCGAAGACGAACCGGCGATGGAGACCTTGCAAGCGAGAGAAGCCGGCGGCGACGCGTCGAGACGTCTCGTGGACGGCGCGTCCGGCCTTACTGCGCGGTCGGTGAAGACGAGCCGGTCGGTGCGGAGTCGGCGTCGGCGTGTCGTCCGCGATAGCCGGCTTGGAGGAGCCGAACGGTGCGAAGTCGGCGCCGGCGAGTCGGCCGCGATAGCCGGTTGTCGAGGAGGGGGGCCGGTGCAGGTCGATGCCGTTGTCGGAGTAGAGGCACGAGAAGACGACAGCGGTGGTGGGCGACGCAAACCGATCTTAGATCGAAAAACCAAAAAGAAACGCCGATAAAAAAACAACCGGCGAGAGAGAAAAACCGGATCAAGAGATCGGAAAAAAAGACACTAGGGCAGCCGATCAACCGATCGGCGGACGAACCCTAGGTACGGGTCGCGCGGCCCCCGAGAGAGATCATGGAGATCGATCTCCCCGGGGCGGCGCGGTGCGGAAGCGCGGCGGCGGTGGCTAGGTCAGATCGTGCCGCTCTGATACCATGTAGAATTATGAGATTGGCGGAATATGATGGATGTATTATTGAGCCTCATGGGCGAGTATATATAGGCGTACAAGGGACCGACTTGGAGTACAAGACAAGAAACAAATCCTATCTCTACCATATCTTTCCGTAACACAAATATACTCTAACACAGAGTGGCCGGCGACGGTTGCCCTCCGCATCTGCCATGTGTACGGCAAGATTGCACGCGTAGTGCACGATTTGGATCTGAATGGCTGTGATTGTCTTTGATTTGAGGTTAATAGGGGAAGCGGCGCTGACATTGTTTTTTACTAGCCATTTGCTCTGCGCGCCGCCCCTGTTCCATCTTCTTCCTCACGCTCCTGTTCCATTGTTTCTTGCGCCCAAGCTCTTGTTGCTCTCCCTAGCCACCACTGCCATGGCGCTAAAGAAGAACGTCCAGTCGGCATCGCCGGGACGCAGGAGGGCCGCCATGAACCTGGCGTTGTCGCCACAGTCAGAGATAGTGTAAAGAAGGACGGTGCCATCGCTGTAGACAATGCCGCAGGGAGAGCTCTTCCACCACCATCGGCCGGTGTCGTGCGGGAAGGGAGGTAGGTGGAGGGCGACGGCTCCGGTGAGAGGGTCCCGGAGGCTAGGCTGGGCCGTGCGGCGAAATACCACATGGCTGTGCCGTCGGCGCTGGCCACCCACTCCCTAGGGCGGACGGAGAACGGCGGCAGCGCGCGGAAGCTCGTCCTGGAGAAGACGTTTCTCAGCTTGAGGAAGATCGAGTACATCTTGTCCGGCGCGAGGAGCCACGGCAGGAACGACGTGGTCGCTGTTTCGTGTGAGCTGCGCCATGGCTTGCGGAGGACGTCCGGCGGGAGGTCCGGCCACTGGGATCTAGACGACGGCGCGTTCATGCTGATTCATTTTCTTCGGAGCTGCTTGTTGTCCCCTCGGTACACAAGTAGAGATATACACGTGCGTAGAACCGCTGGTACACATATTCGAATCGGTGAGCACCTATTGTCACATGTGAGCCTGTTTTTTCTTACTCGAATTCTCCAGTCCAAGTCGATTCTAGCCCGAGTGCACTCACACGATCGATCGATTGCAATCCATTATTTGAAAATCAAACCGCACTCTCGCCGTCTCCTCGTGCTAGCTCCTGTATATTGCGGCATAAGGATGTAAAGCCATCTACACATCATTTAGAGATGGTAAAATTATAAGTTATGGAATGTATTAGTATCTTTTATTGCTATCTCTAACAATTAATATGAATTAATTATATTTTTATGGAAAATCGTATTTTTAAGTGAAATAAATAAAATAATGGTGAAATTAGCCTTCTCTTATTTCATAAGAGATCATCTCCTAGCTAGTACTAAACTCTGAACTCAGCTCGTATCTCGATCTCGCCCTCGCCCTGACCGGTATGGTTTGTCCTAAATGAACCTTTATCAAACGTTTCACTAAATCTGATCCTTAGAAAAACTTTCACACAAGTCTGTGGTATGACACTCGCATGAATACGCCAGTTAAACTGAAGTTTCTCCTAGTGATTGACGCCATTTATGTTGGCTGTTTTTTCGGACGAGGCGCCAATTACAAAGGTATTTTCAGTAGTTAAGAGATGATATACGCATTAGAAAATGCCACCTATAACATGTTTCCAATATTTTGGTTGCCTCTTTAGTTAAGTCAACAATCTTAATATGTTCCCTTACAATTTTCCTTGAATTTTTTTCATTTGATAATTTATCTACAAAATTTCATTCTTGAATTTGAATAATTTCAAATTACACCCTGGCTAGCATGGGTTTTATATATTTTTTATGTATTTTTGGTATACCTCGATTTATATAGGTGGAGACGTGCGTGCGCATGCATGATTACAAGTCAATATAAAAGGAAAAATATTTTCCCTTGTTTAAAACCAACTTAATCATTGCGGTGCCCTAACAAACAATGCATAAGCAAAAAAATAGCACTTTCTGATCATATAATTTTGGATTTAATTGCATAAACTACCATTTTGATGGGAAAATTTAGATATTTAATTTGTGAGGAAGGGCGTGGTATGCTGGCTGCGAGTCAGACGCCATTCTATGGAACTGAAGGTCGTTTGGATGGGCAGCAAGCCTGACTTCTTGATTCCCGTTACTCTAGAGAAGTAAAATGAGGCGAACAGAACTCGTCTTCTACCATCTTCTAACGATGTTACTAAGTGTAACTTTTGACGTCGCGAGTCCAATTAGCTTGCGACGGAAGGAAAATGCAGCCCACCTGGACGCACTGCGGTTGTGACCCGGGACAGTAAGATGTTTATTACAAGACAAAATACAAGAATATATATTTTCCAAATTTATTATACTTTTTTGTAAAAACAAATTATATGTTTCTTACATTGTTAAAAGTGTTTTATTATTATTAGAAGTTTCATAGTACATTATCAATCATAGTATGTGAGTCAAAATCATCTACTACAAAATCATTTAGCTGCGTAAAATCCCATAATAAATTTGAGCTAAATGGCGAAACAAGCAAATAATTGCTGCACATTTTCAATAACGAGAGTATCTAAACAATTAACTATCATCGTTCCCAAATAAACCATTTTAGTAGTATTGTGTTGTGGCTCCATACCTACATGTGAAACTGAACAGAATATATATGTTTTGCCGGCTCAAGTTTAGCCTAAAGGTACCATCTAGCATCTAGAGACACAACGAGACATAACCGATGCTACGGGTACTTGTGTTGATCCAATTGCCGTCGACGCTTGGATTTGCTACATCCTTACCATTAGGCGCACCATGCATGTGAACAACTCAACACGAAGACAAAAGTATACCTTGGTATATACTAGGAGCATACATATTGATTCATTTTTCTCGTATAGCACGACTTTGGCCGCTCTTGTTAACCGACGGTAGACAGTATGTTCATGTAGACGGGTGATCGTTGTTCGCATGATTTGTAAGGAAAAAAACGCCAGATATAATATTCTTGAGGGAGTAGGTGCACTATACAAATGGTCGCGTCAAGGGAGACATAGAAAATATTCCAAGACACCCTACGTTCCCGACCTAAAACCTCCTCCCGAATCGAGTGCATGGTGAAGCATCGGAAAATCTCCTAGAAATTATAATCGTACTCAACCGTTTAGAGTGTTCTTCTGGTCGTACAGAACTATATAATTTGAATCGAACAGGTAACGATATACTCATGTGAATTTTGGCAGCATGTACTTCTGGACGTCAGGAGTGCATACACTGCATCTCGGTGATTTTCTTTTAGGGGGCTGGAAATCCCAGTCATTTCCTCTCTCACACTGAACAGCAACGGTCTTGAGACTCAACGGGCGTGTTTGGCTTCCTGCATGAATCTCGGCCACACCCGCTGGATGCAAAAACGGTAGTTTAGTGAGCTGGGCTGAGTTCGCATTGTTGGCTCGTACGACTCAAAGCAGTGCTCAGGCAGGCAATGGAGGAACTGCTGATTCGGTCGTTTTTCAAGAGCCACCCTCCCGCAATGCAAAATGAGAACACCGTCTCCCTACTCGTGCGAGGGTTTTCACCCCAGCTCGTCCGCGAGCGCAAGCAAAAATGCGGCGGGAGAAATTTCGTCTCACCACCCTCATTTTCGACCCTCTATATCTTACCCTCCGCTCACCGCCTGGTTTCGCGCCACCATTTCCCCCACCTTCCCCACTTTCGAGCTCTCCGGTTTGGCAGCCTACCAAAATCTACACGAGCAGGTAAGCGGCGGCTGCTACAGCTCCGGCCGACAGTGGCGACAAGATGTGCGTCGGCTTCCTCTTTGTCCTCTTCTACGAGCTCCTAGGAGATGGACTCTCACTTTTCTGAAATCCGTCCACCCTACAAATTACGGAGATTGTTAGTCTTACCCCGAAGACGACGTCAACCGGAAACCTCATCAAATACAAAGTTGTTGGAATTTCCATAGGCTTCTTTTAAGCCTAAGATCAGCACAATCGGAGTTCGGACGCGGTCTTCAGACCCAATATACTGAAGACCTAAAACTGGATGACGGGAATATGAGAATCTATATAAAGGGATGAAAGCTATATCAAGATCAAGAGGCAACACGAATTTTCCTCCTCCCAGGCAGCCGTCTTGGGGTGGAGATTCTCTTCCATACCAGCACCATCTCCAAGGAAGAAGGGGTCCAAGGGCCGCCGTCGCCCCCAAGGGCTGCCGCCGCCATCGCTGCCCATCACCGTCGCCTCCACAGGGCCGCTGCCGCTGCCGTAGATGCCGTCGGCCGCCGCCTCCTCTCCGTGCTGCACCTCTCCATCAACCTCTCGATCAAGCTTGCTCACCATGACCATGTGTGAGTAGTCTCCCTCGGGGTTGAGCGCCCTTACCGGTAGCGATATGGTTTATCTCTCTCTCCCATGGTGTGATCTTTATGTGATCATGAACATTGTAATCCAGTTGAATTCATAGATATTTCCTTATGTCATGGATATGCTACTCAATTGGTTTTATCACTATAATTTCCGGAGTCACCTTTGCCCATGGTGCGACTGGACAGTGTGCGTGCCGTGTGTGACTCTACTGGATAATAGATTAGAGGGATATTTACCATGAGATGTTCTTTGTGTTGGATGTCATTGTGAAATCATGGTGTTTGTTTACCCAGATTTTGGAGTGTGCTTTTGTAGCCCTACGCAGTAGTAATGATGTTTGTTATCCGGCAGAAGAATAGTTCCGAGTAGCACCTAAGTTTGCATATTGAAGAGGAAGTTTATTCTAGTGTTCAACTATGTTACAATTGTTGAGAGTGACAACTAGTGAAAGTATGATCCCTAGGAATTGTTTCCAAGAACTGAAATACCGTTTATCTCCAGTTTTACCGCATGTTTGCTCGCTGACATTTTTACTACAGATTACAATTACCACTTGTAATGATCCATATCATTTGTATTTTACTATCTCTTCGCCGAACTAGTGCACCTATACATCTGACAAGTGTATTGGGTGTGTTGGGGACATAAGAGACTTCTTGTATCTTAATTGTAGGGTTGCTTGAGATGGATATGTTTGACCTCAACCTCCCTGAGTTCGATATACCTTGGGTTACTCACTTAAGAAATTTGCTGTTGTCCTACAAATATCTGTACTTGGAGGCACAACACTGTCTACAAGATTAGAAGTTATAGTAGACATCAATACGTATAAAATATGTGTATCTGTTGAATACAATTTTTCAAACTCAATTTTGATATTCAGGTGTTGTAAACTATAAAGTAACATGAGTGTGATCCACCATAGGAAGGGTGTCATTATTTAATTGGAGGAAATCTATATAATTTTTTCAAACTCAATTTTAATATTCAGGTGTTGTAAACTATAAAGTAAACATGAGTGGGGTCCACTACAGGAGGTTTCATTGTTTAATAGGAGGAAACCTAGGAGCAAGAGCAAGGAGAGTGCAGGAAATCTATGGAGCTTAGTATTAGTAGAGATAGTCCTTGGCTCGCATTAGTCCAAACCAAAAACTAAGGGGCTTGGCATTACTAGTTTCTTGCAATTTTTTATTTCAACTATTTGTCTCGTACAAGTCGATGCCATATCTCATCTTCATTCCATATTGTAGAAAGCGACATGTTGAATGAGATTCAGTTCTTTTGTTCTTGGCTAGGAATGTCCATTCTACAATTTTGTATTTGCGCTTGTAGTTATTACCTTGTCAATAATCAAGAGACAGATAAAAATACAAATATTTGCGAACCCCAAGAAATATTCAAAGAGGAGAGTATAAACATGAGTGTCCTGAAGAGTATATTAATTTGCTACCACTGGGAAAGTTTTTCTCCGTTTAACCCCTTAATTTAGCCTTCAAGTTTTTTCGCTGGATTTACACTCCATGTTATTTAGTTTATTTTCAATGTATTGGCATTCAAGATATAGGATAACAAATGTAATAAGTTTGTGTGCCACAATTTAGTGTATTAATTGGTCTTCATAATCCTCGGATCCTTTAAGAAAGAAATTCCCTTTGTAGAATTTATCTCCAAGGTCCAAAATGTACTCAAATACACAAAATATGAGCTTAGGTTTTTGGTTTATTCTAGATCATGTAATTTAATAGTGTCGCAGATGTTGCACTAGTAGAACTATTACCCATGACACCATTTACATATTATCTTTGCACCTCGTAGGGATTTTGGTGTTTGTTTTGGATTTTTCCTGGGTCTTAACGAAACGGCGGGAATAATTCGCCTTCTTCGGGAAATTTTCTGTCAAATCTTGGAAGAAAGGCAACAACAAAATTCTTCGAGATCTGGATTGTTTATAGATTTTCTCGCATAATTCAGCCAAATATGTATTTCGTAAAACATTGTTAACAATCCCCACAGTTCAGTTTTTTGTAATAAAGTCCTCCAATCTGGTCAAGACGAATTATGCGAACCATAAATTTTAATATGGTTGTTATCGAAACAAACCTTGATGTGCATAATGCATGGCTATAAGATGTTTTTTTCAAAACAAAATACAAGAGAAGTTTTTGAAAATTTGTTGGCTTTGTGTAAAAAGTTATTCATATATTCCTATTTTCATCATGTTGAATACAATACACTATTAACCTTGTTATAACATTATAGTGATTTAATCCATCTATTATTTAGGTTTTCGGCTATAAAATATCCCATTTTATACTAAACTTAATGTAAATACACAGTTGATGCCATTTTAAATATATTTAAGAAACACCATGCCAAAATGAAGTCCTAAGATGTTCCAAAAACTATCTTTTAAGTATGCACATCATGTTGTGGCTCCAAGCTTAACCAACTAGCATATACGCACATATATTTTTTTCCATTCCTGAGGCGGTATTTACTTTTCAGCATGAAGGAACCATCTAGAAAAACAACGAGACATAATTCATGTGCACCACACGCGATCCAACAGTAATTGACACAAGGATTTTCCACCTCCTCAGTAAAAAAAAAGGATTTTCCACCTCCCTAACATTCGATGCAACAAGTCAAGAATCCACATGTTAGAAATATACATATGTTTTGTAACCGTATACACATTCATTCTTGTTGATTGTATCGCTGAACGTTTGGTGGCCCGACGGACGGAGCAGGAAGAAATAATCGTGTGGCCATGCATGATGAACTGCATGTAAGCCAGCCACACCAACATAATACTAGCAAAAGTTAATGTGCTGCTGATGCAACAGTGAGTCTGGTGATAAAGGTCGATAAACATACGTGTGATCTGATAAGCTGCATCGAATTTACTCTGCTTCAGTACAGTAGGCATTGGGTGTCCACTGCAACGAGGATAGAAGTGGGTCGGCAAACGCTGACGCGACTCCATCTCAGACGCGCAATGACTGCTAGTACGATATACTTATCTTTGCGTACGTTTAGTGACTGTAGTCTTTTTTAGTAACTGGATATTTGGATGACGATTCTTTGATTGGATCAAGTTATATTCTCGTTGGCTCATCTTATCTGCATTGCTGGATGATTCTGTTCACGTAGACAAAAAAAGGTGAAAGTCTGAGGATCTCTCTTGTGCATGCCTGCGTCAGCTAGCCCAAATGTAGGCGCCTTTTGGGTTGTAAAATATTGAAAGGGGTGTGAACCTTTAGAGCCCGAACGAAATGAGCATAACATACTTTTGGGTTTTGATGGCCGTTTAAGCTTGCATACATATTTGTGCTAAAAATGTATGATACGGTACGAACCCATGGATATCACCATATCAAACGCTTCAACTTATGTCAAGTCACCATGAATGATTCGCCTCCGTTGAAGAATCTACCCCAATGTTCTGCTTTGAACTTTTTAACAATACAAAATGATTAAATCAACATCGCATAGATTTCTAATGAAAAGTTAGTAAATAAACGTGTAATCATGTTTCAACTAATTTTAATTAGATTATAAGTTATTAGTCAAATTTGTACCTGACCATATAAGTTACATGTCAAGTTTTGAGCTTAACCGTCTATGGTAGAACTTCAACCTTTGTAAATTAGATATGATCAAGTCCAAAACTCCTCTTGTAACACAAAATGCATGGGAAAAATAGCATTCAGTCGAAAAAACATCCATCTTGATCTTATTACAAAAAGCGCGTTAAAACAAATATTTAAAATTTTATGTTGTGCCGAAATCAGTTGTTTCCACGACGACGGCCTCCGTCGTGGGCAACTTGGTCAAACTGACGCTCACACGGCTTGGCTCAGGATCTCGCCGCTGGCCAACCAGCTATAGCTCGCCTCTACGCGTGCAGTGCCTAGCCCGCTTGCCTGAATGTCTCCCTAGATTGATCTACACGTTATCCGTCAATCATTTTCTCCGCGACAACACTAACACCGACGAAGAGACCTATGGCCGCAAGCTCCTCCGGGATTGATGATTACGTTGTAATATAATTTGTAATGCATAAGTGTTTTTTGTCTCATATATATTTAACAATTTATTGATGAAAATATTCATAAAATGTTCATTTCAAAACAAAATACAAGACAGCTTTTTAAATTTCATTTCGGTTTTTGTTAAACAAAAATATGCCATGACGCTATAAAATATTCAATTCTATATAAGAATTTCATTGCGATCTTATATTAATCTTATCAATCTTAATATGTTGTTAAGGTGACTCAAACCATGTACAGTTTTAGCTCCAAAATATCCCATAGTAAACATAATTTTTCTGGGTTCTTAATACGTTTAGTTTCTTAACTGTCATCGTGCCAAAATAAAGCGATTTAGCCATTGTGTCGTGGGTCCAGGTTTAACTCGGCAGGAGGCAACATATATATAGCATGAAGGCAACCATCTAGAGACACAGTGTAACACATTCGGGTGGTTGTGTTGATCTAATAGACATGCATTGACGCTTGGATTATCCCTGTCACTAGATGTAATATGTCAAGCTCAACACGCAGTTAAAATTACACACTAGAAGTATACATATAGCAGTTAATAGAAATGAGTTTGGTGAGTATTTTCTCGCTCATTTCCAATGTTTTTTTTCAAGAAAAACAAATCATAACAAAACATGCCGTGCGAGAGAAACAATTCCTGCCAAGAAAATATAGTAATAACCATCTAAAGTGTTCACTTGGCCGTACAAAATTACTGATCGGACAGGCGACGATAAACATCTGAACATTTGCAGCAATTTTATCGTGGCATTTCGTTGACAGGAGCGCATACATACAATGCATCCTGGTGATTTTTTTGGGGTACATAGTACAATGCATCTTGGCATTTCGTTGACAGGACCTCGGCGACCGTGCAGTCAGAGCGAGAAGTGACTTTTGTTACTGGGCGACCAACGGATCGGAAGCAGGCATACAGGAAGGAATAATCAATCCTTCAAGATCAGGTGCGCGCACCGAACAGCAACGGTCTCCAGATCCCTGAAGAGAAAAAGAAGAACCAGAGGTCCAGTTCCTCTCTTGTCTGATCCATCACATTGGCAACCTGTCATGGCATTCCATCCCTTCTCGTGTAATATCAGTTCCCGCGATTCCGGTAGCCAGGGGAAGAGAAGAAAGGTGAAGGAAACACTGGTCACGTCGGCGAGCGGCGTAGACGACAGATGCAACAAGACACGGGCGGCGGTCGCGCCAGCTTCACAACCACTCTGAAACCAGCAAGCCAGCGTCCGTGGAGCGTGCGTGTGTGTATGGGCTCTCGGTAACTCAGCTCGTATCTCGATCTCACACTGACCGTCCTGACTCCTGACCACAGTACGTAAGCGAAGCAAAGCACCTGCAGGAAAGCCGCTACAGTACTCCAAAACTACTGCCCTTGCAGCGTGCAGAGCAGAGGTGAAGCCAAGTGTATTTTACTTAGAGGCCTATTTCAGAAAAAAAATACATTCGCGTCTTCTCACCTTAAATACTGCGACTGGTAGGCTACATGAACAAGAAAACAGATCAGGGAATATCAATGAGAAAATGATAAATCGTGCGAAAATATTTAAAAATGTGACAGAAATATATATGACATTATACTTCAAGTGCGAGCTTTATCTAAAGAATAACAAGACAAAGATAAATTTAAGTGTTCTGTGAATACAAAGAAGAAAATTGGAGAACACCGTCTAATAATCTTTTGTTCATAATGAACGCTCTGTTTCATGTTACGGGCAGTTTTTATTTATTGACCGCTTTTACGGTGATTAGCAACTACTTCTACCCGGTACTACCGCTCGTAATTATTTCATCTAAGGTTGAAAATGAAAAAGAAACTTTCCGGTTGTTTCCATACAAAAAGAAAACCAGGAGCAAAAAATGAAAACAGATACGGAATTTTACAAAAACGAAAAGGAAAATGAGAACTACAAAGTAAATGATATAACATTTTCCGAAGGAAAACGGAAAGGAAACAAATTACCGGAGAAACAAATACAGAGAATTTCAACATACACGTCGCGTGCAATCATGATGTAACCAAGCAAGGCCAAGGCCTGTATACGAGCTAGTTAGCCCAGTATTAGTAAACCCTAGTTAATCTAATTTACCTACATGCAACAGCGTTCCGCCTTGACGATATATGTGCGTTGTTGATCAATAGTCAGTGTAGTGATAAGGTAGATATGTACGCGTTATCATACAAGTTAAGATGATTTTTCCAAAACAAAATACTTGATGTGTATCTCTCCAATTTTTTATCATGTTGAGTAAAGATATATTATTAGTTTATTACTCTTGTTTATATTAATATTTTAATTCAGTCCTTATAAAAAAACTATCTGCAAAATATCCCATTTTTATATTTAAACAAATGAACATACATAATTGATGTCGTTTTTTAGTTACCCAACTATTAAGAAATACCATGCCCAATGAAGTAAGTCCTAAGATATCCTAAAAACTATCTTTTAAGTATGCACATCATGTTGTGGCTCCAAGCTTAACCAACCAGCATATATGTGCACATATTTTTTCCATCCCTGAGGCGGTATTTACTTTTCAACGTGAAGGAACCATCTAGATAAATAACGATAAATATTTAATGTGCACCACATGTGATCCAACGGTGATTGTGACATGGATTATTCAGCTCCCTAACATTAGATGCAACAAGTAAAATATCCAAAATAAGAAATTTTATGTACACTTTGTACTCATATACACATTCATTCTTTTTATGCTGAAAGTTTGGCTGATGTTGCTACTTGCCGGTCGGGTGATAGAGAGTAGACCCGCCAAACAGGAGCAGGAAGAATTAATCGTCAGACAAAGCCCTGGAAAGTCAGCATGAACGGAGGTGGAAGTCAGCATCCCAGTCTTGAGCCCTCAGCCAATTGGAGATAATTCCTGAACATAAATGTTCAGTGGCAGTCAGGCCTCCAAAAACACAGGTTCCATCCATTTCTGAACCTAAATCGTGTGGCCATGCATGATGAGCTAAAGCTCTTCAATTGCGCGCGCGCACACACATTTGTCACCGGATCGCAGAGGAAGAATCACACTAAGATAATACTAGCAAAAGCTAATGTGCTGCTGATGCAGAAGTGAGTCTAGTGATAAAAGAGGCTATATATACGTGTGATCAGATAAGCTGCATCGAATTTACTTTGCATCAGTAGAGTAGGCGTTGGGTATCCATTGCAACGAAGATATGAAGTGCGTCGGCGAACGCTGACGCGACTCCATCTCAGATGCGCAATTACCACTACTGTCTACTTATCTTTTCGTAGGCTTGCTGACGTTGGAGTGGTTTTTAGTAACCGGATAAATGGATGGCGATTCTTTGATTGGATCATGTTATATTCTCGTTGGCTCATCTTATCTGCATTGCTGGATGATTCTGTTCACGCAGATAACAAAAAGGTGAAAAGTTTGAGGATCTCTCTTCTGCATGCCTGCGTCAGCTAGCCCAAATGCAGGCGCCATTTGGGTTGTAAAATAACAACGGAGAAACGACTAGTCCTTTACAAGGGTTCTGAATATTGAAAGGTATGTGAAGTATTATAGGCCAAATGAAACGAGCATAACATACCTTTTGGGTATTGATGGCGGTGTAAGCTTCCATACCTATTTATGCTAAAACCCTATGATACGGTACAACCCAAGGATATCACTGTATCAAACACTTCAACTTATGACAAAGTCACCATGAATGATCCGCCTCCGTTGTAGAATCTACCACAGTGTTCCGCTTTGAACTTTTCCAGCTTATTACTGCGCCGCAATTTCAAGTAAACATATAGTGTGACTGAGACGGAAGATTGTTAGGTATGTGACAAAGCTTGCATTGTTATAACCGTTTACAATGAGCTCTTCGTCGCCACCGTAAATGAGGAACAACTCCTTAATTTTCAAGCATTTAAAGGATCTTTAATAAACTGTTCTTTTTCAATGAATCCTTGACTGTGTTAAAAAGCCATATATCAATCTCAATCAATATTATGTCATCCACATATAGTATTAGGAAATCCTTAAGTGGTTTTCTAAATGTTTTAACCAAAAAATAATAACATCCTTTTAACCCCATCTTTTAACGCAACAATACCATATGAATTATGGAACTCTTTTAACAACGAGAAATTATTAAGATCAACATTGCATAGGTTTATATTGAAAGTTACTTAAACGTGCAATCGTGTTTCAACTAATTTGTAATTATATTATAAGTTATTAACCAAGTTTGTACTTGAACATATAAATTACATGTCAAGTTTTGAGCTTAACCATCTAAGGTACAACTTTAACCTTTGTAACTTAAAGAGTGAAGTCCAAAACTTCTTGCTAACACAAAAGTTATACGAAAAAATAGCATTCAATGGAAACAAAATATTCATTAAATATATGCATGCCACCTTGATCTTATTACGACTTTCCCTTTCAAGAAAATATCTAAAATGTACGTTGTGCTGAAATAAATTGTTTCCACAGCGATCGCCTCCTGGCGTCGTGGACAACCTGGTCAAGCTGCCGCTGACGTAGCTTGGCATGGGATCTTGCCACCGGCCAAACTTGAGCAAACATGATCTCGTCGCCGGCCAACAAGCTACGCCCTGTAACTTATCCGTCTATATACGAAACACGAAGGCTCTTTGCCTTAACGCCGCCCCCGATTTTGGCGTTATTCGCCCCATATTTTCCCCATGACAAATCCAGTGCCGGGGATGAGACACATGCCGCCTCCTCCGCAAACTCTATCAGGAGCGGTTAATATGTGGTAATTCGTTATGCTTAAGGGTTTTTTTTCACTCATATTTAATAGTTTATTGATCACAGTTTTCTTAAAATGTTTATTTCAAAACAAAATACAACATAATATTTAAATTTTCATTTCACTTATTGTGAAACCAAACATATGCCATGACATTTAAATAAAATATTTTCTTAGGGTTAAGAATTTCGTCGCGATGTAATATAAAATATGGTATCAAATCTTAATATGTTGTTATGGTAATTCAAACCATTTGCTACAAAATACCCAATTATACATTTGAGCTAAAGGGAAATAAGTAAATAATTTTTCTGTGTTTCAATAAGTTCAGTATCTTCTAAACAATCAACTATCATCGTGCCCAAATAAAGCGGTCATTCATGTAGCCATTGTGTTTTTCCTCTAAGTTTAACTGACCAGCAGGCAGCATATATATATTTTGCCAGTTCAAGTTTAGCGTGAAGGTAGTAACAATCTAGAGACACAATGAGACATATTCGATGCCACAGGTGGTTGTGTTGATCTAATCGCCGTTTGACGCTTGGATTTGCTACATCCCTGTCACTAGATACAACTACAACATCATGTCAACAACTCAATAAGCAGTTAAAAGTACACACCGGTATGTAGCAGTTAACAGAACATGGGTTTGGCCGATGATGGGAGAGTATTTTCGCATAGACAAGTGCCTCGCTGATTCGAATGATTTTCGAAAAAGAACAAATCGTAACAAAAACAGGCCGTACGAGAAAAACCATCCCGGCCGGCCAAGAAAATACAATAACCACCTAAAGTGTTCGTCTGAACGTACACAATTATTTTGAATCGAACAGGTGACGATAAGCTTCTGAACATTTGCACCAAGTTCATCGTGGCTTTTGGTTGTCAGGAGTGCATACACTGACCGCATCTCGGCAAAAAAGATGTTGTTGCTAAAAAACTGTGGACCTCTGCATATTACTGTCTTTTTCTTCTTTGGATAAGGGCATATTACTGACTGCAGACACTGCGTAAAAGTCTGAAGGTGATCGACGGATCGGAAGCAGGACGAAGGAATAATCAATCCTCTGCGCGCGTTTAGCATCCCAATTTCACCGGACAGCAACGGTCTCCACACCCCCAAAGAGAAAGTACCAGAGGTCCCGTTCCGGCGTGCATTCCTGAGCAGCCAATGGCCGGAGCACTGCCACGGCGGCGGCACGGAAACATGCGGAAAACTTGGCCGCCCCCGCTCGCTCTTGTCTGATCTGATCCATCGCGTTCGAAATCTCTGGCATGGCATTCACTGCGTTGTCCCTGCCCATTCCCTCCCTTCTCGTGTAACATCGCTTCCCGCTATTCAGGTAGCACTGGTCACGTCGGTGGAGCGGCGAGCAGCGAACACGACAGATGAAGAACACATGGCCAGGCAGCCGAACAGTTCCGCGCCTCCGGCCAGCGTGCGTGCTGTGTGTTTGGGCTACCACATAGCTAGCTACTGCAGTAGTGGTACTCGATTCGTTTCGGTAACTCAGGTCGTATCTCGATCTCGCGCTCGTCCCGACCACAGTAAGCGCCGCTACACTACTTCCAACCAACAATACTACCCTTGCAGCTTACTCGCACCAAAAAAAAAAAAACAGAGCAGAGCAGAGCAGAACTGAAGCCAAGCGTATTGTACTACTTTGCCTATTTCAGATAAATACATCCGTGTCTTCTCACCCTAAATATTACGACTAGTCGGTTTTATATCATGTAATTTAACAGTGTCGGTGATGTCGCACTAGTAGAATTATTACCCAGAAAGACACAAAATCTTTCCTATTTTAAGATTTACTCACAGAATTCAACCAAATTTTTATTTTGTAAAAAGGTGCTAATATTCTCCATAATTCAGTTTGGTCTGATAAATCCTTCTATCGGGCCAAGACGAACTGTCTTTTCGAACATTGCTGTCATAGAGACTAAACTTCATGTGTACAATGCATGGCTATAAGATGTTTTTTCCAAAAAAATAATACAAGAGAAGTTTTTAGAAATTGTCCTCCCGTGTAAAAAGTTATTCACATATCCCTTTGTTTATCATGTTGAATACAATACACTAACTTTGTTATGTCATATGGTAATTTAATCCATCTATTATATAGGGTTTTGGCCATAAAATATCCCATTTTATATTCAACTAAATGTAAATACATATTCTTTTAGAATAACAGGGGACCTCCCCCGACTCCATTTTATTAAATGAAACCATCAGGTACAGGATGGTTTCATGATAAGCAAATGTTAGTTACGGAAAAGGGAAGCAAAACATAGCAGCAAAATGTAAATATATAATTAATGCCATTTAATTATATTTAACAAACACCATGCCCAAATGAAGTCCTAAGATGTTCTTTTAAGTATGCACATCATGTTGTGGCTCGAAGCTAAACCAACCTGCCTATATACACATATATTTCTTTCCATCTCTAAGGCGGTATTTACTTTTCAGCGTGAAGGAACCAACTAGAAAAACAATGAGACTTAATTATTGTGCACCACAGGCGATCCAGCGGTCATGGACACATGGATTTTCCACCTCCCTAACATTCGATGCAACAAGCCAAATATCCAATACAAGAAATTTTGCATTACACTTTGTAGCCGTATGCACATTCATTCTTCTTGATTGTATTGTATCGCTCAACGTTTGGCTCATGTTGCTACTTGCCCGTCGGTGTTAGAGAGTAGGCCGGAGCAAGAAGAAATAATCGTGTGGGCGTGTTCAGCATCCAAGTCCCTTCCTTTCGGAAACCCAAGAACAACGGTCAGACAAAGCCCTGGGAGGTCAACATAGCTAACGTGCTGCTGATGCAATAGTCACTCTGTTAAGTACAGTAGGCGTCCGGTGCCCATATGAACGAAGATATGAAGTGGGTCGGCGAACGCTGACACGGCTCCATCTCAGGCGCGCAATTACTACTACTGTCTACTTTATCTTTACGTAGGATTGGTGACGGTAGTCTTTTTCAGTAAGTGGATATATGGATGACGATTCTTTGATTGGATCATGTTATATTCTCGTTGGATCATCTTATCTGCATTGCTGGATGATTCTGTTCACGTAGATTAAAAAAGGTGAAAGTTTGAGGATCTCTCTTCTGCATGCCTGCGTCAGCTCGCCCAAATGCAGGCACCTTTTGGGTTGTAAAATATCAACACAGATATACAGGATTTATACAGATATAATAGAAACAATAATATAGTTGACACGGTATATGAAAACAGACACATTACTATGTTATCCCATTACTTAGAGCCCGAGATACATACATACATACATACATACATACATACAGTGACAAGTGCCGAATTTTTACACAAGTCATGATACAAAAGTCACACATTACAAATAAAGTGGTCACCGCCTAAACTAGGATCAAATAGAGTACATAGCGGCGATGATGGTGAGCAAGAGCGGGAGCACGATCATGGAGCCTTCTTCTGCATCGGCGCCGGGAACGGTTTATAGCCGTCTTTCGTCGTCCATGTCCTGGTGTCATTCTGCATAGCTAGGCGTTCTTCGATGTCCCTCTGGCACAACCTTAGAGATGGATTGGGATATATATTGGTTAATAATATAAATAGAGTATGATTTATTCATCTAAGTGGATAAGTCTATATTAAAGAAAATAAAGAAGCAATTCTTGCGAGTGAGGCAAGTCTTTCTTTTATAATACATCCTACCTCTGGCGTAGTGTAAGGACCCCCCGTTTGTGTTGACATCTTCGACGATGATTTGCGATAATTGCATCTGGATGCGATGGAAGTCTTCTCTAAGATCAGAATCGGTGATTTCCCCCGCAGATTTGGTCCATTCTGAGAGACTAGATGGCATCCTCGTTTTCTCTGCATCCCGGACCAACCCTTTAATGTGATGGAGGATGTAGAAGGTGAAAGGATCGAGTAGGTTGACTAGAGGGGGGGGGTGAATAGGCAACTACAAATTTTCTTTTTCTTTTAATACAAATTCGGAAATTGCTCAAATATAAGTTCTCTAGATATGCAACTAGATGAACAATCCTATATGATGAGCAATAAACAAGCTAGCAAGATATTCTACACAAGATAAGCTAGCAATACGAGTAAAGGAAGGTTAAGAGATAACCACACGGTGACGCGGAGATGTTCTACCGAAGTTCACTTCCCAATGGAAGCTACGTCTCCGTTGGAGCGGTGCGGAGTCACAAGGTGAACTCCGAATAGCCTTGATATGGCACACCGTATCTCCCTCGTGTTATCCTCCGATGAGGAGATCCACGAGCCACTATATGATGCCCTCGAGGTCGGCAACAAACCTTTACAAGGATGAGGCACACTCCACAACCGAATTGGAGGCTCTCACCAAATTCCCGCGGCTCCCAAAGCCACAAGAATCACAAGGCCGGGTCGCGTCTCCACAACTCAATTGGAGGCTCTCGGCTAATCCTTGTGGCTACCAAAGCCACAAGAATCACAAGTATCTTCTAGGTATCCAATGTATCAAGTTACACAAGATCTACAAGTGACTAGGTCGATGTAGACAAATCGGCTCGGTGGAGATTGATGTCTACGCACGATTCTATTCTTGTAGACAGTGTTGGGCCTCCAAGAGCAGAGGTTTGTAGAACAGCAGCAAGTTTCCCTTAAGTGAATCACCCAAGGTTTAACTTCAAAAATTTCAACAAAAAGAGAGAAGACTTAATATTATTGTGATATATGAAATCGTGTCTCCCTCTCTCATAAGGACCAGTAGGTCTTAAAGTACCCAGCAAATAAAAGCAAATCAAGAGAAAGCTCAAAACATTCATCATAAAGAGAAAAAATTTAGTAACATGAAGATTTCTCTAACCATACTTTCCTCTCTCAAAATAATTTTCAGCGGCATCATGAATAAACTCAACAATATAGCTATCACATAAAGCATTTTTATCATGATCCACATGCATAAAAGTATCATTACTCTCCACATAAGTATGAACATTATCATTAGTAATAGTGAGAGTAAAAGTATCACATCCATCATTGTAATCATCATAAATAGGAGGCATAGAATAATCAAAATGATTTTTATCCTCAATAGTAGATGGACTGAGAATATCATATTGATCATTGTAAACATCATATATAGGAGGCATATCATAATCAACATAAACTATATCCTCAATAGTAGGTGGACTGAAAATATCACAATGATTATAATCATCATATATTGGAGGCAAAGTATTATCAAAGCAAATTTCCTCCTTAAAGCTTGGGGGACTAAAAATATCATATTCATCACAACCAGCTTCCCCAAGCTTAGACTTTTCCATAGCATTAGCAATAATGGTGTTCAAAGAATTTATAGTAATACCATTGCTACCATCATGCAAACAAGACTCCATAGGTTTTTTAATTTTCTCTTCAAAAGCATCATGTCCTAATTCAATATAAAGTTCATAAAGATCTCTAATTTTTTTTGTTGTTTTCCATTAAGCCTAACTAGTGAAAATAAAAACAAGAAACAAAAAGAAATAATTGCAGAATCTAAAGGAAATAACTTCGAGCACTCACACACTAGCAACAATACTAGAAAATAGCTTTGTAGCCAGAGGATGTGAATACCTTTTACCTTACCTCCCCGGCAACGGCGCCAGAAAATAGCTTGATGTCTACGCACGATTCTATTCTTGTAGACAGTGTTGGGCCTCCAAGAGCAGAGGTTTGTAGAACAGCAGCAAGTTTCCCTTAAGTGAATCACCTAAGGTTTATCGAACTCAGGGAGGTAGAGGTCAAAGATATTCCTCTCAAGCAACCCTGCAATTAAGATACAAGAAGTCTCTTGTGTCCCCAACACACCCAATACACTTGTCAGATGTATAGGTGCACTAGTTCGGCGAAGAGATAGTGAAATACAAGTGATAGGGATGATTATAAGTAGTAACTGCAATCTGAAATAAAGATGGCAGCAAGCAAACATGTAGTAGAACTTGTTGTAAACGGTGTTTCAATGCTTAGAAACAAGGCCTAGGGATCATACTTTCACTAGTGGACACTCTCAACAATGATCTCATAACTGAATAAGTAAAAGCTACACTTAAACACTCTCTTGTTGGATAACAAACACCATTCATTGTGTAGGGCTACAAAAGCACACCTCAAGCCGGAGTAAACAAGCGCCACAACGTCATAAAGGAATCACACACGGTGCACACACTGTCACCTTTACACCGTGGAGAGTACCGGAGTTCATATTAAAGTAACCTATAGAGTGCATAATAGATAAAGAGTAACATCTACATATTCAACTAGATTAGCACAACTGAACACAAGTAAATACTACTCGGGATTATTCTCCTTCTTGATGAAGCAAGAGTACTATGCGTAGGGCTGCAAAAGCACACCTCAAAGTCTGAGTAAACAAACACCACAATTCCCAAGAATAAGCCATGATAAATGTCTAAATTATTAATAGAGTCACACAAGTACCCACACTGTCACCTTGATACCGTGTTGTCACAATGACTCCAGAAACTAGACAAAATCACTTGAGTAGCATAAACATTATTAATGTATTCAGCGATACTAGCAATACACATGATCACATAAAGATCACACCATGGGAGAGAGATGAACCACATAGCTACCGGTAGAGCCCTCAGCCTCGGGAGAGAACTACTCCCTCCTCATCATGGGAGTCAGCAGCGGCGATGAAGATGGCGGTGGTGTCGATGGAGATGACTCCGGGGGCAATTCCCCGTCCCGGCAGCGTGCCGGAACAGAGATTCTGTCCCCCGAAACTTGTCGTCGATGGCGGCGGCGCTGCGGAACTCTTCGTGGAAATTGACTTCGTGTTTTAGGGTTTTTGCGTCAGAGAGAATAAATAGGCCAAAGTACGTTGGTCAGAGCCTCCGAGGTGGGCTCCTCACACCACGGCGCGGCAGAGGGCCCACCCGCGCCACCATATGAGGAGGATGGCCCATGGGCCTCCTCCTTCTCCCCTTTGGACTCCGTGTACATGTCGGGAAAATAGGAACTTCGCCTTTTGTTTCGTCCAATTCCGAGAATATTTCCAGAACAGCTTTTCTGAAACCAAAAACAGCAGAAAACAGGGAACTGGCACTGTGACATCTTGTTAATAGGTTAGTCCCAGAAAATGCATAAAAGTGATATGAAGTGTATATAAAACATGTAGCAAATGGTATAATATAAGCATGGAACAGCAGAAATTATGGATACGTTGGAGACGTATCAGAGATGCGGATCTAGGGCTCCTCCTTCACTCCTCAAAGTATCAACGTGTTTGAGTGGTTGGAGTGGGAGCTCTAGTAGATTGAAGCTTGCAACAATGGTGGAGAGAGAGTGAGGAATCAAGCTTAGTCCACCAGAGGTAGGTGGAGGGGTATAAATACCCCTCCCAGAAATCTGGCCGTTGGAGCTGTAAACAGCCCGCAGCGGTAGTACCGGGCCTCGCCCGGTAGTACCGGCTGACGGGGAACTGAAGGCCCGGCGCCAGACTGGTCAACGCTCACTCCACGCGCGCATCGGTAGTACCGGACCTCCTGGTCCGGTAGTGCTCCCCACCCGGTAGTACCGCGCTTACTACCGGGGCTACTACCGGATTAAATCGAGCGAGTCCAGAGAGCTTTTGGAGATCCGGTACTGGGCCCGGTATTGGGCCCGGTAGTTCCGCATGGCAGAACACCCGGTAGTACCGGGGTGAACCCGGTAGTACCGGCTGACGCTATGAAGACTGTTTCTCTTCCTTTTCTTGAGACAAAACCTGTGCAATATTAATTGATACAATCCTGCACACTTTTAGCACACACATTAGACATCTAAGTGTGTTGTCAACAAACATCAAAACACTGTGGGGAAGGATATGTCCTTTCAGAAGGCCTCCTTCACGCTGCCAGGCTGCTGCTTGATGCAATGGAACTCGGTAGCATGCCTGAACCGGTGTTTGTTGTCATTCGTGAGACATTCCCCCTTCTTTTCGAAGGGGCCTCCCTTTTGGGCATAGCCCTCGAGAGCCCCATCGAGAACACACTTTATTCTGGTGTAGTCTTTCTTCCTATCCAAACTCCCCGAGTCAAAATAAGTGGCAATGGACCACCTCGGGCTTAGGACGATGAGTGTGCAGTACTTGTCTCTGCTCAACACAATTGAAACGGAATGTTGGAAAGGATCAGGAATGGAAGAAATAGATAAGAAAGCATAAGATACGATGGCGACGAGCGGATGTGTACTTACTCGGGAAAGAAAGGCAGAAGAAGGCTGTTCTTCCTCTTGTTGGTCAGCATGAACCTCTGGAGGTACTCCGTGGCCATGGTCCGTGTCCTTGATCCTTCCACCAGCTGGCTGTCACGCATGTAGTAGGGATCCACTACCGCGACGTACGGGGTATTATCTCTCCTGATCTTCATCGCCATATTGAGCGCGTATAGGCGGACCATGTTATAATCCAGCCGTCTAGAGTCAAACAGCTTGAAAACGTCCTCGTACGCTATGAAGAACAGATCCGCAGGGGCTTCATGGACGAAGTCAAAGTCCTTTGGCACCTGGGCCGTGAACACCGGGTAATTTGGATTCTTGTCTTTGAGAAGGATGCCCTCTAGCGTCAAGATAATTTCATGCAAAGAGTGCATGGGTCATTGTGCGAGGCGGAGCAGCTCCGGAGGCAGTATTGGTTTACCAGCTTCATGAATACGGGTCAAGCCATCCGCACGGGGTGATACCAGATTCAACAGAATCAACTACCATTGTCTATCAAGATAATACCACTTGTATTTCTCAAATGCATACGGGTTATATAGAGAACAATATTGCAAATAAAATTGTTGAGATTTGCAAAGTTCAGGGGGAGCACACTCCCGTATCATAACCCGTCGATGATCTTCAGATCATATATATTGTACTCTTTTTCCCTTGATGAGTTTTTCCTAATGGTTTCTCATAAAAGGTTTTTAATGAGACAATATAAATACATGTGTTCGGATATGTCATTTTTCTTTCTCCTTATATTTTTCCCCACTGGGTTTTAGAGGAGTTTTCAGTGGCACGTCGTATTGCACTCATTTTTACTCCTTTTCACTTTATGAGTTTACTCTCAAGTTTCTCATATAAGATGCTAAATGAGGCAATATATTATCAGTATCATATGTCGTACTTTTGTATTTTCCACCCGGGGTTTTTAACGAAAGTATATAAGGCATATTTATTGATCTCTAAACTCAATAATGAGAATTTTCCTATCAAGGGTTTTCTCATATGAGTTATCAATGAGACAATACTCATTATATGTTGTATTATTTTCTTTTTATTTTTCCCACAGGGTTTAAAGGAGTTTTTAACAACATATCAAATACAATTCTCCTCACATTTTTCCCACAGGGTTTTTGGGGGAGAATATCATACAAAGTCTTCATCAAGAGTATATAATGGTACCCTCAAGGTTGTACAAGAAGATCTCGAAGATAATGCAAGGATTTTGAAGAAACGACGTTGTCCAAGGGGGAGTGTTAGAATAGGATTAGCTTAGATCCTAAGCAACCGCCTTTTGGCCAAACGTCGTACAGGCGTTGTGCCTCTTCGCACAGACGCGACCTTGTATTTACCGCCTCAAAGGCACCTCTTCAGATTGTATATACCTCAAACTCTTGATCAATAAAGCAGAGATTCATTCTCATTCTTTTAGTTCTAAACAGTTATCCGCAGGTAACTAAACTTGGCAAGGATGAGTACACTGGTCAAAACGTTGACAGATCGGATAAGTGGCGCTGATGTGGCATGCTGACAAGGTTATTTTTGCGAAAAAGACCTTGAAGATTTTTTTCATTGCAACAAGACATTGATCAAACACCTTCTAGTCATTCTGGCGTGGAGTCAGCGGCCTTCGTGGTGGTCTTGTGGCCGGGCTGCTCTTCCGCTACTTCTGGCCACGGCTGTCCGGGCGGTGCAGCGACTGGCGCCAACGCGAGAGGGAAAAGATCGTGCACTCGTCCAGCCCGTACGGCGCCACAGGCGCGGTCGCGGCGGCCGGCGGAGGCACGTTCGAGCAGGGGAAGATGGTGTTTCTGGAGGAGCTCGGCCGCGGTTCAAGCTGGAGGAGCTGCTGCGCGCGCGTCCGCGGAGATGCTTGGCAAGGGTGGCTGCAGGCCTGCAGCACCGCCTACAAGGCCGTGCTCAACGACGGCAGCGTCGTAGCCGTGAAGCGACTCCGTGACGCGGCTGCGCCGGCTTCAGCTGCTCCGCTCCCATCTGCATCCGCCGCGCGTTCTCCTCCGGGCTCCGGCCGGAACAGCATGTACCCGGCCCTGCTGTCCGACCTCCGATACGCCTTGAGACCCTCGAATAGGCCCTGGCCGTAGTTGAGGACGCCGGGGAAGGGCTCAGCTCGATGTTGCCGTAGCCGCTGAGTTCGCCGCGGGTGAAGCTGCCCTCGCCCTGCGAGCACCGCATCACGTACATGCAGTTGGTCGGGGTCAGCACCGCAGCACCTACATGCACCACACAACGTTTACAGCGGCGAACAATGGCGAACTGAAAACGGATTGCAGATTAAGGCTGAACTGAAACAATAAGGCGGGGAATAAAAACAGCAGGTCGGGATCTGAACTGAAACGACACAAAGCGCGCACGCGCGCGCGTACACGCACCGTCCCGTGCGCTCCTTGGAGGCTGCCGCTGACCCTCGCCAAGGCGCGGCCGTTGCATGCCCATGGAAGCACCGTCCGGAGCACTCCATCTCAGCTGCTGTACATCCAATAGCCCTCGAAGCGGGCCGGACCAGCCGTACATCCCAGGGACTCGATCTTGTCCAGCACGGCGCTAGGCTTCGACCGCGGCCGCCGCGCCGACGTGTCGTCGGCCGTGTCCGCGTCAGGGACTCCCCGCGTGACTGACTAGAAGGTGTTCGACCAAATGTCTAGCCAGGGTGTTGTGCTGTTGCCATGAAAAAATTTCTTCAGGGTCTTTTTCGTAAAAAACAGCCTTGTCAGCATGCCACATCAGCACTAATTATCCAATCTGTCACATTGTGACCGGTATACTCATCGTTGCCAAGTTTAGTGACCTCTGGACAACATTCCGCGAGTTCAGTGACTAAAGTGCTCATCATGGGCAACTTTAATGACTAATGGTGCATATATCTCTTTTTCATTGAGGAAAATAACAATTGAACAAAATTCCCATTGAAAAAAATCATTTGTTTCAGCATAGAGTTACAGACTGAGATTTATAGTAGACACAATAAATTTATTCTGAAAATTGGTTGCACCTATATATGTCTCCAGTGTTCATGTTCCTCTAAATAGCTTATGCTCAATGAGATCATAGCACGTACACATCATAAAAAGGAAAAGGAAACTACAATAATGCAAATCAGCTCTTTCTTTAGTCACTTCTTCTATCAATATAAGATACAACCGCTCACGCGCATTCTAGAAAAAATCTCTTTGTTTGTTTCGAAGCAAGAGGAAGACAATCGATGGGAGTTACATGAGTTGTTCAATTCTTTACTGCACGTCAAAACAAACCAATATAATTCAAAACAAACTAAGTTACACTACTGAAATTTCCATTGGTTTATCACAAAATTCCATGCTGGTATGGTCATCTGAATACTAAACTTCAATGAATATCACTATAGCCATGCACATACAAATTATACGAAAGCTAACTTCTAGGATTGCAATCTTCAATTTAGCCTTTTGCCGTTGCTAAGTTAAGAACGAACCACACGTTGTAAAAATATTCTTATCACAAGTTCAACGTTAAGCATAACAGAAGTACACATCCATACGTTCTCAACAATAATGCTGCAAAAACTGCAGATGGCTCACTGAAGAATCTGCTTGCCAGCGATCATTCCCTCTCACGTACACTCATGACGTTGCACACAGGAAGATCTGAAAGAGGTGGCTCTGCAACTCGTCATGCTAAACACTTTATGCTGCAAGAACGATCCAAGGAGCAGCATAATTTCCAACATTTTCTAACATGATTAAAACCGTCAAAAAACAGTCATTGCTCACAAAACAATGCATAGGAGATATCTTACATGAATGAATTTCTCTATGGTACTAATATCCAGTCTCCCTACTAGGAAACTAGCTTATAGGCAGAACCACTTTCTGCGGCGCACCAAATAGCCGTGCGCCACAGAAAACATAAAAAATTTGTGGCTCATAGTTTTGCATGCGCCACAGAAATGTGAAATTTTGTGGCGCACGAAAACCACATGCGCCACAGAAAGACACATTTATGTGGCGCACCAACCACATGCGTCACAGAAATGTGTCTTTCTGTGACGCACATTTCACATGCGCCACAGAAAGATCCATTTCTGTGGCGAACAATACACATGCGCTGGCGCACATACCACACGCGCCACAGAAATGTGTCTTTCTGTGGCGCACGTACCTCATGCGCCACAAAAATTTCAAAAAGTCCAAAAAATCTAAAAAAACTCAAAAAATCCATAAAACTTCAAAAAAAATAAAAATTCCAAAAAAAATCAATTTTTGTGGCGCCACAGAATTGTGTCTTCTTTGTTATACATTTCTGTGGCTTTTTTGGACTTCTAGAAGTTTTTTTCGAATTTAAGCATTTTTTGAATTTTTTGATTTTGTAGAAAAAAGCTTCTTTTTGAAATACTTTTTACTCTTTTGAATTTCCCGATTCTGAGAAAAGTTCACCGGGTAATCCCAGGTGATATCGAGCTCTTTTTTCTCACGATTCTTTTGACATATTAAACGTATTTTTTCGACGTCGTATGCAAAAGTTATGGCCGTGTCAATATTTTTTTTGTTTTTTCCAAAAAAGGTCAAAATTCATATTTCAAATTTTCTATACCAACTAGACACTAAAACATAACTACATCTCAAAGGATTGGCCCCATGCGCCACAGAAAGTGTCATTTTTTTGAATTTTTTTATTTTTTCATTTTAAAAAAATTACATTTTTTCTTAAATTTCCGAATTTTTTGGATTTGTTATTTTTTTTTGGATTTTTAATTTTATTGAAGTTTTCGGGATTTTTTGAATTTTTTTGGATTTCCTTTTGAAACTTTTGAAGTTTTTGAAATTTAGAAACACACATATATATACATACCACACATAAACTACCACACACATACAAAGGTTAGGAGGGTTGATATGATACTTATATCAATAAGAAATTTAGTAGCATAGGGGTAACTAAACTAATTGAACTTAGAAGTTAAGCGTGCTTGGGTTGGAGCAATTTGAGGATGGGTGACCTAGCGAGAAGTCATCAGTTGAGATAGGTTAAAAAATTCAAAAAAATTGGAAAAATTCAAATATTTAGGTTTTTCCAAATTATTTTATTTTTTCCTGATTTTTTTGAATTTTTAGATTTTTTTAGTTTTTTGAGAATTCTATGGCGCATATCTTCTGGGTGCGCCACAGAAATGTGAGAATTCTGTGGCGCACCAACCCATGCGCCACAAAAAAAAATTAGTGGCGAGCTAACTGTGGCACACCAACCCATGCGTCACAGAATTTTTTTTGGTGCGCCACTGTAGGGTATTTCCTACTAGTGTCTGTTTACATGTGATTTTGTAGCCATCAGAGGTTTTGCCAATGCCCCAATATATCCAATCGAATGAAGGCCTCCTAAAGTAGATATTGTAGATTACAAAATAAATCAGATATTTCAGGCTTTATCTTCTAGTATAGAGATGTAGAAGATGAAAACAACATCACATGTGTGGTAAAATCTACGATTCACTTTGTAAGTTTTACTGAAAAAACAAATGTCTGTTCTTTGACCTCCCATTATAAAAATGATGGATTCCTCGCAATGTCGAGGAGAACTTCAACCATCTCCGGTGCATAACTCTTCAGTGAATCATAGGTATAGCCCATTTATTCGCGAGAAGCGCATGACACATTTCCTCCGATGGCGAGGTCAGACAATAACTCAAGCGTACAACTCCACATCTGATGTTTGCACATAGATCCAGGATATCTGAAAAATATTTCCGTCATTATTACTACGAGGCATATCAAAAGCCTACTGTAAGGATAATGAGGACATCAGCATCTCCCAAGCATTTCATCCTTGTCTCTCCGCTAGTCTCCCCACGATAGTCAGTTCATCATTATTGTTGCAACCTCTAGCCATCATCGTTGACTCAGTTCATATCTGGGGAAGAATATCACACTTATACTTGGTTCGGTTGCAAGTCTATTTACCGATGCATGAGACATGATCAAAAATATCTCGCTTGGAGAAGCGCTGCGAGTCAAGGAGCTACACATGAACTGCTCCAGCCTTGCTATCACTACTCGAGCCAAGCTCGAAAACATCACGCTAGATGCTGAAACCAACGATTTGCATCCAAGCAAGGAGGTACATATATATATGTTCTAAAACTCTAATTTTGTTGCTAAAGAGTCGCGCATATTTGATGACCTGGAATATAACTAGCTGACCTCACATTCCTTGTGTTGTGCAGACTATTGATGAGCCAGCCGAAATATATGGCAAATCTGCCCACCTTGAGCGTTTATACATCGCGGGGATCGGGGGAACTCCCCTTTATTGGAGCGTCAAGTACTGTGCTCTGGCGTCTCTCTTTGGTGCTTCTCACTCCGTGGAGGAATTCGTCTCATACGTAAGTTTAACGAGTGATCATTCATGTAAACTAACCGTCTCTGGTTACTCTTACTGGTAGAGGTTTTTTTTTTTTGAATTTCTCTTACTGGTAGAGGTTGGTGAAACCATCCCTTAACAAATCCGGTGTTACTTTTTTGTCTCTAGGTGTCCAGTCAGCTCGCGGATCATGTGTCGTTCTGCTCGACGCTTCGGGGTGCGAAGACGAGCGCTTGGTCCGTGCAGAGGGAGAAGCGCATGGTAGAGGAAGCATGTTGTATGCTCAAAGCCTGGTTAAGCTGACGTGCAACTTCGGCCGATGGATTATGTCGTCACAACTGGTTCAACACTATGGACATGCACTCTGCTCATCTACTGCCTAGTCTCGGAGCTTCTAACAGATTTTGTTGAAAATTACAAACTGTAGGGTAATTATTTTCGGCTGTTTCGCGATAAAGTGTCCACTCTTTTCTCTGCGTGAATTTTGGCGATACAACAGTAATAATGCGGAGCAATGAGTATTGAGAACACTTTTCTCTCGTGTGTACCTTTTATTTATAGAGCTATGTATAACTAAATTATTTTTCCCGCAAGAAAACAATTTTTTTTCTGAATTTCGGAACTCGAAAGGATTTTCCTCAAGGCCCGCTTATATTTTATTTTATTTTCCCAATCTCAAAAGGAAACGAATAAAAAAAGTCGGCCGGCATCAAAGCGGCTCCATACTCACACGCGCAACTACTTGACATATTCGGTCTCCAGGCCCAACCAACGACGTAAGAAATGTCTGGATCAAATCAATACTTAAAACATGCCCCAATATTTCTTTGTCTATTTCTTTTATTTGTTACCGACGCAGCAAAGGCGCCTTCTCCTAGTGCATTTTTATTTTCGTCCAACGAGGTAAAACTCGGCACCACTTCGCGTATAGAATAGATCAAGCCTTCTATTGTTTCTATTTTATCTTCCAAACTGGCTCCTGGGTGGGTGACCTTGGCCATGGTATGCCAGACAGGATCAGAGGCATGGGAAACATTTGACGCGCGGGGTGAGCCTATCGAAAATCAACCGGGCGGACGGTTACCCGTAAACTAGCACATCCCATTATCTTCTTCACATTAAATTTTATCTTTGTTGGTGTGCATCGCGTTCTATACGTAGTCTATCGCAAGGCTTCCGACTTGTTGTTTTCACCCTCTCGAGATGGAAGAAAATTGTGTTGCAGTTTGTCCTGACTTTAGCTATCCTAGCCTCGACGGTGGCTTCTGTCCTTACCGCCACCATCTATTACAACATCATGGTCATGAAAGTAGGCTTAGACAAAGATTATTTTCTACCAGTGGGCACTAAGCCATCGATCATCTGCTATGTCTGTCCTAGTTGGAGCAGTTGGGCTTGTGGTACATGGAGGTGTCGATTGGTTTACCTAAAGGATTGAGAGGGCGAGATACAATTATGTAATGATGCACTACAACAAACAAAGTGAGCATCCATGGGATCCAAGGGGGGCATTGCACCCCCCCCCCCCAGCTAACATATTTATGGTTTATCTAATTAGTAGTTTTGGAAAGAGAAATTAAATGATGATTAGGTGTCTTAATAGATTAAATGGATAATTAATTGTATTGTGGTGGTTGGTCTGCTGGAGGCCGTCGGAGTGTGGTTCTTCTTCTTTCGGAACCGCAGCGCTACAAAGTGAAGATGAGCTTGAGGAGAAGCAGTATAATATATAGTAAATATGGATTTGTTGTGGAAGTGAAGAGGAGATTGGGTGTTTGATGAATTGCCCACTGAAAATTGAGATGCAAATATGCTCCAATTAAATACAGTACTTCTTTTTGGAGCATTTGAGGTTCTTGATAAACTGCCCCATTGTTAGATTACTAATGAATGATAATATATTACTCGGTATGCTTACATGTATAAACCTGCATTGCAAGTCAATTTTCTGTCATTAGTGCCTATGCTAATCGTGTTTTTGACTTGCAACGCATGTATTCTAGTCTCTTATACATATTTACTTAACTTCCTTTGCCCTTCCTCTTTTCCCAAGGTACTTCTAGATGATTTCACCGGACAAATCAACATGTGAGCCTAAATTAGTCAAACCTGAACCTGACTAAGTAAATAAAATGCCCTCTACACTCCTCAGATAGGACAACAAAACCAAAATGGTGGTGGGGGGAGGGAGGCACCTAACGATTAAATCATTTTGAATTTCAGCATGCAAGATGGAGCCTTGATCAACTAGGAGAGTTTTGGCCTTAATCGATCCCATGGTTAAGACTTTGCGAAGTGGTCGATGCACCCAGTTCAATATTCATAAAAATGAAAATCTTTCATATTAATCCTCAAAAACTCAAGCATATTTTGTCGGGTTAACACGCAACGGCATTGATCAAAATAGTTCAATTTTCAGTGCATCGCGATGGCAAGTCAGACCCGAATATGTGACATGAATGACGTGGCACGGCGAATGCAGCGCTACAACTTTATTCACCGAAATGACGAAAATAATATTCCTAAATTTTGCAACTGTACACGCACGTGCAATCTTCATATTGATTTTTTTTCGAACGCCTGCATTGCTTCCATGATGTGTAACATTGGCTTGTGGAGCACCCATGCATGCTCTCGGGCAGTCAGTGCCATCGAAAGCATCATCAAAAGGCAAAGGGCGTGTTTGGTAGCCTGCAGATAGGGTGGCTCGGCCCGCCAGATGCGAGGTCCTGGCGTGGTTATCCGTTTTTCCTCTTGGGCCTGCATAGCACGGTCCTCAAAGCACCCTCGGGCCAGGCCCTGCGGGAACGGCCGAATCGGCCGTTTTCTTGGGGCCATGCCGAGTGGAGCGCAAGCGGTGGCAGCAGGTCGCACACGGGGAGACGCCGCGTCCCTTCGGGGACACGCGCCATTTATTCCCCTCACCGCCCACTCTCCCACTCCCAACTGCACTCGCTCTCCTCTCACCTCTCTCTCTTCGACGGCGGTTGATTCACCGGCGGCACATCGGCGGCCATTTTCGGCGGGAGAAGAAGGCAGACCATCGTCGACTCGTCCGTGCCAAAGCGGAGCTTCGTTGTCCCATCGCCAGCCCCGAGTCCTCTCGAGTTCGTCGAGTTCTTCGTCAATGGCGGTATGATGATTTGGACTCCTTCTGTCTATTTTCGCAGCATAGATCTGTAGATCCGGCTTGATTTACTCCGGTATTATGACATGCACCGTAGATCTACGCTGTTTTAGGGTTCATTACACATCTGTGCTTGCACTGAAAGCAGGTTCCATTTTATTTGGTGTGTTCTTCATTTTGGTGTGTTCTGGTCATTTTGGGGTGTTCTTCATACTTGATCCATGGTTTTACAGTATGTTACAAAGTCCGATCTATTTTTCTCTGGCTATGATGAATCTGCAGCTACCAAACGCGCCCTTCGTGATAGAGGTTGTGGTACTGAACCTTGTGCAACGTACGATTAATTGATTATCCTGTGTTCTTGGTTCAGTAGTATCACCTCTTTAAAACCTACCATGTAAAAATGCAAGTCTGAGGCCTATATTTGTAGCAACTTTTCATAGTCTTCGTGAGCCATTTCCATGGTAGCCGATGATTAAAATCAAGGCATCCTAGTTGAGAGAAGATTGCCTATAGAACCAAGGATGATTATATACTCTCCGAGAACTATGTGTTCTATTATTTATGAGGCAATTTAGGTCCATGATGAAATGTGTTAGAGCTGTCGCCTGCTGACTGCCAGCAAAAGTTATAAACAACCACCATCATATGTGGCTGTTTTTTTTTTTGCTAGCTAGTCAGTAGGCGCTTACCTGGTTTTACATGTGCTGAGATCAAGAAACACTTTTTTTGCATTCGATTTTGAGTTGCAGCTATGATTTTCGTGTAAGTCTTTAGGCCAATGATGTAAGGGCTGGGACACAACCATCACCACCAGACGTCCAACAAAAATGAGAACCAGTCACAGATCGTTGTGGCTTCTACTTGCTTTTGTTGGCTAGTCTGGTGGCAAATTTGTCTCAACCATCTCTTCAAACTGAGGCCACCCAGTACAATCTCCATTACAATGATGAAACTGGGGATTACACAAAGTGTTATAACCCATACCATTATCTTTGTAGCAGGCTTCGAACATGACAATGACCACGGATGACATTGACACAGTATTCAAAAGAAGGAAGGCAACTTATGGATGGATCAAGGACACAGCCTCCCCTAACCATTTCTGCAAAGTGGTGCTAGCACCCGGACTTGACCTCCTCCCAGTTCCTACCGCCTTCAGGCCCTACTTGGGTGAGGTGACTGGTGATATCACTGTCAAGACGAACACTGGGTGCATCTGGACTATCAACGTTGCTGATGTCAATGGAAGAGCTTGCCTCGTCAAAGGTTGGCCTGCATTTGTCATAGCACACGGCTTAGATCTTGGTTATCTGGTCATGTTCAAGAAGCTCGGTCGAATGGAGTACAAGGTGATCATCTTCGACAACTCTGGTTGTGAGGTGGTGAGACAGTGTCCTGAGCACCCACTGAACTTCAAGAAAGACGAAGACTGTTGAATGTTCGTCCTAGGTAGATCAGACTAAGATTCTGCGAGGCTACTTCTGTATGTCGATTATGGTACTTGGTTAAAACTATCGTACTTCTATGCTATGTTGATCATGTTCATTTGTGTGCATTTCATAGTCTGGTAACCTCACCATAGGTTGCAAGAGGTTACCGTAGCAGCAGCATTGCATACAACCAAACACATGCCTGCTTGCATTTGAGCATGCAGTCGACGTAACCAAACACGCAGTCAGAGTGGCTAAGCCCATGCGGCGTTCTTTGCTGCAGGCTACCAAATAACTAGCCCAACATGGCCCTGAGTCCGTTTTGGCCCAGCACTGCCCTCCCCAGCCTGCCCGTCGCAGGTGAGAAAGGGCTGCAGGCTACCAAACGCGCCCAAAAGGTATCGCATAAACTCCAAATTGCGGACACGATGCTCTCAGGCTCGGCTTCGGCTTCGGCTCCGACACGATGCTGCGCAACAACCTGGTGGAGAAGTACGCCAAGTGCGGGAAGCTCGACGTGGCCCGCGATGTGTTCGACTCCCGGACGGCCCTGATGGTGGGCGTACTGCGGCAGGGGCACGCCACGGAGCGCCTCACTCTGTTCGCGGCATCACGACAGCTCACGATCGAAGGCACCCGCGTCGAACGAGTTAACGCTCTGGGCGACTCTAAAGGTGTGCGGTGTCACCGGTGACCTTGAAGGCGCCGGCGTCCCGTGCAAGGTGGATGCGTCAGGATGGGGTTCAGGGGCACGGCGTCATCGCCAGTTTGCTGGTCCTTGTGTACTCCAAGTCCATAACGTCCAATGCCATCCTTGCCGATGCGCTGCTTGACGTGTAGGTCAAATGTTGGTGTTCGAACTGTTGGAGGGGAAGTTTCAAAAAAAAAAACTGTTGGAGGGGAAGAATGCCATCCCGTGTACGACGGCGATTGTCGGCCACACACAGTAAGGGCAGGTAAAGGAAGCACTTGAGCTGTTCCGGTGGTTTGAACATGTTTTGAATATCTCATGTTGGACCTCCGTGGGAAGTGTACATGATATAAACTTAATTATGCTATTTTCTGTCCTATGGTGAAAAGGTGGCTGTGGCAGAAAAATCTAATGCTACAACCTTGTGACAAGAAAGGCAAAGACTACAAACTGAGATAAGTAGGCTAAGCTTATGGGCTTATTGAATCACTGTGAAAATTATCTAAATTCCTAGGTGATATATGTATATACATACTCCAATATGAAAAACAATTATAGATTATGGAAGAGGCAACAACTCATGATCACAATGTACATTAGCAACATCCCAAAGGCAAGACATTAACCATCATTTTTTATTAAAACAAGGTGCTTGCACATAACAATGGATCGAGTAATATCGATTTTACTTCACCGAAGTCAGTTGTTGAAATACATTTCCTGTTTCTCTGCCATCTTAATTCGGTGCATCATATGATATCAAAATTAACAAATCTCAAGTTCAACACCTTGCCAGACTTGTTAACTGGTCGATGCACCCAATTCAATGTCCGTAAAGACATATAATTCATAGTAATGCTCAAACTTAAAAATGTTTGGCCGGTTGAAAACCCACATGTTACATTTACAATCAGAGGGGTATTCAGCTCTCCGTACGGAAACGGACCCTGAGAGCGTCAATTTAGCTCCCGGTCTCCATGGAGCATGGTATTTTAGAAGGAAACAAATAGAGGTTTTCAGCTCAACATCTGCGCAATATTTTGGTAAAAAGTTGTATATTGGTATTTGTGGCGTAGAAAGGAAAAAACTCAATTTTTATCTTCCACGTTTGCTTTTTTTTGTGTAAATGGATGACAAAATATTTCGACAGGATTGCGCCATACATAGTATATGTGTATATGTACCAATTTGATTTTTTTTCAAAATTATTTTAGATCTCAAAATGTGGTGTTCAAAATTTCAAAACGATAGCTCCATGGAGCTCGGCTGCTAATTACAAATTTCGAGCGGACCCCTAGTTACCATTTAATCAAAATAGTTCATTTTTTTAGCGCAATGCAACTGCAAATCAGACCCGAATATGGAACACCAGTGACGTGACACAGCAAATGCAATAGGAGATTATCTTTTTTTTTTGATTTCTGTTTATAAAAATTAAGGACATAGTACGGGGTTACAATCACACAAAACATGTTTCAGAACACATTCTGGAGCAGAGAACTGCATGGAACCACTGTTTCCAGAACTTCTACAGAAAGCAGCCAAGCTGTGAGCCGCTAAATTAGACATTCTAGGGGTGTGCTGGGCACGGAAGCCTGGAAGACCAAGAATAGCCTGACGGGCTTCAGCGTAGATGAAGCTCTCTTGCGATCTTCCCCAGGAGTTTGAGTTGAGCGCTGTAATCACATTTTGACAGTCACTTTCCAGGATGACTTGCGAGTTCAGATTTGAAGCGAGGAGGATGCCTTCCAGCGCTGCCACCACCTCAGCTTCTTCTGGAGATTGACAACGCTCGATAGGGCTCCAAGCAGACAGGATAATTTCGCCATTTTGGTTCCTTATAATGGCACCCCAGTGGCCAGACGAATTATCATGACTGAAGGCAGCATCAGTATTGATCTTTACCCATCCTGCATCTGGTTTTTTCCATTGGACAGAAGTAGAAGGGTTAGTATCAACAGGAACAGAAACTTTACCCTCTATAATTTTACCTTTGCCTTTTCGATCAAATTCGTTCCACCCATTTTTGATTTGGGTGGTAGTGTTCAGGTAGTTGAGAATGAAGCTAGCTGAACCCCTGATAGAAGCGTCTCCTTTTCCAAAGATGGCATCATTTCTTAAATGCCAAGCCCTCCACCATATGAAGAGCAGTTTCGGTCTCATCTCTTTAGGCTGGGAGTTTAGTATATTGAGAGCCCATTCATCTCCAGATTTCCTCAAGGCTTCTTCCTTCGGGAGAGTCCACACTTCTCTCATGGCTTGACGAAGGGCAAAAGCCTTCGTGCAGGTCATTACGGATGATAAGCACATTCAGGCTCTAAGCCACACAGGGAGCACGTTGGAGGAGATTTTTTGAATCTTGTACTTCTGTTCTGCTGAACTGCCAGAGAGTTGGAGGCAAGTTTCCAAGCAAAAACTCTGATTTTAGGAGGCACATCCGCTTTCCAAACCAAATCCCATAGTTTCCTATCACCATCCGGTTGACTGCTCGAACCAATACCCATGGGGTTTGATCTGAGCGAGAGTGCCAGGTTGTAAGCACTCTTTACAGAGAAGATACCTAGTTTATCTGGTTGCCAAGCCAGCTGGTCTTCCCCAATAATCTTGGGTATTCTAATCTTCAGGATTTCTTGAGCATCATGATCATGAAATGTAGCTTTCACAAGGTTAACTCTCCAGTCTCTTTTGATAGGATCAATTAGATCCTTTACCCATCTGAGTCTAGACTTGGAAGGATTGCCCGAGATTTTGTGGTTACCTCTGGGAAGCCAATTATCACGCCATATACGGATTCTTGTGCCGCTGTTAATTCTCCAGAACATTCCTTTTTTCAAGAGCTCCAGACCGTGCATAATTCCCTGCCAGCTCGGAGAAGCATTTTTTATGAACGCTGTATCAGTGAGCTCAGCACAAGGGTAATACTTAGCTTTTAGGATCCTTGCACAGAGACTGTCAGGGCGATCAATAAGTCGCCAAGCTTGTTTAGCAAGGAGGGCTTGGTTAAAAAGACCAAGGTCCCTGAAACCGATCCCACCTCTGTTTTTTTTCTGGATCAGTTTCTCCCACCCCAACCAATGTGTGTGTTTATTTTCATCATCCTCATTCCACCAGAATTTCCTAGTCATCTGCATGAGGTCTTCGCAAAGACCATTGGAGAATTTGAATACGCTCATGGCGTAGGTAGAAATAGCTTGGGCTACTGCTTTGATCAGGGTTTCTTTAGCCGCACCCGAGGTGTATTTTTCATTCCAGTTTGAGAGGCATTTACCATATCTGTCCTTGATGGATTGGAAGTTGCCGTTTTTCAGTCTACCCTCTGGGACAGGGAGGCCCAAGTACTTTTCTTCAAAGACTACAGTCTGGACTCCTAGAATTTTTGCCACCTTCTCACCATCTTGTTTAGGGCAGTTTTTACCAAGAAGGAGAGAGCATTTAGATGGGCTGAGCTGCTGTCCAGTGCCTTTTTCATAAGTGAGAAGGATCTTTTTATCACAGAAGCTTGATCAGCGGAAGCCTTAAAGAATAGCAAGCTGTCATCAGCAAACAAAAGGTGGGAAATACCCGGAGCTCTTCTGACAATTTTCAGTTCTTCAAGACTTTTACCCTGAATTTCCTTTTGGATGAGATTGGAGATTCCTTCAGCCACAGAAAGGAAGAGGAAAGGAGAGATGGGGTCTCCTTGGCGAAGGCCTCTCGTGGGACAAATGGTTCAAGCAGGCTTCCATTTAATCGGACTCTGTATCTGACAGATTTAACACAGGCCATGATCCATCCAATCCACCTCAAATCGAACCCCATCTTGATGAGAGCCTGTTCTAAGAATTTCCAGTCAACACGGTCAAAGGCTTTCGAAAGGTCCAGCTTGTAGGCACAGAAGGAGCCTTTTGAATCATTGGCATGTTGAATGGCGTGGATGCATTCAAATGCAATGAGGGCATTGTCAGTTATCAGTCTGCCAGAAACAAATGCACTCTGAGTCGGCCCAATTATCTCATTCAATATTGGTCTCAGTCTGTTGGAGAGGCACTTGGCGATGATCTTGTAGGTTACGTTGCAAAGGCTGATGGGGCGGAACTCTTTTAGCTCATTTGGGTTCTTAGTTTTGGGTATAAGAACGATCGTCGAGTCATTAACCCCTTCAGGCATGATCCCTGATCTGAAAAACTGCAGCACACTATTGACCACCTCCACTTTGATAGTTTCCCAATTATTTTGGAAAAACCTCGCAGGGAAGCCGTCAGGCCCAGGGGCCTTGTGTGGGCCAATGTGGAATAAAGCATCATATATTTCCTCTTCAGTAAACTCTGCACAAAGTCCATCGTTCATTTGCGGAGTGACCACACAGTTCATAGCGTCGGTAACCAGATTGGGATGTACACTGTTAGGTCTGTCACGCGGAGCCCCCAAAGAGTAGCCCTGGGTTGTCAGCGTGATGTCGTGCCCATCTTCCTTCTCCTTGCTGCGTCGTGGAGTTCTCTTCCAGGTCGACTTGTTCTTTGATCCTGTGTCAGCTTCAGTGTCTTTTGCATCTGTGTTGTTGACGATGATCTTGAAGTTGTCGCAGCTCTTGGTTGGCGAGGACGTGTCTTGCTGGGTGTTGTTGCGGATGGAGTTCTTGGATGAGGTCGGAGACTGATCGTGTTGGTCATGGACCGTCAGTCTCCCCACCTCTGTAGCGACGTGGGCGATGATGGCGTTAACTTGATGAGGTGCTGGCGCGTCGTTGCCCTGGAGAGGAGGGTTCCTCGGCAGGGGCTGTTGGCGCTGATCTTGAGCAATGCTGTCGGGGAGGAACCATTTCCTCGGGTCGTCAGGGTGTGTAGGCGCGACGCGGAGATCCTTGTCGTATCTCAGCATCCTCAGGTTGCTCGGAGTGTCACACTCGTCGATACTGTGGCCAATGAAGCCACAATGTCGACAGAATGTGGGCAGCCGCTCGTAGTGGACGTGGACGATGACTTCCTGCTCGGTGATCTCATCGCTGAGGGGGATCCATCTTTGCAGGGCCCGATCGATAGGGAGGTTGACTCTAGACCTGATCAGCTTATCACATATATCACCACGAGAATTATTATCAATATGAATAAGGTCACCTATTCTCTGTCCCAAATCCCTGGCCAGCTCTTTAGACAGGAGATAGAAGGGAATCCTTCTGAACTGAACCCAAATTGGGACAGTCAAGAACTTCACCGTCTCAGGATCATCTCCCTCCTTGAGAGCATCAACAAGGACTGGATCCTCTCTGTATCTCCATGGTCCACCTTTAGTGACATGGTTGAAGTCACCTTCTTCAGAGAATTCGAGGACAAACCTACGGTCGGCGAGCTGGTTGATGTCGAGGCGGCCACGGATCCTCCATATCTTGCGCATGTACTCGATGAGGCTGTTGGAGCTGATGACAAGGACGGAGAGGAACACGCCCACGGCAAGGAACCTTCCGCGGGACGCTCCCCTAGCTTTCGCCATGTTGACGACCATGGCTTTCTTCTCTTCATTGGTTCCGAGCTCCAAGAGGAGCTCCTTTCCACGCTTGTCGCTCCTCCCCGTGCTGGCACTCGCTTGAGTGGGGATAGCCCCAGAGACAGCGCCGGTCCTTTGCCCATTGTTGTTGTCGAGGGTACTCAGTCGGCCACTTTCCTTGGCGATGGTGCTTGGTTTCATGGTTTTGGTGTTGGTGTGGAGGTCGATCTTCTCTTTTCCGATCGCAGTCGGCATGGATGGCAAGAGCCGAGGCAGGATAGGTGCAGGTGTGTTTCTGAACTGAGCTTTGTGTCTGTGGAGGGGAGCGTCCATGGATGGGGGATTTATAAGCCGTTTTTTCCTCACCTTGATCCTGTGATTACTGCCCTCATAGAATCGCTCGATAGGTGAGTGAATGGCTTTCTTGACTGTAAAGATAATCAGGATCCCTCTGATTCCGTCTCTGACTGACTTGATTTGGTCATCCCCGTAAATCTTGCCCATAGATGCAGGGGCTGGCTCATAGCTGTCCGGCGGGTGTAAATTCATTCGAATTGCAGTGGAATGAATGTGGTTGTACTTGACAGAAATCATACCCATAGTAGTATCCGGAGACTGAGCCGCTGTGGTCGGCATTATCTCCTCAATCACAGCAGAATTGAAATCTCCCTGATCCGCCTGTTCTTGGTTGGGTTCCTCCTTGTTGGGAAAGGCAGAGTTCCCTTCTCTATCTTCCGTGGTGGTTTGATCTCGGCAAGGCGGTCGGCTTGAGGGGCTCGGGGATATCCAGGGACCTCGCATCACTCTGGATCGGAGGATCTCTAGACTCCTGCGGGGATCTCGGGATTTTAGGACTAGCTCTCTCAATCTTGATCTGGTTTCTTTGGGGATGAGGTCAAAAACTTTGTTCTGGGTGGGTTCGTGGGTAGCTGGGTGGGGATTCGGATGAATCATCTCACTCTCTCTGGGATCACTCGCTCTTCTTCCTTCTTCTCCGTCGGGATCACTCGTTTCGCCGCCGCCGCCGTCGCCGCCTAGGGGCGGGAGGCGGAGAGACATCGCGCTGCTATGCAATAGGAGATTATCCACCAAAAGGACGAGATGTTCTTAAAATTAACAACTATATATACGGCACCTCCAACGGCATGGCGCAAACGGACACAAATATGTCCGTCTGGGGCGGTCCGCGGACACAAAATAGGACATTGTCCATTTGGGGTGAGCACTACACCCAACGGCAAACCGCATTTTTCCCCGGACATTTTTCTCTCTCTATTTCAGCTAGCTAACTCGTATGGCGAAATCGATTGGCCCTAGTACTAGTCACAAGCAAACAACAGAGGTGGGAGCAGAGTCGCTGCCAGGAGCACGCCGCTGGGCTGGACGCTCGTGGCGAAGCCGGCGTGGCCTCGGGCCTCGGCAGCCATGGACGTACAGAGAGGGAGCACGAGCTCGCCGGTCGGTGGAGCTCTTCCCGTCGCCGTGCCCGTGGAGAACTCCACCTCAAGTGCGTCAACGATCTCCAGCGCGATCTCGCCGTGCAGGTCGACGGCGCAAAGGACACGAGCAGGGCTGGATGCGAGCTCACCGACACCGCCTTGTGCTCTAATGCACAGCTCGCCAGCTCGGCCTCCTTGGGAGCTCAGCTTCCGCGGTCGCGTGTGACCGAGAGGTCGTCCATGGAGCGGCGCCGCCAAGCAGGGTACGAACGCCACGGTCTCGTGGCGGCTGCGGGCATGGGACGGCCGCACACGCACTCACCGAGGGCTGCCAGCCGAGCGCGTGTGGTGGCCGAGGGCGGCGGCCACGAGGGCGGTGAGGGAGAGGAAGCAGGCGGCCGGGTGGTGAAGTAGCACGGGAGCACGGCGGCTTGGTCGACCTGGGCCAGGAGGAGCGGCAGGAGCAGGGCGTGCTCGTCATCCCGGGAGTCGAGCTCGTTGTCCTGGGCATGCTCGCCGTCCCGGACGGCGGAGGGGAGGGCGGCGGCGTCATGGGAGACGGTGGGGGAGACGCTCTTGGGGAAGGCCTGCTAGCTGCCCGGCTGCACGGAGAGGCCAGAGGCGAGAGGAGCAGCTAGGAGATTCGCGCCCTTCATCATCACCACCAAAACGCACACCGTGCTCCGAGCTGGCCGGCGGCGGCATAGACCTGGCCGGAGGCGCCGTCCTCCGACCTTGCCGGCAGATCGCGAGTGGCGTCGGGCTGCCTGGCTTTCGCGCACAACGCCGGCAGGAATCGAGCGCGTGTCGCCGAGCAAGCGCCCAGGCCAGCGACCAGAGCTTGGTGGAATTTGTGACGGCGGTTTGTGGAGTCATGGAGATAGAGGAGAGAGAAGGTATGGCAGGTGGGGAAGTGGATGTGCGGCTGCCAGTGGGCCATGCGGACACGAGAGGCGGACAGAGCCTGACAGAACCGAACATCGGACAGCCCTAAACCTGGATTAAACTTGGTCCAGCTTTGGTCCAGAACGGACAGTCCGCCAGCAAAATGTCCGTTTGCGTCAAACCGTTGGAGGCAGTCATTTGTCCGTCCGGACAAAAACGGACTGCGCTAGCCGGTTGGAGATACCCTAACATGCAATCTTCATATTTTATTTTCCATCCCTTGCAATTGCTCCCTCTTGGTGTAACATCTGCTTCACCGCCCTACTCTTCGGACACGCACCATGCCGCTAGGGGTGATGCCTACAAAAATATAAGCATGGCTAGGTATACCTCACATTGCCAAGTCTTTTCTTTTCCAAATGTACTTACCACGACTGTTACTGTACATCACAACACATGTAGATCTTGATTGTGTAGCCCAGTAGACTAGTATATACTGTACGTACGATCTGGAGTTCTCTAGTCAAGCAAGCGTGCAAAAGGCCGGCGCCCATGACCCTGCAGCCTGATGTGCGCTACAGTGCTCTCTACCTGCATGCCGCCATATGTAGCAGAATCAGCAGTACACAAATATATTTCACTGTGGCATCGCCACCTTTTCCTCACCAATTATCAACCTTGCATGCATGTTCAGTACGTACGTACTGAGTCGAGTTGCCAAAGAAACAAGTAGAGGTACAGTACTTGTGTACATGATCGACCTAGCTTTTTCAGAGCTAATGTGACTAAACTTGTTGGGGACTTGGGTGACTTGCTGCAGCCAATTTTGCAATGAAACAGACCAAGAAGTAGGTAAGGTGAACTGGTGAAAGGCAGAGAACAGTAGGGGGATAGGCAGCAGTAATGGGTTAAATGACAAATGCTTGAAAAGATTTACCCTGCCAAACTTTTGCTGCACAGTGCACACACGCCCGTCCAGCACTCACAGTTTCAGAAAGAAAAGAAGTGAAAAAAAAGAGTGGGAAGGTTTCATCACTTGCACTTTCTCTGAAGGATGAGAGTTAAACCAAGATTACACGGTGAAAAGCAAAGGTGATATTTCCATTGGTTAAATCCCTGCTGGTAATCTAAATATCGGAGCAGTAAATAGGACGTGGACACTTGTACAAAAAAAAAATAGGACGTGGACAGTAGCCAGAATGTATATATAAAAGGAAAATGTCGAGCAAAAATCACATATACATATCCCGCTATAATTATATTTGCGGCAAGCAGCTTCAGTGACCATCATGTACGTACGAAAACACGTACATACATAGACCGGCAGTAATCCTTCAGGACGAACTGAGCTGCGTGCAGCATAGAGACGGCTCAAGGTTTCTTGAGCTCCAGCTGCTGCTGATGATGCTGCTCCGACACCGTCGACTCCGGGTCGACGGAGTTGTGCCGCTCCGACGGGCCGGAAGGCGGGATGACCTTGGCACGCGGCAGCTCGTACCCGCCAAAGAACCTCCCGCCGCCGCCGTCGCCGGAGCCCATCCCCGGCCACCTGTTGCTTCTCGACCCGTCGACGCAGCGCCCGGCCAAGACGACGGAGAGGAGGAAGAAGACGATGAGCGCAATGGCTGTGCGTCTGCAGAGGCGCCCCATTGCTTGGTGTGGGGAGGTGAAATGGAAGCAAGAAGGGAGAGTATTGGTCGAGCTGGGAGATTAGAATGGAACAGAGCGATGTGCTACCATGTTTATATACACGGAAGGACGAGCGAGGGAGACGACGGGCATGGGCGAGGTGAAGTCTCATGTCTGTAGGCGTACCTGCTACTGGGCTAGTACGGCGTGATGGGACGAGAGAGGAGGCGATGTGTCATGCGCGTACGTGTGATCGATCGATTTGGTTCTTCGAAAGTGTAGCTAGCTGCTGATGAGATCTCTACTTTGCCTCAAAGTTGGAGCAAAGAGTACGTAAGACTACACCATATCTTATCAGCCTAGCATGACGAACTGGATAATTTGATTCGGGTGCTTAATTTTCTGATGATATCAAAGAACAAAGATTGTAAAGTAGATGGGGAAAATAGAAAAAATAGTTTACGTACACGATCGAGCTAGTTGATAACTATATACTACCTTCATTTTATTCAAGGCGGCTATTGGGTCATAGCAAACTGAACTTTGAGCTTAGTTTCTATTTGTACCTGTGAATTAAAGTTTCTGGATGCCATTAACCAGCGAACGTTCATGTAACGAACACAACCAGGAGTTGCCAGATAAGGATGTGAAAGTGGGATCTCACTTATCCTACTTATAAAATATTTGCACATGTTTAGAATAAAATTGTGGCCCAAATTTTTGTACTAGACATGTAAAAATATTGTATAAGTGAGACCCACTTGCACATCCCTATTGCTAGACTTGCCATGTGGCAAGGTCGCTGTTGGCATCCACCATCGATAAAAAATCGAATGGACGGTTATTTTGTTTGCAATAGATTCTAAAATCCGAATGTTTCGCTCTTTATAATTTTCCCAGTTTTGATACCCTATTTTCATGTTTCTAACATGTACTGTCACATTTGGGAATTTTTCATCCATAGACCCCCTTTAGTGAAGATTTTTGAAATGTGTTCTACCACGTGGGTCTCTGGTGCCCAAATCGGTTAACTTCCAGTCAAGCAAAGGCAAACTGATTCAAACATGACAATAATGTCTGGGAGGTGGACTGGTTCTGGCACACAAGAAGGGTAACGACCACTGGCAGAGTATTCCACGTAATATAATGGAAGGGATAAAAGGAAATTGATGTAATTCAGAAGGAAATCTACTAAATAAGTTTATTCGTATAGGAAATGTGAAAGCAGGGATGCAAACTTAAACTTGCTCGTCTCTTATTGCGCATGGAAGCTGGAACTCTTATGTTCCATTATCTTGGAAAGCGTCAATTAGTAGTACGTCTTCATCCATATGTATGAACATACATGACCTTTCCCAACCTTGAGGATACTGAGTAGTACGTCTTCGGTCTTCATCTGTATGTATGAACACGTGGCAACGTCGTAGTTGACATCCGCGGTCTTAAAAATTCGATGGATTTTGTAAAAAAGATGCCCACTCGATCTGTCATAATGAAGTTCTGAGGGTAGAAAAAAGGAACATCTCTCTCGCTGAATAGTTCATGTCGAAGATCATTTTCTGTGTTGAGAGGACGAGAAAGATACACTCAAGTGTACAGAGCTTTGCAGTAGCTACGACAGATCGACATGCAAATCCTACTGGCTTCTAGTATCTCTGACTGACCTCATGTCATGGAGCTGTTAAACCAGGGAGGGAGCTGTGCAATCATCAGGCATTGTGCCTCGTACGTACCACAAAGACAGGAGTACTCAGTGTATCTACTGGGTTTTCCGTAACGAGCTGTGAGAGTTGACAGTTCAAGACGGCAGTAGTATCGTATCGTAGGTCAACTCTGCAACCGAACAAAAACATAATCCAACGGTTCAGCGGGGCGCACAGGTGTATGAAACATCGGCTCTCCACTTAAAATATATAGAGAGGGAAATACAATCGATTACGACTTGCGTTTGACTTCAATCTCTCGATTTAATTACCAGCCACAACGACCCTAACATTTCAAACTAAACAACTTTGGTTCCCATTTGGACCAGAGGCGGTTTATAAAAGATTAGAATGTTGGAATAGTCAACAAAAACTTACTCCCTCCTTGTGCTTTGTTAGCTTTTTTTTTTCAAATCTTGTGCGTGGTTAGCTTTGTTTTCTAAATCTTGTGCGTGGTCAGCTTTGACCACAAATTTAACTAGTAATATATGCGAGGCACATGTCATACAAATTATACCTTTTAACACTTTTTTGAATATGAATTTGGCGGTGTAATGTTTGTTGCACACAACATTTGTATTGTTGGTCGGCGGACCAGAGTAGTGTTAAAGGCGAGACACCAATATCACTAACTTATGCTAGGGTCATGGAAAAATGTATTTTTTCTCAGGGAGGCATGGTGGTAATATTACTTTTTTGCCTTCACCGATGTACCCTGCAAGCGTAGTAGCAGAGTTCGAGTACTGTAGCGGCGTTCCAGGTAGATGCAGAGTTTCTTGGGGCCGCTGCTCTGCTTTGGTTGGCTTACTGAATCGAAAGCATGAAAAAGAATAACGCTATGTTTGGATATAGAAAAGTTTTCTGGGAATCGAATTCGACTAGCAATTCCATTTTCCAAATGGAAAGGAAATGAGCTCCAATTCAAATTCAGCTGTTTGGTTGTGAATGAAATTTATTGCTAGAATCAAAGGTAGCACACGATTCCAATTCCCGTTTGGATGTACACATCTTGGAAATGAATGTTTTGTTGAATTTGGACAATATAAACTTATGTACATGTATAAAATAATAATGTGTGTATGTTTGAACATTGATATATTATTTTTCACACATAATAACATTAAATTTTTAAATCCAGTAAAAACACAAATAGAAATAAATAGTTTTGAATAAACAGTTCAAGCACTTCACATAGTAAGTCAATTTTGTACTGATTCAGGAAAACTGGGACGCACAGGGAGCGAGAGGCACAGGGCAATCTCCAATCAACTCCATCGCAGATCAACACGGACGCTAGAAATTCACATCGGCGGACGGGAGTGGGGACTGGAGCGGCACGGGCGCACGGCCCTGAAGGTGGCGCTGACCCTGCCGGGCTTGGCCTGCGCGGAGCCCTTGGGATAGAAGTGTGTTGTGAGTACTGTAGCGGCGTTCCTGCAGGTGCTCTGCTTTGCTTTGCCAGATCGAGATGGAGATACGAGCTGAGTTACCGAATCGAATCGAGTACTTGTAGAGCTAGCTGCTAGCCCAAATACATGCACACGCACGCACGCTGGTTCAGAGTTGAGACAGCACCGGAGGCGCGGAACTGTGCGGCTGCGTGGCAATGGCAGTTAATTCAGAGTTGAGACCGCCGCCCGTGTCTTCTTGCATCTGTCGTCTACGCCGCTCCGACGTGACCAGTGTTTCCTTCCCCTGGCTACGGCTACCTGAAATGCGGGAAGCGATGTTACACGAGAAGGGAGGGAATGGGCGGGGACGCCGACGCCGACGCAGTGAATGCCATGCCAGATCGCCAATGTGACGGCTCGGGGGGCGGCCAGGTTTTCCGCATGTTTCCGTGCCGAGGCAGGCGCTGCTGCCGTGCAGCCGCCGTGGCGGTGCTCCGGCCTTTGGCTTCGCTGCTCAGGAATGCACGCCGGAACGGGACCTCTGGTTCTTCTTTTTCTCTTGGAGGTCTGGAGACCGTTGCTGTTCGGTTCTAAACACGCGCACCGAGGATTGATTATTCCTTCCTTCTTCCGATCCGATCCAGATCCTTTGGTCGCCAAGGAACAAAACCCTTTCTGGCTCTGACTGCACCGTCGCCGAGGTCCAAGGTTTTTTTAGACAGAAAAGAAAACGAAATTGCCAGGATTCATTGTAGGCACCCCTGACACCCAAATGCCACGGTAAGCTTGCTGCAAAATATTAGTAACATGTTTCTTAACTCTGCGCCTATTGGATTCAATACGATTCCGAAGGGGTTAGAGCACTTCAGAAGGTGTCTATATTTTTAATATTTTTGCAGGAATCGTTTCCCTAGTAGGGCCTGTTTGGGTTGAAATTTGTAGGATATCTTCCCCCCATGCTTTGCCAGCTCGCACTCCTTTCGGGAGGGAGATTTTCAGTCGAGTCCCAGAAGAGTTTCTTGTTTCTATGACAACCATTGGCCCTATGCACCTAATCCCTTGAGTATTATTCTTTGTGGTTTTTTTTCTCTTGTGCTACAACCAAACAATTTTGTAGTATTATTTATCCATGCCTGTTTTATTCTTTTTTGAAAATCATGCGAATCAGCGAGGTGCCTGTCTGCACGAACACATACTCTCTACCATCGGTCAACAACAACAATAGCTATACGTGGCAAGACGAATGAAAAAAAAACAGCAGCCAACTTATGCCGCTATATACTAGTGTAAAAAAAACTTTTTAACTGCATATTGTGTTTGACGACATGTTGCATCTAATGGCAGGGATGTACCAAATCCAAGCGTCAATGCCGACGTTATCAACACATACGCCTGCAGCATCTATTATGTCTCATCGTGGCTCTAGATGATTACCTTCACGCTAAACTTAAACATCAAAATATATAATGTTGATCAGTTTAACATGGAGCCACAACACAATGACTACTTAAATGGTCGCTTTATTTAAAAATGTCGAAATGCTAAACTTATTTAAAAATGTGCAACAATTATTTATTTATTTAGATTTAGCTCATATGTGTAATGGGATATTTTGCAGCAAGAAGATTTTACCGTAGATGGTTTGAATCACCATACTAACATACTAAGATTGATAATGTACTTTCTATCAGATCACTATGAACTTCTTAGTAATAATAAAAAATACTTTTCTAGTGTCACGAGCATATGTTTTGCTTCACAAAAATGAAAATGTCGTAATGTATTTTGTGTTGAAATAAATATTTTAAGAACATTTGGAACAATAAATTGTTTAATATGAGAGAAAAAATCTAAAAAAAAATAATGATCAAATATAAACCACATCAGGTGGTGTCATGGCGTACTTGATATATTACTCACAAGCTGAGCCAACTATGAACTATGCTCGGGGGGTGGGGGGTAGTAGGTATGCTTCAAACCCTCCAACACCTTGAAGCACGATGGCACTAGATCGGAAAAAATGAATGACCAATGAAAATGGGATAACTGGGGAAATTAGTAATAGAAACCAACTATATCACTAAACAGCTCTCTGGACTAGTTCATCTATTTATTCATGGTCTTATTTTCCTGACCGACCATATGCGTACATTAAGTCTTACGAAGAAGCTGAATAATGAGAACACATGGTTTTTTAACCTTATGAGAACACATTGTTTGTGTAAACTAGATAAATATATTGATATACTACAAGTTGTATCGTCATTATGTTTTTGATAATTCCTTACCGTATGTATTCACATTTACTAATCATTCTTACACTACTAGGAAACTAGCTATAGGTGGATTCACATTCTGTGGCGCAACTTTCTGGCGGTGCGCCACAGAAGAATAACAGTGGCGCATCCTTCCCGGTGCGCCACAGATTTCTGTGGCGCATGGGCCCCACATGCGCCACTGAATATGCCCTTTCTGTGGTGCATGCGGATCCATGCGCCACCGAAATATCGTTGGCCCCACCACCCACGTTTGAATTCGATGCCCACCACCCATTTCTGTGGCGCATGGGTTTGGATGCGCCACAGAAACCAGCATTTCTGTGGCACATCTAGACCCATGCACCCCAGAAATAACGTGGGCCCGCCCCCAATGATTGGGTGGGTGAACTTTCTGTGGCGCATGGATCACAGTGCGCCACAGAAATGCTTGATAAATATGCAGCCATGAAAAGATTCTAACATACTAAAGGTAAACAACATGGCATATAACTAAGTGCAGGATTGCAATGTTCGTAATTGGGTATGGCAAATTGGTATCTCGCTTGCCCGAATGCGTGCAGCAAAACATAAATGCCCAGGCACCTCTGAAGTTTACAGGCAGACTAGAAATAAAGCTTATCAAAGATAAAAGCATCAAGCTATGTCACTACTAACCTATTCTGGGACAAGCACATTTCACTAAGAATGACAGTCATGCTCTCAAAGAAGTGCTTTAAAGAAGGATGGTGACTCAACATTAAAATAAAAGATAGGCCCTTCGCAGAGGGAAGCAGGGATTAAATCGTGTGCTAGAGCTTGTTAGTTCCCGAAGGCATATAAAGAGTGTAAAAATAATATTTTGAGAAGTGGTTGCAAGTGTCAACAAATCCGCGATAGAGTTCTTGTCATCTTCCATAACTAACCAACTTTTAGAGCGGTTCCGAAAATTCATATAGTTTGCATTATATCATGCTTACAGATTTTTGACACTCCTTCCAACCTTTTCTTCCACAAACCATGGCTAACCGAATCCTCGGGTGCCGACCAACAATCACCGTGGAGGAGTGTCTATTTTAATATTAAATGATAGGTGGACTAACCAGCTCTTTTGCAAAAATAAAAGTGGACAAGCAGATGAAGCTACTTGTCCATGGAAATCATTTAGCATGGAAGATGACAAGTTCTACTACCACATCCTTATGAGCTACACGCAGTGACACAAAAAGGGATTGTACAATTTTGAATAGTTAAAGATAGCACACGAAGAAATTTACCTGGAATGGTTTAAAACCATGCATAGAAATTTATAGTGGACTCTTTGGAATAACTTGGTTTTCAGGATTTTGGATGCAGAAGCAGCATTCCCGCTTAGTACAGGTGAAGGCTAGCAATAGACGGGGAAGCGACAACAAGAGAGCACAACTGTCATAATCATACTTGCGACAGAATAAAATTAGTAGTGGCATAAAAGTGATACAGAAACTCTGAGTCACAATAGATCGTCGAGGCTTGACTTTTGTTTTGAGTCATAAACATGTGTAAGCATGTGCCAAGTCGAATCAAGTAAAACATTCAGAGGAGGATACCATACTACAATACCACTCTACGAATAAAACAATGCATGCAAATAACTATATGACATATGGTGCACCTTCAGGAGATTAGGATTAATCATGAGAAAACATGGCTATCAAGCATTCATCAAGTAACATAACCCATACCATAACTACTAAGCGCAATCATATGGACAGGTATGTGTACAAAAATGAAAACAAATACGGTTCATACCAGCCTCTCACCACATCAAGTTGTCGAATATCGTCATTATTGCCCTTCGCTCGCATGACTTGAATGATATAAAATGAAAACCAAGCTCCAGGTGGAGTCACAGACGGCTGTTGAATCTGAAAAGAACTATACAAAACCAAGAAGAACAACAAATATTTTTATTGTTTTCGAATTTTAAAACAAAGCAAGGAAGAAGCAAATAAAAAGGAAAATATTTTTGGGTTTTTTGAATATCAACTCAAAAATCAAAAAGACAAAATAAAACTACAACTCGAATTACTAAAATAAAAGCATAGAGAAACAACGAAAATATTTTTGGTATTTTTGGGTTTTGAGAAAATAAACACCACAAGCAAGAACAAATAAAAGAAAGTGAAATATGGATATACAAAGAACTGACATGAGGCGAATATAGAAAATGAGTGAACCGTCAGTGTACGCGTACCTCCCCCCAAGCTTAGGCTTTTGGCCTAATTGGGAGACAATCATCCCCACGGACCCCATGCCGAAACGTCGTAGGCAGTCGATGAAGAGGATCCTCCTTACTGGTCAGGGTAATATGGCGCGCCGCCATAATAGGGGACGTCAGGGGCCGCCGGCGGTGGCACCATAGGCTACCCCGGCTGCCCATCTGGGTAGAACCGCGTGTGGTATCGCGGCACCACCATCTGTGTGCTCAATTCCTCCCGCGAATATGATAGAGGATCCCTGTAAATACTGAATAAACTTGGTTGCGGTAGAGGAACTTCCAGCTCCGCCTCGTTAGCATAAACAATTCTATAAACCAAGTTATCAAGAGTGGATCCAGATGTAACAAATTTATGTGCTATCATAGCAGAGAGATCAAGTTTTTCAGGAACTAAAATTTCATCAGTAGGATCAGCCTCAAGACTAAAGTCAGCTAAAACACGCGCAGCAATAATGCCTCCAAAAATGGGGCCATTGGTGGCGAGGCGGCGAGCAACTAAAGCACCAAGATTATAAGTTTTATCGCCCTTCAAAGCAGTAGCAAGAAATGCTAGATGCATATTCGAAATATTACTAGTGTTTTCCCTAGGAAGAACACTTCTAGTTAAGTAGTATAGGAAATACCTTATGGCCGGAAACTGAACATTTCTTATCTTACCACGGTGGGCTGAGCGAGAGTCTCCATAACACAACTCCTGGTAGAGCGCAGTTAGCTTGGATGGCTGCTCCTTAATCTTCTTGGTCGTCCCCGATGGGGCAATACCTATGATCCTGCAAAAATTATCTAGCTCCATAGTACATGCACGATCATAAATTTTAAAATCAACTATTGGTTTATAAGCTTTGCAGTTAAATTTGAAACTCTCAACAAAGATCTTAGTGAGTCTAGAATATTGGGTCCTGGTATCCCCCATGAATGTTTGTAGACCCACACTCTCAATCATGCTCATGAAGTCCTCATAAATCCCTACAGCCTGCAAAAATTGAGTACATGGAAAAAACAGATGGATGTGGTGCTCCAAGGTCCCCCGAATCATCAATCTCTGGAGTAATAAGATCTTCATTGTAAGATCTCCTAGGAACTTTGGCTTCAGATGACCTGGTCTTCCTTGAGGATGACGGTGCACGCCTCTCAAACAACTCTCCAAAGGAAAATTTCTTCATCTTCCTTTTCGGTGAGTAAACAAGCAAAGTTTCAGCAACTGAAATGGGCTGAGCAAGGAGATCGAAAAATTCGAGCTCAAGAGCAGCAGGAACACGAGTTTGAACAATGGATATGAGTTTGGTCGGGAGAGAGAAAGAAAGGGGAGGAATCTCACCTTGTGGAGGCTCAGGTGGGACCCACGCCACAGGGGGGCGCGGCCTCCACCCCTGCCGCGCCGAGCTATGGCGTGGCAGCGTGGTGGGTCCCCCTGGTCAGCCCCAGGTACTACCACGTTGCATTTTTCAAAATAGGAATTTACGTAAAATTTTCAGATTTTTCTGACAACTTTCAATTTCGAGCAAAAACTGGGCACTTAAAATTCTAAACAGCAGCTAAGCAAAATTTTAACCACACTAAACAACATTCTAAAAATTTATAAAGACAGCAATATAACAGAAGGTATAACAGATGAGAAAGAGAGAATGTGGTTTAACAATTTTATGCAACTAAAATGTATTTGTCAACAAGGTTGATCAAGTCTTGCCACCAAATATATTTTATTTGACATAAAAGAATTAAACTACATGATACCATTATGTTACCTTATATTGAATAGATATTGTCCCAACCATAATACTTTCATATCCTTCATGGTGGTCATAAATAGGACAATCAATACTTCCAACTTTGATAGTTTTATAACTTGCAATTGAGCTAACTCCACATAATACATTTTGCTTCTTGGGAAAATAAACAGTATGCTCTTTGTCATTGACATTAAAAGTAACTTTCCCTTTATTGCAATCAATAACAGCTCCTGCAGTATTAAGAAAAGGTCTACCAAGAATAATGGACATATTATCATCTTCAGGCATATCCAACACAACAAAGTCAGTCAAAATCAAACAGTTGGTAGTAACTTGAACAGGAACATTTTCACATATACCAACAGGAACAGCAGTAGATTTATCAGCCATTTGCAAAGATATATCAGTTGGTATCAATTTATCTAAATAAAGTCTCTTATAAAGAGAGAAAGGCATCACACTTACTCCAGCTCCAAGATCACAAAGTGCAGTTCTAACATAATTATTTTTAATAGAGCAAGGAATAGTTGGTATACCTGGATCTCCAAGTTTCTTTGGAACCTTACCATTGAAAGAGTAATTAGCAAGCATGGTGGAAATCTCCTCATTAGGAATTTTCCTCTTGTTAGAAACAATATCCTTCATGTATTTCGAATAAGGAGGCAGCTTAATAGCATCAGTCAAAGGAATTTGCAAAAACAAAGGTTTCATCCACTCACAAAACTTGTTGTAGTGTTCTTCTTCCTTGGATTTATGTTTCTTATTAGGAAAAGGCATTGATTTTTGCACCCAAGGTTCTCTTTCTTTACCATGTTTCTTAGCTACAAAATCCTCTTTAGTGCAATTTTTATTTTCAGTGTCACTATCAGAATCGCTCTCAACCTCTTCATTATTATTAGCATTGTTTCTATCATTATCATTAACAGGTTCATTACCATTTTCAGTTTCAGCATCAGACACAGATATACTATTAGGATCACTAGCAGGTTCTTTTTCCTTAATAGTTTCAGAAGACTCTACAGCAGGTTTATGTTTCTTCTTCTTTTTCTTAGAAGGAGAGCTGGGCCTTTCAGCTAATTGAGAATCTTGTTCAATTCTTTTAGGATGTCCCTCAGGATACAAAGGATCTTGAGTGGAAGCTCCACTCCTAGTTGCTATTCCAAAAGCATGTTTTCCATTACTATTAGAATTTTTAGCTAGCAAGTCTTTTTGTACTTTAGTAATTTGCTCCATTTGAGTTTGAACCATACTAAGATGTTTAACTAGACCTTTAATGTCATTTACAGTTCTTACCAAAACATCTTGCAAATTACTAATAATACGAGAATTTTCTAACAGATGATTTTCTACTCTCATATTAAAATGCTCCTGCTTAACAATAAAATTATCAAGTTCATCTAAGCATTGATCAGGAGGCTTACCATAAGGAATATCACCAGCATCGAAATATTGTAGAGAGTGTACCTCAATTGAAGGTGGAGGAGTCGGCTTACATAAGTCTTCTATTGGAGGTAAATTTTTAACATCTTCAGATTTAATACCCCTCTCCTTGAGAGTCCTCTTGGCTTCTCTCATTCCTTCATTATCAAGTTCAATAACACCTCTCTTTCTTGGTGTAGGCACTGGCGCAGGCTCTGGTGTGGGAGTGGGTTCAGCTATAACCCAATCTTCATAATTTTGGCTAATCTTAGCCATTAATTCCTCAGCTTCATCTGGAGTTCGTTTCCTGAAAACACAACCAGCACAACTATCCAGGAATGTCCTAGATTCATCGGTTAGTCCATTATAAAATATATCAAGAAGTTCATTTTTAGGTATATCATGTCCAGGTCGAACTCTAAGCAAATAACAAAACCTTGACCAAGTTTCAGAAATATTTTCTTCCTGCAATTGCTTGAAGTTAAAAATTCTCTGCAAAGCAACATGTTGAACACTAGCAGGATAATATTTATGGAAGAAAACATCAACCAATCCTAAAGGATTTTTAATACAACCGGGAGACAAATTACCAAACCAAGCTTTAGCATCGCCTTTCAGAGAGAAAGGAAAAATTTTGGTAACAAAATAGGTGCGCAATTTAATATCATCAGAGAACAAACTACTTAAAGTAGATAACTTGTTCATATGTTCCATAGCACTTTCATCTTCAGCACCACAAAAAGGATCTTTCTCTACCACAGATATAAAGGACAAATCCACAGAAAAGTCATAATCCTTATCAGTTATACGAATAGGAGATGTTGCAAACTCAGGATCAGCAGACAATTTGTAGCTAACAGTGTGTTTTTTCAGAAAATCCATTATAGTGGCAGAATCAGCAGAAGAGTCAAGATTCCTGCATTTTTCAGCAAAAGCTTCATCTACTTCTATATAATCTTCCTCGGGGTCATCATCATCGATGAATTCCCTCGACTCAGGAGAAGCAACAGGTGTGACAACATTTTCATTAGGCATTTCAGAATTTTCAATAAGTCTAGACCTAGCAATCGTAGCATCTAGAAAAGGACCTAACGAACCAGTTTCACTAAGCACAGTAGAAGCATCATCAAATTCATCAGAAACAGTTTCAGATTCAGTAGTGCCAACACGCGAAGCAGGTGCGTGTGGCGGTGTAACCAGTTGATTAATAACAGATGGTGAATCAAGAGCAGCAGCGGAGTTCAGAGCCGTACCTTTCCTTGTAGTGGATGGCAGAATAGCCACCTTCTTGTCATGAGTTTTCCCCATGATAAATAGTCTTGATGACCCACAAGTATAGGGGATCGCAACAGTCTTCGAGGGAAGTAAAACCCAAATTTATTGATTCGACACAAGGGGAGCCAAAGAATAAATATAAGCCTTAACAGATGAATTGTCAGTTCAGCTGCACCTGAAAGTAGACTTCCTCGACACAGATTATCAGTAGCAACGGTGATATAACAGCAGTAGTAACAAAGTAATAGCAGCAACAGTGTAACAAAGACAGCAGCAGTAATTTCAGTAAACAGCAGGATTAAAAGTACTGTAGGCATAGGGACGGATGTACGGGCGTTGCATGGATAAGAGCGCTCATGTAATAATCATAACTCAGGGCATTTGCAGGTAAACAATTATAAAAGTATCATAGTACTAGTCAAACATAGGCATGTGTTCCGTATATAGTCGTACGTGCTCGCAATGAGAAACTTGCACAACATCTACTGTCCTGCCAGCCCGTTTGCAGCGGGGCCTCAAGGGAAACTACTGGCAATTAAGGTACTCCTTTTAATAAAGTACCGGAGCAATGCATTAACACTCCGTGAACACACGTAATCCTCAAGTCAAAGCCATCCCCTCCAGTTATCCCGGTTGCTGTCACTCCGGGGCCTCGGGTTCCGGACAATAACAGGTGAAAACAACTTGCAGATATGATCTAAAACATAATTATTCTCATGCATCAACAACATGTTCAGATCTAAGATCATGCCACTCGGGCCCTAGTGGCAAGCATTAAGCACAACAAGTTGCAACAATGATAAATAGCACTAACAATGGATACTAGGCACCATGCCCTAACAATCTGGCAACTTATTACATGAACAATCTCATCCAATCCCTACCATCCCCTCAGCCTACAGCAGGGAACTACTCACACATGGATGGGGGAATCATTGATGGTTGATGGAGAGGCGGTGGTGATGACGATGGTGATGATCTCCTCCGAATCCCCGTCCCGGCAGGGTGCCAGAACGGAACTTCTGATCCCCGGAATAGAGATCGCGGCGGCGGCGGAGCGTGGATGTCTTTCGCGAAATATGGTCGAACCCCGCTCGATATTTAGGTCAAGGGCAATATATAGTCCAAAGGGGAGCGTCGGGGGGCGACCGAGGTGGCCACGCCACACTTGGGCGCGGCCCCACCCCCAGTCGCGCCCAGCTATGGCGTGGCTGCCTGGTGTGGCCTCTCCGACTCCCCTTCTGGCTCCGTGGGTCTTCCGGTGAAATATGACGATCGCAATTGTTTTCGGACTTTTTCTCGAAAGTTGACTTTTCTGCACAAAAAGAAGACACCAGGGCAATTCTGCTGAAAACAGCGTTAGTCCATGTTAGTTGCATCCAAATCATACAAGTTAGAGGTAAAACAACAGCAAAAGTGTTCGGAAAAGTAGATACGTTTTGGACGTATCAGTGCCCTTTCCAAGTTTCCTTTCCTTTTAGCACTTCCTACTTTTATGTAGATTTGTAGAACTGCAGCCCATGTACAAGCCATGGTATAGAAGTGTGAGAATAGACACGAGTGATGTATGTAGTTCTTTGCTGCCATATCTAACTTGGAAAGCAAAATCCAGGTGCGGATTGATGAAATGTTAGTTTTCATTATACAATTCCTTTACTCCCCAGAGTGATTGAATAAGAACATCAGTTTTATTTTCTAGTATGTTATTTGGTAGCTCCTCCGACCTTTAGGGGAGTAAAGCTGGAATTCAGCTTGCTTTGGTAGTGCCAAGCTACTCACTTAGTAATTTACATGAAAGCACTTATTTTTCTAGGATCAGTTTCTATAACATCTAAATAACTTAATAGCTAGATGTCTGAAAGCCTAAACTCTAAATCGTTTTCGAGCAGTGTCTTAAAGTGGTTAGATGAACAGTGCGTCTTAACAAAAAGTCTGCACACATTATCTCTTTACCTTTTATTTTGAGAAAGAATACGGTATTGAGTCACACTTGTCCTCGTCACCGATCTGTTCTTCACTCGATGGCCAAAGTGTGAGGAATAGGACGCGCCACGTGGGCTGTACTAGCTCTCAGCTAAGAGCATCTCCAACAGTGACGTTCAGGAGAGATCTTGTTGGACCCAGACTGGTTGCTTGGCACGAGTTGCTACAGCGACTAGCTACTGTCAATTTGACACAAGGGACTGACGAGTTTCGGTGGAATCTACGCAAATGCGGTAAATTCACTGTGGACTCCATGTATACAACACTCATTCAGCCCGAAGTGCCGGTAGATGATAATAAGAAAATCTGGAAGATGAAAATTCCACTAAAAAACAAAGTTTTTGCGTGGTATCTTCGTCGAGGAGTAATTCTTACTAAAGACAACCTTGCAAAACGCAATTGGCATGGAAGTAAACAGTGTGTCTTCTGTCATAAAGACGATACGATCAAACATTTGTTCTTCGAGTGCAAATTGGCTAGTTCTATATGGTCCATCATCCAAATAGGTTCTACTATTTACCCACCTACAAGCATTGCTAATATTTTTGGCAATTGGCTGAATGGCGTGGATAAGAGGTTCAAACAACTTATTAGAGTGGCAGCACTAGCCGTAATATGGTCGCTATGGCTGTGTAGAAATGACAAGGTTTTTAACGATAAAAATTGTTCTCTTATGCAGGTTATCTACAGGACTACTGCTACACTCCGTTCGTGGTCTCAGTTGCAACGTGTGGGGCATCGAGACCTGTTTATGGAGGTCTGTACAAGACTGGAGGATACGGCGAGAGACTTTTTATCCCAACATGGATGGCAGCATAATTTGCGGATTGACCCTCCACCACCATAGGCGTTTTTACAATTTCTCATACTGATATGTAATTCGCCTTTTACTTTTCGTACTTTAGACTTGTTGCGGCTGTGTGCATCTTAGTTATGCAGAGGCTGGGTGTAATGCTTAAACTTTTTAAGTAATAAAAACTCCCTTTATCTAAAAAAAAAGAGCATCTCCAACAGGTGCGTGATAGTCCGTCGCGTCAAAAGAAAATATTACAGGTCGAAATAGCTTTTTTTAGCGTGTCGGAGCGTTGCGAGCTATTTCAAGCATGCGCAACCAACACAAACAACAATCACATAAAAAAAGAATGAAGATCAAACACATACAGAATAAATCAACAACATATAATTTAATTTGTTATTACAAATCAAGCAAATAGTTCATCACCAACACAACAAATAGTTCATTGAGCGGCTGTCGGACGCTGGTCGTCGGACGAATCAGTGGGAGAAGCGGCGACAGGAGAAGCGGCGGCGAGCTGAGGGAGATGAGGAAGCAGCGGCGAGGACGGCGGTGGCCGACTCACCGTGTCGGCGGCTCACGGTCGGCCATGAGATCGGCGACGCGTTGGGGGGGCGGCGGTGGGAGCTCCGTCGGCAGGAATTTAGGCGCAGCTGGATCGTTGGAGGAGGTGGGGGAAAGGGGCAGGCGGCGGCGTGAGCACGTGTAGGTTTCGGATCTAGCGGCTAGGGAATCGCACGCGTTTCTCGTTTTCCGGCGCAGACGCACAAAATACCCAGCGAGTGGAGTCTCAATTTTCAGTGCGCTGGATTGGTTTTACCGCTCGTTGTATTATCCTGCGCCCGTTAAAGCATTTGATTTGCTCTTTGACGTGCTAAAATAGCGTTTTTTCAATGCGCGGCATAAATAGGACAGGACGACTGTTGAAGATGCTCTAATAACTAATGAAACATGTCATTTAAAAACAATCGGACACGTATACGATAACATTAGTTTATTCTTGGTTTGGAGCATGCATCTTGTTATCCATCTCGATCTCCCTACAAGTCATACACGGGCTAACAGATCAGCAAGTTGCTTGTTTGACCAGCTGATCGAACACCATGCATGTGCATATGCATGCACTTCAACTCGACATATCTCCCTATAAATACGGCACCCTACCGATGCCTTGTGCAAACCAACCACTACCACTACAGCAAAAGCTTCTCGATAGGATCAGCATTGCCGTTCATCAGTTGAGAGACAAGCTCAATTCTCCACGTACGTGTGTCAATTTCGATGAATCTCTAGCTGGCCGGTAATTACGTGTATTGATATCTGGTAAGTAAAATTTATGAGCTTTGTTTGATCAATCGCAGACCAGAATGAGCTCCTCGGACCAAGTCGCGTGCGGCGAAGTCGACGTGGCCGGAGCTGGTCGGGAAATCCATCAAGGAGGCTGAGAAGGTCATCCTCCAGGACAGGCCCGACCTGAAAATCATCGATGCCACACCGTCGGGAATAGCTTCACCACCGACGTCAGGCCTGACCGTGTCACCGTCGCCGAGATCCCCCGCATAGGCTAGCGAGCTAGCTGTTGCTTCATGCTGCAATATATATGCTCGCTCGGCTATACTATGGTTTTGCCGAGCAGTTATTATGAATGTCGGTAATTCTGTGGGTAATCTATATGAATAAATAATCAAGGATTTGTTGTATTCTATTCATCTATTGTTCATCTTCAACTCTGTTGACGTGATATCATCCTCCATTTTGCATTTTTCAAGTCTGTCACTGATTCAGAGGAACATATCATATATGTGCGCCTCGAACTTAGTCTAATATATGAAACTAGCACACCTGTCCATGCGTTGCTACGGATTGATCAAATCAATCTCAGATATATTAGTTTTCTTTTTGTGCTATTTGCTACTGATTGATTTTCTTTAAAATGTTCAAAATAGTTATTATAGCAGCATATTGTCATTTTGGAACAAATAAAACACCTAAACAATATTGTTTAGTTTGCGACCAACTTTTCTATTGAGGGTGAAACTTTATGTGTATTTAAAGAATAACACTTTCTGAAATGTAACTTCTGATAGTGGCCCCGTGCATCTGCTTCATCTCGTGCTCAACCGTCGCGAACATCTGCTCCCTCCCGCTTACTGTAGAGCGAGAAGCCACGAACTCGGCCCCGCCCCAGTACCCACACCCAGGCCGGCAAACAAGAAGATTGTTGCGGAGGCCCAAGCTGCAGATGAGCAGAGGGCGCCACTGCAATGAGTTGATCCCTCTTCAACGGCTTCGCATGTACTCTAGCGGGGGGCGTTCGTCCTCATGTTGGAATGGGAGACTGATACGGAGGTACGGGAACCTGTACGCTTGATCCTCTCCCTCGGAGACGGTGCGGTGACAGAAGTTGTGGCTCCGGGGCGGCGAGTTGTTCAGGGCGGAGAACAATAGCAGGTCGAGAAAGGGTCAAATCGGAAGGCGACGGAGACGGGGCTCAGTAGAGGGACGGGCTGGACCTCAAGGGACGCGGTGCGCTCGCCGGAGATCGATGGTGGCAAAAGGGCCTGGCGCGACTGCGCGAGACATTGTGTTAGGGAGACGAGAAATAAAGAAACGAAGCGGTGCGATGGCAGATTTGCAATTTTGGTGGGAGGACAAAACGGTAAAAATTCTGACCGATCGGAAGAAACCTTATTGCTTTTATTATTAACTAGTTGAATGTCTGTGCGCTGCCACGGGCGTTTTAAGTTTTGTTGGGTTATATAACTCAAGCCATGCAGGGGAATGTGAATGTGGCGTGTGTTGCCCAACTAAACTAAAAATCATACTCATCTTACCAATCACTTTGGCACCATTTTCTACATTAGAAAACCTATGAACCATGAGAGATGATGACTTATTGTATGTCTAATTTGCAAATGAAACAATTCTCACTTAGCATGACAGATTATGGCTTATTTATCTTATTTAGAGCTGATAAATTGACAATGTTTGTCTCCTTATTCTTCTATGGTAATAAAGATAACGCATCTCTGGTCACAAGCATAAGGAAAACGTGTGTGTAAGCTAAACCAAAGGCATGATCACCTAAATGAGAACGTCGCCTTGTCGCCTTGAACCATAAAATTATCTTATTTAGAGGGGAACTAAGCTTGCTTTGTTAGTACGACATATCAATTTGAATATAAATATTGGAGTGCAAATTAAATCAGCGATAATTCAAATTACTAAATTGTAAATAGAGAAATATTAACTGTTTTTTATTCTGCTAGCACCCTTGGCAGCTGGTGTGCACGGAGGCGACACTGGAGGAGGATCTGCCTCTCCCACGGTCGCTGCACGCGGAGACGACGCGCTAGAGGAGGTTCTGCTAGTCGTGCGCACGGAGGCAACACGACAGACCAGATATTGATGAAACAGGGAAGCAACTGTCTTTTCCCACCAGCTAACCATTTTATCGAACAGATGACATGCAGCGACCTTAACTGATTGCCTCTCGTATCTGCAAGAACCGAGTGAGAGCATCACCAAGTAGGCCTGGACTAACGAGCTGCTCGGCTCGTTAAGACTCGTGATCGTTAAGGGTTAAATCGTTAATCTCGTTAAGTCTAACGAGCTAAATATCAAGATCGGCTCGGTTTGTTAAGTGTTCACGAGCACTCGCGAGCAGCTCGTTCAGAAAATGAATCTGAATTTAGAGATGACGATGTGATTGACGATTAACAGGAAGTAAATGGGATTTGATGTTGCCTATATGGATTGACAATAAATCTCGGTTATGATATGGGCTTGCTAAACAGTGTTGAGCTGTCACCTGTCATGTTGCTAGTTAGATAACATCTACCCTTAAAAAGAGATGAGACCTAAATTAATGAGCTTAACGAGCTACTCGCAAGGCTCGTTAGCTCGCTCGTTTAGCTCATTAGCAATAACGAGCCAAAATCATTGTTTGGCTCTCTTTGTTATCATAACGAGCCGAGCTAAACGAGTCGAGCAAACGAGTGCTCGTTTAGTTTGTCGAGCATCAAGCTTTATGTCTAGCCCTATCACCAAGCCACCGGACGGATCCGCCATGAGACCGCTGCCGCTTATGTCTCTCGTCTTCCCTAGGGAACGCTGCCTCCTCGAGCTGCCCTGAACCTGGATGGCTGCTGATGCTCACGGAGCACGGAAACATCGGTGTCAGGAACGTTGTGTCCTCAGGTTGGCCCCGGAGCTGGATGGGTGTTGCTGCATGACCTCGTCTCTCATCTTGGCCAGGGCCGCCGCTCCGGGGAGCCGCTTATGGACCATGGCGCGCAGCCTACCGTCAACGGCAGATCGAGGTGACGATATGGAGGTGATGCGGAGGAAAGGGATACAGGCTGAGTGCGCGTTATCGGTGGATTTAGGCAAGGGATTGAGAGATGAGAGGAGGCCGTGCTCGGAAGGAAGTCACTCGATGGGATTAGATACTATTCGCGGGAGGCAGCAGCCATGGTGGGGGCTGAGACAGGAAGTGCAGCGGCGGTCAGGTCTTGAGAGTTCAGATTTGTCCGTGTGTTAGGGAATACCAAACCGGTATTCTCATTGGCGGTGGCACCCAATGTAATATTTCCTAACTCTATAGGGGTATAATCGGAAATTAAAAAAAGGTACCAACCATTAACTTTATTATATAGTAGAAATAAGTAGTATAGATAAAGATCGTATTAGTTAGTGGTTCACTTCTTAATGATTGCGCCGTGTAAAAAAAATGTGTGTCTGCCAGTACCAGACGCCGTGTTGCATCTCATGTTTGATGTCACCGTCTTCGTCGGTGCTGTTAGGTCCCACGCAAAGCGTTTTTTATTAAGTTGCTAAATGTCTTCGTGAACCTGAAAGACGAATATTAACAAGAACGCATTAGCGCAAGGAGATCACAGGCTTCATGTTCAACATGATTCTTGAAAACCCATAGCCCAAGGAGCTCCAACATAGGTGTCGAAACAGACTTTTGACTTCACAACGCGAACTCGCGAAATTAACGGACCGGCAGTAGTAATTATTTTTTCCACAGTTTTTGTAAATAAGAAAAAAAAAGAGGGAGAATTTGAGTTAGAAAGGAAAATTTGCAGGGTGCCGTGAGACCCATGAATCTATAAATGGAAACATATTAATTTGACATATCGGCTATAAATGCAAGCTTATAAGCTCTTCGTTCTTTTGAGAAGTAGTAATTATTCGGTGTATTTGTTTGGATAAAAGGTGATATTTAGTTGACAACAAAAGTGTTTTGATATTTAGCTGACTGTAAAACTACGTTAAAGTGGTGATTTGCAGAGGACCAACGCCGCGGCCGGTGTGCCCAAAACGGCGTTTTCCATTATATATTGCGTTGTTATATCACTTCTATGACTAGTTGCTTTGCACGTGCAATGCACGTCTCCAAAACAAAAGGTAACAAAACAAACATTTTATTTATGGAATTCCTAAGTGCCTCTTTGATTCACAGGATATGATATTCGCAAGAATTCTAAAAGATTGAATTCTTTTGATATTCTAAATGATTGAATTTCCTATCCTGCAAATCAAAAGGTTCTTAATGAGTTAACTCTTATGTAGTTTTAATATGTTATATATGAATATGAAAATTCTAATGCACCACGTGTTGAACAAAATGAAATATAGCAATGTGAAAACAATTTCTAGAAAAATGATACAAAATATGCTGATAAACAAATTTTGTACCTGCTATGGGCATTGTCTTTTAAAAGAGAAAAAATGTGGCTACACAACGCTACTCTAACTTATGCTTGGAAAGATATTTCCATCTAGATAAAATTCTCCAGTGAGATCGAGAAAATATCTCCCATGAAGTATATTTTATTCCATAAGTTCAATTGTAAATATGCTAAAGTTATTTTCTGGAAACCTTCAAAACCATCAAGTAATATAAATTTATTGTTTAAAAATTCTTGTGGAACACCTTTGGGCCCAACACCAATATTGTTTAGTGAAATATATTTTTCATTATTCTTATCCAACTAAATGTATCAGTCTTGATCTTCAAGTCAATTACATATGAATATCGAATCTTGGAATGTCACCTTTGAATTGACGATGCACTTATGAAAATTTTAGTGTAGAACACAAATTCAGCATCCAGAAGTGCAACAGGTAGTTCCCGGTAAAAGCATCCACCTCCAGTCCTTGATAGTTGATAGTTTGATACACATATGCACTGCCCAGCCGCGCCGGGGCGTCCCCCCTCCCATCTCCCCTAGGCTTCCCCACATCCCGCAACTCTTCCGCCGCCGTCGCCGGAGCGCCGCCCGGCAAAGCTCAGCCCGCGTGGTGGCGGCGGCGGATCTCCTCGGCCCAGATTGCATCCGACGCGGAGGCGCCCGCTAAGATCGATCCAGGGCAGTGTGGCGGCTAGCGGCGGCCAAGCGGCGCGGCTCACTGTCTGCCGGCCGGCGCGACGGCGGGACGTGGTGGTGGCTGGTCCGATCTGGGCCCATATGGGCTCGGCGGGCCGCGATCCGAACACCGACCGATGCAGCGTTCGACTACGATGGCGGGACGTGCTCCTGGGCTAGTACCGCGGCACGAGGAAGCCAGGAACTTCGGCTCCGGGCTGGGCGGTGGTGACCTCCTCCTCCACCGGAGGTGGTCGGCCGGTGGGTTGTGGCGTACATCGGCGACTCCGGCAGCGTGGCCCTTCTGGGTTGGGCGCGGAGTGGATCTCGGGTCAACTGGCGATGGATCTCGGGTGGCGCTGCTCACCTCCTGGTGGCGTGCCATTCTCGACATTTTGCCATTGCTCGGGGAAGATCTGGAGGTGAAGATGACGGCCGGTGAGAGCCGGTCTCCGAGGCCGGGGCCGACGATGGCGGCGTCCGTGGGCGTCGTTACCTTGTTGAAGGTGTCGTCGCTGTGATTCTTCTGCCTTCCGCCATGATGTTCCAGGGGAAACCCTAGATCTGGTTATACCAGATCGGACGATGACGGCGCTTTCGGTGTCGCTTTTCCCTCTTGAGGGCATCATTTTGGAACACGTGCTGCCTGGAGTGGCCTACCGGTGGAGTGGAGCTTCACCGACCATGACAAAGACGGCTGGTCTTGGCGGCGTGGTGCAGCGGAGACTCGACGATGGTCATGTTTGGTGGACTTGCACAGGGTGGGGGCGTTGCCTGGTGTCATGGTGGCATCGGCGGCAGGACTGGCGAGAGTCTTTGCTCCGATCGGCATGCTGAAGTTGGGTTCGAGGAAGAGGATGGAGGCGATTGCCGGAGCGTGTGCACAAGGCGCTATCTCTGAGTTAGCAAAGGAGCCGGCGACGGTTGTGGCCGGGGAACAAGGCCCCGTTCACCCTGTCGTTTGTGCTAGTTGTGGTGTTTCACCGTTGGTGGGTTCAGCTTGTATTCGTTCGTTGTAAGGCTTTTGCCAGCAATGTTGAATAAAATTAATAAAGCGGCCGCATGCATCATTTTGATGCAGAGGCTGGGGTGACCCTTTTCTAAAAAACATATGCACTGCCCCACTCGTTGTTTGTAGTGAGAGAAACAGAGGAGAGCTGACGTGCAGCCTGGGAGTACTGGGTCGACGGCAAGAAGAATCATCGCGACTTTTGGCACCAGGGCGGTGATGTGAGAAGCAGGGAGGTGGTGAGCGAGGGCGCAACGCACCACCGGGAACCAAGGCGGCAAGGCGTGAGCACAGCGGCATGCAGTGGCGTACCCGGAATCGGCAAAATTCGAAGCTGCAGACCCGTCGGCAGGGCTCCAGGTGGATTGGGCCGCGGCGGCACACATCGGGGCCACGCGCCGGCGTACAAGAGAACAAAGGCACCATGGCGTATTGAGAAGGTGACAACGGCGGCAAATACGCGATTACTTCCAGAAATAATCTCCAGATTGTATCTTCCAGTTGGCTGCTACCGCCGCCGACGGTATCGGTGATGCCCTGCAGGCGAGGCCATGGCAGATAAATCCATTCATCGGAGGGGATCGGTATACGCAAGACTGTCTCTCTCCCAACCTAGGGGCGCCCGCGGGCATTGGAGACGCAGCTAGGAGAAAAACATAACGAACCGATTTTTGGACTTGGCGGTGGCAAAATCATTGTAATTTCTAGAAGACGAAAAGATGTGTTAAGTTGTCAAACATTGGAGCGATCTGGATCGTTGATCAAATAATGAACGGTTGAAATTTAATGTCTCAACACATGTTTGCTCTTTCAATAATAGTATAAATGAGTTGTTAGGTGGGTTTACCCATTAATTTTTAATACCCTGTGGATACAGGTAAGATCCGTAGAACGTGGGTACAGGTTTAGTTACACTCTACCCTCACCCAATGAGGACGCGTGTGCCATCCGCAAGGATTCATGCAACAGGTGCCACGTTCTTGCTACCAGCTGATAATAACTAATGAAGCATGCCATTATAATAGTCGTAGTACACGTATACATTAACATTATCTTCTCCTTAGTTTGGAGTTATCCTCCATATCTCGATCATGGAACTACCAGATTAGCTAGAGGTTGCTTGTTTGACCAGCTGATTGCATATGCATATCTCAACTTGATCAGTACGTAGTCTTGGCTCGTGCGCGCGCGCACTACTAATCTCGCTTCATCTCCCTATAAATACGGCATCCCGGCCTACCGATGCCTATGCAAAGCAACTACTAGAGAAAAGCTAGGCTCTCGATCGGATCAGCATCGTCGTTCATCAGCTGTTGGGAGAGAGACAAGGTCGTCAATTCAACAGGGTGAGTAGTCTGATGAATCTCTAGCTGTAGGTGGTAATTAAGTGCTTCGATTTATACTACAACTTATGAGCTTGTTCGATCGATCGCAGCATGAGCTCCTCGGACCAAGTCGACGACGGCAAGAAGTCGTCGTGGCCGGAGCTGGTCGGGAAATCCATCGAGGAGGCGAAGAAAGTCATCCTCCAGGATAGGCCCGACCTGAAGAACGTGAACGTCCATGCTATCCCCGTCGGCGCCATCATCACCCCCGACATAAGGGATGACCGGGTCCGTATCTTCGTCGACACCGTCGCCGAGATCCCCCGCATCGGCTAGCATTGCTTCACGTTGCTTCAAAAATAAATATCAAATGAAGGCAAAAATGTGTGTGTGTGTGTGTCTTGAGCAGTTACTATGTCTGTAATTCTCTAAATAAACTTTTGTTTTGCGGGTAATTCTCTGAAGAATAAACTACTTATAGCAAGTGACTACGATGCTCTTAGCTCTTTGTCGACTGCTAGTGACTATTATGGATTTGCGGTGGTATTGTTTCGTTTTCATTTATTGTTCGTTTCCAACTCTGGCGCACGTACATCATGGTATTAGACCATATAATCGCCTCCAATCTTCAGTTTGTCAATGTATATTCCGAGGCAACAAAGCAGACACAAATCTTTCTGAATTTTTCCAGCCAATGTTGGTGCAACACTTGAAAACAATTCAGGAAACATATATTGGACAACGAGAACACAGGTGGATCTTAGCCATAAGCCAAACAAGCACGGATATATATTCGTGAACACAAATGAATTGGGCCGCGGGCCTCGCTTAATTCCCATTACCGTGGCCTACTCGGTTTCGTAACGATCGCGTTTCCTTTTTTTTTTAAATTACGACCGCGCTTCCAGGGACGTTTCCTCCGAGTGATCTGATTGATCGCTATGGGGGTGTTTGGTTGCTCGCATGAAAAATGGCAAAATTGCATGAGTTCTAGAACCAGGCTCCCCAGGGCCAGGCCCAGCAGAAACGTGGCTGGAGCCACGTTGTGCATTTAGTTTGGTTGCCAACAATGTTCTACCCAGACCCGTTCGGCTGGATGCAAAATTTTTGAGCACGGTGTTGGGTTTGTATTTGTGTTTCATGTGCTCTCACCTCTTTCCTACACGGTGATCTTACCTCACACAATCACGCTGTGGTTGAAGAACAATGGCATGACACGACGGCAGAGCGACGGCACGGCGTGATGGCGGGGCGACGCCTGAGGGTGAAGAACACCTACATCAAGGTACAGTCAAGTAGCAGCAGTGTCGACGACGAGCAGAACAACGGTGCAGCGACATTGTTCACGGCCGCGGCGACGAAAGAGAGGGAGAGGTTGAAGAACACCTACACCAAGCACAGCCTAGCAGCAGCAGCGGCGACGGCGGAGCTCACGGCGGCGGTGACAGAGGTTGAAGAACATGAACATCCACTACACTACTACGCTTAGTCGAACCAGAGTAATCTCTTATTTTTTTGGCCCTTTGACCGTTTCTGACAGGACTGGAAAATCCGACTGATCTCCCAACATCCTATCACTCTCCTCATCCTCTAAATTCTCTGTTAGGGCTGAGGCTCTATTAAGAATCAAACTATAAAGTCGCGCATCTTCCTTGTTTTTCAAATTATTGTTCAGAATACAAATAGAACGATTTAACTCGGATTGTTAATCAACATGGCTGAATTAATAATTTCTTTCTCAGTTGCCCCTGTGAAACCCCTAGCTTAGACATTTCAGAGGTTTCACAACCATGTGCCCTTTCCAAGATTCTTTTCCTTTTAGCACTTCCTACTTTTATGTAGATTTGTAGAACTGCAGCCCATGTACAAGCCATGGTATGGAAGTGTGAGAATAGACATGAGTGTTGTATGTAGTTCTTTGCTGCCATATCTAACTCGGAGAGCAAAATCCAGGTGCAGATTGATGAAATGTTAGTTCTCATTATGCAATTTCTTACTCTCCAGAGTGATTGAATAAGAACATCAGTTTTATTTTCTAGTATATTATTTGGTAGCTCCTCCGACCTTTGGGGGAGTATAGCTGGAATTCAGCTTGCTTTGGTAGCCACTCACTTAGTAATTTACATCAAAGCACTTATTTTTCTAGGATCAGTTTATATAACATCTAAATAACTTAATAGCAAGATGTCTGAAAGCCTAAACTCTAAATCGTTTTCCAGCAGTGTCTTAAAGTGGTTAGATGAACAGTACGTCTTAACACAAAGTCTGCATACATTATCTCTTTACCTTTTATTTTGAGAAAGAATACGGTATTGATGTCACACTCATGTCCTCGTCACCGATCTGTTCTTCACTGGATGGCCACAGTGTGAGGAATAGGACGCACGTGTGTACTAGCTCCCACCTAAGAGCATCTCCAACAAGTACGTGATAGTCCGTCGCGTAAAAAAAATTACAGGTCGAAATAGCATTTTTAGCGCATCGGAGCGTTGCGAGCTATTTCAAGCACACGCAACCGACACAAACACCAATAACATAAAAAATAGAAGAATGAAGATCAAACACATACATAATAAATCAACAACATATAATTAAATTTGTTATTACAAATCAAACAAATAGTTCATCAACAACACAACAAACAGTTCATTGAGCGGCTGTCGGACGCTGGTCGTCGGACGAATCAGTGGGAGAAGCGGCGACAGGAGAAGCGGCGGCGAGCTGAGGGAGATGAGGAAGCAGCGGCGACGACGGCGGTGGCCGACTCACCGTGTCGGCGGCTCTCGGTCGGCCATGAGAGCGGCGACGCATTGGGGGGGCGGCGGTGGGAGCTCCGCCGGCAGGAATTTAGGCGCAGCTGGATCGTTGGAGGAGGGGGGGAAAGGGGCAGGCGGCGGCGCGAGCGCGTGTAGGTTTCGGATCTAGCGGCTAGGGAATCGCACGCGTTTCTCGTTTTCCGGCGCTCTGAAACGGACGCACAAAATACCCAGCGAGTGGAGTCTCAGTTTTCAGTGCGCTGGATTGGTTTTACCGCTCGTTGTATTATCCTGCGCCCGTTAAACCGTTTGATTTGCTCTTTGACGCACTAAAATAGCGTTTTTTCAAAGTGCGGCATAAATAGGATGACTGTTGAAGATGCTCTAATAACTAATGAAACATGTCATTTAAAAACAATCGGACACGTATACGATAACATTAATTTATTCTTGGTTTGGAGCATGCATCTTGTTATCCATCTCCGTCTCCCTACTAGTCATACACGGGCTAACAGATCAGCAAGTTGCTTGTTTGACCAGCTGATCGATTGCATCCGCGAAGAACACCATGCATGTGCATATGCATGCACCTCAACTCGACATATCTCCCTGTAAATACGACACCCTACCGATGCCTTGTGCAAACCAACCACTATATACCCCTACGGCAAAAGCTTCTCGATAGGGTCAGCATTGCCGTTCATCAGTTGAGAGACAAGCTCAATTTTCCACGTACGTGTGTCAATTTCGATGAATCTCTACATGGCCGGTAATTACGTGTATTGATATCTGGTAAGTAAAAATTATGAGGGGTCGTTTGGCACCCATCATTTTCATGGAATTCATTTCAGATTCCATACCCAAACATGTTTGGCTGTCATGGAATTGAAATATCATTTCAATTGGAATTTCAAAGAATGCCTATTTTATGTTAAGTCAATTCATGTCCCTAATGCTGTCATTTCTCTGGAATTTATTTCATTTCATTTTGACCAAATGAAATGAAATGATGGGTGCTAAACGAGCCCTGAGCTTTGTTTGATCAATCGCAGACCAGAATGAGCTCCTTGGACCAAGTCGCGTGCGGCAAGAAGTCGACGTGGCCGGAGCTGGTCGGGAAATCCATCAAGGAGGCTGAGAAGGTCATCCTCCAGGACAGACCCGACCTGAAAATCATCGATGCCATCGCCGTCGGGAATAGCTTCACCGCCGACGTCAGGCCTGACCGTGTCCGTATCTTCGTCGACACCGTCGCCGAGATCCCCCGCATCGGCTAGCGAGCTAGCTGTTGCTTCATGCTGCAATATATATGCTCGCTCGGCTATACTATGGTTTTGTCGAGCAGTTATTATGAATGTCTGTAATTCTGTGGGTAATCTATATGAATAAATAATCAAGGATTTGTTGTATTCTATTCATCTATTGTTCATCTTCAACTCTGTTGACGTGCTATCATCCTCCATTTTTCATTTTTCAAGTCTGACACTGATTCACAGGAACATATCATATATATATATGCGCCTCGAACTTAGTCTAATATATGAAACTAACACACATGCCCATGCGTTGCTACGGATTGATCAAATCAATCTCAGATATATTAGTTTTCTTTTAGTGCTATTTGCTACGGATTGATTTTCTTTAAAATGTTCAAAATAGTTATTATAGCAGCATATTGTCATTTTGGAACAAATAAAACACCTAAACAATATTGTTTAGTTTGAACGCAAATTATCAAACTCAGCTTCGACCAACTTTTCTATTGAGGGTGAAACTTTATGTGTATTTAAAGAATAACACTTCTGAAATGTAACTTCTGAGAGAGTGGCCCCGTTGCATCTGCTTCATCTCGTGCTCAACCGTCGCGAACATCTGCTCCCTCCCGCTTATTGTAGAGCGAGAAGCCACGAACTCGGCCCCGCCCCAGTGCCCACACCTAGGCCAGCAAACATGTCACGTCCCGAGACCCGGCCGGAAAACTGACAGCCGCCGCGCCTATAGACCCGAGAGTCTATACACGCGCAAGGCTAGAGAAGCAGGAAAAACCAGCGCAGTGGATCTCAAACAGCTAATTTAAACCTTTTTACAAGATAATTACATTTACAAGAATATAACTAAATTCTCTAGCGTCTTCCCACCCAACTGGTCCAGCCTACTTCCTCAGATAGGACGGCTTCCGCTGCGAACTCTGATAACATACAAAAGCATAGGAAGCAAGAGTGAGTACAACAGGAGTTATACTCAGCAAACAATTCATACACTTTCATATAGTTTGTAAAATACACTAGGTTTTCAAAAGACATTTAAATCACATTCTTAATCATATTAAAACGCATGGTGCCACACATGAAAGTGAGTTTCCCTACCCGGAATCACAGGGGTGAATATCCACGCTTTTACACTCTTAAGAGGGGTACTCCGATATCGACAGCTCGCCCAGAACCACACAGGATTCTAGAACGAGCAGAGCCCTTTAATCCGCTCAGACACCGGACACCCTGATTTACTTGTGTCGATCGCTCCTACGGATCCATCACCGACACTTTCCATTCAAGGGCCGCCCCTCGCGGAAAATTCAGACAGTCCCATACCTGTACTGCGACCGGTACAATACGTTCACCTTCGTAGCACCAAGTTTACTCTATAAAAACGTTGAGTTTATTTCCATGTCAAATATACGTGCTAAGCCCGGCTCATACCGGTGGCTCCTATGGATCCATCACCGTAACGACACCAGCACATTAGCCCTATATATTAACACAAAGCTCGTACCACTCAGGTATCACGCATCTTAATATCAAAGCATACTCTACAAATAAACGAGAGTGGTAAGAAAAGCTTGCCTCAAGAAATATGCCGTAGCAATCAAATAATACTCGCTCCAGTACTAGATAGGATCGACGTAGCTCGTACGCCGATACGGTAGCCAAAAGAATACCACCATGGGATCCTCCACTCGCCGGCTATCAACACGACGACAGATCGATCACCTCCTCCGCGCAAGAGACGGACCAGCAGCAAAGATGATACTCCAGAACTTCACTCGTCAACTATCTGGAACGAAACGCCTCCTCTGATAGAAACACCACCGCCGCCAGCTCCGGCTTCGCCGCACCAGCATCGTCCTCTAGTTTCTCTCTGGCTCTCTCTTTCTAGCATTCTATCTAAGGTTTTGATCAATCGATCGGCCCGTGTAGGAAGCACAGCTGAGCTATTCTATTTATAGGGATCGCTTGCAGAAATATCTGGGTCGCCGCTTCCTGCTGCTGAAATTATCTGCCGACATCCGTTGACGTGAGCAAGCATGTCATCTGCTGTAGCTGGCCACCATGCAGAAGTCCACGGAGAGGGAGCACGGCTGACTCAGCCCCTGGGTGCTGCCAGCAAACCATCAATAGCCACGTTGACCTTTGCTGACATAATCTCTCACGTCATGCATGGGAGATCATCTATGCATGCATGTACTATTGGAGCTAACGACACTAGCTAGCTAGCTTCATCGATCAGTACCACGTACTACTAGTTAGTGGTTAAGCAAAATACAAGTCAGGGCTAGCATTTCACTTTGCTTAATTTTTATAATTTTGAAATCAAGTGTAAACACACAATTTAAACTCCCAAGATAGCAAAACCAAAATATTTAGAAATTAATTTTCAGCCCCCTTAATAAAATAATAACCTGAAAAATTCAGGGTATCACATCTAACCTGAAAAATTCAGGGTATCACAAAACAAGAAGATTGTTGCGGAGGCCCAAGCTGCAGATGAGCCCACTGCAATCAGTTGATCCCTCTTCAACGGCTTCGCGTGTACTCTAGCGGGGGGCCGTTCGTCCTCATCTTGGAACGGGAAACTGATACAGAGGTACGGGAACCTGTACGGCTTGATCCTCTCCCTCGGAGACGGTGCGGTGACAGAAGTTGTGGCTCCGGGGCGGCGAGTTGGTCAGGGCGGAGAACAATAGCAGGTCGGGAAAGGGTCAAATCGGAAGGCGTCGAGACGGGGCTCAGTAGAGGGACGGGTGGACCTCGAGGGAGGCGATGCGCAGGGGCGGAGCCAGGATTTAGGTATAGGGGGTGAGCAATCGCAGAGCGATTTTTTTGGGTGTATGACCAAATTATCAGAGTTCGGACAAATCACAAAATACAGCTTTAACGAGTCTAACCACGCCTCATGCTTTCAAAATTCGCTCTCAAATTGTATATATAAATACTATAGTTAAACTGTTGGATTTTCCACTAACACTTTTACCAGGTTTGAACACCGCAAAGCGTTTCTAATTTATTAGACTATCACTTCTACTGGACTACTAGGTTCGATATTTCTGCATAGACGTCAACATTTCATCACTACTATACAGGTTCCATTCCCGTAATCGGTTTTTTTCCAGAAAATATATATACGAAAAAATTTCGTGCCGACGAGTAGGTTCCATTCCCGTAATCGGTTTTTTTTTCGAAACTTCCAGAAAATATATACACGAATTTTTTTTTCGCCGACGAGTAGGTTCCATTCCCGTAATCGGTTTCGATTTTTGGTCGACTCTAGAATAATAACTACTTATGTCCTAATTCAAACATATTTGAAGATTTTAATTCAGTGAATATTTTGAAAAAATCACTACTGCACATAATGTCCCACCAGAATAAAACATACGTTTCTTCACCGCATAACTTTTCCAAAACTAATTTTATTAACATTATTTTTATCAACACGATCTATATTGCACTACAACATTATTTTCTCAATTTATTTCCCATATAAACTAATTCACCAACGGAAAATACCAACGTAGAATAATAGTAACATCGCAGAATTTTACATTAATTTTCAAACAATTCATAACTAATTCATAGTCCATGAGAAAAAATATTGAACATACCTAAATGCTTTCTAAAAAATAAATTCTACTTAGTTATATCGAATTCACGAATGCTCGAAAAAATTAACCATGGTTATTTGACACAACAAAATTAAACAACTCTTAAACATACTTAAAATACCAAAACTTCCCCCTAATTCACAATGTATTTTTTTATTTTTTTTATTCAAACGTATATGAGTATATTTCCGTACTTCTACGAGTTACAGAATATTCAAATATATATGACTACTTTCCAAACTTACACATATTACAAAAAAAAAAAATTCACCAACGAAAAATAATAGTAATACCGCATAATTTTAGATTAATTTTCAACAATCTGTAGCTATACCAAACTTATTTTCCAAATAAACATAGTTGAATCAACAAACAAAATTTGAAATAGAACATGTTCCAAACAATTTAAAACACTTTACAAATATTGTTTTAGGGTATTTATACAATTTCCAAAATCTACTAAATGCTGCAAAATCAATAACTTAAACTATATCCATCAACAAAATATGAAAAAATATGTTGAATAAACAAAAAAAATGCTGACTATTTCTGGCATATGATTAATTTTCAATTTTAGATATTTTAAACTTTTAAATATCTTCCAAATCTGACCACCTCGCAAAAGTAAACAGAAATAAAATCTAAAAAACACCCCAACTTGAACAATTTTAAAAAACTAAACAATTTCAGAACGCAAACTTTTCCAAACTTCAAAAAATTTCCAAACCTACACAATTTCTAAATGCGCAAATTACCAAAATTTAAATTTTATTTACCACACGGGCGCGGCATTGCCGCGTTAAGTTCCCTAGTACTATATATAAAAGGGGAACATTTTCTCCGCGTCTCAGCGCGTTGTTACTGTAGCTACTGTAGCTAGCTACATTAGCTACAGTGACACATCCTGGCCGTCCGCTCCCATATCAACGGCTCAGATCAACCCGCACCTACAGCACAGTACCGGTTTCTACTGTAGCTGCACGACTTTTAACGCGCGAGGTGACCCCGCACAACCGGTCACACCTACCTGCACGATTTTTGGCGCACGCAAATCGACCTCCCGTGTCCGGTTGCACACCGCACGCACGAATATTGACGCGTGCTTCCACCGGTTGCCAGCCGGTCGTCCTCTCGCACGAATTTTGGCGCGGACTTTTTGCAGAAAACCACCCGCAAAGGACTTAGTCGCAATTTATGGAAACAATAGGGATCTTCCTGAAAAAGCTTCAGCATTTCTCCCCTTCTCCCTTTTCTTTCCCGCACGGCGGCGATTTCGCCGCCACCGCCGACGCCTGCCGCCGCTGTACTGCTCCTCCCCGCACGAATCCAGGCACGCAGCAACCTCGGCCGTCACATCCTCTTTCTCCTCGCCGAATTTGGCGTGCCGAGACGCCGCGTGTGCAGCGGAATCGCCTTTGCCGCGTTTGCCGTCCGCCGCCGCCTCTTTGATCGCCACCGGCGAGTCCGGCGACCATACGGTCCGCCGCGCCGCCCGTTCTGCTCGCCTCCACTTCATGTTGCAGATCCTCTCGTTCCCAGCCTCCCCCGCTGCCCTCCTCACCTCAAATCGCCGTCGCCGTCGCGGACGAGAACAGCAGCTCCATTGCTGACGTCATCGACTGACGTAAGCACGGGCCCCACCCTTCAGACACATAGCAATTTTCTGCATATTTTCGAAAATTAACAAAACCATGCCACTGGGTCCGATTGTCACAGGTTTAATCTTTTCCAAAATTTCAAAAATTGTACCTACCTTTTAAAATTCATAACTAAATCTTTTTAATTCAAAAAATTCATAACTAACTTTTTTAAATCAAACAAATATTAGTAAAAACTAATTCTTTTTAATTCAAAAAATTCATAACTAACTCTTTTTAAATCAAACAAATATTAGTAATACATCAAAATGTTCATACATATGCCATCTAGTATGATTCATTCATATTTAAACAACTTTGAATCATGTTTACATAGGATAACTAAATTACCTATTTTCTGTAATATGAAATTTCTGTAAATGCTACTCATTTGGGCTTCAATTAAAATAATTTCGACGATCACGATCATGTAAGAACAAAATTTACATTAAGCCATGAAAGAAAAAAGCGGCATAAGTGCAAAAGTTCTTGTAAGTGTGAACTTATCTAAATAGAAGGCATTTTTTACGTCATATAATAACTAATTAAACTTCATGTTAAAAACAAGTGTGACAATACCATGAAACTGTAGACTCTCCAAGCTTAGACACGCGTATGTCCACGATTTATTACCATTGTGGATTATATGTAAAGATGATTAAAAAAACATGCACACAATATTCGCCGTAAAAAACTAAGCCATCTTGAATATTGCAAATAAAATATCAAAAAATGCACATAAATGCAATTTCCCGACTAATTCTTTCTCACCAACAATTATTCAGCATTTCTAATAGGCTTCAAAATAGATTCCAAACAAGATTTTCTTGGATTTTTCTCAACAAATATCCCCCCCCCCCCCCCCCCCCACACACACATAAAACATTCAACAATTTTTTAAAGTTCAAAATAGCTTCCGCAAGGTATTTGATGAAAATCTTCCCAACAAGTATTTTTTTCTCAAAGAATATTCAACAACACGAAAATATTATTTCCCCAATAGTACTCAACAATATTCACCTAAATTTCAAATAAATTTCATACATGTCTCTCCGATTTTCTTTTCCCAAACAAGTTTTGGTGCGTTGACTCAATACAAATTGCGTACACAGATACATAATGTTGTACCAATTAAGTACTGCACAAAAAAAAACTAAGAAATTTTGAAATTTAAAATTTTCTCTAACTACCCACATGAACTAACAAATGTTTTTTCGTTTAAAATTTGTTAGGTTAGTGCTCCAGATGATTCTTCTCTTTTCTCACTGAAAAAAAATTCCAAAACATGGTTATACTGATACCTACCTCCAGATTTAATGATATATTTTCCGCACTTCTACAAATTACAAAATATTAAAATGAACTACATCAATACAACCGCACGGGCGCGGCGTGTCGACGCGCCATCTTGCCTAGTATATATATATGGCATACTGATACCTACCTCCAGATTTAATTACGATGGTGTGGCACCGCATGTCCGCAGAAGTGGCCTGCCGGCATGAGCAGCAATCCAATTCTCCAACAAATCGATCAGGAGAATCATTGCTAGACTCCGTGTCTTCTTCAGCTAGCGGCTGGTGTTTCGCCTAGTTTGTGGGCAGCGAGCGGCGGCGGCCTCCATGGTATATCGAATGGAGGAGATAGATCAGATTTATTGTTTTAGGGTAAGGAGGCGATTATATTTATTTTTAGGGGAGACGATTAGATACTTGCTCGCGGCTCACGTCCTGTTCAAACAGAACGTGAAGTTTGAGAAAAATATTGAGCTCCAAAAAACTGGGCTTCTTGGTGGGCTTCCGTTCGTAAATATGCCGTGAATATCTAGCTGAGATTGGCCTTACATCAAATGTGTTGATCTATCAACGTTGATTAGGGATTGATATGTACTAATAGGTTGACTGTATCATTAGGGAGGGCGATCAGTTGGGGGGGGGGGGGGGTCTGACCCCTGCTAGCCCCCCTGTCTCCGCCCCTGGCGGTGCGCTCGCCGGAGATTGATGGTGGCTAAAGGGCTGAGCGCGACTGCGCGAGACATTGTGTTAGGGAGAGGAGAAATAAAGAAACGAAGTGGTGCGATGGCAGATTTGCAGTATTATGTATTTTGGTGGAGGGCAAAACGGTAAAAATCCTAACCGATCCGAAGAAACCTTATTACTTTTATTATTAACTAGTTGAATGTCTGTGTGCTGCCACAGACGTTTTAAGTTTTGTTGTGTTATATAACTCAATCCATGCAGTGGAATGTGAATGCGGCGTGTGTTGCCCAACTAAACTAAAAATCATACTCATCTTACCAATCACTTTGGCACCATTTTCTACATTAGCAAACCTATGAACCATGAGAGATGATGACTTATTGTATGTCTAATTTGCAAATGAAACAATTCTCACTTAGCATGATAGATTATGGCATATTTATCTTATTTAGAGCAGATAAAATGACAATGTGTGTCTTCTTATTCTTCTATGGTAATAAAGATAACGCATCTCTGGTCACAAGCATAAGGAAGAAGTGTGTGTAAGCTAAACCAAAGGCATGATCACATAAATGAGAACGTCGCCTTGTCGCCTTGAACCATAAAATTATCTTATTTAGAGGGGAACTAAGCTTGCTTTGTTAGTACGACATATCAATTTGAATATAAATATTGGAGTGCAAATTAAATCAGCGATAATTCAAATTACCAAATTGTAAATAGAGAAATATTAACTATTTTTTATTGATGAAACAGGGAAGCAACTGTCTTTTCCCACCAGCTAACCATTTTATCGAACAGATGACATGCAGCGACCTTAACTGATTGCCTCTCGTATCTGCAAGAGCCGAGTGGGAGCATCACCAAGTAGGCCTAGACTAACGAGCTGCTCGGCTCGTTAAGACTCGTGAACGTTAAGGGTTAAATCGTTAATCTCGTTAAGTCTAACGAGCTAAATATCAAAATCGGCTCGGTTTGGTAAGTGTTCGCGAGCACTCTAAGAGATTAAGAAAATGAATCTGAATTTAGAGATGACGATGTGATTGACGATTAACAGGAAGTAAATGGGATTCGATGTTGCCTATATGGATTGACAATAAATCTCGGTTATGATATGGGCTTGCTAAACAGTGTTGAGCTGTCACCTGTCATGTTGCTATTTAGATAACGTCTACCCTTAAAAAGAGATGAGACCTAAATTAACGAGCTTAACGAGCTACTCGCGAGGCTCGTTAGCTCGCTCGTTTAGCTCATTAGCAATAACGAGCCAAAATCATTGTTTGGCTCTCTTTGTTATCATAACGAGCCGAGCTAAACGAGTCGAGCAAACGAGTGCTCGTTTAGTTTGTCGAGCATCAAGCTTTATGTCCAGGAGGGATCCGCCATGAGACCGCTGCCGCTTATGTCTCTCGTCTTCCCTAGGGAACGCTGCCTCCTCGAGCTGCCCTGAACCTGGATGGCTGCTGATGCTCACGGAGCACGGAAACATCGGTGTCAGGAACGTTGTGTCTTCAGGTTGGCCCCGGAACTGGATGGGTGTTGCTGCATGACCTCGTCTCTCATCTTGGCCAGGGCTGCCGCTCCGGGGAACCGCTTATGGACCATGGCGCGCAGCCTACCGTCAACGGCAGATCGAGGTGATGATATGGAGGTGATGCGGAGGAAAGGGATACAGGCTGAGTGCGCGTCATCGGTGGATTTAGGCAAGGGATTGAGAGATGCGAGGAGGCCTGATGACGGTAAAGCACACGTCCGTTGGGAACCCCAAGAGGAAGGTATGAAGCAGTGCATCAGCGAGTTTTCCCTCAGTATGAAACCAAGGTTATCGAACCAGTAGGAGCAAGAAATCACTTCTGAAGGTTTCCAACGGCGCCAGAAACAGTGCTGTTGAAGTGGAACCTGCACACAACACAATCAAACTATTTTGTCCCGACGAAACAGTGAGGTTGTCAATCTCACCGGCTTGCTAAAAACAAAGGATTAAACGTATGGTGTGGAAAACAGTATTAAATTGCAGAGAATGAAAATGAACAATGTTTGCAGTTGGTTGTATTTATCAGTGTAAAAGAATGGACCGAGGTCCACAGTTCACTACTGGTGTCTCTTCATAAAAGATAACAACATGCTGGGTGAACAAATTACAGCTGGGCAATTGATGAATAGAGAGCGCATAACAATGCATATATATGACATGATAATTATTATGATATTTATGCGGGCTTTACGACAAGATTCATAGACCGTTATCCAACAGCACCTATGACTAATAATCCACCTCCAGGTTGTCATACCGAGTTCCTCATTGGTATTAAGTTGCAAGCAACGGATAATTGCATTAAGTATTGTGCGTAATGTAAACAAATGCATTAGACTTAACAGACGTGCCCCTAAGCTAAGCATCGGTTATTTTATCCCTAGTGGCAACAGCACATCCACAATCTTAGAAGTTGCTGTCACTCTCCCAGATTACCGGAGGCATGAACCCACTATCTAGCATAAATACTAACTCTTGGAGTTACAAGCATCTACTTGGCCAAAGCACCTACGAGTAACGGAAAGCATGCAAGATCATAAATAACATATAAGATAGATTGATAATCAACTTGACATAGTATCAATATTCATCGTATCCCAGCAAACACAACATGTAGCATTACAATAAGATGATCTTGATCATGTTAGGCAGCTCACAAGATCTAAACATGATAGCACAAAGTGGAGATACTACCAACTAGCTACTGCCATGGACCCGTAGTCCAAAGATGAACTACTCATGCATCACTCCGGAGGCGGGCATGATGATGTAGAGCCCTTCGGTGATGATTCCACTCTCCGGCAGGGTGCCGGGAAGAGCTTCAGAACCCTCCCGAGTTAGGGTTGACGACGACGGCGTCTCTGGAACTTTTCATGGATGGAGGCTCGGGTATCTAGGGTTTTCACGAGGAAGTGAATATATAGGCGAAAGCGCGGTGGCTGGAGGCGCCCGTGGGCCCCACGCCACCCCACGGCGCGGCCAAGGGGGGGCTCTCGGAATTGGACGAAACAAAAGCCGAAGTCCCTATTTTCCAACATACACACGAAGTCCAGAGGGGAGACAGAGGGGCGCCATGGGCCGGTCACGCCAGGGCCCGACGCGGCCCCCCCTTGGCCGCGCCGTGGGGTGGCGTGGGGCCCACGGGCGCCTCCAGCCGCCGCCTGACGAGGGGTGTCCTCGGCAATACCCATGGTTAAGGACATAGGGTTAAGATTATGGGGTAGAGGACGTGTAGAGTTGGTAGTATCGTCGGCCGACAAGCGGGATTTACCCAGGTTCAGGGCCCTCGATGAGGTAAAACCCCTACGTCCTGCTTGTCTGTATTGATGTCTGGAGAATATGCGAACTACAAGGGTCCAAGCAAGATGTCGATCTTGCTTGGGTTCTGGTGCGAGAGTGTTGCGTGTCCCTCATTGATGTCTACGCACGCTTCTATTCTTGTAGACAGTGTTGGGCCTCCAAGTGCAGAGGTTTGTAGAACAGCAGCAAGTTTCCCTTAAGAGGACCACCCAAGGTTTATCGATCTCAGGGAGGTAGAGGTCAAAGGTATCCCTCTCAAGCAATCCTACAATTAAGATACAAGAAGTGTCTTGTGTCCCCAACACACCCAATACACTTGTCAGGTGTATAGGTGCAGTAGTTCGGCGAAGAGATATCAAAATACAAGTGATATGGATGTTTATAAGTGATAATTGCAATCTGAAATAAAAATGGCAGCAAGCAAACATGAGACAAAATGAGAGCAAACGGTGTTTCAATGCTTGGAAATAAGGCCTAGGGATCATACTTTCACTAGTGGACACTCTCAACAATAATAATATAATTGAATACATAGATATTTCCTCTTCACTATGCTACTCTGAACTATTCTCATGTTGGATAACGAACACCAATTCATTGTGTAGGGCTACGAAAGCACACCTTAAAGTCGTATTCCACATCTAGGGAACCCCAATGTCACTAAGAGCGTCCCAAAATAGTACTAGACAAACACCACAATTTCATAGAGACATTCGACACAAAGAATAACTCATGGTAGTATTTCTGTAATCTTTAGCCTAAGAGTCACACACGGTGCGCACACTGTCAACTTCGCACCATGGGACAAAGGTGACTCCAGAGTTTACATTAATAAAACCACTCAAGTAGCATAATTCATAAGATAACGAAGAGTAACATCTATGGATCCAACTAGATTACAAAGCTCATGATCACATAAAGATCACACCATGGGAGAGAGAGATGAACCACATAGCTACCGGTAGAGCCCTCAGCCTCGGGGGAGAACTACTCCCTCCTCATCATGGGAGTCAGCAACGGTGATGAAGATGTTGATGATCAACACGCCGGAGGGGGGTGGAGTCCTCCGGAGATGATTCCGGCGGCATTTCCCCCCTCCGATCTTCTCCGGTGGCAGCCTTCTGACTCTCTGTTTCGTGGTTTTGTGTTTCTCCGCCGTCTCCTTTCTGAAGAGCCTCGGGGGATATTTTTATAGTCGGTTTTAGGTCAAGACGGTGTCGGTGGAGAAAAGATCGACGGCAACGGAGCTCCGAGGGCCGAGATGGGGGGTCCCACGTGGCCAGGTACAGGGGACGCGTGGGCCCACCTCTTTTGGCCCTCGGGTCTCCGCTTGTTCGCTTCCTTCGCCCCCAAGTCTTCTTCCTTCCAAATATTAACGCTCGTAAATTTGCAGGTCATTTGGACGTCGTTTGGGTCCCTGAAACATTAAAATAAAGAAATAGGGTTTTCTGCCTGCACAGGGTTAATTCCATAAAAATAGGAAATAAATATAATATTCCCAAAAATCATTATAAAACATTGATATAACCCTTATATGATGCAAATATGATTGGAATACAAGTAATATAGTGCAAAGTTCATGTATGCATTTTACATGCATCAACATCCCCAAGCTTAACCCATGCTCGTCCTCGAGTATGAAGGTGATAAAACTAACATGGACTTTGCATTTTAATACTACCAATGGATATCAAAGATGATTACTATTGCTACATAAAGTCAAATGATTCATTCTCAAAGGAGTAGCAATATACAAGATAGATTATGAAGTGATATCAAATATTCAATGAAAGTATGTTCAATGATAATTCACAAAGTGTACCATAGAAGAAAGTAATATGGACCACATGTATGCATAATGATAAGTAAGAACATCATACAACGGTCATAGAGTATAGATGAAAATCTGAATATAAAAGGTGGACAATTGGAAAGATATATATGTGAGTAGAGGTAAAGCATGCATAAGTTTCATCTAACTTCCAAACTCTTCTACTTAAGTTATTGATTGCAATGTGGTAATCCTTGGTGTCAAGCTCTCATTACCCCTATCATAGCATCTTGAATGATTAAAGTTTAAAGTGAAAGCAAATATGAGTACTGTGCTTGACAAAGTAAAGGTTGAATGTCTCATGCCCCTTGAATACAAGTACTTACTCCATGTGTTACTCAACTTGGGAAACAAAGCAAGTTCAAGTTAAATATCATTGTAAGTAATAATAGTATCATTAAGAGCGTCAACTGGGGTACCTCTTGTCCCAAGATATGGAACAAGCCCATATCAAAATGACAAGACAAACAAACAAAATGAACAATCTCAACACCCTTTTTATTTACCATTGGAATAGCTTTTTATTGTAAGGTGTATCACAGAAGGTTTACCATAGTATGTAAATAAATTTCCACCATGAATGATGCATGGCTTAGATTAGCGGCCCAGGCGTCTCTCTAACCATTTATACAAACTCTTTTAAACTTGCTTTATCTCCTCATTTATTTCACCCATGATAAGCATCCATAAACAAAAGTACATGATATCAACTAAATGAAATAAAGAGCATGTTGAAAGCTTGCCATGTGACAGCACATATGAGCTAACTCCCAACCCAAGACATTTGTCAAGCCCATAGCATCATAATTTTAATCACAATGGGTCATGTTTTATTTATGCAATAAAAGTAAAGTGTGCATCAAGTTCGTGAGAGCTATATAACCAACTTTTCTCATAACAATCAATAACATAAACATTTTCATTCAGAGGTATAGATAACACAAATAGCATGATAAACATACTCGGAATAGCATAAAGCTAATAGGTAGATATGGTGGACTCACTGGAATAACTTTGGTTGAAGGTGTTGGAAACAAGTTTTTTACTTGTTGGAATTTTTTGGGCTAGCAAGAGGGAGAAAGTTGACCATCTAATTTTATTAACATTATTTTTATCAACACGATCTATATTGCACTACAACATTATTTTCTCAATTTATTTCCCATATAAACTAATTCACCAACGGAAAATACCAACGTAGAATAATAGTAACACCGCAGAATTTTACATTAATTTTCAAACAATTCATAACTAATTAATAGTCCATGAGAAAAAATATTGAACATACCTAAATGCTTTCTAAAAAATAAATTCTACTTAGTTATATCGAATTCACGAATGCTCAAAAAATTAACCATGGTTATTTGACACAACAAAATTAAACTACTCTTAAACATACTTAAAATACCGAAACTTCCCCCTAATTCACAATGTATTTTTTTATTTTTTTTTATTCAAACGTATATGAGTATATTTCCGTACTTCTACGAGTTACAGAATATTCAAATATATATGACTACTTTCCAAACTTACACATATTACAAAAAAAAAAAATTCACCAACGAAAAATAATAGTAATACCGCATAATTTTAGATTAATTTTCAACAATCTGTAGCTATACCAAACTTATTTTCCAAATAAACATAGTTGAATCAACAAACAAAATTTGAAATAGAACATGTTCCAAACAATTTAAAACACTTTACAAATATTGTTTTAGGGTATTTATACAATTTCCAAAATCTACTAAATGCTGCAAAATCAATAACTTAAACTATATCCATCAACAAAATATGAAAAAATATGTTGAATAAACAAAAAAAATGCTGACTATTTCTGGCATATGATTAATTTTCAATTTTAGATATTTTAAACTTTTAAATATCTTCCAAATCTGACCACCTCGCAAAAGTAAACAGAAATAAAATCTAAAAAACACCCCAACTTGAACAATTTTAAAAAACTAAACAATTTCAGAACGCAAACTTTTCCAAACTTCAAAAAATTTCCAAACCTACACAATTTCTAAATGCGCAAATTACCAAAATTTAAATTTTATTTACCACACGGGCGCGGCATTGCCGCGTTAAGTTCCCTAGTACTATATATAAAAGGGGAACATTTTCTCCGCGTCTCAGCGCGTTGTTACTGTAGCTACTGTAGCTAGCTACATTAGCTACAGTGACACATCCTGGCCGTCCGCTCCCATATCAACGGCTCAGATCAACCCGCACCTACAGCACAGTACCGGTTTCTACTGTAGCTGCACGACTTTTAACGCGCGAGGTGACCCCGCACAACCGGTCACACCTACCTGCACGATTTTTGGCGCACGCAAATCGACCTCCCGTGTCCGGTTGCACACCGCACGCACGAATATTGACGCGTGCTTCCACCGGTTGCCAGCCGGTCGTCCTCTCGCACGAATTTTGGCGCGGACTTTTTGCAGAAAACCACCCGCAAAGGACTTAGTCGCAATTTATGGAAACAATAGGGACCTTCCTGAAAAAGCTTCAGCATTTCTCCCCTTCTCCCTTTTCTTTCCCGCACGGCGGCGATTTCGCCGCCACCGCCGACGCCTGCCGCCGCTGTACTGCTCCTCCCCGCACGAATCCAGGCACGCAGCAACCTCGGCCGTCACATCCTCTTTCTCCTCGCCGAATTTGGCGTGCCGAGACGCCGCGTGTGCAGCGGAATCGCCTTTGCCGCGTTTGCCGTCCGCCGCCGCCTCTTTGATCGCCACCGGCGAGTCCGGCGACCATACGGTCCGCCGCGCCGCCCGTTCTGCTCGCCTCCACTTCATGTTGCAGATCCTCTCGTTCCCAGCCTCCCCCGCTGCCCTCCTCACCTCAAATCGCCGTCGCCGTCGCGGACGAGAACAGCAGCTCCATTGCTGACGTCATCGACTGACGTAAGCACGGGCCCCACCCTTCAGACACATAGCAATTTTCTGCATATTTTCGAAAATTAACAAAACCATGCCACTGGGTCCGATTGTCACAGGTTTAATCTTTTCCAAAATTTCAAAAATTGTACCTACCTTTTAAAATTCATAACTAAATCTTTTTAATTCAAAAAATTCATAACTAACTTTTTAAAATCAAACAAATATTAGTAAAAACTAATTCTTTTTAATTCAAAAAATTCATAACTAACTCTTTTTAAATCAAACAAATATTAGTAATACATCAAAATGTTCATACATATGCCATCTAGTATGATTCATTCATATTTAAACAACTTTGAATCATGTTTACATAGGATAACTAAATTACCTATTTTCTGTAATATGAAATTTCTGTAAATGCTACTCATTTGGGCTTCAATTAAAATAATTTCGACGATCACGATCATGTAAGAACAAAATTTACATTAAGCCATGAAAGAAAAAAGCGGCATAAGTGCAAAAGTTCTTGTAAGTGTGAACTTATCTAAATAGGTATGTCCACGATTTATTACCATTGTGGATTATATGTAAAGATGATTAAAAAAAACATGCACACAATATTCGCCGTAAAAAACTAAGCCATCTTGAATATTGCAAATAAAATATCAAAAAATGCACATAAATGCAATTTCCCGACTAATTCTTTCTCACCAACAATTATTCAGCATTTCTAATAGGCTTCAAAATAGATTCCAAACAAGATTTTCTTGGATTTTTCTCAACAAATATCCCCCCCCCCCCCCCCCCACACACACATAAAACATTCAACAATTTTTTAAAGTTCAAAATAGCTTCCGCAAGGTATTTGATGAAAATCTTCCCAACAAGTATTTTTTTCTCAAAGAATATTCAACAACACGAAAATATTATTTCCCCAATAGTACTCAACAATATTCACCTAAATTTCAAATAAATTTCATACATGTCTCTCCGATTTTCTTTTCCCAAACAAGTTTTGGTGCGTTGACTCAATACAAATTGCGTACACAGATACATAATGTTGTACCAATTAAGTACTGCACAAAGAAAAAAACTAAGAAATTTTGAAATTTAAAATTTTCTCTAACTACCCACATGAACTAACAAATGTTTTTTCGTTTAAAATTTGTTAGGTTAGTGCTCCAGATGATTCTTCTCTTTTCTCACTGAAAAAAAATTCCAAAACATGGTTATACTGATACCTACCTCCAGATTTAATGATATATTTTCCGCACTTCTACAAATTACAAAATATTAAAATGAACTACATCAATACAACCGCACGGGCGCGGCGTGTCGACGCGCCATCTTGCCTAGTATATATATATGGCATACTGATACCTACCTCCAGATTTAATTACGATGGTGTGGCACCGCATGTCCGCAGAAGTGGCCTGCCGGCATGAGCAGCAATCCAATTCTCCAACAAATCGATCAGGAGAATCATTGCTAGACTCCGTGTCTTCTTCAGCTAGCGGCTGGTGTTTCGCCTAGTTTGTGGGCAGCGAGCGGCGGCGGCCTCCATGGTATATCGAATGGAGGAGATAGATCAGATTTATTGTTTTAGGGTAAGGAGGCGATTATATTTATTTTTAGGGGAGACGATTAGATACTTGCTCGCGGCTCACGTCCTGTTCAAACAGAACGTGAAGTTTGAGAAAAATATTGAGCTCCAAAAAACTGGGCTTCTTGGTGGGCTTCCGTTCGTAAATATGCCGTGAATATCTAGCTGAGATTGGCCTTACATCAAATGTGTTGATCTATCAACGTTGATTAGGGATTGATATGTACTAATAGGTTGACTGTATCATTAGGGAGGGCGATCAGTTGGGGGGGGGGGGGGGTCTGACCCCTGCTAGCCCCCCTGTCTCCGCCCTTGGCGGTGCGCTCGCCGGAGATTGATGGTGGCTAAAGGGCTGAGCGCGACTGCGCGAGACATTGTGTTAGGGAGAGGAGAAATAAAGAAACGAAGTGGTGCGATGGCAGATTTGCAGTATTATGTATTTTGGTGGAGGGCAAAACGGTAAAAATCCTAACCGATCCGAAGAAACCTTATTACTTTTATTATTAACTAGTTGAATGTCTGTGTGCTGCCACAGACGTTTTAAGTTTTGTTGTGTTATATAACTCAATCCATGCAGTGGAATGTGAATGCGGCGTGTGTTGCCCAACTAAACTAAAAATCATACTCATCTTACCAATCACTTTGGCACCATTTTCTACATTAGCAAACCTATGAACCATGAGAGATGATGACTTATTGTATGTCTAATTTGCAAATGAAACAATTCTCACTTAGCATGATAGATTATGGCATATTTATCTTATTTAGAGCAGATAAAATGACAATGTGTGTCTTCTTATTCTTCTATGGTAATAAAGATAACGCATCTCTGGTCACAAGCATAAGGAAGAAGTGTGTGTAAGCTAAACCAAAGGCATGATCACATAAATGAGAACGTCGCCTTGTCGCCTTGAACCATAAAATTATCTTATTTAGAGGGGAACTAAGCTTGCTTTGTTAGTACGACATATCAATTTGAATATAAATATTGGAGTGCAAATTAAATCAGCGATAATTCAAATTACCAAATTGTAAATAGAGAAATATTAACTATTTTTTATTGATGAAACAGGGAAGCAACTGTCTTTTCCCACCAGCTAACCATTTTATCGAACAGATGACATGCAGCGACCTTAACTGATTGCCTCTCGTATCTGCAAGAGCCGAGTGGGAGCATCACCAAGTAGGCCTAGACTAACGAGCTGCTCGGCTCGTTAAGACTCGTGAACGTTAAGGGTTAAATCGTTAATCTCGTTAAGTCTAACGAGCTAAATATCAAAATCGGCTCGGTTTGGTAAGTGTTCGCGAGCACTCTAAGAGATTAAGAAAATGAATCTGAATTTAGAGATGACGATGTGATTGACGATTAACAGGAAGTAAATGGGATTCGATGTTGCCTATATGGATTGACAATAAATCTCGGTTATGATATGGGCTTGCTAAACAGTGTTGAGCTGTCACCTGTCATGTTGCTATTTAGATAACGTCTACCCTTAAAAAGAGATGAGACCTAAATTAACGAGCTTAACGAGCTACTCGCGAGGCTCGTTAGCTCGCTCGTTTAGCTCATTAGCAATAACGAGCCAAAATCATTGTTTGGCTCTCTTTGTTATCATAACGAGCCGAGCTAAACGAGTCGAGCAAACGAGTGCTCGTTTAGTTTGTCGAGCATCAAGCTTTATGTCCAGGAGGGATCCGCCATGAGACCGCTGCCGCTTATGTCTCTCGTCTTCCCTAGGGAACGCTGCCTCCTCGAGCTGCCCTGAACCTGGATGGCTGCTGATGCTCACGGAGCACGGAAACATCGGTGTCAGGAACGTTGTGTCTTCAGGTTGGCCCCGGAACTGGATGGGTGTTGCTGCATGACCTCGTCTCTCATCTTGGCCAGGGCTGCCGCTCCGGGGAACCGCTTATGGACCATGGCGCGCAGCCTACCGTCAACGGCAGATCGAGGTGATGATATGGAGGTGATGCGGAGGAAAGGGATACAGGCTGAGTGCGCGTCATCGGTGGATTTAGGCAAGGGATTGAGAGATGCGAGGAGGCCTGATGACGGTAAAGCACACGTCCGTTGGGAACCCCAAGAGGAAGGTATGAAGCAGTGCATCAGCGAGTTTTCCCTCAGTATGAAACCAAGGTTATCGAACCAGTAGGAGCAAGAAATCACTTCTGAAGGTTTCCAACGGCGCCAGAAACAGTGCTGTTGAAGTGGAACCTGCACACAACACAATCAAACTATTTTGTCCCGACGAAACAGTGAGGTTGTCAATCTCACCGGCTTGCTAAAAACAAAGGATTAAACGTATGGTGTGGAAAACAGTATTAAATTGCAGAGAATGAAAATGAACAATGTTTGCAGTTGGTTGTATTTATCAGTGTAAAAGAATGGACCGAGGTCCACAGTTCACTACTGGTGTCTCTTCATAAAAGATAACAACATGCTGGGTGAACAAATTACAGCTGGGCAATTGATGAATAGAGAGCGCATAACAATGCATATATATGACATGATAATTATTATGATATTTATGCGGGCTTTACGACAAGATTCATAGACCGTTATCCAACAGCACCTATGACTAATAATCCACCTCCAGGTTGTCATACCGAGTTCCTCATTGGTATTAAGTTGCAAGCAACGGATAATTGCATTAAGTATTGTGCGTAATGTAAACAAATGCATTAGACTTAACAGACGTGCCCCTAAGCTAAGCATCGGTTATTTTATCCCTAGTGGCAACAGCACATCCACAATCTTAGAAGTTGCTGTCACTCTCCCAGATTACCGGAGGCATGAACCCACTATCTAGCATAAATACTAACTCTTGGAGTTACAAGCATCTACTTGGCCAAAGCACCTACGAGTAACGGAAAGCATGCAAGATCATAAATAACATATAAGATAGATTGATAATCAACTTGACATAGTATCAATATTCATCGTATCCCAGCAAACACAACATGTAGCATTACAATAAGATGATCTTGATCATGTTAGGCAGCTCACAAGATCTAAACATGATAGCACAAAGTGGAGATACTACCAACTAGCTACTGCCATGGACCCGTAGTCCAAAGATGAACTACTCATGCATCACTCCGGAGGCGGGCATGATGATGTAGAGCCCTTCGGTGATGATTCCACTCTCCGGCAGGGTGCCGGGAAGAGCTTCAGAACCCTCCCGAGTTAGGGTTGATGACGACGGCGTCTCTGGAACTTTTCATGGATGGAGGCTCGGGTATCTAGGGTTTTCACGAGGAAGTGAATATATAGGCGAAAGCGCGGTGGCTGGAGGCGCCCGTGGGCCCCACGCCACCCCACGGCGCGGCCAAGGGGGGGCTCTCGGAATTGGACGAAACAAAAGCCGAAGTCCCTATTTTCCAACATACACACGAAGTCCAGAGGGGAGACAGAGGGGCGCCATGGGCCGGTCACGCCAGGGCCCGACGCGGCCCCCCCTTGGCCGCGCCGTGGGGTGGCGTGGGGCCCACGGGCGCCTCCAGCCGCCGCCTGACGAGGGGTGTCCTCGGCAATACCCATGGTTAAGGACATAGGGTTAAGATTATGGGGTAGAGGACGTGTAGAGTTGGTAGTATCGTCGGCCGACAAGCGGGATTTACCCAGGTTCAGGGCCCTCGATGAGGTAAAACCCCTACGTCCTGCTTGTCTGTATTGATGTCTGGAGAATATGCGAACTACAAGGGTCCAAGCAAGATGTCGATCTTGCTTGGGTTCTGGTGCGAGAGTGTTGCGTGTCCCTCATTGATGTCTACGCACGCTTCTATTCTTGTAGACAGTGTTGGGCCTCCAAGTGCAGAGGTTTGTAGAACAGCAGCAAGTTTCCCTTAAGTGGACCACCCAAGGTTTATCGATCTCAGGGAGGTAGAGGTCAAAGGTATCCCTCTCAAGCAATCCTACAATTAAGATACAAGAAGTGTCTTGTGTCCCCAACACACCCAATACACTTGTCAGGTGTATAGGTGCAGTAGTTCGGCGAAGAGATATCAAAATACAAGTGATATGGATGTTTATAAGTGATAATTGCAATCTGAAATAAAAATGGCAGCAAGCAAACATGAGACAAAATGAGAGCAAACGGTGTTTCAATGCTTGGAAATAAGGCCTAGGGATCATACTTTCACTAGTGGACACTCTCAACAATAATAATATAATTGAATACATAGATATTTCCTCTTCACTATGCTACTCTGAACTATTCTCATGTTGGATAACGAACACCAATTCATTGTGTAGGGCTACGAAAGCACACCTTAAAGTCGTATTCCACATCTAGGGAACCCCAATGTCACTAAGAGCGTCCCAAAATAGTACTAGACAAACACCACAATTTCATAGAGACATTCGACACAAAGAATAACTCATGGTAGTATTTCTGTAATCTTTAGCCTAAGAGTCACACACGGTGCGCACACTGTCAACTTCGCACCATGGGACAAAGGTGACTCCAGAGTTTACATTAATAAAACCACTCAAGTAGCATAATTCATAAGATAACGAAGAGTAACATCTATGGATCCAACTAGATTACAAAGCTCATGATCACATAAAGATCACACCATGGGAGAGAGAGATGAACCACATAGCTACCGGTAGAGCCCTCAGCCTCGGGGGAGAACTACTCCCTCCTCATCATGGGAGTCAGCAACGGTGATGAAGATGTTGATGATCAACACGCCGGAGGGGGGTGGAGTCCTCCGGAGATGATTCCGGCGGCATTTCCCCCCTCCGATCTTCTCCGGTGGCAGCCTTCTGACTCTCTGTTTCGTGGTTTTGTGTTTCTCCGCCGTCTCCTTTCCGAAGAGCCTCGGGGGATATTTTTATAGTCGGTTTTAGGTCAAGACGGTGTCGGTGGAGAAAAGATCGACGGCAACGGAGCTCCGAGGGCCGAGATGGGGGGTCCCACGTGGCCAGGTACAGGGGACGCGTGGGCCCACCTCTTTTGGCCCTCGGGTCTCCGCTTGTTCGCTTCCTTCGCCCCAAGTCTTCTTCCTTCCAAATATTAACGCTCGTAAATTTGCAGGTCATTTGGACGTCGTTTGGGTCCCTGAAACATTAAAATAAAGAAATAGGGTTTTCTGCCTGCACAGGGTTAATTCCATAAAAATAGGAAATAAATATAATATTCCCAAAAATCATTATAAAACATTGATATAACCCTTATATGATGCAAATATGATTGGAATACAAGTAATATAGTGCAAAGTTCATGTATGCATTTTACATGCATCAACATCCCCAAGCTTAACCATGCTCGTCCTCGAGTATGAAGGTGATAAAACTAACATGGACTTTGCATTTTAATACTACCAATGGATATCAAAGATGATTACTATTGCTACATAAAGTCAAATGATTCATTCTCAAAGGAGTAGCAATATACAAGATAGATTATGAAGTGATATCAAATATTCAATGAAAGGATGTTCAATGATAATTCACAAAGTGTACCATAGAAGAAAGTAATATGGACCACATGTATGCATAATGATAAGTAAGAACATCATACAACGGTCATAGAGTATAGATGAAAATCTGAATATAAAAGGTGGACAATTGGAAAGATATATATGTGAGTAGAGGTAAAGCATGCATAAGTTTCATCTAACTTCCAAACTCTTCTACTTAAGTTAATGATTGCAATGTGGTAATCCTTGGTGTCAAGCTCTCATTACCCCTATCATAGCATCTTGAATGATTAAAGTTTAAAGTGAAAGCAAATATGAGTAGTGTGCTTGACAAAGTAAAGGTTGAATGTCTCATGCCCCTTGAATACAAGTACCTACTCCATGTGTTACTCAACTTGGGAAACAAAGCAAGTTCAAGTTAAATATCATTGTAAGTAATAATAGTATCATTAAGAGCGTCAACTGGGGTACCTCTTGTCCCAGGATATGGAACAAGCCCATATCAAAATGACAAGACAAACAAACAAAATGAACAATCTCAACACCCTTTTTATTTACCATTGGAATAGCTTTTTATTGTAAGGTGTATCACAGAAGGTTCACCATAGTATGTAAGTAAATTTCCACCATGAATGATGCATGGCTTAGATTAGCGGCCCAGGCGTCTCTCTAACCATTTATACAAACTCATTTAAACTTGCTTTATTCCTCATTTATTTCACCCATGATAAGCATCCATAAACAAAAGTACATGATATCAACTAAATGAAATAAAGAGCATGTTGAAAGCTTGCCATGTGACAGCACATATGAGCTAACTCCCAACCCAAGACATTTGTCAAGCCCAACATCATAATTTTAATCACAATGGGTCATGTTTTATTTATGCAATAAAAGTAAAGTGTGCATCAAGTTCGTGAGAGCTATATAACCAACTTTTCCCATAACAATCAATAACATAAGCATTTTCATTCAGAGGTATAGATAACACAAATACATGATAAACATACTCGGAATAGCATAAAGCTAATAGGTAGATATGGTGGACTCACTGGAAAAACTTTGGTTGAAGGTGTTGGAAACAAGTTTTTACTTGTTGGAATTTTTGGGCTAGCAAGAGGGAGAAAGTTGACCATCTAAATGCATGCATGAGTGTCCATAGAACTAACTAATCCATGTTAAACAAAGTAAAATAACATTCAGCATCAAAACATGAATAAAAGATAGCTCTTGATAAAGCATTTGCAAATTATTACTAATTAACAAGCTCATGAATCATGCAACTATATGTATCTTTTAAAATCAACTCAAACATCCCTTTTCCCAATCTTATAATAGCATCCAACATAATTCAACCCAAATTTCCAGTAGCTCTTCATATATAATGATAGTGTGGTGGTCTCACAAAAAAAAATCAAACCAAAATAAAAAACAAAAGACGCTCCAAGTTTATGCGATAAGGTGCATTGATCGAAAAACAGAAGTTAGACGTGTGCAAACCGAGAGTGTGTAGGTCCAGTGGGGTTGTCTTCACATCCCCAAGCTTATGGTCTTCACCATCCTTGGATAGCTCTTGGTGCATCTCCTCTAATCCCTGTGAAAAAACTTCAAAACACCGTTTTTCCCATTTCTTTTCTGTGGGGTGACATTAGTAGTGATAGACAAATAATTTACTTGCTGCATATAATCCTTAAACAAAAATTCATATGAATGTCCAGAAAGTGTATAATGTTGTATGCCTACTTATAAACTCAATTGGATCAAAAAGATTCAAGTTAAAAGTTCAAAGCATGCATCAAACAAAATGGGACAGAATCTGTCCAGAAAAACAGCAGCAGCAAAACGTATTTTTCTACCCTACTTAAATTAGTCAAAAATTCCGAAAAATTCATGCACACAGAGGATGAAAAGTTGCAACTACAGTTCAAATATGAGCTCATTCGGAGTTACAGAATAAGAATTAAAAATCATACCGTGCACAGATTCGTGCAGGAATAAAATCTCCGAACGCTATAAGCAACTTTTTCAAACCAAAATGGGTAAAACTTGGCACTTTATTAAAAATTCCAGAAACAAAACTAAAAACTAAGTCTCTTGTTACAGCAAGAGGACACAAAAAATCTAAAATAAAAACAACCGGGTTGCCTCCCGTAAAGCGCTTTCTTTATAGCCATATAGCTAGGCTTACTTACTTGTATCAAGATGGTTGGAGTGAGGTGGCTTGGCATCCCCAAGCTTGAATTCTTGTACTTATTTGATATATTTGGGTGAGCCTAGGGGTAACATCCCCAAGCTTGAGTGGTTGTCCCTCTTGATCTTTGTTCACCACCTCAACTCTTCCACTTGAAAAATTCTCTTTACACAAAACTCAACATAAAACTTGATTAGAGGGGTTAGTGTCTCCATAAATGAAATCCTCATAGGTACAGCAAAGACATATCATGAATTGATTCTACACATTAGCTAATATTACTATGGTTGTGTATTGCTCTTTGATCAATAGAACCACACAAAACACAAGTAATGAGAGTAATGCAAAATAAAGACAGAATCTGTCAAAAACTGGACAGCCCGTAAAGAGTGAATTTTCAGAGGCACTTACGTTGCTCAAATCAGAAAACTTTGAACTAATGAAATGTGTATTAATAACTGAATATTGCTGTCGTAAAATTCAAGTCAAAATTCCTCTTCTGTGATTTTTACATTTTTCGCAGTGAAGCTTAGGAATCTGTTTTCTGGACAGCCATGACAGTTTTAATGATGCTCACATAGGAACAAGAATTGAAATGCAAAAGAGAGCATCAAGAGAAAAATATGAAACACTTTTAAGTCTAACCCACTTCCTATGCATTGGGATCTTGTAAGAAAATAAATCATTGAAACACAAAGTGACTAGCATAGGAAGGCAAAGCAAGTGCAACTTCAAAATTTCAACAAAAAGAGAGGAGACTTAATATTATTGTGGTATATGAAGTCATGTCTCCCTCTCTCATAAAAACTTTCAGTAGCATCATTGATAAAATCCACAATATAACCATCACATGAAACATTCTTACCATGATCCATATGCATAAAAGTATCAATACTCTCCACATAAGTAAAAACAGTTTCATTAGTAATAGTGGGAGTAAAACTATCACATCCATCAATGTAATCATCATAAATAGGAGGCATAGAATAATCGAAATGATTTTTATCCTCAATAGTAGATGGACTGAAAATATCATTTCATCATTGTAAACAGCATATATAGGAGGCATATCATAATCAACATAAACTATATCCTCAATAGTAGGTGGAGTGAAAATATCACAATCATTATAATCATCATATATTGAGACAAAGTATCATCAAAGAAAATTTTCTCCTCAAAACTTGGGGGACTAAAAATATCACATTCATCAACAACGGCTTCCCCAAGCTTAAACTTTTTCAGAGCATTAGCAATAATGGTGTTCAAAGAATTTATAGTAATAACATTGCTACCATCATGCAAATAATTTTCCATATGTTTTTTAATTTTCTCTTCAAACACATCATGTCCTAACTCAAGATAAATTTCATATAGCTCTCTAATTTTTTTTTTGTTTTCCATTAAGCCTAACTAGTAAAATAAAAACAAGAAACAAAAAGATATAACTGCAGGATCTAAAGGAGATACCTTCCAGCACTTACCTCCCCGGCAATGGCGCCAGAAAATAGCTTGATGTCTACGCACGCTTCTATTCTTGTAGACAGTGTTGGGCCTCCAAGTGCAGAGGTTTGTAGAACAGCAGCAAGTTTCCCTTAAGTGGACCACCCAAGGTTTATGATCTCAGGGAGGTAGAGGTCAAAGATATCCCTCTCAAGCAATCCTGCAATTAAGATACAAGAAGTCTCTTGTGTCCCCAACACACCCAATACACTTGTCAGGTGTATAGGTGCACTAGTTCGGCGAAGAGATATCAAAATACAAGTGATATGGATGATTATAAGTGATAATCGCAATCTGAAATAAAAATGGCAGCAAGCAAACATGAGACAAAATGAAGCAAGCGGTGTTTCAATGCTTGGAAATAAGGCCTAGGGATCATACTTTCACTGGTGGACACTCTCAACAATAATAATATAATTGAATACATAGATATTTCCTCTTCACTATGCTACTCTGAACTATTCTCCTGTTGGATAACGAACACCAATTCATTGTGTAGGGCTACGAAAGCAGACCTTAAAGTCGTATTCCACATCTAGGGAACCCCAATGTCACTAAGAGCGTCCCAAAATAGTACTAGACAAACACCACAATTTCATAGAGACATCCAACACAAAGAATAACTCATGGTAGTATTTATGTAATCTTTAGCCTAAGAGTCACACACGGTGCGCACACTGTCAACTTCGCACCATGGGACAAAGGTGACTCCGGAGTTTACATTAATAAAACCACTCAAGTAGCATAATTCATAAGATAACGAAGAGTAACATCTATGGATCCAACTAGATTACAAAGCTCATGATCACATAAAAATCACACCATGGGAGAGAGAGATGAACCACATATCTACCGGTAGAGCCCTCAGCCTCGGGGGAGAACTACTCCCTCCTCATAATGGGAGTCAGCAACGGTGATGAAGATGTTGATGATGAACACGCCGGAGGGGGGTGGAGTCCTCCGGAGATGATTCTGGCGGTGTTTCCCCCCTCCGATCTTCTCCGGCAGCAGCCTTCTGACTCTCTGTTTCGTGGTTTTGTGTTTCTCCGCCGCCTCCTTTCCGAAGAGGCTCGGGGGCTATTTCTATAGTCCGTTTTAGGTCAAGACGGTGTCGGTGGAGAAAAGATCAACGAAAACGGAGCTCCGAGGGCCGAGATGGGGGATCCCACGCGGCCAGGTACAGGGGCCGCGTGGGCCCACCTCTTTTGGCCCTCGGGTCTCCGCTTGTTCTCTTCCTTCGCCCCCAAGTCTTCTTCCTTCCAAATAGTAACGCTCGTAAATGTGCAGGTCATTTGGACGTCGTTTGGGTCCCTGAAACATTAAAATAAAGAAATAGGGTTTTCTGCCTACGCAGGGTTAATTCCATGAAAATAGGAAATAAATATAATATTCCCAAAAATCATTATAAAACATTGATATAACCCTTATATGATGCAAATATGATTGGAATACAAGTATTATAGTGCAAAGTTCATGTAAGCATTTTACATGCATGACTCATCGGTCGCCCTCCCAGCCTTTATATAGGAGGCTGGGTCTCGGGTACGTAACCGACTAGGATTACATGTAAGGTAAGTTTGAATCGACTAAGCTAACTTGGGAAGTACTCCTTCGTCTTGGGCTTCCCTTCACGGGCTTCGGTAGTCTTCATTGTTGGGCTTTATTCATCACATGCACCAGGTACCCTCATAGTAAGGTACCCGAAGGTAATATCCTTGTCACCGCCCTTTCGCCTATATATTCACTTCCTCGGGAAAACCCGAGATACCCGAGCCTCCATCCACGAAAAGTTCCAGAGACGCCGTTGTCGTCAACCCTAGCTCGGGAGGGTTCTGAAGCTCTTCCCGGCACCCTGCCGGAGGGGGGAATCATCACCAGAGGGCTCTACATCATCATGCCCGCCTCCGGAGTGATGCGTGAGTAGTTCATCTTTGGACTACGGGTCCATGACAGTAACTAGTTGGTAGTCTCTCCACTTTGTGCTATCATGTTTAGATCTTGTGAGCTGCCTAACATAATCAAGATCATCTTATTGTAATGCTACATGTTGTGTTTGCTGGGATCCGATGAATATTGATACTATGTCAAGTTGATTATCAATCTATCTTATATGTTATTTATGATCTTGCATGCTTTTCGTTACTCGTAGATGCTTTGGCCAAGTAGATGCTTGTAACTCCAAGAGTTAGTATTTATGCTAGATAGTGGGTTCATGCCTCCGGTAATCTGGGAGAGTAACAACAACTTCTAAGATTGTGGATGTGCTGTTGCCACTAGGGATAAAATAACCGATGCTTAGCTTAGGGGCACGTCTGTTAAGTCTAATGCATTTGTTTACATTACGCACAATACTTAATGCAATTATCCGTTGCTTGCAACTTAATGCCAACGGGGAACTCGGTATGACAACCTGGAGGTGGATTATTAGTCATAGGTGTTGTTGGATAACGGTCTATGAATCTTGTCGTAATGCCCGCATAAATATCATAGTAATCATCATGTCATATATATGCATTATTATGCGCTCTCTATTCATCAATTGCCCAACTGTAATTTGTTCACCCAGCATGTTAGTTATCTTTTATGGAGAGACACCACTAGTGAACTGTGGACCCCGGTCCATTCTTTTACACTGATAAATACAACCAACTGCAAACATTGTTCATTTTCATTCTCTGCAATTTAATACTATTTTCCACACCATACATTTAATACTTTGTTTTTAGCAAGCCGGTGAGATTGACAACCTCACTGTTTCGTTGGGACAAATTAGTTTGATTGTGTTGTGTGCAGGTTCCACTTCAACAGCACTGTTTCTGGCGCTGTTGGAAACCTTCAGAACTGATTTCTTGCTCCTACTGGTTCGATAACCTTGGTTTCATACTGAGTGAAAACTCGCTGCTGCACCGCTTCATACCTTCCTCTTGGGGTTCCCAACGGACGTGTGCTTTACCGTCATCACAGCGGCGGTCAGGTCTTGAGAGTTCAGATTTGTCCGTGTGTTAGGGAATACCAAACCGGTATTCTCATTGGCGGTGGCACCCAATGTAATATTTCCTAACTCTATAGGGGTATAATCGGAAATTAAAAAAACGTACCAACCATCAACTTTAACTATATTATATAGTAGAGATAAGTAGTATAGATAAAGATAGTATTAGTTAGTGGTTCACTTCTTAATGATTGCGCCGTGTAAAAAAATGTGTGTCTGCCAGTACCAGACGCCGTGCTGCATCTCACGTTTGATGTCACCGTCTTCGTCGGTGCTGTTAGGTCCCACGCAAAGCGTTTTTTATTAAGTTTCTAAATGTCTTCGTGAACCTGAAAGACGAATATTAACAAGAACGCATTAGCACAAGGAGATCACAGGCATCATGTTCAACATGATTCTTGAAAACCCATAGCCCAAGGAGCTCCATCATAGGTGTCGAAACAGACTTTTGACTTCACAACACGAACTCTGGAAATTAACAGACCGACAGTAGTAATTATTTTTTCCACAGTTTTTGTAAATAAGAAAAAAGAGAGGGAGAATTTGAGTTAGAAAGGAAAATTTGCGGGGTGCCGTGAGACCCATGAATCTATAAATGGAAACATATTAATTTGACATATCGGCTATAAATGCAAGCTTATAAGCTCTTCGTTCTTTTGAGAAGTAGTAATTATTTCGTGTATTTGTTTGGATAAAAAGTGATATTTAGTTGACAACAAAAGTGTTTTGATATTTAGCTGACTGTAAAACTACGTTAAAGTGGTGATTTGCAGAGGACCAACGCCGCGGCCGGCGTGCCCAAAACGGCGTTTTCCGTTATATATTGCGTTGTTATATCACTTCTATGACTAGTTGCTTTGCATTTTATTTATGGCATTCCTAAGTGCCTCTTTGATTCACAGGATATGATATTCGCAAGAATTCTAAAAGATTGAATTCTTTGATATTCTAAATGATTGAATTTCCTATCCTGCAAATCAAAAGGCGCTTAATGAGTTAACTCTTATGTAGTTTTAATATGTTATATATGAATATGAAAATTCTAATGCACCACGTGTTGAACAAAATGAAATATAGCAATGTGAAAACAATTTCTAGAAAAATTATACAAAATATGCCGATAAACAAATTTTGTACCTGCTATGTGCATTGTCTTTTAAAAGAGAAAAAATGTGGCTACACAACGCTACTCTAACTTATGCTTGGAAAGATATTTCCATCTAGATAAAATTCTCCAGTGAGATCGAGAAAATATCTCCCATGAAGTATATTTTATTCCATAAGTTCAATTGTAAATATGCTAAAGTTATTTTCTGGAAACCTTCAAAACCATCAAGTAATATAAATTTATTGTTTAAAAATTCTTGTGGAACACCTTTGGGCCCAACACCAATATTGTTTAGTGAAATATATATTTCATTATTCTTATCCAACTAAATGTATCAGTCTTGATCTTCAAGTTAATTACATATGAATATCGAAACTTGGAATGTCACCTTTGAATTGACGATGCACTTATGAAAATTTTAGTGTAGAACACAAATTCAGCATCCAGAAGTGCAACAGGTAGTTCCCGGTAAAAGCATCCACCTCCAGTCCTTGATAGTTGATAGTTTGATACACATATGCACTGCCCCACTCGTTTGTAGTGAGAGAAACAGAGGAGAGCTGACGTGCAGCCTGGGAGTACTGGGTCGACGGCAAGAAGAATCATCGCGACTTTGGCACCAGGGCGGTGATGTGAGAAGCAGGGAGGTGGTGAGCGAGGGCGCAACGCACCACCGGGAACCAAGGCGGCAAGGCGTGAGCACAGCGGCATGCAGTGGCGTACCCTGAATCGGCAAAATTCGAAGCTGCAGACCCGTCGGCAGGGCTCCAGGTGGATTGGGCCGGCGGCGGCACACATCGGGGCCACGCGCCGGCGTACAAGAGAACAAAGGCACCATGGCGTATTGAAAAGGAGACAACGGCGGCAAATACGCGATTACTTCCAGAAATAATCTCCAGATTGTATCTTCCAGTTGGCCGCTACCGCCGCCGACGGTATCGGTGATGCCCTGCAGGCGAGGCCATGGCAGATAAATCCATTCATCGGAGGGGATCGGTATACGCAAGACTGCCTCTCTCCCAACCTAGGGGCGCCCGCGGGCATTGGAGACGCAGCTAGGAGAAAAACATAACGAACCGATTTTTGGACTTGGCGGTGGCAAAATCATTGTAATTTCTAGAAGACGAAAAGATGTGTTAAGTTGTCAAACATTGGAGCGATCTGGATCGTTGATCAAATAATGAACGGTTGAAATTTAATGTCTCAACACATGTTTGCTCTTTTAATAATAGTATAAATGAGTTGTTAGGTGGGTTTACCCATTAATTTTTAATACCCTGTGGATACAGGTAAGATCCGTAGAACGTGGGTACAGGTTTAGTTACACTCTACCCTCACCCAATGAGGACGCGTGTGCCATCCGCAAGGATTCATGCAACAGGTGCCACGTTCTTGCTACCAGCTGATAATAACTAATGAAGCATGCCATTATAATAGTCGTAGTACACGTATACATTAACATTATCTTCTCCTTAGTTTGGAGTTATCCTCCATATCTCGATCATGGAACTACCAGATTAGCTAGAGGTTGCTTGTTTGACCAGCTGATTGCATATGCATATCTCAACTTGATCAGTACGTAGTCTTGGCTCGTGCGCGCGCGCACTACTAATCTCGCTTCATCTCCCTATAAATACGGCATCCCGGCCTACCGATGCCTATGCAAAGCAACTACTAGAGAAAAGCTAGGCTCTCGATCGGATCAGCATCGTCGTTCATCAGCTGTTGGGAGAGAGACAAGGTCGTCAATTCAACAGGGTGAGTAGTCTGATGAATCTCTAGCTGTAGGTGGTAATTAAGTGCTTCGATTTATACTACAACTTATGAGCTTGTTCGATCGATCGCAGCATGAGCTCCTCGGACCAAGTCGACGACGGCAAGAAGTCGTCGTGGCCGGAGCTGGTCGGGAAATCCATCGAGGAGGCGAAGAAAGTCATCCTCCAGGATAGGCCCGACCTGAAGAACGTGAACGTCCATGCTATCCCCGTCGGCGCCATCATCACCCCCGACATAAGGGATGACCGGGTCCGTATCTTCGTCGACACCGTCGCCGAGATCCCCCGCATCGGCTAGCATTGCTTCACGTTGCTTCAAAAATAAATATCAAATGAAGGCAAAAATGTGTGTGTGTGTGTGTCTTGAGCAGTTACTATGTCTGTAATTCTCTAAATAAACTTTTGTTTTGCGGGTAATTCTCTGAAGAATAAACTACTTATAGCAAGTGACTATGATGCTCTTAGCTCTTTGTCGACTGCTAGTGACTATTATGGATTTGCGGTGGTATTGTTTCGTTTTCATTTATTGTTCGTTTCCAACTCTGGCGCACGTACATCATGGTATTAGACCATATAATCACCTCCAATCTTCAGTTTGTCAATGTATATTCCGAGGCAACAAAGCAGACACAAATCTTTCTGAATTTTTCCAGCCAATGTTGGTGCAACACTTGAAAACAATTCAGGAAACATATATTGGACAACGAGAACATAGGTGGATCTTAGCCATAAGCCAAACAAGCATGGATATACATTCGTGAACACAAATGAATTGGGCCGCGGGCCTCGCTTAATTCCCATTACCGTGGCCTACTCGGTTTCGTAACGATCGCGTTTCCTTTTTTTTAAATTACGACCGCGCTTCCAGGGACGTTTCCTCCGAGTGATCTGATTGATCGCTATGGGGGTGTTTGGTTGCTCGCATGAAAAATGGCAAAATTGCATGAGTTCTAGAACCAGGCTCCCCAGGGCCAGGCCCAGCAGAAACCCTAACGTTTTCGTCTAGCCCCATAGACGTGCGTCGAAAGGGGGTAGGCCAGTGGAGTTTTTTGCTTGGTTGTGTTAGGTTAGGCCATAGGAAGGTGAGAAACCAAAGTCTACCCGAAATCAACACAAGATTCCATCCGGTTCGCCCGAAAGGGGAGTTTTCACCTCTAAGTGCAGAAACTCACTAGAGAGAAAGTGAAGCCGGTGAAGCCGGTCACACCCCGGGGTAGGATATTGCACATTTACAACACACAACACACTTGTATACATATGGTATGGCACAACCAAGGTTTGGATGGGTTTCCGACGCTCCGGGGCCCCGCTTCGGCGAAACCCTGAATCAACCCTAACGTTTTCGTCTACCCCCATAGACGTGCGTCGAAAGGTGGTAGGCCAGTGGAGTTTTTTGCTTGGTTGTGTTAGGTTAGGCCATAGGAAGGTGAGAAACCAAAGTCTACCCCAAATCAACACAAAATTCCATCCGGTTCGCCCGAAAGGGGAGTTTTCACCTCTAAGTGTAGAAACTCACTAGAGAGAAAGTGAAGCCGGTGAAGCCGGTCACACCCCGGGGTAGGATATTGCACATTTACAACACACAACACACTTGTATACATATGGTATGGCACAACCTAGGTTTGGGTGGGGTTCCGACGCTCCGGGGCCCCGCTTCGGCGAAACCCTGAATCCGCTGGAAAAACCCTAACGTTTTCGTCTACCCCCATATACGTGCGTCGAAAGGGGGTAGGCCAGTGGACTTTTTTGCTTGGTTGTGTTAGGTTTGGCCATAGGAATGTGAGAAACCAAAGTCTACCCCAAATCAACACAAGATTCCATCCGGTTCGCCCGAAAGGGGAGTTTTCACCTCTAAGTGCAGAAACTCACTAGAGAGAAAGTGAAGTCGGTGAAGCCGGTCACACCCCGGGGTAGGATATTGCACATTTACAACACACAACACACTTGTATACATATGGTATGGCACAACCTAGGTTTGGGGGGTTTCCGACGCTCCGGGGCCCCGCTTCGGCGAAACCCCGAATCCGCTGGAAAAACCATAACGTTTTCGTCTACCCCCATAGATGTGCATCGAAAGGGGGTAGGCCAGTGGATTTTTTTGCTTGGTTGTGTTAGGTTAGGCCATAGGAATGTGAGAAACCAAAGTCTACCCCAAATCAACACAAGATTCCATCCGGTTCGCCCGAAAGGAGAGTTTTCACCTCTAAGTGCAGAAACTCACTAGAGAGAAAGTGAAGCCGGTGAAGCCGGTCACACCCCGGGGTAGGATATTGCACATTTACAACACACAACACACTTGTATACATATGGTATGGCACAAACTAGGTTTGGGTGGGGTTCCGACGCTCCGGGGCCCCGCTTCGGCGAAACCCTGAATCCGCTGGAAAAAACCCTAACGTTTTCGTCTACCCCCATAGTCGTGCGTCGAAAGGGGATAGGCCAGCGGACTTTTTTGCTTGGTTGTGTTAGATTAGGCCATAGGAAGGTGAGAAACCAAAGTCTACCCCAAATCAACACAAGATTCCATCCGGTTCGCCCGAAAGGGGAGTTTTCACCTCTAAGTGCAGAAACTCACTAGAGAGAAAGTGAAGCCGGTGAAGCCGGTCACACCCCGGAGTAGGATATTGCACATTTACAACACACAACACACTTGCATACATATGGTATGGCACAACCTAAGTTTGGGTGGGGTTCCGACGCTCCGGGGCCCCGATTCGGCGAAACCATGAATCCGCTGGAAAAACCCTAACGTTTTCGTCTACCCCCATAGACGTGCGTCGAAAGGGGGTAGGCCAGTGGAGTTTTTTGCTTGGTTGTGTTAGGTTAGGTCATAGGAAGGTGAGAAACCAAAGTCTACCCCAAATCAACACAAGATTCCATCCGGTTCGCCCGAAAGGGGAGTTTTCACCTCTAAGTGCAGAAACTCACTAGAGAGAAAGTGAAGCCGTTGAAGCCGGTCACACCCCGGGGTAGGATATTGCACATTTACAACACACAACACACTTGTATACATATGATATGGCCCAACCTAGGTTTGGCTGGGTTTCCGACGCTCCGGGGCCCCGCTTCGGCGAAACCCTGAATCAACCCTAACGTTTTCGTCTACCCCCATAGACGTGCGTCGAAAGGGGGTAGGCCAGTGGAGTTTTTTGCTTGGTTGTGTTAGGTTAGGCCATAGGATGGTGAGAAACCAAAGTCTACCCCAAATCAACACAAGATTCCATTCGGTTTGCCCGAATGGGGAGTTTTCACCTCTAAGTGCAAAAACTCACTAGAGAGAAAGTGAAGTCGGTGAAGCCGGTCATACCCCGGGGTAGGATATTGCACATTTACAACACACAACACAATTGTATACATATGGTATGGCACAACCTAGGTTTGGGTGGGTTTCCGATTCTCCGGGGCCCCGCTTCGGCGAAACCCCGAATCCGCTGGAAAAACCCTAACGTTTTCGTCAACCCCATAGACGTGCGTCGAAAGGGGGTAGGCCAGTGGAGTTTTTTGCTTGGTTGTGTTAGGTTAGGCCATAGGAATGTGAGAAACCAAAGTCTACCCCAAATCAACACAAGATTCCATCCGGTTCGCCCGAAAGGGGAGTTTTCACCTCTAAGTGCAGAAACTCACTAGAGAGAAAGTGAAGCCGGTGAAGCCGGTCACACCCCGGGGTAGGATATTGCACATTTACAACGCACAACACACTTGCATACATATGGTATGGCACAACCTAGGTTTGGGTGGGGTTCCGACGCTCCGGGGCCCCGGTTCGGCGAAACCCTGAATCCGCTGGAAAAACCCTAACGTTTTCGTCTACCCCCATAGACGTGCGTCGAAAGGGGGTAGGCCAGTGGAGTTTTTTGTTTGGTTGTGTTAGGTTAGGTCATAGGAAGGTGAGAAACCAAAGTCTACCCCAAATCAACACAAGATTCCATCCGGTTCGCCCGAAAGGGAGTTTTCACCTCTAAGTGCAGAAACTCACTGGAGAGAAAGTGAAGCCGGTGAAGCCGGTCACACCCCGGGGTAGGATATTGCACATTTACAACACACAGCACACTTGTATACATATGATATGGCACAACCTAGGTTTGGGTGGGTTTCCGACGCTCCGGGGCCCCGCTTCGGCGAAACCCTGAATCAACCCTAACGTTTTCGTCTACCACCATAGACGTGCGTCGAAAGGGGGTAGGCCAGTGGAGTTTTTTGCTTGGTTGTGTTAGGTTAGGCCATAGGAAGGTGAGAAACCAAAGTCTACCCCAAATCAACACAAGATTCCATCCGGTTCGCCCGAAAGGGGAGTTTTCACCTCTAAGTGGAGAAACTCACTAGAGAGAAAGTGAAGTCGGTGAAGCCGGTCACACCCCGGGTAGGATATTGCACATTTACAACACACAACACACTTGTATACATATGGTATGGCACAAACTAGGTTTGGGTGGGGTTCCGACGCTCCGGGGCCCCGCTTCGGCGAAACCCTGAATCCGCTGGAAAAACCCTAACGTTTTCGTCTACCCCCATAGTCGTGCGTCGAAAGGGGATAGGCCAGCGGACTTTTTTGCTTGGTTGTGTTAGGTTAGGCCATAGGAAGGTGAGAAACCAAAGTCTACCCCCAAATCAACACAAGATTCCATCTGGTTCTCCCGAAAGGGGAGTTTTCACCTCTAAGTGCAGAAACTCACTAGAGAGAAAGTGAAACCGGTGAAGCCGGTCACACCCCGGAGTAGGATATTGCACATTTACAACACACAACACACTTGCATACATATGGTATGGCACAACCTAGGTTTGGGTGGGGTTCCGACGCTCCGGGGCCCCGCTTCGGCGAAACCCTGAATCCGTTGGAAAAAAAATCAAAGTTCCCGTCTACCCCCTTGACCGAAGCCGAGAGGGGTAGGCCAGTGGACTTTTTTGCTTGGTTGTGTTAGGTTAGGCCATTGTTGAAATAAAAACACACATATACCCCAACTCTTGCGAAGATCCCCCCGTTTGCTCGATGTGGGAGTTTCCAACTATATGCCAAAAAACTCGCTAAGGAAACAGTGATGCTCGTGAAGCCGGTCACACCACGGGGGCAGGATAAATTGAGTCATATATTTAATATTTATGTTGTAGGTGTATATTACATGTGTTGTTTTTATTTATTTTACATGTATATGTTGTAGGGTCGGGTTCCGGAATACTCAAACCGTTATTTTGTGTGGGTGGGATACCGTAATTGGGCGGGAAATGGTAGATCCAATATATATATAAATTATACCTACATTAAATATTATAGATCCAATTTATATATAAATTATACCTACATTAAATATTATAGATCCAATTTATATATAAATTATACCTACATTAAATATTACATAGAGAAATAAATAAATCTAAATTAATTTATAATTAGTTGGAAAAAAACAATTATACTCCGACGGCCTTTTATACGCCGACGGTAGCCGTCGGCGTCTCAGGGCAGCAAAAGTCCTCCCGTTTGCGCACCGTCAAGGATGGCGTTATACGCCGACGGCCCTTTGTACGCCGACGGCTGCCGTCGGCCTATATAGTGCTACGCCGACGGGGTTCGCTACGCCGACGGCCGCGTTCCTGGCTCCCCGATCTCGCCTTATACGCCGACGGCCCCGACATTTGGCCGTCGGCGTATAATCAGGCCGTCGGCGTCTTGTGGCTTTCCTGTAGTGCACGAAGCCACCGGCAACCCATAAGGACCAGCCAGCGGTCGATATATATGATCGCTGCACCAATGGTCTGCATTTCCTGCTACGGCGCGGCGATGTACAATTGCACTTTTTTAATATCTAGCATTCTGATGACATTGTGAAAATGTACTGCTGTAGTTTATCAGGAACTTGTCAACTACTCAACATGACTTTGTAATTTGGATGCATTTCCTATTTGTCACCTAAGTTCTTTCAAACAGAGTTAAAGCATTATATTCCATCAGGTGAAATTATGGCACATCACATGGCGAATTTGGTTGGTACCTCGTGCATGCAAACTAATTTAGCTTTCTCTAGCATGGTACGTGAAGCAACCACATAAGGAACTCAATATAAAAAAAAACTGCATGAAAATATTACTTGATCTACATGTGTTCTCTTACCGCCTCGCGGCGCATGATGAGCAACCTTGACCAGACTACTTGACTCGTCCAACTAGCTTGTATCCAAAACTGTTTGAAGTTGCATTTTTCCATTTTCGAGGAAAGTGCAATCTGTATCGAAATTTTGGTTGGAGATGCATTTTTTTTAAATGCAACTCATATTGAAAAAAGGCGAAATCCCAATCGCGCACAACTCCGTCGTGAGTTGCGTCCAACGCCGATGAGGAAGCTCACAACCATACGATTAAACATGACATATAAGGGAAGGGTGATTAGTTTTGTTGCACGTTGCAACTCGCAAGCATGACTGCCGTTTCCAATTAACTTGTTATATACTCCCTCCGTCCAATAATATCCGTCTCAAGTTTGCTAAAAAGTGGATGTATCCATACATGTTTCATGTCTAGATACATCCACTTTTTGACAAATTTGAGACAATTATTATTGGACGGAGGGAGTATATCCAAACTCTCCAACAAGTATCATTTCGTTCCTGATCTCATTTCACCCTCTTTCAAGTCTGGATGGCGCCACAAAGCGAGTTTGGGTTCCGACCTGTCTCACTGTTCTACCTTGATCGGTTGGTGGATGGATAGCAGGAGGGATGACGGGAGATTTCTTTGGGACATTCTTGATTCATTGAGATCAACAGTGAACCCAATTAACATGCTAGTTGTGTATGATGGTCCTCCTGGCATTATCATCATCTAGTCATCTCCAAAGCAAGGATTACTGGGATGGACGGGATACGGTGGTACTCCCTCTGATCCCAAATAATTGTTGCCAATACACCATGGAGTTGTACCTCCATCGTTAATTCCCGCGACTGGTAAAACGGATCGGACGGAGTAGTTTTTTTTTGTAATCTTTAGCCTGATGGGATTTCCGATGCGTCGGTGTGGGACTTCGGGCCGAAGAAGAATACACTACTGGGCCATAAACCGTAAGAACTAATCGAAACTCAACATGGTCACAAGCGAAGAACTGGCTCACGTGGGTGCAGGTTTCTGTACACACCGCGCAGGAGGCGTGACAACAAGAGAGAAAAGAAGAGTTGATCATCAAGTGGGCTCGTGACTTGCGCCAAGTTGGTTTTTGGCCCAACGAACGAAGTTCGTCTCCCAAACTGAATACTACTCAGTTTCGTAGTGCCCGCGTTTCCGTCTCATCCTCCGATGGATCGATCGCAGTATATATGTGATGCGCTGCGCTCACCCAAACCAAACCGCACCACCGCCACCCACGACGACGATGATGCAGATCTTCGTGAAGACCATCACCGGACATACTCTCACGCTTGAGGTCGAGAGCAGCGACACGCTCGACAGCGTCAGGGCCCAGATCCAGGACAAGCAAGGAATCGTCGCCTCCGACGACACCGATCAGCTGCCGTCTCTCGTCGTCGCCGGGAAGCAGCTAGACGAGGAGGATGGCCGGACGCTGGCCGACTGCGGCATCTCCAAGGAGTCGACGCTGCACCTCGCGCTAGGCCTCCGTGGCGGCGGCTACCGGCAAAAGTGTTGGTACCCCTGCATCGACCCCAGCCTCCGATCGCTTGCGCTCAGCTACAACGAGAACAAGATGGTCTGCCGCAAGTACGTGCGCGGATATATACATGCAAGCTCTGTTCGATTTTTTCATCTCAGCCGTTCTGACATACAGTAATACCTTCTTCTCTCTGCCGCCATTGATTCATATATATAGGTGCTATGCACGTCTTCCTCCGAGATCTACCAACTGCCGCAAGAAGAAGTGCGGCCACAGCAGTAAGGTACGTAGTTTTCTCTCTTTCGACTACCAAGATTTTAGTGCCCGTAACACCGTACCTATGATCTCATGATTTTTTTTTATTCAGCTGAGGCAGAAGAAAAAGTTTTCAGGATGATGATACCAAACATATCCAACCTGCCTCCCAAAAGGACCGATGCATGGATATGCTTCCCCTGCACCAATTATGGCATCGTGCCTTATAAAGACTATGTAAATTAGACCTTTTCTTTTTTATCAAGGGAATATATTAATATTAGGAATATACCAATTATATCCGAATTCTGCACCAACATAATGTTAAAAACTAGTCCAGACATCAAAGATGCACACAATTAAAAGAAAAAAAAGAAATAAAAAAGACCCCTTTATATTGATCAATCTCTAGCAGTAGTCAGATCCAAATTATCAATACAACACGCAAAACTATAGAAAATGTTCTAATTTAAAATTATGAGAGAACACTCGTTGATATTCACAGGTGTGTGGTTTGATACCTTTGTCGTTCTACGGTTACATTCAGAAAAACACAAGATTGTGTCGTAAAAGAAGAAAAAGTTTGAAGATATAGAAGATTAGCTCGTTTTTTATATTTCTTTTTCTAATCGTTATACTCAACTCATGTATCTCTACCATGTACTATTCGCTACTATAATATATGACATGATATTTATTGTCAAAAAATAAATTTTCAACAAAAAGCGACACACTCAATAAGAGAATAGTGCATACGCACCATCGTCGTCCAGTTACATATTCTAAGTTTTCTCCCAGTAGAAGATCCAAACTCTGCGAACAAGAATTCCAACAAGAAAAATGTCTCTATCAGGTACAACCAATGACGGGAGAAGAGGTCGTCCTTGGCGGAAGGAAGGCGAAATAAGCATATCGAGTTGCTGAGTACTTGCTCCGAGTATATCTCGTTCGATTATCTCCGTCCTCGTTATGGTGAGTGATGCTGGAACCCTAACCGTGCGATTTTGGGTGTATTTTTGCAATTGATTTGTACGCCTTCTAATATGTCCATCGTGTTGTTGTCTAGGGTTTGCAAGGATTCGGTGCAGAAGGATTAGCCTTTTTTTGAGTTTGAATTGGTGAACCCTAATGCCCATATCGGTAGTTTGTTGTTACTGATAGATGTCGCGCTGCTCCTGCATTTTGAGTGGCCGTACGTGGCTCTTTGTGCTGATTGAATCCATCATGTATGATGAGGCTGTAGTGCTTTTGCTATCTGGTAGATATGGGGAGTTTGTAGTTGGTCGGATGTATTTTTTTGCATTGTTTTATAACATATGGGACATTTTGAATGTATTTTTATGCAGATTTTTTGTGTTTTGTTCATACAGCCATGCACTTAATAACTATTTGTTCTGCTTTGTTTTGATGTATACAATGTGCATTTATTTTTTCAGGGTTTTTATACCTTATCCCGGTAGTTATTGTGTATGCAGATATAGTTTAAATCTATATGATTATGATGTATTTTTTTGTATATTCATGTAATTTATCTAACCTGTGGATGTAGTTAGTTTGTCAAGTGCATATAATTTATATAACAGGCTGTCACTTTCCGAACTTTTTCGGGATGAATTTTCTAGATTTTAGGATGTAGTTTCAGCTTGTCAATTTCCCAACTTGTTAATTTTGAAATTATTTCGGAATGTAGTTTCTTAAGTCGAGGATCTAGTGTTGCGTGTAGTTTCATAACTTGCTATAATTTGTGAGCGTTTTCGGGATGTTCCTTTTGATGTCCGAGCTATAACTTCAGCTTCCTTGCATGTTCTTTTTATAACTTGTTAGCTTCTAAACTTTTTCGGGATGTATTTTCTGAAGTCCGGGCTGCAGTTTCAGCTTGTTGCATTTACTTTATATAACTAATTGGTTTGTAAACTTTTCCTGGTGTAGTTTTTGAAATATGTCATGTAGTTTCAGCCGTAGCCCGAAGTTTTCGAAATGTACACTGCCCAGTTAAAATGCATGTGGTTCCATAAAGCGTTACTTTTGCAATGGCATCCACTAAAGTTTGCGAGACATTGTTTGCTATAGTTTTTTTCCTCTAGATGTAGCTCCTGCATATTGCATATTATATTAGACACATCTTTTTTGTATCTTCTATCCTAGCTTTGTTACATGTATTTTTTCTTGTCAACATTATTTTTGCTTTTGCACTTCTACATCATAAGCATGGATGGATGCAGCAATGAGGGAGAATTGCTCAAGTTTCATATATGGGATTCATAACCCAGTTTGATCTTTCTTTTGCCAAACTAATACATAAGTGGCGGTTGGATCAAACTGATATACTTTAACTATCAGGCTTACAAGATTTGTACGTTGCCACGAGGAAGACCTCAGAAGGGATTTTGGGTGGTTCTCGAGGAGTGTGTTGCTGCTGCGTGGCGCTCTACGGCTGGCCTGTCAAGTGCTGCACCGGTGTTTTGTTTGATTTACCGTTGTCGTCGAGGAGGAGGTCGACAGCGCCGCCCTATTCGGTTGGAGGTCACCGGAACCCCGTTCTCCCCTGTTATTCAGTTGGAGAAGGTCATGATCACCATCGGCTAGGAAAACAATGGCACACTCCCCAGCATGTAAGCTGCACAATGTTCCTTGTTGATTCAGTTCGTCGAGTGATTTTTTTTCTGTTGAATCAAATCCCTGCATTCGATGATTTTCCATGCAAGAAAATGTCAAAAGTATAGCTATAGTTGGTTGAATAAATGTGCAGATGATTTAATATTCATGCGTATATGTTGACCGGCGTTGAGTACCTGACACGATTTGCTAGCACCGTCATACCCCTAGTAAATCTAAAATTTGTACTATCTATTCCTGTTCTACTAAATTTGGCATGCTGAGTACTTCTATATTATTGTAGTAATGCATGGCCACTGATAATCCGATGCTACTGTCAAAGTAGCATGCTATTTGTTCGCTGGCTAAATTTGTATAAATTACATTTGGCTGGCGCAAAAGAATGTTGGATGGTACGAGTTAAGCAAAGGTGAATTAAGGTTGGCTGGGAACGGTAGATCTTTATTTGGAGATGTGTAACCTAATGTTCCTGCAGGAATAACAACAGTTAGTCTGAAATGCTTTTTTTATAGCTCTTACATGTACTTTCTGCAGCTATTAAATATTCCTGCAATATATTTTTGCATGCTAAACTACAGTGATTTTCTAACATGAATTCTTTGATCTTTTTCCACTCCAGCCAAAAACAATATGTACAGTTTGCATGGTCTTTGAAGCCAATACATGGAAATCTTCAATTCGGCAGGGCAAAAAAACATCTAGATGTACATCTGGATATCACAAATGTCCACGGTTTTGGATCTTGTTCGTATCTTTCCGGAGGTACATGCAACCTGGATATCAAGCACAAGTTTCACACATGTTCTTGATTTTAGAATCTCGAAGTTCTTTTAACATATATATATCAAGAAGTTACATGTGGGGTGAGAGCGGGTAGTACCAGAGGAGAGATCCATCTTGATGCATTAACCAGCGAATCCCTGGTGAATCAGTGATTTTGTCTGTTGTTTTCCGCCAGATGTGAGAAACAGTTGTTGGGCATGTTTTTAGTTCAATAATCCTGTGCACTAATGAGGCAGGAGGACGAAAAAATATGCTTGCTTTTTTTGTGTGTCTTACTGTGGATGTACGAAAGTGAGTTTTACATGTTTTTTTCCTCGCATGTTTGGATCTGGGAAAGCAGTCAGAGCAGAGGTGGGGGATGATTTTCGTCCAGCACGTACTAAGAACACATGGAGGAGACTAACCTTTTCTGTGTCACATGCGAATGACTCAGGGGTAGAAATTACTCTACGGAAGGAGTGGAGGGAAAGTGGGGACCGCAACTTTCTATTTTCGGAACACGCGTCACGTGGTTCCTGTTTTTTCCTTTTTTAGGTGGGGCACTGCGGAAGACTATACAGTGGCTAAATTGCCATGGTATCTCTTATTAACCCAAATTAGGAATTGTGTCTATATAAAATCTATAACTTATATCGAAGATATCCAAGATTGAAACCAAATACATTCCTATTTATGTTCATCAACTTCAGAAGTACTTAAATTCATAAGATAATGCAGAAAAATCAAAGTTTATACACAATAGTCATTTATAAGTATTGTCGGTATACAGCAAAGTGGGGACATGAAAGATAGCAAATAAAAAATACAATTGCATGGTGACAAACTAGACTTGGCAAGAAGTAAAATCTTATCTCCAATGGAGAGAAAAAACGAGTGTGTGTTATTCCATGGCTGCGAGTAGCGGACGTCGGGCGTCTGATCGCATGCGCGCACCCGTCTATGAACCGAGCTTCAGACATCACCGACACGTAAGATTTTGTAGAGCACGTCGCGTAGAGTGGAGACCACTTTTTAGCGCAGTTGCCATTTCCCATTCCTCTCTCTCTCTCGTCCCGGTGAATTCCCCACCACATCCTCTATGTATCCTCACGATTCCTAGGGTTAGCTAAAATATTGACAGGGAGCGATGCTTGGGCGACCGGCAAGTGGTGCTCGGGGATATATACTCGGCAGAAATTGTGCGGCGTTGCGGCCGCGTGGGGCGCGTGACAGATGGAAGGCAAGGACGAGCCGGCCGAGTGTACATGGCGGGATGTGTGGCCGAATGCAACAACGGACATCATTGCATGAGGGACACATGCACGCGGTCATAAGGTCCGATATCGGAGCCCTCTTTAGAGCATCTCCAAGCATGGTAGTTATATTCTCCCTATACGTCCGGGCGGACAGCCCGGATGCGTTTTGGGCTTTTTTAGTCCACCCAACGGCGGCCCCAAACTCTCCCCAAACGTCCGGGCTGTCCGGCTCCCCCCAAAGCCAGCCCATATGTAGGGTGGGTTTGGGGGCGCCCGGACGCGCCCGGACGCGTCCGCCACGTCGGATCTGGCAAGGCGGGCCTACCCCAAATTTCCATCTAAAACTCCGGCGCGCCGGCCACTTCCACTTTCCCCTTCTCCGCCTCCATTTCCCGCCGGCCAATTTCATTCCTCCCGCCCCATCCACCTGCAAATCCGATGGAGGCGACGGAAGGAATCGATTTGACCGAGAACGGCGCCTCCTCCCAGTCCGTCGAGCAAGCGGGGGCCTCGGTGCTGAAGCCGGAGACCATCGCGCGGCGGACGCGGCGCCGCAGGCAGCGCCTCCGCGAGCTCGCGGCGGAGAAAGCGGCGCTGGAGGCTATGTCGGAGACGGAGGCGGAACGGATAGCGAACGCGGAAACGCAGGGCGACGAGCCGGAGTTGTCCACGCCCGTGCCCGTCGTCCGGCGTCCTACGCAGGTTCCGCATTTCCCCGCGCCGGCAAGGAGGTCGACATCCTCCACGACGAACCCGGCGGAGGATGCGGGCAACATCTTCCACCCGGATGAGTACCCGTCGCAGGTTCCGCCGACGCAGGAGAACGAGATGATGGGCGAGTCTCCGCCGCCCATCAACCTCTTCCATCCCAATTGGAGTTGATGAGGAAGATGGGCCATCCGAAGGTGGAGGTGGCCGGAAGAGGATGATGATGGGGAAGAAGTGGGAGAAGGACCGGGTGGCACGAGACGGCGCCGCCGCGAAGATGTCCACCACATGGAAGGACATATTCGAGAAGAAAGATGATGCCATGCAAAAGTGGGAGAAAGAAAGGGAGGACAAGAAGGCCGAGAGGTATGACGCCTTCTTGGCTTTGCAAAAGGAGAGAATGGAGTTTGACCGCATCCGGCTCAAGGAGAGGTTGGACATTGAGAGGGAGAAGTTGACCGTGGCGAAGGAGGAGGCTTGGTTGAAGCTCCAATTGGAGCAAAAGAAGATAGCCAATGCCTATGAGATGGAGCAAAAGAGGATGGCGGATGCCTATGCCATGGAGCATGAGAAGAACATGATCGCAAGAAGTATGGAGGAACAAAAAATCATGTTCCAAGACGTTTCACTCTTGGATGAGGCAAGCGCCAAGTGGATCCTCATGATGAAGAAGAAGATCTCCGACCGTGACATCGGCGTTGATGGCTCCGGTGGATCCGCCCCTTCATCCGCCCCTTGATCCGCCCCATAATCCGACTTTTGTATCGGACAACTTGTTAAACTTTCATTCAAATTTGAACTCTATGTCTTGTAATATGATCCGGTATGTATCGGATCGGATCGACGTTGCATGGCTTGCATGGATTTGGGTGTCAATTTTTGTGCATTGTGGTTGTAGGAGCCCAACTATGGGGGTCGTCCGGTCGGTGTCCGCGGACGCGTCCGGGCGCGTCCGGGCGCAGTTTGGGGGCGGATTTGGGGGCTCCGCTTGGAGATGCTCTTAGGAACCTCAAATTCAGAGAGTCATAAGGTGGCTCGTTGCCAAGATGTTATGTGGGGCCAACAATACCAGTGTTAGATTAGTTAGGTAAGTCTAATAAGTAAAGAACACAGATTCGGAGGAATTTTAATCCCGTATGAGGGTTCTCGTCTGTTACCAACTCTGTTAGTCAAATAGTAATTAGTTACAGTCCTTCGTGGTAGCATGGATGTCACTGCTGTTAGTCAAATAATTCTTGCGGAGTATACAAACAAGTACTCCCTCCGTTCGGAAAGGATGTCACAAAAATGAACTATAGATAGACCATTTTTTTGACATCCTTTTCCGAACGGAGGGAGTAAGAAACAAAAAACGATTAGTTCAAATTTCAGAATCGCGCAGGAGGCGCATCAAAAAGAAATAAAAAGGAGTTCATCGGTCAACTGGTTTGGTGACTTGGGCCAAGAGACTAGGACGATGCAGATCTTCGTCAAGACCGTCACCGGAGAGACCCTCACGCTGGAGGTCCAGAGCAGCGACACGATCCACACCGTCAGGACCCAGATCCAGGAAAAGCAAGGGCATGATGATCAGCAGCCATCTCTCGTCTTTGCTGGGAAGCAGCTAGACGACGAGGAGGACGGCAACAAAACGCTGACCAACTACGGTATCTCCAAGGAGTCGACGCTGCACCTCGCGCTCGGCCTCCGCGGTGGCTTCCGTGGCCACAACCACTGCACTACTAGAAACAGGAGCATTAGTCCCGGGTGTAGGGGCCTCTTGTACCGGATTCCCACCCGGGACGCCCGATTTGGGACAAGAGGCCGCCCACTCTAGTCTCGGGTGGCTTACGACCCGGGACTAGAGGGCTCCACGCGGGGCCTGGGCAGAGTGCGTGGCAGAGCACCTCTAGTTCCGGGTGATAATACAACCCGGGACTAGAGATTCTCCCACGTGGCGGCTTCTGGTTTTTTGTTTCCCTATTGAATATTATGATTAATTTTGCAAAATATATGGTTAATTAATTATAAATCAGAAAAATACATATAGCATATCAAAATATTTATAAAAGAAATCTTTATGAGAATTCGATCATTTTTAATTGATTACATGGAGATCACAACCGGGACTAGAGCCCGTCTATTCGATTAATTACATAGAGATCATATAAAACAGGGACTAGAGCCCATCGTCTATTCGATTACATGATCATCGCCGGGACTAGAGCCCGTCTATTTGGTGGCATTGTATTTTCCCTTTAGGTTTATGACATAGTTCATCAAAAATCTCGCAATTTCCTCTTGAATTGGTCGAAAGCGGTCCTTTGGTTGCAGGTTCCTCCGCATTCTATCCATCTATAAAAGAAGGAGATCAATATGAATATCAATCATCATAACAGAAATTATGAATGACACTCAACACAATTGATGGTAATAAAATAAAAATGTGAATATATTTGTTCACTTACTTCTATAAATGTCGATGGGTTCCGCTCAAAGACCTCCCGGCGAATCCACTCGCAGACGTAGTATTCACACAAATTGGTCCCCAGTAGCTACCTTTCACAGTACTTTACGAGAATAGATTTCAATCAAATAATAATCAAGCACGGTATGATGGTATTGAAATTTGAATTAAAGAGATGTGCGAACCTAGCTCGTACTACTTACCTTGGCATTAACAAAACTAAGCTCCTCTTTAAAATCACCAGATGTCATCTTTATGAAATCTTTCCAAATCCTGCCCGACAAACAAATGAATAAATGAGTTATTAATTAGTTACTTGATATCTCAGGAATTGAACAAAAGAGACCGATATAGTACGATAATGATTGAAAATACCCTTGTAGCACATCTTTAATATGTTGGTACTTCTCTTGGGGTCACGCTAATGAGTCGAAGATTTCAACTTTTACATCATCAACTTCAATGATTAGCAGAATGTAATGGTCGCTGCGCACGTTTATATATGTCAGTAACTAATCAGTTACACTTAACATCGAGTAAGCAAAAACTAATGTGTACAATACAGTAACACTCTTACCTGAAGTTGTAAGGAAACAATATCTTCCTTTTATAATCTTGCCTCTTTATGAACCTAAACAAGTTGGCCACTGTTTCCTTGTGGTAGTTCCGTAGCAGATTTTCATTAACTCGGGTTGGGTCAACAAACCCAATCTCATAGATTCTTTTTCTGTCACATTCATCACTCTTCATTCTGCATAATAGCGTAGTGAGCATAATTAGAACATGCAATGACCGAGCTGAGCTATAGACTTTATTTTAGAAAATAAATGAATTGAATCACTTACAGACAATAGGTACTGACGATACTCAAGTCGAGGGCGTCAAGCTAGTATAACTGATTGAGTTCTTCAAGATAAATAGTTAACTCGTCTTTACCATTGAAATGTTCCTTTGTAACTTGCACAAGGAGCACTTTTCGATATAGCTTTGTGACTTCCATGTAAAAGTTATGCAGTCTTAGCATTTGTGTTGGTAGATTCTCGATCTGATCAGGTGGCACTAGAGACTTCCCGTATTCCCAGGTCCATTTACCAGGTGGCATAAGGGAGGGGAGCTCTTCTGCTTCCAGTTGAGAAAGTGAGATACCAAGTTCTGCAGCAAATTCCGCGATGGGTCAGTGTTCACTTTGAGGGGCGGAATTTCATGAAACTTATTGTAATCTTCTGACATGTCTGTCTTGTCCTCCACTCACACGATGTTTCTTTTCCCTGAAAGAACTATGTGACGCTTTGGCTCATCGGCTGATGTATTCGCTTGCTTATCTTTTGTTTTTTTCGGTTTGGTAGACATATCATTCACATAGAAAACCTGAGTCACATCATTGGCTAGAACAAATGGTTCGGTGTCGTACGCAAGATTCTTCAGATCCACTGTACTCATTCCGTACAATGGGCCTACCTTTACCCCGCCGCTTTTCAGGTTGAATCATTTGCACCAGAACAAAGGGAGCTTAAAAGAAGGTCCATAGTCAAGTTCCCATATATGCTCTATGTAACCATAATATGTGACCTTTCGCCCATTGTTGTTTGTTGAATCATCAAAGCGGACACCACTATTTTGGTTGGTACTCTTTTTATCTTGGGCGATCGTGTAAAATGTATTCCCATTTATCTCGTACCCTTGGAAAATCCAAATAGTCGAAGATGGTCCCCTAGACAACAAGTACAGCTCATCTGAGACAGTGTTGACATTGTTGAGATGTGTTTGCAACAAACCGCCAAAATTCTCCATGTGTTCCTTTGTAATCAAGGAGTCATCCATCCCCGGATTGTTGGAGCGTACAATATTCTTGTGTTTCTGGATATACGGAGCCACCAAACTGGAATTATGTAGAACTGTGTAGTGTGCTTGTGTGAAAGAATGTCCGTCCCTACATATTGTTGATTTCCTTCCTAGAGTGTCTTTTCCACTCAGTCTCCCCTCATATCGCGATTCAGGAAAACCAATCGGCTTAATATCAGGAATAAAGTCAACACAAAACTCAATGACCTCCTCTGTTCCATAGCCTTTGGAGATGCTTCCTTCTGGCCTAACACGGTTATGAACTTCTTCAAGACTCCCATGAACCTCTCAAAGGGGAACATATTGTGTAGAAATACAAGACCCAGAATGATAATCTCTTCGACCAGGTGTACTAGGAGATGTGTCATAATATTGAAAAAGGATGGTGGGAACACCAACTCAAAACTAACGAGACATTGAACCACATCCTTCTGTAGCCTTCCTAGAATGGCTGGATCGATTACCTTCTGCGAAATTGCATTGAGGAACGCACATAGCTGAACAATGGGTAGTCGAACATTTTCCGGTAGAAGCCCCCGCAATGCAACCGGAAGCAATTGAATCATAAGCACGTGGCAGTCATGAGACTTTAGGTTCTGGAACTTTTTCTCTGCCATATTTATTATTCCCTTATATTCGACGAGAAGCCAGATGGGACCTTCATACTGCTCGGGACTTCAAAAAATATCTCCTTCTCTTCTTTGGTAAGAGCGTAGCTAGCAGGACTTAGACGTCCTTTATCCGTATTCATTGGATGCAGGTTGTCTGGGTCTTTCATATGTTGCTGGTCCTGCCCTGCTTCCGGCGTATCTTTTGTCTTCCCATACACGCCCAAGAAGCCTAGCAGGTTCACGCAAAGATTCTTCGTCATGTGCATCTGATACATCCAAAACGTATCTACTTTCCCGAACACTTTTGCTATTGTTTTACCTCTAACTTGTGTGTTTTGAATACAACTAATGCGGACTAACGCTGTTTTCAGCAGAATTGCCCTGGTGTCTTGTTTTTGTGCAGAAAGTCAACTTTCGGGAAAAACACCAGAAAAGATCGCAAACCTCCTATTTTACCAGAAGACTCACGGAGCCAGAAGGGGAGGCAGAGATGGGCCACGAGTGGCCCAAACCACATGGTGGCGCGGCCTGGGGCCCACCGCGCCAGCCACTGAGGAGGGCGACTCGGCACCTCCCCGAGTCCCCCTTTCGACTACTTAACCCTCTCTGACCTAAAACGCGAGGGGGTCGTCCACTTCATCCAGAAACATCACCGTACGCCGCCGCCATCGCGAAACCTATTTCGGGGACCAGAAACTCCGTTCTGGCACTCCGCCGGGACGGGGAATTGGAGGAGATCATCGCCATCATCATCACCGACGCTTCTCCATCGACCATCCATGTTTCCCCCATCCATGTGTGAGTAATTCCCTGCTGTAGGCTGAGGGGGATGGTAGGGATTGGATGAGATTGTTCATGTAATAAGTTATAAGATCATTAGGGCATGGTGCCTAGTATCCGTTGTTAGTACTTATTGATGTTGTTGCAACTTGTTGAGCTTAATGCTTGTCACTAGGGCCCGAGTGCCATGATTTCAGATCTGAACATGTTATTGTTTCATAATGATATGCACTGTTTATTGATCATACCTGCAAGTTGTATACACATATTGTTGTCCGGAACCCGAGGTCCCAAAGTGACAATAATTGGGACAGCCGAGGGGAATGGCTGCGATGTGAGGATCACATGTGTTCACGGCGTGTTAATGCTTTGCTCCGGTACTTTATTAAAAGGAGTACCTTAATTACCAGTAGATTCCCTTGAGGCCCGGCTGCCACCGGCTGGTAGGACAGAAGATGTTGTACAAGTTTCTCATTGCGAGCACGTACGACTATATACGGAACACATGCCTATGTTTACTTAGTACTTGGATGCTTTATCATTATTATCTGCAATGCCTATGTCTTGATTATTATATGAGCTATCTTATCCATGCAGCGCCCGTTCATCCATCCCTATGCCTACAGTGTTTTAATCCTACTGTTTACTGCAATCACTACTGCTGTCTCTATTTACTGCTGCTATTATTTCACCGCTACTACTGCTATAAAACTGTTGCTACTGATAATCTGTGTCGAGCAAGACTATTCACAGGTGCAGCTGAATTGACAACTCCGCTGTTAAGGCTCTCAAGTATTCTTTGGCTCCCCTTGTGTCGAATCAATAAATTGGGTTTTACTTCCCTCGAAGACTGTTGCGATCCCCTATACTTGTGGGTCATCAAGACTATTTTCTGGCGCCGTTGCCGGGGAGCATAGCTTTATTTGTGAGTTCACTTGTGATCTATATTGCTCGCTGAAATTTATTCATCATGGGTAAAGCTCGTGATGAGAGGGTCCGTGTATTGCCATCCACTACAAGAAAAGGTACGACACTTAGTACCTCTGCTGCTCTTGACTCACCATCTGTATTGAGTCAACTTGTTACACCACCACAATCTTCACGTGTTGGTACTACTGCTGAATCTGAAATTGCCTCTGATAATGTTGATGATGCTTCTACTGTGATTGATGAGAATATTTCATTAGGTCCACTTTTAGATGCTGCTATTGCTAAGTCTAAACAACTTGAAAATACTAGAACACCTAATGGAAGTCCTACTACTCCTGTTTATTCACCTGAGTTAAGGGATTATACTTGTGATGATGATCCTGATGAAACTTATGTGGAACTTGATGATGATTTTATTGATAAATGTAATGCTACTACTGGTGCAAGTAATATGAGAAATTTTCTTGCACAACATGCTGTTAAATACAAGTTGTCACCTGATCCTAAGTTTGCCACTTCTCCTATAAACATTAAAGATAAGGATTATGATTTTTCTCTTGATTTATCTCATATATCTATTGTTGAGAAAACTCCTTTTTGTGGCACTAAGAGTGAAAGTGCTGTAGAGCACATGAATGAGCTCTCTACTTTGAGTGGCTTATTTTCTGATGATATTAAGAAGCGTAGCTATTTTGTTGCTAAGATTTTTCCTTTCTCATTAAAAGATGATGCTAAAGCTTGGTATAACAACTTGTCTCCTGGTTCTATTACTAGTCCTACTGGTTTGCTTGATGTTTTCTTTCAGAAATATTTCCCTGCTAGTGCTCAACATGATGCTTTGCAGAGAATTTATAACTTTGACCAGGAAGATGAAGAGAAACTTCCAGAGGCATGGACAAGGTTTTGCTCTCTTATCAGAGCTCGGCCTGGACATGATTTGGAAAAGCATGATCTACTTGATATATTTTACAGTGGACTAACTATTGAATCTAGAGCATATCTGGATAGTTGTGCTAGTTGTGTTTTCAGGAAAAGAACCCCTGAAGAAGCTGAAGAATTATTGGCTAAAATCAGCCAGAATTATGATGATTGGACTCTACCTGCGCCGACCCCCACACCTACACCGACACCAATATCAAAGAAGAGGGGAGGTATGATTGAATTGAATGATGAAACAATGAGGGAGGCCAAGAAGACTCTCATTGAGAAGGGTATTAAATCTGAAGATGTGAAGAACCTTCCACCTATTGAAGATTTGTGTAAGCCAATTCCTCATCCATCCATAATTGAGGTTCACTCTCTCCACAGGTTCGATGAAGGAGATATTCCCTACTCTAAACCACCTGATCAATGCTTAGATGAATTTGATAATTATGTTATTAAGCAAGATAATTTTAATATGAGAGTAGAGAATCATTTGCATGAAAACTCTCAGCTATTAGTAAGTTGCATGATATTGTGGAGAGAACCTCCAATGATGTTAAGATGCTTATTAAACATTTCCATATGGTTCAAACTCAAATTGATCAACTCACTAAAGTGCAACAAGACATGTTAGCCAATGCTTCTAAAGAAAAATTAAAACCTGTCTATGTTAGCACTAGAAGTGGAGCTCATACTCAGGATCCTTTATATCCTGAGGGACATCCTAAAAGAATTGAACAAGATTCTCAACTAGCTGAAAATCCAGTTTCTCCTTCTAAGAAAAAGAAGAAGAAGAAACATAAAAATGTTGTAGAATCCTCTGAAACTGTTAATGATCCTAATAGTATATCTATCTCTGATGCTGAAACTGAAAGTGGTAATGAACTTGATAGTGATAAGGATAAAAATGATGCTCTTGATAAAGAAGTTAGTGAAAAGGAACCTGAAAAGCATACTAAAAACACAAAGTACACTAAGGAAGACTTCATTGCTAAGAAACATGGTAATGAAAGGGAACCTTGGGTTCAAAAGCAAATGCCTTTTCCAACTAAGAAACTAAAATCAAAGGAAGAAGAACATTATAATAAATTTTGTGAATGGATGAAACCCTTGTTCTTGCAAATTCCTTTGACTGATGCTATTAAATTGCCTCCTTACTCAAAGTATATGAAAGATATTGTTTCTAACAAGAGGAAAATTCCTAATGAGGAAATTTCTACTATGCTTGCTAATTATTCTTTCAATGGCAAGGTTCCTAAGAAGCTTGGAGATCCAGGTATACCAACCATCCCTTGCTCCATCAAGAATAATTATGTTAGAACTGCTTTATGTGATTTGGGAGCAGGAGTTAGTGTTATGCCTTTTTCTCTCTATAAGAGACTCTATCTTGATAAATTGATACCTACTGATATATCTTTGCAAATGGCTGATAAATCTACTGCTGTTCCTGTTGGCATTTGTGAGGATGTCCCTGTTCAAGTGGCTAACAATTGTTTAATTTTGACTGATTTTGTTGTTCTTGAAATGCCTGAAGATGATAATATGTCTATTATTCTTGGAAGACCTTTTCTAAATACTGCAGGTGCTGTTATTGATTGCAATAAAGGAAAAGTAACTTTCAATGTTAATGATAAAGAACATACTGTTTATTTCCCCAAGAAAGTTGACAAGATTTATGGAGTCAATACCATCTCCAATTTTAAAACTATCAAAGTGGGAAGTATTGATTGCCCTATATATGATCATCAAGAAGGATATCAAAACATTATGATTGGATCCATATCAATACAATACAAGGTAACATGAGTGTTTCATGATGTTTAAATCATTTGTGTCATGTAAATTTATTTGGTGCCAAGACTTGATCAACCTTGTTATCAAATGTATTTGCATACATAAAGAGCTAAACAGCATTTCTTTCTTCAACTTTGTTTTACCTCCTGTAGTGATAATTAGGTTGCAAAAGTTTAGTTGTTTTGAATTTTAAAAATAATTTTTCTGCCCAAGTTTTATTAATTTAAATATCCAGATTTCATGCAAATTGAAAGTTTTCAAAATCTGTAAAAATTATACCATTGGTCCTATTTTTCAAAGAGCATCGTGGGAGTGCCTGGTGCTGACCAAGGGGACCCACCATGGGGTCAAACCACATGGTGGCGCGGCTGCCCCTTGGCCGCGCCAGCCACTGAGGTGGGGCACCCTTGGCCCTCCAGCAGTTCCCCCACCTACCACTTCTTCCTCTTGCATCACTCAGCTCGTTTTTCTCTCTCACACTCGAGTTTTTGCTGTTCTTCCTCGCGATTTCGATCTCTTTGTTCAGCCCATCTCAGCTGCTGAGATTTGGGGCAATTGCTCTCAGGTATGTGACTCCTCCATGTATCCAAGTAGAATTTTGTTTAGTAAGTATACCTTGAGTATTTTGCTGCTGTAGGTGACTTGTTAAGTGAGTATGCATGCTTGTTCTATGTTGATATAATCAGTTTTGATGCATGTTTAGTCCTCTAGCAAGTCCATATAGTAGTTCCCCTCATTTGTATGCTTCAAAATAATTTTTATGATATGTGTCAAAAATTTCAGAGGATGGAGGGAAATGAACACCAACTAAATCAATATGAATTGGTGGTTCCTGAGGTCATGGGGATCCATCGTGAAGAAGGAGTGTTCCATCCTGCTATCCATGCTTGGAATTCATGAGAAGTTCGGGGATCTTGCGTGATTTTCGTACTCTTGTCTCTAATACAGGATTGAGTGATTTTGTAGAGGGAGAACCCTACCAATATGCAAAGCTAACTGTGTCTGTGGTGCAGGACTTTAGATTTGATTGGTCTTCACCTAACCCTATGGTTCACTATAAAATTTACAACAAAAGTGTCCACTTGCCTTTTGATGCTTTTTGTGCAGCAATTAGGGTGCCGCAATGGGGATCACGAGGGAAGATACATGGGCAACCCAAGCATTTGACGGACCTATACGAGGTAATATGTCAAGGAAGAACCTACTCAGATGAAAGTGGTAAAATTCGAAGTATTCAATTTCCATGCATTCGATATTTTGCTTACTTCATCACGAGGTGTGTACTTGCTAGGAAGACTGCAAATAAATTATCCATTCCTGATTTAGCTTTCCTAGCAGCAGCCTTGCAACATGATAAGAGTTATAATTTGGGTGCCTTGATAGCTTTCGCATTGCTGCCAATCGCGAGAAAGGTGGATTTTGTGGAGGACTCATTGCTTCTCGTTTATTAGCTATGCATGGTGTAGTAGCTCTCCCTAATGATTTGCAGCTTTCTTTAGAGAGGCTCGATTTTGCTTCCATGGGGAGGCATGGCTTTGTTACTAGTTGGTCTACTTTGAATAATCTATCTTATGAGGTGCCTTTTGCCAAGAAGGTGAGGTGGAAAATGGTTAAATCTGAGCGAATAGTCGCTTTGCCTGCACCACGTTTGTTTGATCTTGGTTTCAGGAATGTTTGGTCAGTCACCGAGGATGAATTCGATGCATACTTGAGGGAACATGCCCTGCACACAGAGGATGATGGAGAATGGGCGGACGAGGACTCCACTCAGTTTTCCGGGACTGGGGGCTCGCGCCCCTATCCTGGGGATGCTGGACCCTCTGCCTCATCTTCCTCAGCGGAGCCGGATGTTGAGCACGCCCAGTATGACCCGCCGGCTTGGAGTTCCTACCCGCGTTATTATTAGCCTCCACTTAGGCCAAAAGCCTAAGCTTGGGGGGAGGTATATCGACATCTCACTCATTTACATATCATATCTTGTCGATACTTTGTATATCCATGTTGCAGTTTTCTTTCTTTCTTTTTAATTGTTTACCTTTTATTGCTGCATTCCAAAACACAAAAAGACCAAAAATATTTCTGTTGTTTCTCTTCATTTGTTTCTTTAAGTTTCAGTATTAGTTTGCTTAGTTTTAAAATTCGGTTTGTTATTCAAAAATCCAAAAATATTTTGCTTTATTGTTTGTTTCTTTTTGCTCTTGTTTCAAAAACTCGAAAACCCAAAAATATTTGTTGTTTCTTTTTGGTTTTGTATAGTGTTTTCAGAGTTGGACAGCCATCCGTGACTCCGATGGAGCTTGGTTTTCATTCTTATCATTCGAAGCAACACAAGTGAAAAAGCAATAAGGATGATCTACAACAACTCGAGTTGGGGTGAGAGGCTGGTATGAACTCTATTTGTTTTCATTTTTGTACATATACTCATCTATGTGAGCATGCTTAGTTGGTTCATGTGAGGTATATGTCATTTAGTGGATGCTTAGTAGTTCTTGTTCTCTCATGATCGGTCCCAATTTATTAATAGTGGTAGCATGTTATGTTGATGTTTGCTTGCATTGTTCTATTCATAGAGGGTATGACATTGTGGTATCCTCCTCTGAATAATTCATTCGAATTGACTTGGCACATGCTCATGCATGCATATGACTGAAAAACAAAAGTCAATTAAGCCTTGATGATTTATTTTGACTCAGAGTTCTTGTATCACTTTTATGCTCAATTAATTTCATTTTGTCGCAAGCATGATTATGACGGTTATTGCTCTCTTGATTGTCGCTTCCCAGTCTATTGCTAGCCTTCACTTGTACTGAGCGGGAATGCTGCTCGTGCTTCCAAAACCATGAAAACCAAGTTATTCCAAAGTGTCCACCATAAATACCTATGCATGGCATTTCGAACCATTCAAGTAAATTTTCATGTGCTACCTTTAAAACCTTCAAAGTACTTCTCAATTTGTGTCAATGTTTTATAGCTCATGAGGAAGTATGTGGTGTTTTATCTTTCAATCTTGTCATTCAGACTTTCACCAATGGACTAGTGGCATATACATCCGCTTATCCAATAATTTTGCAAAAAGAGCTGGCAACGGGGTGCCCAGTCCCAATTAATTATAACTTTCATCAATAATTCTCTTCACATGTTTTGCCCTGATTTATCAGTAAGCAACTTAATTTGCAAATAGACACTCCTCCATGGTATGTGAATGTTGGAAGGCACCCGAGGATTCGGTTAGCCATGGCTTGTGCAAGCAAAGGTTGGGGGGAGTGTCACCCATAATGAAACTAAAATACATGTGTAAACAAAAGAGAAGAGGGATGATCTACCTTGCTGGTAGAAATAACATCCTTCATGGGAGCCGCTCTTGAAAGTCTGGTTGACAAGGGGGTTAGAGTACCCACTACCATTCGTTGACAACAACAAACACTTCCCAAAACAATTTTGCTTCTGTTTTAAAAATAAAAAGCTCTAGCACATGATAATCCCTGCTTCCCTCTGCGAAGGGCCAATCTTTTACTTTCATGTTGAGTCACCATCCTTTCTTTGAGCACTTTCTCGAGAGCATAGTTGTCATTCTTAGTGTAATGTGCTTGTCCCAGAATGTGGTTAACTGTGATATAACTTTGATGCTTTTATCTTTGATTCTAGTCTTCCCATGAACTTCAGAGGTGCCTGGGCATTTATGTTTTGCTGTACAAAAACGGGCAAGCGAGATACCATCTTATCATATCCTATTATGAGCATTACAATCTTGTGAATTAATATGTTTCATGTTTGTCGCTATTAGTATGTTGGTATCTTTTCATAGTTTACATGCCTATTGAGTGACATTATTTGCATTTGCCTCATCTTGAATTGCCTAAGCATTTGTTCATATAGTGAGAATATATGCATCATATGAAGCAAATGTGTTCGTGAAAGTCTTTTATCGCACTCAGTTGTTAACTGAATTGCTTGAGGACAAGCAATAAGCTAAGCTTGGGGGGAGTTGATACGTCCAAAACGTATCTACTTTCCCGAACACTTTTGCTATTGTTTTACCTCTAACTTGTGTGTTTTGAATACAACTAATGCGGACTAACGCTGTTTTCAGCAGAATTGCCCTGGTGTCTTGTTTTTGTGCAGAAAGTCAACTTTCGGGAAAAACACCAGAAAAGATCGCAAACCTCCTATTTTACCAGAAGACTCACGGAGCCAGAAGGGGAGGCAGATGGGCCACGAGTGGCCCAAACCACATGGTGGCGCGGCCAAGGGGCCCACCGCGCCAGCCACTGAGGAGGGCGACTCGGCACCTCCCCGAGTCCCCCTTTCGACTACTTAACCCTCTCTGACCTAAAACGCGAGGGGGTCGTCCACTTCATCCAGAAACATCACCGTACGCCGCCGCCATCGCGAAACCTATTTCGGGGACCAGAAACTCCGTTCTGGCACTCCGCCGGGACGGGGAATTGGAGGAGATCATCGCCATCATCATCACCGACGCTTCTCCATCGACCATCCATGTTTCCCCCATCCATGTGTGAGTAATTCCCTGCTGTAGGCTGAGGGGGATGGTAGGGATTGGATGAGATTGTTCATGTAATAAGTTATAAGATCATTAGGGCATGGTGCCTAGTATCCGTTGTTAGTACTTATTGATGTTGTTGCAACTTGTTGAGCTTAATGCTTGTCACTAGGGCCCGAGTGCCATGATTTCAGATCTGAACATGTTATTGTTTCATAATGATATGCACTGTTTATTGATCATACCTGCAAGTTGTATACACATATTGTTGTCCGGAACCCGGGTCCCAAAGTGACAATAATTGGGACAGCCGAGGGGAATGGCTGCGATGTGAGGATCACATGTGTTCACGGCGTGTTAATGCTTTGCTCCGGTACTTTATTAAAAGGAGTACCTTAATTACCAGTAGATTCCCTTGAGGCCCGGCTGCCACCGGCTGGTAGGACAGAAGATGTTGTACAAGTTTCTCATTGCGAGCACGTACGACTATATACGGAACACATGCCTATGTTTACTTAGTACTTGGATGCTTTATCATTATTATCTGCAATGCCTATGTCTTGATTATTATATGAGCTATCTTATCCATGCAGCGCCCGTTCATCCATCCCTATGCCTACAGTGTTTTAATCCTACTGTTTACTGCAATCACTACTGCTGTCTCTATTTACTGCTGCTATTATTTCACCGCTACTACTGCTATAAAACTGTTGCTACTGATAATCTGTGTCGAGCAAGACTATTCACAGGTGCAGCTGAATTGACAACTCCGCTGTTAAGGCTCTCAAGTATTCTTTGGCTCCCCTTGTGTCGAATCAATAAATTGGGTTTTACTTCCCTCGAAGACTGTTGCGATCCCCTATACTTGTGGGTCATCAGCATCACGTCGATTGCGGTCTTCTTTGTGCCATCGCAACAACTTGGCATGTTCTTTGTTTCTGAACAAACGTTCAACCGTGGTATTATAGGAGCGTACCACATCACCTTGGCAGGAACCCTCTTCCTGGGGGGCTGGCGCTCAACATCACCAGGGTCATCTCGTCTGATCTTATACCGCAATGCACGCATACGGGCATTCATTCATATTCTCGTACTGCTCACCGCGGTAGAGGATGCAGTCATTAATGCATGCATGTATCTTCTGCACATCTAATCCTAGAGGGCAGAGAATCTTTTTTTTCTTTGTACGTACTGTCAGGCAATTCGTTATCCTTTGAAAGCTTTTGCTTCATTATTTCAGTAAATTTCCAAATCCCTTGTCAGATAAACCATTTTCTGCCTTCCATTGCAGTAATTCCAGTGTGGTACCGAGCTTTGTGTTGCCATCTTCGCAAGTTGGGTACAACTTTTTTTGTGATCCTCTAACATGCACTCCAACACTACCAGGAAACTGCCTTTCTATAGAACATAATTTTGTGGCGCACCAAAACTGCGTGCGCCACAAAAGAAATTCTGTGGCGCACTTCAGAATGTGTGCGCATTTTGTGGCGCACGCAGCTCAAATGCGCCACTGAAAGAGAACATTCTGTGGCGCACGCATGGAGATGCGCCACAGACAACGTGTGGACCCCACCACCAATCATTGGATTTCGAATTCTGGGGTCATTTCTGTGGCGCATGCCCACAGATGCGCCACAGAATTCATGCTTTCTGTGGCGCACGGTGGTCCATGCGCCACAGAAAGGAGGCATTATGTGGCGCATGTGGGCCCATGCGCCACAGAATGGCTTTCCTAGATGAAAAAAAGGGCCAGCCCCCGGCTCACACGTGGGCCCATAGTTTTCCCATTTTTTGTAGTTAAACCTATTTTGGTTATAGACAAGCATATATGTATATCATGTATAAAATAATGGTATACTAAATATAACCAAAAATGTTTTTTTAAGGTACCAAAAATGTCTTTTTTTATGTATTATTTTGTGTGTGTGAGACAAGCATATATATGTATATCATGAATAAATAATGGTCTACTAAAAAATGTGTGCATATTCTTTTCTTTAAAATGTGTGTCTGTTCTTCTTTAAATATAACTAAAAATTTTTTTTTAAAGAATAACAAATGTGTGTATATTCTTTTCTTTAAATATAACCAAAAAATATTTTTTTTAAAGAAAAAAATGTGAGACAGCCAGGATTCGAACCTGGCTGCCCCAAGTACAAGGTTCATTTGCTAACCAATGGCTATGTGCAGTTGTTGTCATAAAACAGCAGCACAACTTTTTATAACTTTAGACCACCTAATTCTGTGGCGCATGCCTCCAGGTGATGCGCCACAGAATCACACATTTCTGAGGCGCACCAAGGGGATGCGCCACAGAATGCCTATACTTAGCCGTTTTGTCGACCACATACCCCTTTCTTCCCCAAATCCACACACACCACACGTAACGGTTGCGCTCTCGATCGTGCTCGACCACCGCGCTCCGGCCGCCCTCGCCGTCGACGTCTCCCCCTCGCCTTGCACTCTCGCCATCGCCCCCACGCCGTTCTCTCGCCATCGCCACCGCCCATCCCGTGCGTCGGAGCCGGAACCTCGCGGTCTCACGCTGTCGCCACCGCGCCCATCACTAGTACAGAACGACCAATCGAAAACGGGCCAAAAACCCCTTCGGCAACGGAGAAAGGGTCCGTGTCCCCCGACCCTGTCACTGATTGAAGGCCTTCATCGGTAACAGAGGCAAAAAAACGTCACCGATGAGGCATAAGTTGGCTACGGTTGTGGACCATCTCATTTCCGATGTATCGGTGCATCAGTAACGGAGATTCTATTTACTCGTTTTCATTGAGGTTCTTTCAGAAGCCTACAGGAGCAATTCGGTTGCCAAATTACATTCAAAATCTCACAGCAGAAGCACAAAGTTGATACCAAACCATTCATAACGTATATAAGAATGTCATCATTACATAGCATCAAATGATGAGTTACACATGTCTCGCTAATCCTATCATTCTCATGCCTCCCTAAAACTTAACTTTTTATGACACTCCACTCTTCTCCAGCTCCACTTCTTCCTCAGTTCGAAGCGCCGAAAATGGAATTCGACCTAGCAAAAGACTCGAGTAGCGGTTTCATGCTTCTCCAAATCACATCTGCAGCCAAATGCTACACACATACACAAATAGATGGAACAAAAAACAAGAAACCACACCGAGCTCGCAAGCCTCCTTAGCAAATTAATCTTGCCAAATTCTTCGTAGCGAGGCTTGCTCCATCTTGGACGGTGTCGCCGAAATATAATAACGTCACCGCTGTGACATTTCGGCCACACTGTCCAAGACACTCTTAATTAAAAAAGTGTTTTGAACAGTGCAGCGAAACGTCACAACAGCGACGGTTCAGGATATGATCCCACTTTGTATTTAGCTCTTTTAAAGCTTGTTTGGATCTGCATGGCGCTTCTGCATATAAAATACATGGATGTCTAGTTAGAAAAGAGCCAAATATGATGCACATGACATAAATACAATTTAAGATGAAAACAGTTACACCTTAAGCGTCTATATCCGTGTGTTTGCTGTCCGATCGAAACGATTTGGAGGCAGAACTTGAAGGTGATGTTACCTTCAATTGCCTCACCATTTTATGCATTGTCGCCGAAATATACTATTACTTCATACACTGCTACACAAAACCACAACGAGATTAGCACATTGACAAAGGGTTGAAATTAATCTATTAGACTTCAAATACTAAAACAAACACAACACAATACTAGACTTCAAATATTAGACAAGTTGAAGGTAATGTATTCATCATCGGCAGTACTAAAAACAAACACAACACAATACTAGACTTCAAATATTAGACAAGTTTATATGCTACTTAAAAAAAAATGTAAGATCTAGTGTTGAGGGTGTATTCATCATCGGCAGTACTACAATACTAGACAGAACACAATACTACAATACTAGACAGTACTACAATACTAGATCGGTAGATGCTACTTTAAATAAAATGTAAGATCTAGTGTCGAGGGGTGTATTCATCATCGGCACTAGAACAGAACACAATACTAGACTTCAAATACTAGACAAGTTTTTTGTGCTACTTAAACAAAATGTAAGATCTAGTCGGCTGCATACCGGGGAAGATGCACGGCAATAGACCAGTAGATCCGCGTCGGCGACATACTCGGGAAGATGCGCGGCGGCTCGCCGACGAGCCGCTGGGGGGGGGGGGGGTGGTGCGCGGCGGCTCACGACGTGCCGCTGGGGGAAGATGCGCCGACGCGCCGCTGGGGGAAGATGCACCGGCGATGCCGACCGGACGCGCCGCTCAGATCTGGAGATAAGGGTTAGGTCTGGAGCCGCTGCCACACTATGACTGTGGAGTGAGAGTGAGAGTGAGAGTGAGAGCGAGAGCGTTAGAGTTGCCGCAGTGGCACATTTATAGCATATAACATCGCAAACGGAGGCGATAAACAACCGTTTCCTCTAATTTCTCACTGACACACTGGGCCTACTACAAAGAATCGATAGAGTAATTGAACTAACTATCTACTCTACTTGTTCTGCTTACGCCCTGCCTCCGCGCCATTGTCATCCGCGGCGCGGCGTTGCTTCTTGCCGGTTGCCTTTTCCTCAGGCGCGTGCTCCTCCTCCTCCTCCGGCTCGTGCTCCTCCTTCTCCGGCCGTGCGTCATTCTCCGGCGAATCCTCCTCTCGCGCCTCTTCTCCGGAGCGTGATCCTCCTTCTTCGGCGCGTCCTCCTCCGGCGCGTCCTCCTCCGACGCCTCCTCCGATGACTCCTCCTCCGGCGCCTCCTCCGACGCCTCCTCGTCGTCGTCGTCGTATTCTTCCTGGCTAGAAAATACGGCTCCGCGGGTCCTCCGGCTCCTCTTCCTCCGGCGACTCGTCCTCTTCGGAGTCGTCTTCTCCTTCGTGTGAAGACGGCGGGTCCGAGTCGTCGGAGTCGTCTTCTACAGAGCGTGAAGATGGCGGGTCCGAGTCGTTGGGGTCCGAGTCCGGCGGCCCGTCTTGATCCCACCATGGAACTTCACCGCGGTCTTCCACGCTCGCGTCGTCGCTCGGGACTTCCTCGTTCTGCCACCAGGGTTCCTCCATGGCGGTTGTGCTGTGTGGTAGATAATGTGGGAGAGAACGAAGGGGAGAATGCGGGACCTGCCTGGCTTCGCGTGGTTCCAGTCACATTTTATTAGCGTCGATCAGGCGGTTCCAATCCCTCGTGAATTAAGCCGCATTGAACAGGCGCTTCAGATTGCAACTGCAATTTCCCAAGCACATCGCAAACGGATATACATAAACAACCGTAGGCATAGAGATACATATTGGAAACGGAGACAAATTTATGACCGTTGCCAATACTTTTGGTAAAGGAGATATAAAATTCTCCATAACCAATGTTGACGGACCAGCCTCTGCCAAGCCACGTCCGCAACGCTAAAATCGCGATTCTCTGGTCGCCTAACTCTTGCCGCTGCCATAGAGGGGTATCCGATGTGTCGTTCTGTACTAGTGCATCCCCGTGCGTCGGCGCCGGAACCGCGCTTGCTCGGCGTCGGACCTCCACGACCGGCAGCGCGCACCTGAGGAAGCAACTCCACGCCGCCCTCCCTCCCCTGCCCGAGGTACACGGCCCTCCCCTGTCTCCCCTTGCCTGCTTGCTCGCCATGTGTTCGACGAAATGCTGCTGTTAAATTTTGTTGTTGATTGCTCCTGGAGAAATTTTGCTGAGTGTGATGCTCCTGGAGTAATTTGCTTGCAGTAGCAGTAGAAGGAGTAGCAGCAGTTCTTGAAAATTTGCTGGCACAATTTTTTTGTAGAAGGAGTAGCAGCAGTAGCAGTAGAAGGAGTAATTTTGCTGGCACAATTTTTGTAGAAGTATATGGTTTTTTTATCCAAGTATGGTATGCTTTTATTTAGATGAAATTCGATCCAAAAATTTGTCTTGAACAAATTCACTCTAAAATAGAGGTTCATTGGCATTAATGAGCTTTGAATTGTTTTTATGTTTAGTCTATATAAGAACCATACTTGTTAATTGCTACTATCATATGGAGTACAAATTAGGACTAGTTAGTCTGTGAATTATAAATCTGGAAGGGCTTAAGAATGCTAAGATATTCTGGTGTCGACCATCGTGTCGTGGAGATGCCGGCGGAGATGTGGATATTTTTGTGAAATGTTTGCAGCTACCCTGAGAGGCACTTGAGATTGCCAGAACGTCGATTAACTTCCGTTCCGGTAAATTCGGGTACTCCATATGTCCCTTTTTTAGCAAAGGTCATGCCGAAATTTTTCGTGAATTTTGGTATGTCTTTGCTAAAAATAGGACATATGAAGAAGACTCCCTCATAATTTGATAATTGATAATTTAGTTGTCTAGTTTGTAGTATATAGTTGTGTAGCTTAGATTGTAGATAATTTTAGTTGTGAGGGTTCCTTATTTACTTAAAAATTGTGTTTTTAGTTTATTGTTCTCGGCGACGCTATCACTGTTGGACCAGAGGGGCGATGTCCGCGACTGGACTCCGCCGGGCTGGCACTGGGAGGTGCTACCTTCCGGGACGCGTATCTTGGTGAGGAATCCGGGTGACGTCGTCGACCCGAATCTTCTTTGGTGGCGGTCGCGTGGGCCATGCTCGGTGCAGAGGGAGCCGGCCCCCGAGGAGGTGGTACGTCGCCGTATCAGGGAGGAGGACGAGCACGTCCGTCGCTACATGCATTTGTTGGATAGGCAGTACAACAATGGATGGTCGTTTCTTCAGAGGGTTCCTCCTCACGTGAGCTATGACCCTGTGAGGGTTCCTTATCTTTGGATGCGCAGCGCCCGCGGCTCAGCACCCCGCGGCTCAGGACCGGTCGAAATTAATTTCAGAGGTTCATGCATGGGAGAGGAGATGTATTAGTGATATTATTCGCGATGTATTAGGGTTAAATAAAAATGGACCAAATTATTCATGGGATCAAGATGTATTAGTTATACTTTTGCATATTTGATCAATGTCCCTACATGCATGAATATAATTTTGGCATGACTTGCTAAAAATAATTTTAGTTCTGTTCATTGGTTTATATTTTGTAATTTCCACATTGTGTAGTTTGTAGTATATAGTTGTGTAGTTTTTTGATTCTAATGAATTTGTTTTTAATATGTTTTAGTTTCACGGAATGGCCGGGTTTAAGGGTGTGAGGGCGTGCTATAGGAAGAAGCTTGGTCGGTACGTGTATGGATGTCAGATCCATATCAACAAGAGGAAGCACTGGGCTGGGCGGTTTAATACAGCGGAGGAGGCGGCGCGCGCCTATGATTATTTCGCCGTACATGAGTACGGTGATAAGAAGAAAGATAAGGATCTGAACTACCCAGCGGATCGCCACCGTGTGAATGAGTTCATACCGGATGGGATCAGACAGGTGGAAATGGCCAAGTAGATGGAGCACAGGTTGGCTGAGGCGCAGATCGCATGTCGCAACGCACGCCCCTAGGAAGACCCGTATGTGAGGCATCTCCTGCAGAACGAGCCAAACTTGATGTCCTACCAGCAGTTCAGCGCTAGTCCTTTTGACGGTGCTGGTCCTTCGTACGGCACCGGTCTTTCCCACGGCGCCGGTCCTACTGACGACGACATCACTTCTCTTGGGATCTGGGCGGAGGAGGAGGAGGAGCAGCAGCAGGAGGAGGACTGGGAGAAGGACTGGGATTCCGACTCTGAGCAGCGGTGACAGAAGCAGCAGCAGGAGCGGCAGCAGGCATCGAAGGAGCGGCAGCAGCAGCGGCACCAGGAGTGGCAGGAGTCGGAGCAGCAGCTACTGCGGATGTTCGGGCCGCCGAACCCCGATGTTTATCACCACAGCGACCCTAGGCACTGGGTCAAGGTGAATAGACGGGACGGCGTACCTCCGTTCCGCACTCTTTCGGGTCATCCGTGGGGGAGCGAGGACACTGATGACCCGCAGATCCGATGTTCTGGGCTCAGCTGGATAGGTCGGACCCATAGAGCGACTTTTCCACTTCTTTCCGTACTATGTTTTATGTTGACTTGTCCACTTATCTATGTAGACTGATGTTTCCACTGTACTTGGTTAAGACTAATGTTTTATTTTCATGCATCACATGGTTGACTTGTCCACTTATGTTGACTTTCATGTGGTTGTTTGTGCTCCGACCATCGTGTCGTGGAGATGCCGGCCGGAGATGTGGATTTTTTGTGAAATGCTTGCAGGTACCCCGAGAGGGCCTTGAGATTGCCGGAACGTCGATTAACTTCCGTTCCGGCAAATTCGGTTACTCCATATGTCCCTTTTTAGCAAAGGTCCTGCCGAAATTTTTCGTGAATTTTGGCATGACTTTGCTAAAAATAGGACATATGGGGTATTGCGACTAATGCATGGGCCGGGTATCTTAGTACTTAATTAAGTGATTTTTTTCTTATATTTGGTGTACTAACTTCGACGTTTTTTTCTTATAGGTGCGCACATGGCTGACAATAACGAGGCCGGGGGTTCTCGAACAGGAGGCGAGGAACCGATAGAGGAAAATAGTATGATTCAGACGGTCATCGCACAGGCAGTGACAAAGACGTTCACGTCGATATTTCCTACTGTCTGTGAGGGTGTCAGGGTTTGGATTGAGGGAGGGAAAAAAGGGCCTCCCCCTGTGATCAGCTTCGGCTCCAACAAGTACTCAATCAATGTGGCTACAGAAGATGCACCCCCAGCATCCCCAGAGGTAAAGAAGAAGAAGCACATGAAGAGAAGTAAGCCAGCTCCTAAGACGACTATCCGGGGGTATGAAGACATGGTATCACCCCGTGCGGATGGCGTGACCCGAGTTCATGAAGCTGGTCAACCGATCCTGTGTCGGGAGCTGCTCCGCCTCGCAGACGGATGCATGCTCTCTTTGCAAAATGCTATCTTGACGCTAGAGGGCAACCTTCTTAAAGAAGAGGATACAAATTACTCGGTGTTCACTGTCAAGGTGCCAAAGGACTTGGCCGAGTTCGTCCATGAAACCCCCGCGGATCTGTTTTTCATATCGTACGAGGACGTCTTCAGGCTGTTTCACTTTAGACGGCTGGACTATAACTTGGTCTGCCTATACGCGCTCAACCAGGCGATGAGGATCAGGAGAGATAATACCCCGTACATCAAGGTAGTGGATCCCTACTACATGCGTGACAGCCTGCTGGTGGAAGGATCAACGACACGGGCCAAGGCCACGAAGTTCCTCCAGAGAATCATGCTGAACAACCAGGATAAGAACAATTTTCTTATGCCTTTCTTTTCCGAGTAAGTACACATCCGGTCGCCGCCGTCGTATCTTATGCTTTCTTATAGATTTCTTCCGTTGTTGATTCTTTCCAACATTCCGTTTCAATTGTGTTGAGCAGTGACGAGTATGCAGTACTCATCGTCGTAAGCCCGGGGTGGTCCGTTGCCACTTATTTCGACTCGGGGAGTCTTAAAGACTACACCAGAATAAAGGGTGTTCTCGATGAGGCTCTCGAGGGCTATGCCCAAAAAGGAGGCCACTTCCACAAAGAAAAGAATGGGAAACGTTTAACGAAGGACAACAAACACATTTTCTGGCATGGGACTGGGTTCCATTGCATCAAGCATGCGCCTGGCAGCGTGAAGGATGCCTTCTACGTCCTCCATCACATTAAAGGGCTTGTCCGGGATGTAGAGACAACGAGGTGGCCATCTAGTATCCAAGAATGGAGCAAAAATGCGGGGAAATCACCGATTCTGAGCTTAGAGAAGACTTCCATCGCATCCAGAGGCAGTTATCGCAAATCATCGTGGAAGATGTCATGACAGAAGGGGGGTCCTTACACAACGCCAGAGGTAGGATGTATTATAAAAGAAAGCCTTGCCTCACTCGATAGAAGTGCTTCTTTATTTTATTTATTATAGACTTATCCACTTAATTAGATGAATAAATCATACTCTATTTATATTATTAACCAAATATATATCCCAATCCATCTCCAGGGTTGTCTAAGTGGGAGATCGAAGAACGCCTAGATAGGCAAAATGACATGAGGACGTGGATGACGAAAGACTGCTATAAACCGTTCCCGGAGCCGATCAAGAAGAAGGCTCAATCCTACAAGTGGAGCTAGACGTGTTCTCCATCATCGTCGATGTACTCGATTTTATCCTAGTGTAGGCGGTGAACACTTCATTTGTAACGTGTGAAACGATGAAGTTTTGTATCAACATTTGTGTAAAAATTCCGCACTTGTCAACTCTATATGTATGTTATCTCGGGATATATATAGGTAATGTGATGACATAGTAATGTGTTTTTTTCATATACCTGTCAAAATATATTATTTTTCTGTTATATCTGTATAAATACTATAATATACCTGTATTCCTGTAATATACCTGTATTTGTACAGCGGGCAGCAGCAAATTCCAAATACCTATACAGAAATTCTGTGGCGCATGGTTTTTTGTTCTGTGGCGCACTCTTTTCTGTGGCGCACCCCTAAGGATGCTCCACTAAATAAGTTTCAGTGGCGCATGGAACAGGGTGCGCCACAGAATGTTGGGATTTCTGTGGAGCACCAGGGGGTGCGCCACAGAATTCACATTTTTGTGGCGAATATTCTGTGGCGCACCCACCATGCGCCACAGAAAGCCATTTTTGGTGCGCCACAGAAAGGATTTTCCCTGGTAGTGCAAATTCAACTTCTCAAGTGCACTTTCTGTTTCGGTCTGTGCATCAACGATGACCCGACGTAAATCATCATCTATGATTGGCTCATCTGGTACCTCTTCATCTTCAGCTTCCCCCCTTGTATTACCACCGTATTCAGGGCACATGTAGTTGTCATCGTTCTCTTCTTCTTCGTTGTTTTCCATCATAACCCATCTTTCTCCGTGCTTGGTCCAACAATTATAGCCGGACATGAAACCAAACTGAATCAGGTGGATGTGAAGGGTTTGTGAGCAAGAGTAATCCTTCGCATTCCGATAGTTACGGCATGGACAACACATAAAACCATTCCGCGTGTTTGCCTCAGCCACGTTGAGAATAGAACGCACGTCTTGCATGTACTCGTGAGAGCGTCGGTCAGCGTACATCCATGGATGGCTCATATGCATTATGTAAGTATGTTAAATGCAATCACGATGCTAAAATTATTAATGAAAGATGAAAGGGTTTAGTTGCTAACCTCTTGGAACACTTTAATAAAATGGGGATAAACTCGAGCTCAGTGGTGAAGAACAAAGGAGAACGAAGCTGGCTAGATCGGGCATTTCATCGAACACCTCTTATGCATAGGAAGAAACAACAAACTAGCACACACCTCTCACCTTATAGAATGGAAAAAAAAACTGAGGAGAGGGGTGAGTAGGGGCTGCTTTTATAGGAACAGAGGACCTCTAGTTCCGGTCCGTATTACGAGCCGGGACTAGATGTTCCGCACATGGCCCTGCCGTGCGAGACACCTCTAGTCCCGGCTCGTAATACGCACCGGGACTAGAGGTCCCGTTCGAACCGGGATTAGTCCTCTGCGGCATCGTAATCGTTGAACCGGGACTAGTGCCCTCCTCTAGTCCGGGTTCAAACGCAATCCGGGACTAGATCCCAATTGGGGTCTAGACCAAAGGCATGATTTCCACTAGTGGCCCTTGCACTCAGCTACATCAGCAGCAAGATGGTCTGCCGCAAGTACGTATTAATTGCATATACACACGACTATTTATCTTTTGTATTGTATGCATGTCAGATTCTTTCCCGCATAAACTTTGGGCTGACGACAAACTATGCATATATATAGGTGCTATGCACGCCTTCCTCCCAGGTCTACCAACTGCCGCAAGAAAAAGTGTGGACGCAGCAGCGACGTATGTAATCTTCCCCCTCTTCTTCAAGTCTTCATATATACTACTCCCTCCGTCTAATAATAACTGTCTTAGATTTGTCAAAAAGTGGATGTATGTAGATATGAAACATGTATAGGTACATTCACTTTTGTACAAATTTGTGACACTTATTTTGGGACGGAGGGAGTAGTATATATTAGTACGAGTTGCGGCCGTACATAATTTTTCTCTCTCTTCAAATTAGTATGACTTTTCTATTCATTGCCATTAACGTTGTAACTGTCCATTCTATGAACCGATGAAATTTCTTTTCCTTTCAGCTGAGGAAGAAGAAAATGTTTATGTGCGATCTAAGGTGATATCAGGGACGGCAGTGACACATCCATGCTACCACGAAGCCACCATTGATAGATATGATCATTCATATGCTTCCTCTGCACCAAGATCTGCATTTCTTGCTTGGCAGACATGTATAGTAAAAGCACTTCGCATGCAATCTGATGTACAATTGCACTTTTTAAATATCTACCATTCGGAGGACACTGTCAAAATGTTGTTGCAGTTTATTGCAGACCTGATGTCAAAACTACTCAACATGAGTTTGCAAATTCTGATGTGTTTCCTATTCAAACAGTTAAAGCATCATATTTCATTAGTTGGAAGGCATTGTGGGAACTGGGATGGGAAAGGGGGCAGCAGCAAACCAACAACAGACGTCAACGGCTCGATGTCATCGGCACTGGCCCTGCGTTGCTACCACCTTTTAATAATCACGTGTGATGATTCCATATAGCAAAATTACATGAATATCTTCTGAACACATTGTTTCTAACACCATAAGAGTTAGTTTTGAGAAAACGAGTTTGAGGAGCATTTTTAGCAAAACCAGATTTGATTAGTTTTTCTGTTAGAACGTGTTTAAGAAAAACTTCGTTTGGACGACTCGGGGCGCAAAGCAAGTTTTCACGATCCAACGTGCAGCGTCCCCGGAACGCTCTACAGGCTACAGCGCTAACGGCAGCGTCTCGTCGGCTCGTCGTGCACGGGGCTGCGGCAAGACCAACTCGCCCGTAGCGCCCGGCCGCCATGTCCAGTCTGTTTTGGCGGATAGGGAAGGAGAGGAGTCAAAGGACCCTATGCAATGTGGGAATCTCGCCTTTGGAGGTGGCGGCTTTGGTGCGGGAGGAGTTGGCGGTGCGGGTTTTCGCCCACACACAAGATTCTGAAGACTAGTTTTTGTTGTTTTTTGCTTGTGAAGGGATTTTTCCCCAGCTCGAAATTCTGTACACAACACTCTATTCTATCTAATCGGATGACGGATACGACCGTCTTAAACCAAAAATGTCCAGTCTGTTGCGCACAGCGAAGTGCGGCCAGAACAGCAGCGACACCTCAAACGCAAACATCGCCGCTGCCTCGGCGCCCGGCCGTCATGTCCAATCTGCTGCGCACAGCGAAGTGCGGCAAGAACGGCAGAGACAGCTCAAACGCCAACATCGCCGCCACATTGGCGCCCGGCCTCCATCGCCGTCACCTCAAACGCAAACATCGCCGCCGCCTCGGCGCCCGGCCGTCATGTCCAATCTGCTGCGCACAGCGAAGTGCGGCAGAGACAACTCAAACGCCAACATCGCCGCCACCTTGGCGCCCGGCCTCCATGTCCAGTCTGCCGCTCACAGCAATGTGTGGCCAGAACGGCGGCGACACCTCAAACGCCGCCTCAGCGAAGGCCATGGTCCCAGGCATCTTCGCGATGTGGGAGAAGGTGGAGAACATGACGCCATGCTAACCCATGATGGCATCAATGAAATTCGGGGAGGCAAAGCTGGGCTAGTGGCTCAACGGCGGACATGTCGGTGGGTGAGGAACTGCTCCTCAGCAGCGTTCAGCCAAGGGAAAGATAACAGGGATAAATGGTTGCCTTGAGACGCTGTGTACGGATAGGAAGATGGCCTGGGAGATCAGCCGATCGAGCTAGAACTGGTTGACCGTCAGGGAGTCCTTGAGGTTGAGCAGCTCATGTTTTCTGGTTTTGTGGAAGTCAGGTTTTACGTATCCACGATTTTCTTCAACTACCCATACAGAGTTTTAGGTTGTTAGAGATTCAAACGCGTTTTGTGAAATCCGGTTCTACTAATACTCCGTAACCAAACAAGGCCTAAAAACACCTAGCGTTGCCGACCGGTTACCGTGGATTGGGCCCCTTTTCCGTTACCGTTGCCTACTCGTTTTTTGTTCCAAGCCTACTCGGTTTCGTAGCGCCGGCCGATGATACGCTATATACACGTACGTGCACAGCGCTCACCCCGGCCACCACCGAACGCAACCCACGAGTAACACGATGCAGATCTTCGTCCAGACCGTCACCGGGCAGACGCTCATGCTCGAGGTCGAGAGCAGCGACACGGTCGGCAGTGTCAAGGCCCAGATCAAGGACAAGCAAGGAACCATCGGCGTAGTCGATGATCAGCTGCCGTATCTCGTGTACGCCGGGAAGCAGCTGGACGAGCACGACGACGGCCAGACGCTGGCTGACTACGGCATCGGCAAGGAGTCGACGCTGCACCTCGCGCTCGGCCTCCGCGGCGGCTACTACCGGGGCAGGGGTGGCTACCCATGGTTTATCGATCCCGGCCTCAAAGCGCTCGCGCTCAGCTACAACGAGAAGAAGATGATCTGCCGCAAGTACGTACTGCATATAGGAGCAGCATACATGCATGTTCGATCAGTTTTCCTTCATATAGGAGTAGCATATATGCATGTTCGATCACTTTTTTCCATCTCGATCGGTCTGACAACTGACATATTACCTCCGCCATTTGATTTGTATAGGTGCTACGCAGAACCATAACAAATGACTGTGTAGATGCGGCCGGGCCTACGCTCGCCTTCCTCCGAGGTCTACCAACTGCCGCAAGAAGAAGTGCGGCCGCAGCAATGACGTACGTAACTTTCTCTCTTCAAATTAGTACAAGTTTTTGCTACCAACAAAGTACCTGTAATCTGATGACATTTCCTCTTGTCAGCCGAGGCCGAAGAAAACGATGGGACGATGGTGAAGCAACTTTTACCAGCGAAGCAGCCAAAGCCACACCACTAGTCTCTAGATATGATCATGCATCTGCACTTCTGTAGCATTCCGAGGAGACTGTAGAAAATGTATTGTTGCGGTTTATTGCAAATGTATCAACTACTTGACACGACTTTGCTAACTGTCATGAATTTCCTATTTGTCACGTAAATTCTTTGAAGCAGAGTTAATGCATCATGTTCATTAGCTGAAAAGCACCGACAATTATGGTTCATCACATGGCCAATTGGGTTGGTAGCTCAGACATGCAAAATAAAAATTGGCTAGTTGTCGTTACTCGCTACTGGCTGCCATAAAAATGCGATTATATATGCCTTACGGAAAGAAAAACTAGCAAATCACACAAGAGGCTACACAACACCTCGCACACGAGTAGAGACATCAAGCTCAAAATGGTGGACACTTTCTGCAAAATTATTGTGTCCTGCACCGCCCCCCTAATCAGAACATTACCTGATGGGAGTAAAAGGGCTGCAACTAAAGAAAACGGCGGTTCCGGAAAAACAAAATGTCCTACCATACAAAAATGATGACAGAGCTGCTAAGTTGCCAAGATCGGTAACGGTCTTTGCATCAATTATTTCTGCTACCTTTCTATACGCAATTAGATCATCTACTGTACAGTCTGGGAAAGGGGAGCCGATCGAGCCTTCCCGTTCATGTATATGGACTCAGATTGCCAATGCCCCATCAATGGGTTCGCTTTCATCGTCCGAGATCAGAGGCTTTGTTTTGGACATGACTCGAGAGAACCCATAGCCCAAGGAGTTCCCAGATGCACTAGTAAGCTGTGAGGCAAAGAAACAATCAACAATTAATCAAAACAAGTAAATCAACTCAGCAAAGTTAATGAGCATCTATTGCATTCATCAATCTATTTATTCCATCTGGATTGACAGACTTTCAGACTAAAAGGCAGACAACAATCTCTCCTATTGACAGTAACCGGCATGGACAAACAAGCCCCTCTGCTCGATAAACATGAGATCTGGGACTGACATTTGTCCACTTGGAAATACCTACATTGTGATCATGCAAAATGACTATATAGTACTCTTTAATGAACTGCTAGTAGTTTTTAACAAAGTGGTACTACCATGAAAGACTGTCAGTGTAAGCTGTTTTTACTTATTCAGAAAAAACTTCTATCTTCTAGGTCATCCATGATAATAATTTGATTGCTTACGCATTATAAGATCACTAAATGATGACGCAACCACACACCTCTGTAAGCTCCGACAAATGACGATTCCTGAACTCGTTGATAGTCGCTGCAATCTCGGACATTGGAAGTTTTGCCTGCAATAATAGCACATGAAGAAAGTGGTGCGTATGCATCAGATTCAATACTTGTTCAAAATGAGCACGAGAGAACATAATAACAGCCGAACTTACTTGGGCAAGAACCGCAGCTGCCAACTGAAGACTTGGTTCTAAGGTCTCAGGGACAACCTAAAAAGTTCCAGATGAAGTTTCATCACAAGACATAATAATGTATAGTCGTAGTATATGATAACAACCACTGGGTACACCATAAGAAGAACATATCGTGGTAAAAAATGGGACAAGAAGTCCTCATGGGCATGTTATGCGCAAGTTATGGAAGTCACTCGCTTCAAGAACACAGAAGAACCAGTGGTACATAACAGTGGCATACAGTTTTACAACTGTATCAGTAAGATACTGCATTCAGGTCAAATCACATGCTTAATTATAGCATATTTATTTATGAATGTCATGTGGGGTAAGCAGTACAGCCGTCGGCACCTCCACAATCCAGGGACGTTGGTAATCAGGATCCTGTGCAGGATCCGAATCAGGCTTAGATAAGCCTTCCTATCTTGGATTGGTTAGTTTCCTTTATTTACAAGTATTGGTCTTTGTATAGAATCAGGAGTCCTAGTTGGTTCGGTTTCTATTGGCTGGCTGCTATATAAGCCAAGAAGTACTCGTGTAATCGTTATCAAAGAAATAAACAGAGAAAAGGGGAGGTCTTCCTCCAGATACGATCTATCCCTAGGGCATCACGGCGCCCAAACCTAAACCAGTTCGCCCCAGGCCTCCCACCTCTCACGACTACCCCCTCCGCAATCTAGCTCGTGACATGAAGCAGAGTTGAGAATGAGTACCTGCCACCTTACAGAGTTCAACATGAATCTATCAGTAGCCAAAAAACTCTTTCCTAATGGTCCGCACAAATATGACTACAATCATCTATGTGTACAGCGTTCTGTAACTGGCTGGCTACTAGGTTCTTGATTTCATTAACCAAATGAGTCCATATAGCTGTGAACCATTCTACTTCATGGACATGGTTTCACCAAGATTCTAAAATTTGATGGCTGGTATTAGTCCGACTGACCCATTTATGCGATTATACGTGATAGGTACAGGCCCACATTACTTGTTTGTAGATTTGTTTTTAGGACGCTGTTTTTCAAGGCAGGTTGCTGGTTTGCAATTTGTTCTGGTGAAATAACAAGTCTAGCACATTGCAAACTTCTACAGAACACATAGCCTTGTCTCATACAAGAGAATCTCGTCACCTAATAATGTTTGTGTTTTGTGGCATTTACTTACCGCTGTTGCACCTGCTTTCTCCAAATTAACGCCGTGATCAACATCATGTGCTCGGACAAATGTCTTGACATTTGGAAAGTATTTGCTCAGAGCCCAAACAGCTCGATAATTTGCACCAGGAGTATCTAAAGTGATGGCAGCAGCACAGGCCCTGTCAGCTCCAACTTTGTGCAGTACCTAGCGAAAATAAATAAATCAGTACTTCTGTTTTTTTACAATTATACAACTGGGTTTAGTTGAACTCTTCCTACCTCTCTGCTTCCCGCATCACCAAAATACACAGGTAGGTCAAGTGCACGTCCAACAGCCACCCGATCACTGAAAAGTACCCAATAATTAAAATAGTGGAAACAGCACTAGACTTCGTCAGCAAAGAAGCAAAGCTGATAAATTGACTATTAAAAGTATGCTGCGGCAGACCAAGGTTGGAAATGACATCTGAATCACACTACTGTCGGTCTATCACATTGTAGCCAACAGTCAATAGAAATAGGGAGAAGACCCCTCGTTCCATAGTCAATACTATTTCCCAACTCAACTTAACGGATTCTTCAAAATAGTTTGCAGATATACCAGAATTCAGTTCTAGTTCCATGTTAATTGTTCAGAAAGCAGCATATAAATCTAAAATCCTAACAACAAAGTAATTCACAGCGCTCATCTACATACATATTCAGGGATTTATTATGTATCATAGTCATACTCATGGACTAACACTTGATTAATAGTAATGTAAACATGTTTCACTGTTCTAATAGAGTTGTGTTAATAGGATTATTGGCATATCCAGCACCATACCTTCGAACATCAAGCGCAACAAATGGAATTAATCGCTCCGACAGGAGTTGGGCAATGATCTAGTACAAGGGAAAGACATGTTAATACGATACTGAGCATATTGTTTATAGCAGCGCACGAAGATCGCAAGCCAACCTGCCCAACACGTCCAAATCCCAAGATAATAATATGGCCCTGCAAGTCATCCGTCTACAACAACAACAAAAATCAAAGCTACGTAAGAATCAGCATGTAGGAATTTAAAAAACTACCATAATATCACTTTTATACAAAGAAGATGTAGAGAAGTAGCTATATTCTAACTTGAAGCAACCTTATCTCACTATTGCGTGTTTTTTGAGATCTGGCGTATGCCACTAACTTAGCAAATATCTCATACGCAACTACTACTGTATCAGCCGGTACCGAAGTTCCCAACAAAGGCTAAAACGAGCTGGTTGCATACAGCAACCCTTGTCTGAGGAGTCATATGCCTCAGCAGGGTTATCAGTTATGAGGACCTATTCTACCCAATATTTGTCACAATTTTCTTTCTACACATAATATCTATTACATTCTTGCACAAACAGGTATTAACTGCCTATTCCTGGATGAGTCATGGACACTAATTTAGAGCAAAATATTGACACTATGTGACCAACCAATCAACGTCCGTATCCGGATGGAAGCAGCTAGAGTGTGACCAATACACGTAATATCTATTATATTCTTGTGTTTAGTTTTAGCACATCTAGAAGTGGATATTAAAAATATTGCAGGATAGTGGCACTATCCAATAAGGAAATAACTTGATTACTGCAGCAATAGTGACTGAGAAATTACATGCAAACAAATGCCTTTAGGAAATGAACTTCCAAAACTATAGATCGACATTATTGCTAGTAGTTTTAGGACTGGTCCACTGGAAGTTACAATACCATAGATATAGTAAAGAAGGCAGCTGTGCTGATATAAGCCATTTGATTATTAAGGCTGCTTAGTTACTTAAAACTCTAATACATGCTCTAGCTTCATATACACAAGGAATACAAAAGGCCGTGCACATGAATGCCTTCGGTTGAGCACAAGTGATGGTAGGAGTTGTCAAAGTCTAAAATTTCCTTGAACATGACAGTGTAAGAGTTTAAATGTTAGCCTTTGAGAATAAAAATCATATTGCTGCCACAGCCATGATTACAGATAAATTTAACCAAAACAATAGGTCACAACTAAGTTGACCTACGTAAAAAAATATACCTCACTTTCCACTGGCAATAAACTCCTTACGTCATGCTGCTCGAATTTAGATGCCAGAAACTGCCCTCCAGCAGCTAAATATGGTGTCATAGCCATTGAAATACCGACCACTAAAAATAATAATGACGATAGTTGAGGCGATAGAAGACCCTGCAAAATATTCTTCATGAGTTTTTCTCAATGCTGCATAACAACGATGACTCACGAAAATTACTGATATTCCTGTGACAAATTCAAGTGTCAGAAAAAAAATCTAATGGCTTACAGACTACAACATTAGGAAAGACAGGAAACAGCAGGTGCATTCCATAGAAAATAGCAAAGGTAAAACCTGGTTGACGGCTTCTCCAAAGGCAACAAAAGCAAACTCCCCACCAGGTGCAAGCAAAAGACCTGTCCGCACAGCTGCTATGGTCGAAATTCCAAACAATCTACCAGTAAGTGTTACTAACAATGTCTTCCCAATAATTAAGAGGCTCAATATCAGAGAGATTGCTGGGAAATTTGACATAAATAACTTTGGGTCAATAGACATTCCAACCTGGAAAGAAAAACCCAGGTAAGCATCAAAGGGTATCAAATATGGTCAGAACTTACGAAAGGAATTAATCGGCATTCAGTAAGTAATTCAGCCATTGATGCTGAAGAGACAAAATTCAGAAATTTTAATGACAGGACATTCTAGATAAGACAAAAAAGAGAAATTCTAAGTAAGACAAAAAGAAGTGATATACTGATATGACACTAATTAGTAACGCTTATGATTCACATGGCAAGTTGTTGAAATAAACGATGATACATTCATGGGCAAGATCTTGAGACTATTCCTGAAGTTGTTTGCTAGGAAGGAATTAAGATGCCACTACGAATATTTAAATGTGATAGCACAAATGATCATTTGAATGATCAACTTTATTACACAAATTGTGATTTGAGAAACTCGAGTAATAATAAACAATATGCAATAGGATTAGTGTGGAGTCAAAATAATTAATTATATATTGAACAATTCAAATGCAATGAACAAGGATGTCCTCCAGACATATGTCAACGAATCACGACTAATAAACTAACAAGCGATAATTAACCTAACTTGATGTCAGCAAAAATTGAATTATATATCTGCTCCACTATAATCAATGGTATACACAACAAAGTCCTAGTGGTATTTCACCAATACAAAAATAATATCTAGTGAGATTGTTTTCAAGGCCCTCACCGTCATAAAGAATAAGCCTAACAGAAGACCGCGGTAAGGAGCAATATCTGACTCGACCTGTAAGGAGAACTCTGTTTCCGCTAACAATAAACCAGCCAAAAATGCTCCCAGTGCCATCGATAAGCCAGCCTGTGAGAGAGCAGAAAACAGTATGAAAACTGGATTTCAGGAATGAAGAGTGAGAATATAATGAAAAAAAAATGTATACCCGAGCAGTAAGGAGACTTGTCCCAAATATAACAAGGAGAGTATTTGCCGAAAATATCTCAGCATTTCGATTTTCAGCAATTTGTCTGTAAATTGGCCGAAGGAACTGTTCAACAGAAAGAAACAGAGTCGAGCGTCAAAACAGATAGAACCAAATCCTGGGAAATGTTGCTGCAATATAAAAAAGGACTGAAATGCATAGACAGGCAGCAGACACTAGACATACAAGCATGTGGTGCATGTGTGCATGTTTAGCTGGGAGTCAACAAAGAGTGTATGCAAAATTCTAGTAAGATGAGCACACCAAATAAAATAAATGAACAGACAACTGACCAGACGACCCCCGGCAATGATGGCAGTTATAGCAGCTACTGCCTTCACAGCAGCCATACCCATGGCTTCCGCTATTGCTTGGAAACCAACCTATAAGAAGCAGATTGTATCAAGGGTCATAAGGTACAAACATAAAGACTGAAAAGCATGGGTCAGGACATTAGTGCAATGAAACATCATGTAAATAATTCTGGTCGCTATGGTGGAACATGTGTTTTAAAGTGCTCATGTAGAAGTGATAACCAAGAGAAGAAATCTAAGAGTTTTGGATGATCCTATCATGGGATAAATGAAAATCTCCATCAGCAGTTAATGTGATGTTTATAAATTAGAGCATCGTCTCTTTCAAAGAACTGCGTAAGAGGTCATGACAGAAAAGGTTACCCCTCCTTTTGAAGAATTAGGTGACAGAAGTGGTATCAAAATCAACAGAACCACCACGGCCAAATCCTGGATACAGCACATGAAACATCTATCAGAAGACAATCTTATGTTAACAGTACCAAAAGGCCGCCTCATATATATCACTAAAATGAGGTAGAGTACGATTAGACTCATGGAAATACAAAACGCCTATGAACATTAACAGGAAGATGAGCAACAGACATATCTGACCTTCCGTAGTAAGAAGAACAAGTTATATGTCAGATCATACTGCTGTCATACCTGGAAAAGTAACACGGAAAATGTTGCGCGTCCATGGCGTGACGTGCTCTCCCCACGTTCTTGCAGTACCTAAGCAAAGTAAAAACAGCAAGTGCTCAACAGCAAACAGAGAAAAGATTCTGATAAAAATAAGAAAGAAAGCATTCCACATTACTCAAGTCTCCATGCTTCAATAAACCTAACCTAGGCCTAAATCATAAAGATTCAAGAATGGCAAGAAACAAAGTTTCGGGTGAAACTGATTTCTCGTGAAAAACTTCATTTTGATTGTATACAACGTTGATGACTTGCAATAAACGCCGCTGTAACAAAATTCGATATACAGGATGGTTGCCAGTTATAGTACTTACTTGCAAGACGACAGCTGTCGATGATAGAGCCAAACCACTCCCAATAACAATTGCCGCTGGTCCTGGTAGTGCCGCAAAACGGTGAGCAATCAGACCAATAACTGCGGCAGTAACCAACACCTGTCAATTGTTTATAACTTGTCAGGGGGTAATCCTCATAAGACTATTGTTTGATGGCCACATGGCAATGGAACTACCTGAGCAGAGCCTAATCCAAAGACATACTTCTTCATTGAGCTTAACCTTTCGACAGAAAGCTGCAGACACAAATTATTAAACTGATATCTCCTGAAAGAGGAAAGCATCTTAAAAACCATTCAGCTTGTACCTCAAGGCCAATGTTGAATAACAAGAACACTACTCCAAATTCAGCAATTGCCTTTGTTCCATGGACATGACGGATGATAGAAAGACCATAGGGACCAATGAGGACACCAGCAGCAAGATATCCAAGAACAGGACTACCTACGATATCAAGGTGCGCTTAATAACTGAGCATAAAAATATAAGGATTTTTATCTTCTTACGAGGTCTCCACTTCCTTTAGGTTTTTTCGGAAGATTTCATCGTGGATGTTTCTAGTACACAAGTTCATGCAATTGAGACGGCAAGTTTCTATTATTCTAGAACTGGGAAGTCACAATAAATGGTTACAGTTGAAACTAATATGAACTAGAAGCAATCAAGCAAAGCACGACATGTTTAATATGATTACAGTCTCAACACAAGAATGAACTAAATGAAGTACAAGATATGGGATGGTTGGACACCATGCTGGCATGGATACACACATTAGATAACAGATATACATATCTCACCTCCGGGTATTTTCTGGAATAATGGTACAAATACAACACTAGCGAGCAGCAAATATAGTACATCAAAAAGCGAAGCTTCTTCCTCATTTACCTGAATAGGTCAATAAAGAGTTTAAAGGAGTTACATGGAATCTAAACTTCATATTAATTTACATGAGCAGTAACAGAGCAGTCAGACAAAAGAATTACAAAACTCACTATTGTACATGTTAGGATTAAACACGGAAAATACCTCTTGATGAGGTAAGAGCTCGATAAGCTTCTTTATTCTCTGTGGTAACTGTCGTATCTCACGGACCATGGGCTTCGCAGTGGAGGCAACTTCTTCAATAGTTGTGGTTATGCCTGGCTGCTGAAATGATTGAGTGCTCTTCTCAACTCTATTGATGAAGAATGCCCTACAGTAGACACACAGCGAAAATGTCATTTGAGAAAGAGCTGGTTAGACGATATGAATGAAACAGACGGAAAGCATGCTCAACTATTGCCAGAGCAAGCACCAACATATATATACTAATTCAAATGAAGATAAACAAGGAAACAGATGGGGATATGTGAAACCAAACCTCTGTTGGTTGCAAAATAGAAACAACGAAAATGCAAATATCAGGTACCATGAAACTCACCCTGCACCAAGAAGCAGTATCCCGGTAATAAGAACTGGTGCTTGCTTTCTGGCGGTTTTCATCAGCCCTTGGAAAACGGATGTAGGTGTAAACTCTCCATCCGATTTGGAGGAGAAGAAAGACGCCGGGAAGAACCGAGATGATCGCTTCAAGGATGATTTGGACTCCTTCCGTTCCGTGTCCGGCTTCTTCCCTTGCTTTGGCTTGTCTAGCTCAGGCTCGGCTTCTTTCTGAGGCTCAACAAGCAGCTTGTCGCCGCGTTCTTCATTAGACAGTTCATAGGACGATTCAAGCTGCTCGATGCCTTCAGCGGCCAAGTCGCTAATCTGCATCAGACGCTCGACATTCGAAACCTCGTCCCTTTCAGCAGTGTCAGCCATACCATCACCACTATAGTCATACACATCAGAAACATCATATTCTTCCTCACTGAACTGCCCCTCGGCAGGAGGCACTAGCTCCACCACAGAATCGACCAAGGAGATGGCCTTCTCCGCTTTCTGCAGCGCTAGCTCCGCGTCGTTAGCACGCTTAGCCGCTTCCATCTCTAGAGCCACGGCCTGTTCAGCCAAGACCATTATATTGGAGACATCCTCCTCGGCCTTGGAGGCGTCGAGGAGAGCCCTCTCGGCGAGCTCCGTGAGCCTGTCGACCTCCTTCTGCAGCTCGGCTTTCTTCCCCTGGACCGCCTGAGCTCCTCCTCGCACTTGGACAGGCTGGCCTGGCACCCCTTGATCTCCTCCTGCGCGGACGCGAGCGCCTCCTCCTCGACGTCGTCAGGCTGACCTCCAGCTGGCCGACTGAGCCCCGCTTGGCGTCCAGCGCCTCGGCGGCGAGCTGCAGGCGCGCCTCGGCCATGGAGAGCGCCATGGTGGCCTTGCGCACGGCCTCCTTGGCGTCGTCCTCCCGGCCGATGATCTCCTGCACGGTGTCACGGCGGCGGAGACCTCGCCCTGGGCGCCGTCGGCGCGGTCCTTGAGCGCGATGGCGACTCGGAGATGCGCTGCGCCTTGCCCTCGAACATGGTGCTGTTGAGCCTGGCCACCTCCAGCTCCTTCCTGGCCCGCTGCAGCGCGTCCCGGAGGTCGTCCACGTCGCCGGCGGCAGTGGCGGCGGCCACCGCGCGGGTCTTCTCCTCGGCGGCGTCGGACCCCGAGGTGCCCGCGTCATGGTCGGCGCCGGCCGAGGTGGGGGAGCCCTTGGTGCCCTCCAGCGGGCCGTCCACGTAGGCCAGCGAGTCGTTGCCCTGGCAGCGCGCCCCTCGGAGCCGGAGAGGGGCCAAGCCCCCGTGCGCTGGGGACGAGTAGAAGAGGCCGCAGGAGCCGCGGAGGGCGGAGGCGACCATGAGGTTCCCTCCCGCTCCGCCGCGGTGCCGGGTTCGCCGCAGGGAGCAGGGCCCCCGGCCGCCGATCTGCAGGCCCGGGCGCGGGGCCGCGACGCCGGAAGCGAACCTGGAGAAATCCATCCCGCTCCTGCCTCTGTTCCTGCTGGAGCAATCGGAAAACACGAATCAGGAAGCGGAACAAGACAAATGGGCGGCATTATTATTGGGCTATCGTCGAGGAGTAAACACTGCCCGAAATGGCGTCTCGATAAAAAAATCCCCCAAAAAAATATCTCAAAAATAAAACGGCGGCGCTCGCGGAAGCTAGAGGGCTCCGCCGAGCGAGCGGGGCAGTCCGACAGGGGAGCGGCGGCGCACTGACCGAAGGAACCGCCGGGGGCGGGGGCGGGGGCGGCGAAGCTTTGGCGGCGGAGGGGCGGGAGAACCGAGGGACCGAGCCGCCCCTTGTGTTGTGCGGGGGTTTGGAGGGGGATTGGTGCGTCACGAGAGGAGGAGGAGGCGCCTCATTCCCGTGCTCGCTCGAAAGTCTTTTGGGGGCTGGGAAGGGCGGCCGCGGCTCTTGGCGATTTCTTCTGTGCGCTGCTTCTCTTCTTCCAGCGGACGGAGAAGACGAGGTGCACTGCAGATTAGCCTACGAACGAGCTACCCAGTGTGCGTGCGTGCGTGCGGACCGGCCTGCCTGCGTGGCTCGTGTTCTCTTCTCCGTGGAGCCCTCCCCCACTCGAGTATGCGGGGCCCAGCAGGAGATACTCGCGGCGACGGATATTCGCCTCCAAGGCAATAGCGGGATCCCCTCCCCCACCTTCTCTTGGGTGGGCCATGCTAAAGGAAAACCCTAGCCTGGCGGGCCCGCCAAGTGGATCTCCACCTCGCCTCTCGATCCCCCTCGGTTTGTCTCCTAATCTCTTAGGGGCGTCGAGATCCGAGAGACGATGATTATGTGGAATAAGCGAGTGAGAATAGAAGCAGTACACGTCCCCTCCTCCTCCGTCACCCGCCTCTCCACGCATCGCACACACTTCGTGTTTCATGAATGAAGTTCGAATTAGAGCGCGATTTTTGTGGAAGCTTATTTTTTGTGTGCGCGCTAGCTGTGTGTACGTATCAACAGGCATGTGCATGCTTGACACGTACACTGCTTCTTCCACTATGTGGCGCTTGCGTTCTCTGCTTACAGAGAAAAGGACGGTTTAACGAGCGTGGAGGCTGCTAGAGAAGCCTGATAGCCTGTGTGCTAGTGTTGTGGAAGGGAGGTACTACCCTGTGGGGGATACCATAACTGCGGGATGTCCGCCAGGTGCCTCGCCAACCTGGCAAGCGTTTATTAAGGAAGAAATATGTTGCGCCAAGGGCTGATTCGTAGAGTTGGCGATGGAAGGACAACCGAAGTGTGGCATGATCATGGGATCCAGTACAATGCGACCGACGGGGCGCCTTGTTGATACGTCGGTTCAGTTAGTGGCAGATTAACTACGGCTATAAGGTTGTTGCTCTGCGCCTTCTGAGGCCATCTGTTGCGCTCGCTATCGCTGCATGTGGGCCTGGGATTCTGGTTATAACCCCGTGCGTGGGACCCTTGTCCTATGCGGGGGTTTGGAGGGGAAGAGGCGCGTCACGAAAGGAGGAGGGGGCGCCTCATTCGGAAGTCTTTTGGGGGCTGGGAAGGACGGCCACGGCTCTTGGCGATTTCTTCTGTGCTCCTGCTTTGCTTCGAGCGGACGGAGAAGACGAGGTGCACTGCAGATTACCTTATGAACGAGCTACCCAGTGTGCGTGTGTGCGTGCGACCCGCGGACCCGCCTGCTTGCTTGCGTGGCTCGTGTTCTCTACTCCATGTGGGGCCCAGCAGGAGATATTCGCCTCCAAGGCACCAGCGGGATACCCCTCTCCCTCCTCTTGGGCAAGGGGGCAAGCCCCACTAAATGAAACCCAAGCCCTGGCGGGCTAGCCGTGTGGATCATCACCCCGCCTTTCGATCCCCGTCGGTTCTCCTCGTCTCTTAGGGTCCGACCGGCGTCCAGATCCGAGAGATGATGACTTATGTGGAATAATGGTTGACAGCTAGCTTTGGAATCTCCTTTGTTAGGTTTGTGTGCTCTTTCGTGGTGGCATTTTGGTAGCGGCCAGGCGGCGTTGAAATATAGGTACTTCTTGCAACCATCACTTGACGAAGAAAATCGGTGGGTCTTCACGTCTCTATGGACTATAGTCGTTGGGGCGAATAGCTCAGGTGCGACGTTTTTTTCGAGGAATTGGACAGGCAGCGACGTCGTTGCACGTAATAGCTCACATGCGGCATCTATTCGAGCCATAATTGCTCTGTGGCGACATGGCCGTCAAGTCATGTTCCCCACGCGGTAACCCAAGTTTGACCGGTACATGGAGTAGTTTATCTCGAGTGGGACCCATGCGTCAGCGAAACCTGCCTCTGTTCGTGGGGGAACCATCTCTGCCACGCGTCGGCGTCGCTTGGAGCTCACACCTCACTCCTGTCCCGTCGTCTCGGTTTCTCTGGGCTGGGGGAAATTATCCTGGCAACGGCGAGTCGAGCGGCGGCAATGGAGCGGGCGAGTCGAGCGGCGGCAATGGAGCGGGCAACTGGAGCGGCGGCAATGGAGCGGGCGAGTCGAGCGGCCGCGCGAGTCCAGCGGCGGCAATCGGAGTCGAGCAAGCGAGCGGCGACGCAAGGCTTGCGGTCGCAATCACAGGTAAGGGCGTCGAGGGAGGATGGAGGATGGGGTGGTGCGGGTACACGGTCGAATAGGCGACCGGTGGCCCGATTCGTGAATCGTGCAGCGGCGAAGGATTCAATCTACCTTCACGGCAAGCGATATCGGATTTCAGTCCAGCAGGTGTTGAAGCAGGCGTGGCAGCGTCACGGCTACTACGGCGGCAAGGGTTTTTCGCTCGGTGGTGATTCGCCGCCGATGACGAGACAGAGGTTTCCCTCGATGCGCAACATTGCTGCGGGCGACGAGAGCAGCTCCGGCGGTGCTGCGGGCGACGAGAGCAGCTCGGGCGGGAGCTCATCGAGCAGCAGTTCAGCACGCTCAACCCCGAGCCTGGACTTCGAAGTAGCGTTGAGCCTAGAGGCTTTCAGTCTAGTTGCCAGGATGGCGGAGGACAGATTGGTGTGCTCAGAAATCCTCTGCGAGATGAAATCGAGCTAGAAGAATCAGCTACAGAGCCATGGCGGAGGGAAGATTGTGCTGCATTCTGTAGATAGCAAGTCTGGTGAATTTTGTTAGGTGCCTAAAACTCTTTCAGACAGTGTTTGCTCAGCGCTGGGAGCATGTGTGGGAGTTCTTGCCCAGCGCTGGGAGCGTGCCCTGGACGTGCTCTGGACGTGCCGTGGCACGTTCCGGTAGGTGAAACCTTGTTTTTGTAGGTGAAACCTTGTAAACAAAATGTAAATTATTGTGTTCCTTGTTTTTGTGTTCCTTGTGACATTCGCACGCCGTCAGATTGTGGCATGCACACTGTCGAACACCTTTCGGAGCACGCTCTGGACACGCCCGATTGTGGCATTCGCACGTCGTCGGATTGAAAACAAGTTGAAAGAGTTCAAACATTGTCAACTAGGTAGAGACATGTCATCTATAGACAAAATGCTTTAATTTTTTATTTAACTTACCAAAATGTAAATATTGCTAGTGTTGCTAGTGTTACCAAAATGTAAACATTTGTAACTATTACCAAAATTGAAATGTACATGTTATTTGTGCTAGGCTTGGATGTTGCAATGATTTCATACTGATTTTTGAATTCAAATTTGAACTACAATTCAAATGTACATGTTATTTGTGCTAGGCTTGGATGTTGCAATTAGGAGGATTTCATTTGTAAATATTAACCTTCTAATGGTGATAGATTTGTCGCAAACAGAGGCATAGCCTAGTGGCAAAGGGTTGATGCCCCCTTTGCCCACCTAAGTTCGAGTCCCCTTACTCGCAATTTAGGTGTTGCACATTATATGTCCTAGTCCAGTAGCTTAGTGGGTCGGGCATCTCACTATTATAGAAAGATTTCTATAATAGTGGGTTGTCCCATCCATTAAAATATTGCACTTGGACAAATTCTTTTGAATTTTTGTCATTTTTCTAATCGGTTCTCCAAAATGAGCTACAAAAGAGCCCCAAAGGTAGCCCAAACAGTCCCATTTCTAATCCTGTCATTTTTTCGATCTTCTCCAAATGATCTCAAACTCTAGGGTTAACATCTATTGCACTAATATAGTGTCCTAGACCAATTTTTAACTCAAAATTTGTTTAAAAGTTGGTTTGATTTTAGTTGACCAATTCAAAAAATATTCAAAAAACATCAAAAAAAATGAAATTTCAGTGCACATGGTCTTAGTTTATCATGTACTAACAGCTCCAACTGATAAACAAGATCTAGATATATATTAAACAAGAAATGCTTCAATATGGTGTGATATTGAAGCATTTCTTGTTTAATATATATCTAGATTTTGTTTATCAGTTGGAGCTGTTAGTACATGATAAACTAAGACCATGTGCACTGGAATTTCATTTTTTTGATGTTTTTTTTGAATATTTTATGATTATTTCAAATTCGGCCAAATTCAAGTCAAATCAGAATTTAAACAAGTTTTAAACACCAAAATGGAAAACTAAGACTGGATCATTCTTAGTCACACCAAAATGAAGGTTTGGTGAGGTTTTGGACAATTTCATGTTGCAAATCACAGACCACCTCTCTTCACACATGAGAGTTCATAGTTTGAGATGTGAGATTTCACACCATATTGAAGCATTTCTTGTTTAATATGTGTCTAGACCTTGTTTATCAGTTGGAGATGTTAGTACATGATAAAATAAGACCATGTGCACTGGAATTTCATTTTTTTGATGTTTTTTGAATATTTTATGATTATTTCAAATTCGGCCAAACTCAAGTCAAATCAGCATTTAAACAAGTTTTAAACACCAAAATGGAAAACTAAGCCTGGATCATTCTTAGTCACACCAAAATGAAGATTTGGTGAGTTTTTCGACAATTTCATGTTGCAAATCACAAACCAGCTCTCTTCACATATGAGAGTTCAAATGAAGCTCTAAAGGTAGTGTAAACGGCTCCATTTCTAAGCAAGATTTTTTTCGACCTTCTCTAAATCAGCCAAATAACTTTCCTACACATCTACTCTATATATAAAAACCATGTGCACTGTTTTTTTTTTATTTTTTATGTTTTTGAATATTTTATGATTATTTCAAATTCAGTCAAACTGAAGTCAAACCAACATTTAAACAAGTTTTAAACATGAAAATGAAAAAATAAGCCTGGATCATTCTAAGTCCCACCAAAATGAAGGTTCTGTGATTATTTTAATTTTTTCTGAATTAGTTGGTCAACCCACACAAAATCCTATGAAGATTCTGTGATTTAACCCTGTCCGTCCGATCATGCCTTGTAGAAGGAAACCCCCCGATCCGCGCCAGTCCCAGTTTTGCGCTCTGATTGGCTGTTGAATTTTTTTTAGCTGCAGTGTTTCGAACGCGCATAGGCCACGGCCCAACAAACTCCACGGCCCAATAATTTTTTTTAGCTGCAGTGTTTTATTAATTTCAAACGCGCATAGGCCACGGCCCAACAAACTTCACGGCCCAACAAATTTTTTTAGCTGCAATGTTTTATTAATTTCAAACGCGCATAGTCTACGGCCTAGAAAACTCGACGGTCCAAAATTCCCACACTCGCCATGTCGTGCCCTAGCTATTTCTCTTCTTATCCACTAACCCTGTCGTGCCCTAGCTATTTCCCCCATTCCCCACCCTCGCCGCCGCTCGCATTAGCTCGCCGCCGGTGATCAAATCGAGCTACGCCAGTAGATCCAGCCCCGCCGCCCGCCGATGTTTAGGAAGGGAGGTCCAATCGCCGGCCGCGGTGGCCATTCCGGCGGTGGCAACGGCTCCGACGAGGAGCGGAAGGGGAAGAGGCGGGTTCTGGCTGACCCCGCTACGAAGGCCGTGGCCGCTTCCGACGGCGCTCGTTAGCAAGGCGCGCGTGCGTGGACGAACCGCGGAATGCGGCCTCCGCCTGCGTACGAGCGCCGCGAGCTGCCTGCGTACGACCGCCGCCTCCTGCCCGGGGACTTCGTCTCCGACGAGGTCCTGCCCTGGGTCACCTTGGAGGTGTTCCAGCGCAGCACAGAGGATGAGAAGCGCCGTCAGATGGAGATTGAGCTCGACGAACGCCGCCTCGAGGTCGGGATTTACAATTCCCTCCACGAAGTCATCGACATCAGCTCGGACTCCGACGGGCCCGGCTCCCCCGGGCTATTCGACTCCGATGAGGACTAGGACTGAGCGGCGCCGCCGCCTCGTCGCCGCCGCCGCACCCCCGGGGCTCCGGTGTGAGCCCAATTTTGGGTCGTAGCTAGGGGTAGGAGCAGCAGCGAACGTCCCCGCCTGTAATTTTCAGTTCATCTCCGCGTGGCGCCCCTTTTGAATCTATGAGCCACGAGCTTCTGTAATGTCGAGCTTATGTGTAATATAAAGTTTATCTACTGTATGCGCCCCGCGGGTTTATTTTATCTTCATTTATTTATGTTTTGCCTCGCCGGCGTTGCCGCGCTGCGTCGATGTCGCCGGATAAGAAGAAGAAGAAGAAGCAGAGAAAGCGCGCGCAGGGGAACAGATTAAACGGTCGTTGTTGCTGACGTGGGCAATTGTGGGTCCCACCCGCATGCCTTTAATTCTAACTGACTGCGATTAAGAGCAATGAGTTAGGGAAGATATTTGAACTCAACGAGACGTCGCATGTGAACTATTTCATCGAACGATGTCGTTCTCCAGTGAATAGCATGAAAAGATGTAGTACCTAAGCTATTCGCCCATAGTCGTTGCTATTACGTGCGAAATGATCCACCCCTTTCCTGAGATGCTAATGGCGATACCCCTAAGAGTGATGATAAAGCGTCGAGTCGGTGTTTCGCTCGTTGGAGGAGTACCTACACTGAGGTATGTATTTGACAGACGTAGGACAATGATAATTACCGATGAATTTCTACAAATTGCAAGCTAATGAATAATCTGCATGGATTTGTTTTCGAAATGAGATGTGGATGCCCTCGTTTTCCAATATCAAGACCTTATAGGTAAAAGTACGGGCGGGCACAACGTCCCCATTGCCCGGGTTCGCTCTCTCGTGCCTTATGTGAACAAAATCGTTCAGCAATCAAACTTTACTATTTTGGGCTTTGAGATCTTGGGCTTGAGTCGAGTTCAAATCCATTCCAACAGAGCTCCGCCAAATCCTATTTGACGCTTTAGGCGTCGGTTATCATGGCTACGCCCAACCCTCCAGCGCTAAATCGAGGTAAGTGGCTTCTTGGCGATTTCTTCTTCTTCCAGCGGACATAGAAGACGAGGAGGACTGCGGATTAGCCTACGAGCTACCGAGTGTGCGTACGCGAGTGCGTGCGACCCACGGACCGGCCTGCTTTGTGTGGCTCATGTGTTCTCCGTGGAGCCCTCCTCGCGCATGGGGGGGGGGGGGGGGGGGGGGTAGGAGGAGATACTCGCGGCGGCGGGTATTCGCCTCCAAGGCACCAGCAGGATCCCCCTCCCCCTTCCTCTTGGGCAAACCCCACTAAAGGAAACCCTAGCCTGATGGGCCCACCAGGTGGATCGTCCGTCCGCCTTTCGATCTCCGTCGGTTCTTATCATCTCGTAGGGCTGACCGGGGTCGAGGTCCGAGAGATGATGACTATGTCGTATAATGTTTGACGTTTAGCTTTGGAATCTTCTTTGTTAGTTTTGTGTGAGGTGGCAGACGGAATATAGGTAATATCCCCCTATAAACGTAGAACAAATAGCAAGGAGTTCTACAAATTGCATGTTGGAAAACTCTGCACGGAGTCTGTTTTTGAAACGAGAGGTGGAGGCCTTCGTTTTCCATTATCGAGACCTGATAATTAAAATTTAGAAGTACATACAAACGAATAGAAAAAAAGGATAAACGATAAGCCGATGGTCGATTTTTGGGATCGGATCCTACTTCAAATCTAGAGAAACATGACCCAAACATGGATCAAATGCGCTCCAAGTTGATAGACATAGTAATAAATTAGAATCACATCCATTAGTTATAATTTAAAATTTAATTACCAATTGGACCCGTGTAGCAATAGTTAGAAGTACTGACCGCTCTAATCTTCATCTTTCTCACACAAAGGTTGGACCGACTCGGTCCGCTGGACCGCGCCCCGCCTCGCCATCGACCGCCTCGGAGCTGGCCTTGTCGTCCTCGCGCACGTCGGCCCACTTGGCCACGGACGCCGGTCTCGCATACATCGGTCTCGTGTACGAAGGCCCCCACACCGACCCAACTGGTGTCGCCTGCGCTGGCCTCTCCTGCCTCAGTTTCGCCAGACCGCGACCCATCCCCAACAGTTTCTGATGACGACTTCGACGATGCAGCCTCTGTTGCTGCCTTCCCCTCGTCTCACTCCTCTCCGACCACGACACCGTCGTGTTCGCCGCCCCAGCCCTTGTGGCTCCTCCTCATCGGATGGTGACGCGCCGCCAAGCTGGCAAGATCATCGGTCCGCGTGAGCAACGTCCATGTCGACACTGTCGCCGCTCCATCACCGGTTCCCAAGTCCGTTCGTGGTGCTCTTAAAGACCCGAACTGTCTTGCCGCGGTGACTGACGAGTACGGTTCTCTTCTCGCCAACGACATGTGGGATCTCGTCCTTCCCACCCGTCAACATCAACGTCGTCTCCGACAAGTGGGTCTTTCGTCACAAGCTCAAGACGGACGACACCCTCGACTGCTAGAAAGCACGCTGGGTGCTGCACGGTTTCTCTCAGGAGCACGACATCGACTTCGACGAGACATTTAGCCCGATGGTCAAACCTACTACCATCCGGGTTATCCTCTCCCCAACTGGAATCCGTCAAGTCGATGTCAAGAACGCCTTTCTCCATGGGAAGCTCTCCGAGTTGGTGTACTGCCACCAGCCTACTAGGTTCGTCGACGCTACCCGCCCTAACCAAGTGTGTCGTCTCAACCGTGCTCTCTATTGATTGAAGCAAGCCCCTGGGGCGTGGTACCATCGTTTCGCCACCTTCATCACCAACTTCGGCTTCACCTGCTCCAAGTTGGACATGTATCTCTTCATCCTCCATGGCTCTCTGGCACGACATACCTCCTACTCTACGTCGAAGATATCAGAGGGATGATATTAATGGAACAGGTACACATGGCATGTTGGGCCCATAATAGGGGACGCGTGCGCGGTGCGCTAGGCCACAGGCCACAGCGTGGCAGCGACCCAGAGGATCAATTTTCTGGGGGAGCCCAAAAGGAAGTCGTCATTCTCTGGCCCTATCGTCCCCGATTTCTCCGACTCCCGTCCCCTCCATGGAAGAGGAACAAGGAGCACGTCGTGGCGCCCCTCGTCCTAAGCTACTTCTAGGCGGAGAGGACCTTCTCAGCCCTCTGCCGGATGAGCTGCTTCTGCAGATCCTCGTCCGCCTCGGCTGCGATTGCGGCCGCTTCCTCGACAGGGGCTGTGCCCGTACTCGCACCGCCGCGCGCACGAGCAGCCTCTCCCGCCGGTGGCGCGGACTCTGGACCCACCTCCCACAACTCACCTTCCGTGATGTCTCACTCCACCGCCTCAGATCCGTGCTCGCCTCCATCCATCCTGGCCACGCCCCGGCCCCGGCCCCGGCAGTGGCGGCGAAGCCACCATTGCGGTTGCGGCGGAGCACAAGGACGTGCGTGCTGCGCCGTCGTTCAGCTCCAGCCCCGCCGTCGACTGACCTCAAGCTCCTAAAGCATAGCTCCAATATCGTCATCGTCAAATCCGAGTCACTGCAGGAGCTCAGTGTGGACTGTGGAGATGACTATCCCAACAACTACAGAACAGACCACGTCCGCATGGAGGCCCCTGTGCTCAAGCAATTGAGCATGTCCTTCGGCACCTCTACGACCATGAGTATGTTGGTCTCCGTTTCGGCGCCAATGCTGGAGAAGGTCTCGTGGAAGTGTACTTATCACACTCCGACCACTGGGCTTGGTCGTTGGGGCCTCTTGAATGTGATATTGAAGCCGGACCAACAGGGGCAGCTTCCTCACATCCATGTCCTCTCCCTGTGTGCGGACACTCGCGTATGTTCTCTCTCAGTTTGCTAATTTGCCGATTAAGCTCAGATTATTTGTGATACCATACCATCCCTATAAATTGTTTTTGCAGAGCTCATATAGGTTTTCAGGGGCAGCGCAAGAGCTCAGATTTCAAACAAAGATAAAGAAACATATGGTATTCCATTTCTCCATGCTGGAGCTACGTATCAGAACGTCGGGCCATGTTTACGGAGCATTTGCGTCTCGCGTCCTTCGAATGGATCCGATTAAGACTGTTCTAAAAAGTCTCAAGATTGTCCTATGGAGATCAGAGGTAATTCATCATTGTGCTTGCTTAGTAAGCGTTGTAGCTTAGGTAGCTTGTAATCCATGGTCGTGGAAATATATGTGGCATTTTCTAATGCATTACTCATAGGCAGCTTGTATGGTAATGGAGCTTATGGCAGTTTTCGAAGAAGAAAACCACAGCACTATAAACTGCAAGTTGCCCACAGAGAAAGATCAGTCTGATTTGACACACATGTACAATAGTGGACAAGTTGAGGCAAAATCAGATTATACAATCACTCGTTTCTCTTCTGAAAAATCTATACATTATTTAAAACGTTCAAATAATAGTAGATTTTGTATGAGTAGTAACAGTAAGCTTCTAATGTGTCAAGAACCAATGTGTTGGCAATACAACAGTGATATTCTAGCACATAAAAGCATTAAAGGGGTAGAAGGAAAAAAGGCATGCGCAGAGCTTCTGTGTGTATTCTGCTTTCTTCTATGACATTCACTTATGACTCTTACCATTTTTGTTCTAGATGATTATAACCTTTTCTGAAATAATGAAATGTTAATCCTCATCTGCGATAAAACAGTACAACTGTTTATATCTTGGTGAACCGCTGAAAGTAGCATTACATGGTAGATTAAAATAAAACTATTCCGTGTGCAGCAATCATGGTATCACAGTAAGTGATTAAATGAGGTTTATAAACCATCTCAAACAAATGTGGTGTTATTATATCCATGTTCATATTTAGATCGATCAAATGGTGGCATTTGCTATTAAAAAGTAGTTGTTGACCTCTCTCGGAAGCAAGCAACTGAAACGGCACCGACATGGACCTTGAATTGTGTGAATGCAAGTCTTAAAATATTATCCACTAATGCTGTATCTTGGAGGCTGGTAAATAGAACAACTAATGATCATGTATACGAAGCTATATATGATGTTTACCAACACGGATTTGTGTAACTCTTCCATTCGCCACAAAGACTAAATAAGAAAAACAGTACAAACAATCCACAAAATGGTAATGAATATAGTGCGAATTATATTTCCTTTTTTGTAGATTGAAGTGTAGAAGAATCAACATTTGTCGGACACTGTGATTGGTCAACAAGAACAATGATAGAATTAGTGCCGGATTATCAAGGCTGATTAGGGTGAGGTTGACTGGGGAGATAGATAGATGTGTTCCGAAGCTTTACTAATTTGGGCACTTTTTAAGTTATTCCTTGTATACCATTTTTGGAGATTATAATCACGTGTAGGCCTCATCGAGTCACACGTGAGAGGGGGTGTTAGTGTGTTACATAATATGTTGATTGCCCACCTTCTTTCCATTAGTTCGTACTATTGGTTCTACTGGTTGGTGCATTAAACTTAACAGTTCTATCGTGATGCTAAACACGGGCCAAATTAGTACAGCTGGATGCTTTGCATCGTGGATTAGGATTATTTGTTTTTATAGGGTAGTTTTGATGTACTTCTAATGTATAGTACTTGTTCTAAAAAAAGGTTGTACGTATATCTAGACCCAAGGTCCCAATTGTCATACATCTATGATACATCGTAGTAATTTACATGTGTTTTAGGATGAAGAAGCATGCCCAGAAAATTGCCCTTGTGACGAGCCCAATTGGAGAACCCAGAGTATATATTTGCCGGAACTTGAAGAAGTGGAAATCAGAGGCTTCGACGGAGAAGATCATGAGTTTGATTTCTGGAAACTGGTAATTACACGCGCACCAAAGTTGAAAAGAGTGGTGATGGTCAGGGCGTCATATGAGGTCACAAGTGAAATGAGAAGCATGCTCAAGGTTTATGGCCTGGATAAGATCTTAGTCCTGGTAAGAAGGTTCTGCATGCAAGATCATCATACTTCTAAATTCATGCCTTGTCCGTATATTCTTCTCTGAAAAATTATACTCCTATTTTGTTTGTGTCTTTCATGTTGTGCAAATTAGTTTTTAGGGTGGCTGGAATGTGTCGTTGTCTCTTTCACATCCCAATTATTCTTTCCAGGCTTACTTAGTTTTAGTTTGATGTTTTTTTTTGTTTGCCAAAGAAATGCACGTTGTGATGCTCTGCTTAGCAATGCTTCAAGTTTTTACAAATCCTTATTTGGTCCTACCGAGAGTGATACAAATATTACATTAGACGTTCATATTCCTTGCATGTCAGATGATAATGATAGAAATAAATTACTAGAGAGATTTATCGTAGAAGAAATTAAAATAGCTTCATCGCTCTGTCCAGATGAAGCAAAACAAAGCTCAATGGAAGTAGAGCCTACCAGCTGAATTTTATCAACATTTTTGGGACCTGGTTGGTGGGGATTAAATTCAGCTTTTCACTGATTTTTTCATGGTCGTTTATATTTGTCCAGGCTGAATTATGGTATTTTAACTTTGCTTCCTAAGTGCCAATAGGCTGATGTGCATAAAAGACCGTTCTTTTCCTCTCCCGTCTCTAACCTAGCCGCCAGGCGGTTCCACAGCAAGAGTTCCCCGCCGGCGATCCGCCGCTCTCCTTCCCCTCCGCTCGCCGTCTTGGCGGCACGAGGGCGAGGGGAGCTCCAGCTCTCATTCGTGTAGTGTTTTTGTCCTAAGTATTTTAGATATCATGTTTCCTAGTACTTTAAAAGTCCTGTATGGGCAAGATTCCTTATTATATATTACAATGCGAAAATGTATAGAACAAAATTCTTCATCCTTGCGAGATATTAAATAAACCATTCTTCATCCTACAGCCGTACTGTTTAGTATATGTTACCATTCAATATAACTATCTTCAGTGTTCCTTTGCTAGATAACAAGCTATATATTTTCTTCTTTGTGTTATCATTGTATTTGGCTTCATCCTTGGGAGATAATAAACCAAATATCAAGTGAAATGAGCAACGACGTAAATTCAGATGTCAAATGGTTTACTCATTCGGCATGATTGGAACCTTAGCTATTCTTCCAGTTTTGCTATTTTTCTTAACTCCATGAAAGAACTTCCACTGAAACCGTGCCTTTGGAATAATTGTTTTCATTGTCACTTGTTCAGGACCTTCCTGCGAGTGATCTGTACTATTCTTTTGTCTTTGGTGTTTCTAAATAGCTCCATTTATTTAATCTAAATACCGGACCACTTTTGTTGGTAGTGTTTATGAGTTTTGGCATGTTTTTAATTTTCTCTTCTTGGCATGATGGGGGTTTTGTGTTCTTATAAGCTAAATTCTTCATGACGAGGAATATATGTATACTGCTTTCAAAGAATATTCATTTCTTGAAGCACCATATACGATTTTATTTATATGTTGTCAGTAGTATCAGCAGTGAGGTATAAAACAGCAATACTGAAGTGCGTAGTTTATATTTTTCAGTTTATCTACATAAGAGATACACGTTTGCCTTCTCATATCCATTTTCTGCCTCTTCGAACTTCTATTAATTTCCTGTCTTGCACTTGCAGGCATAGCCGGAGCTGGTGGGTGTGAAGCGTGATGGAGAATGATAAGATGATCTTTTGAATGTAGTTTGTGAGGTTTGGACAGTTTGGTTTTCTCTTTCGAAAATATCTGGCAGCGAATGTGGGTAGCATGCACTAAACTACCATTCGTTCGGCCATATGGATCAAAATGGTTCTGTTTTAATCGTAAATGATTGAGATGATCCAATGTTGTGTCCCCATAGTTCTCCCTTGGTTATGCTGTTTCATAATCTATTAGTTGAAAGCAGCATATTAGTAGCCCACTTTGCTATTATAAACATAAGTCACATCATTCAACTTCATCACCAACAAGGCTAGAAAATTGGGAGGCTGAAGGGTTATATTTTGTTGTCATATATAGCCAGTAATATAGCTTTACTTTATGTTGCTGAGCTGACCTTGGGTTTGTACGCATTGGCTGTTCATAATACTGCTATTAGCGGAAATTCATTTTGGTTGCTGAGCTCAAGTGCTCCCTCTATTTTAAAAAATACAAAAAAATATGTTTATATGTTCCAAAAAAATCTGAGAGACATTATGCATGTTGTCAATGATGTATCGGCAAACATGCAAAATCTCCGACCTCTCTTCGGTGGTCTCGCTCTAGAATGGCAACTTAACTCTGCGGTTTCAGGTCGAGCTCTTCCTCTAGATGCGACGAATCCAATCTCTATTGACCAACAATCTCTTAGCTGCACCCAAATCGTTCATCTCAAACTCACTCTTGAGCATGGCCCGATTTGAAATACTTTATATTCTGAAATAATGACAAAATGTTGTAGTCTCAAAGACAACTAGAGGAGTTCGATATTAGTTATATTACATGTCGAATCACTGTTCTTGTTAAGCCATACGTGTTTGTATTCATGGATGCAAAACAAGGGGACATACATTGGTACTCTCTGGGAATAACAAGACTATCCTGCTGCAGAATATCCTTCTTAAAATTCCAATTTACAAATTATCTAATACATACTTCCTTTTCGATAACTAAATATTCCCTAATAGGTAAAATTGCATTCCAGTTCATACAAGCCATGCTGATTAATTGGTTTAATTCTATTTCTGCATCCACATTTCAGCTACGAAAGTGACGTGCAAATTACTGAAGATCAAGTAGTACATCCACGGGAAGATTGTGTGATGCAATCAGATTGGAACCTTAGGAGCTACTGAAAAACTGGTTGTTGGTAGCAACATTTCTACACATAATAGTTTGTGGTGATGCTCAAAACATCGAGATTAATTCACACCGTGCTCGCGGCCAGGAGAAGCTGAAGAGCAGAGTCTAGAAGGCGCAAAGGTCTTACGCAAACTCATGTTTGAACCTCCATGAACTAGTTGCAATACTTGTCTCGGGCGACGCTTGCAATTTTCCCTCTGCTAAATCAGTGAAATGCAGTTGATACAATCTAGTACGGCCATCCTTTTCTCCCTCGGCAGGGGTTTTGGCACACCCACTAGAAGAGAAACAATTATTATGTCTTAATTTTAAGAAAAATTGGGCACATAACATTCGAAATGACTCGCTAGTAAGGAAACCCGATGAATCACCACGACTACACATACACACTACCTATCTACACTAGTTTCCTGGTGCCACGAAACACATAATAATATCAATAAAATTGTCTAGCTAAAATAGGTCTGTAGTCCACAAGACAAACAAGCACATAACAGTTAAGAATCAATACAATTATCCTGTCGAGATCATTGCTGCAATGAGAGTCTCTAGAGAAGACGGAACCCTCTCCGACTACACGAAGATGATGACTCAAACCTTCCTAACCAACGATACTCTACCGGCCACGCCTTAAACAGCCAACAACTCACTCAAAAGTGAAAGCCACGCCTGTAAAATGATGTTGGAAAGAACTTACGTGACAAATAAGGAATATAATCATATTTTATAAAGTCATGTTGAGTAGAACAAACTGCAGTACATTTTTACAGTGTCTCGTCGGAATGCTAGATATTAAAAGAAGTGCAATTGTACATCGGCATTATGAGACTTGTATGTATGTCAGGCAAGGGATCATTGGTGCACAGGAAACATATGGATGATCATATCTTTTTTTTTTTTTTTTGCGGGTACAAGGGCTGAATACAAGTTCAGCAATTACAGAAAGGTCCCCAGAAAGATCAAAATTACAGTCCAAACCTTACTGCAACTCGACTCCGTCTTCGTCCTTGGCGCCGTCGGTGGCGCGCCGCCGCTCCTACTCTCCTTGACGCCTTGGAACGAGAGCATCCCCGAGCGGACGGGAAGTCGCCGATCGCCGGCCACAGAGGACCTACACCAGCGGACGTCGTCGTCGTCGAACTGAACTCCACCAGCCACCTGCACAGACATCGTCGACGCCGGATCCGCCGTCCCGCGGCATCCGACGAAGGGGAAACCGCGCACGGCAACTCCGCAGAGCTGCGAGCGCGGGTGCGGCGGAAGATCAGCGCCAGAGCTCCGTGGAGCGCCGCCGCCGAAGAGGAAGACCTCCACCTGCAAAAGCACCACCGGCCCCGCCTCCTCCTCCATGGCGACACCGGCAGAAACCCAACTCACACCTACATACATATGCACATATGGATGATCATATCTATCCACCGGTTCTTAACGGTAGCTCTGTGGTAGCATGGATGTCACTGCTGCTCCTCCTGGCATCAACAATATTTGGTAAACATTTTCTTCTCCCGCAGCTGAAGAAAAATAATTTTGATCAGATCACCGAACAAATAGGTACACAAATAAAGACTCGTACTAATAATATTTGAAGAGAAAAATTACTTACGTCGGTGTTGTGGCCGCACTTCTTCTTGCGGCATTTGGTAGATCTTGGAGGAAGGCGTGCATAGCACCTAGATATAAATCAATGGCGTAAGTATGATATGTCAGACCGAAATACATGGAAAAATTCTAGAACGACTGTACATAGATACATATAATCATGTGTGTTAGTGTGTATATGCAATACGTACTTGCGGCAGATCATCTTGTCCTTGATGGAGCGGAGCGCAAGCGCTATGAGGCTGGGCTCGATCCATGTGTGGCAATAGTGGTGCCTGTGCCTGCCGCCGCGGAGGCCGAGCGCGAGGTGCAGCGTCGACTCGTTGGAGATACCGTAGTCGGCCAGCGTTCGGCCGTCCTCCTCCTCGTCGAGCTGCTTCCCGGCGTAGACGAGAGACGGCAGCTGATCGTCGACGTCGGAGGTGCCCTGGATCTGGGCCCTGACGCTGCTGAGGGTGTCGGTGCTCTCGACCTGGAGCGTGAGCGTCTCCCCGGTGATGGTCTGGACGAAGATCTGCATAGTAAATGCGTCGTGGGTGGCGTGCCGTGTGTTTGGGTGAGCGCAGCGCTGCGGAGGTGCACATATATAAGAGCGAACGATCGGAGGAAACGGCCGGAAACGCGGTGGCTACGATACCGAATAGGCCACGGTAAGGGGAGTAGTGATCGCCACGGAAACGGTGTTCGGCATGCATTTGGAAATTCTTTTTTCAGATTCCATCGATTCGCTGGTGGAGGAGGAATTATGACATAATAAATCCCGTAATACACTCCGGCTCGTGGAGCGTTCTCCGATCTCTCCGCAAAGCTCCACGCGGTGGCGCTCGCCGTCCAGCCGCAGGGCTGCTCCTCACCCATCTCGCCGATCTCGGTGCGCCTTTGCGGTGCATACCTACGGCGGATTCCTCTGCCCCTCCGCGCTTTACGGCCCATACCACGAAGGCTCATGCGGTGTGCTATCTCGAGCTGCTGCTCCTCAGCCCAATCCCCACTGGAGCAGCTCCGCGCAGCCCGGCGTACGAGTTGTGCTTGAGTGCCCTGTTGCTTCTCCGTCGAAGGCCTCGCTGCCATGAACGATGGCGCCCAGGACGAAAACCACAGGGATGAGGAGCTTGAAGGCGACGAACAGGTCGAGTCTCCAACCGGCGAGAAGCTTTGCGAAGAAGACGATATGGGATGAACGTTGATGAATGTAATGGCTGCTCCGGCAAGAATCATGCCGCAGAAGTACGGCAGACATCTGCTGCGAGCCGGCGCCACGGCGACGTCCTGATCGGCCGTAACGACGCCCTCTGAACGAACGAATGTTTCTCTGCCCTTTTAACCGAACAAGAGTTTCGTCAAGTAGCGACTCCGGTGATGAGCAGCCACTGCCTCGTCGGCCGTGTCGTCCGTGACGGCCGCCCGCCGCCCAAGCATACTCCATCGCTCTGAACCTTCCAGGAGAGGACGAGCTAGCTGGCTCGAGTTGCGCCAGCGGCAAAGCGCGCCGCGCTCTCCGGCTCGAAGACGAGAAAACATGAACATATGGTGCCATATTCGGTATTTACCCGTATAAGGTATTAGGTATTCGGTATTCGGTATTGTAGAGAGGGGAAAGTCAGCTTTGTATTTACCCGTATTGGGTATTCCCAACTTTTTGGTAAGCGAAAAGTACGCGCGCACGAAAAATTGCATCGAACCGGCCGATGGACAGCACGGGCTGCATTGAGACTTTTAGGCCATGCATGCTATTTAGGATTTGAACTGTAACTTGAATTTGACCCCAGAAATGTTCCCTCTCAGTTTCAATTAATGTGAATTCAGGCAAAATAATCTCAGTATAACCAATATGTACCCTATAAGAACATCTCCAACAAAGTGCCTAAAAATGATTTAGGGAGAAGGTTTAGAGATTTAAAATTACTCGTGGTGTCCCTAAACAAGTTCCCTAAATGTCCTCTCCTTTCACACCTCAAATTCATTTGCCTGAATATTTACATTGTGCCTGCGTCCTCCCTTGGTTATGCTGTTTCATAATCTATTAGTTGAAAGAAGCAAATTATAAACATAAGTCACATCATTCAACTCCATCACCAACAAGGCTACAAATTTGGGAGGCTGAAGGGTTATATTTTGTTGTCATATATAACCAGTAATATAGCTTTAATTTATGTTGCTGAGCTGACCTTGAGTTTGTACGCATTGGCTGTTCATAATGCTGCTATTAGCGGAAATTCATTTTGGTTCCTGAGCTCAAGTGCTCCCTCTATTTTAAAAAAATACAAAAATATATTTATATATTCGAAAAAAATCTGGGATTTTTTTTATGTTGTCAATGATGTACCCGCAAACGACGTGCAAAATCTCGGTTTGAAATACTTTATATTCTGAGCTACTTAATAATGAAAAAATGTTGTAGTCTCAAAGACAACTAGGGCAATCCGATATTAGTTATATTACATGTTGAATCACTGTTCTTGTTAAGCCATACGTGTTTGCTCTGGAAATAACAAGACTATCCTGGTGCAGAATATCCTTCTTTTGCATTCCAGTTCATACAAGCCATGCTGTTTAATTAATCTGTTACCAAATGGTTTAATTCTATTTCTGCATCCACATTTCAGCCACGAAAGTGATGTGCATATTATTGGAAGACATTGGTATTTTAATTTGTTCCAAATTTGATCATCAAGTAGTACATCCACTGGAAGATTGTGTGATGCGCTAATCAGATTGGAACCTTAGGAGCTACTGAAAATCTGGTTGTTGGTACCAACATTTCTATACATAATAGTTTGTGGTGATGCTCAAAACATCGAGATTAAACCACACCATGCTCGTGACCAACATGAAAGAGTAAGCTGAAGAGTGGAGTCTAGCAGGCGCAAAGGTTTTACGGAAACTCATGTTTAACCTCCATGAACTAGTTGCAATACTTGTCTTGTACTATTAGTTTTCTCTCTCTCTCTTTTCCGTTTGATTCCGAGGGTTTTTACCTCGGGCGACGCATGCAATTTTCCATCTGCTAAATCAATGAAATGCTAACGTTTGCTGGATCTCTAACAAAAACATCGAGATTGATGTTTACTTGTAGTTGATCAGTCTAGTTGATATAGTCTAGTACGACCATCCTTTTCTCCCTCGGCAGGGGTTTTGGCACACCCACTAGAAGAGAAACAATTATTCTGTCTTAATTATAAGAAAAGTTGGGGCATATAACATTCGAAATGACTCACTAGTAAGGAAAACCCGATGAAACACCACGACTACGCAGACACACTACCTAGCTAAACTAGTTTCGTAGTGCCACAAAACACATAAGAAAATCAATAAAATTGTCTAGCTAAACTAGGTCTGCCACAAGACAAAGAAACACACAACAATTAAGAATCAATACAATTATCATGTCCGAGATCACTGGTGCAGCGAGAGTCTCTAGAGAAGACGGAACCCATAGGGGGAGTGTCTGACCCTCTCCCAGTACATGAAGATGATGACTCGCACCTTCCTCTTGACCAACGATACTCTACCGGCCACACCTAAAACAGCCAACAACTCTTTCAAAAGTCAAAGACACGCCTGTAAAAGGATGCTGGAAAGGACTTACGTGACAAATAAGCAATGCGTCATAATTTATGAAGTCATGTTGAGTAGAACAAACTGCCACAATACATTTTTACAGTGTCTCGTCGGAATGCTAGATATTAGAAAAACTGCAATTGTACATCGGTATTATGAGACTTTGTATGTATGTCAGGCAAGAGATGTGGATCACTGGTGTAGACGAAACATATAAATGGTCATATCTGTCCACCGGTCCTTGACGGTAGCTCCGTGGTAGCATGGATGTCACTGCTGCTCCTGGTATCAGCAATATCGGTAAAACATTTTCTTCTTCCTTAGCTGAAGAAAAGAAAAATTTCATCAGATCACAGAACAAATACGTACAACGCGACAAATAAAGACTCGTACTAATATTTCAAGAGAGAAAATTACGTCGTTGCTGTGGCCGCACTTCTTCTTTCGGCAGTTTGTAGATCTCGGAGGAAGGCGCGCATAGCACCTATATATAAACCAATGGCGTAGGTATGATATGCCAGACCAGTGGCGGAGCGTGACCAAAAGCAGAGCGGGGGCAAAATTTAACTCTTGACCGCTAATTCTGTTGCAATTTCAAGATCCATTGATAAAACAACAAATGATTTTCAAGCTTGAAAATGCGCTTTATTTATCTCCACTACTAATAAACAAGCAAACTTAGCAGGAAAATCAAATCTTGACCATCCATGTAAGCTCATCAAACGGTTCAGAATCATTTGTTCTCCCCATCCCTCTTCAATTACCCTCACATTACGCCTGCCATATATACACAACATTAATTGCTCTCACATCACGCCTGCCATATATATCTTCACTACTAATAAACAAGCAAACTTGGCAGGAAAATCAAATCTTGACCATCCATGTAAGCTCATCAAACGGCTCAAAATCATTTGTTCTCCCCACCCCTCTTCAATTACCCTCACATTACGTTTGCCATATATACACAACATTAATTGCTCTCACATCACGCCTGCCATATATACGCATATAAAAATAAACTGCCCGCTTGATTGACTCCGAAATTATGGGGGAAAACAATCGCTCTTGTTCATATGAGTCGATCAGACGAATAAAAACACCCTGTTCTCCCTCCCGGTTTTCACGCGCTCCTTCCAACCTAGCCCTGCACTGGCTTGCTGGGACGACGGACGATCAGGACGTCACCAAAAATCCCCTAACGCCGCCGTGCACGACGGCGACCGGGAAAGATTGATCTCGCCGAGATCGGCACTGAGCTGGACAAATACTTCCTCGAGGCAGCCAGCGTACGCACCAGCGTAGCTGCGTGCATGAGAGGCCCTGATCTACGATACGCCGTCCGCCCGCCCACGCGTATCACCTCGCTTAGCAAATTCTAAAAACGTGCGAGTAACTACATCTTCTGCAGGTCAAGTATGCTTGAGTTGGGGAGGAGTAGAACGGCTTACAGATGACGGGCCTGAATCTGATGGAAAGACACAGGCCATTTGAGCCATCAACATCTGGGATGACGCAGGTACATAGTACATATACATGCACTAAATTGGAATTGCTTTGGTTCAATGGAGTCCTGAATGTTTCGTGTTTTCTAGTGGAATTAACTAATGCAAGAGACACTCAGTCCGTCACCAACACGTCCCGATCCGTGAAGGTCGGTCGTGCCGATCTTGTTCATGTTCGATCTAACTGGTCAGCGCACGCTCACAACATTCCAGACTGAGAGAACTCATTCTGATTTTTGTTGGATTTTTTGTCACTAGGTGCTTATTGCTGTAGTTAATTAGATCACTACGGTACTATAGGTCGGAGTGCAAGGAAATAGAATAAGGTTGGTACATTGCTGTATTTTTCTTCAGTCACTTGGATTTCATTCCAATGTTAGCTTCCTCCGAAATTTTAGGCGTATTTTTTTATAGGTGTCCTAGCTGAATAACAAACATTGTTCTTGGATCTTCGTATTGTACTGAACATAGGTTTTTCTTTTAAAACTTCTGGCAGGCAGGAGACAGCTATTTCAATCCTAATCGATGAATTTTGATGACTTCACTCAGCTTTCTTCGAGATGAAGTTGACCATTGTTAATGAGGTACTACATTTTATAACAGTTTCTTGGATTACTATGGTTGGTGAACATAATTTCGCAATCGTCCAAAAAAAATATGCATAATGTTTGGATGTTGAGATAGCACCACAGAGTTAGAACCACATTTCGAACATCTTTTAGATGTAGAATCGACACCCATTATAGGCACGAAGTAAAGAGAAAATGCAGGAATCGGTACCAATTTAGGTTAACTAGGAATCGTGCGTTGCACGTGCAAACCTACTAGTTTATTTAAGTAGGAATTGACATAGCAAGTAAAATTGTTTTTTTTTATTTTGCTCAAGATCCATCAACGTCCAGCATTGATTTCTCGATTTACATAAGGTGGCATAGTAAGCAACTTATGTTTCGATTTGTAACAACAAGAGGAGCAAGGTAAAAAGAATCGGTCAATCGAGGAAAAAACACCCAAAATCAGTCGATCACCACGGAAAAAACCCTGTTATCCAACGATGGCCCTCAAGGAAAAAACATCTACAATCCTGGATCACCAAGGTAAAAAGAAACTAAGGATTTTTGGGCTCAGCTCAGCTGGCCCATCTCTTCACGCAACCACCTAGCATGTTCCTGAGCGCACATCGCCACCCAATGAGCCGAAGGCCTCTTTCTCGTATGTCCCTGAGTGATCGATTGGCATGTACGAAACAAAATTAAGATGGCCGATGTAGAGCAGAGCATGCGTAGAAAAGCATTTGTACGCTTTGAAGGGGGGAGGGGGTCGTAGCCCACTTTCGCCTCCAAGGCGCTCCGCCTATGTGCCAGACCGAAATATATGGGGAAAAAATGTAGCATGTATATATACTATAGATAGATACTCCGTATTAGATAGTGGTGTGTGTTAGTGTGTATATGCTGTACGTACTTGCGGCAGATCATCTTGTCCTTGATGTAGCTGAGCGCAAGCGTTATGCGGCTGGGCTCGATGCCATGCATGTGGCAATAGTAGAGTCGTCTGCCGCCGCGGAGGCCGAGCGCGAGGTGCAGCGTCGACTCGTTGGAGATGCCGTAGTCGGCCAGCGTTTGGCCGTCCTCCTCGTCGAGCTGCTTCCCGGCGTAGACGAGAGACGGCAGCTGATCGTCGGCGTCGGAGGTGCCTTGCTTGTCCTGGATCTGGGACCTGACGCTGCTGACGGTGTCGGTGCTCTCGACGTCGAGCGTCAGAGTCTGCCCGGTGACGGTCTTGACGAAGATCTGCATCGTAAGTACGTCGTGGGTGCCGTGCGTGTGGTGGCCGGGTTGAGCGCTGCAGACGTACATATATAGCAATCCATCGATCGATCGGAGGAAACACAAACGCGGTCACTACGAAATTGACTAGGCCACGGTAGCGTGATCGTCACGGATGAAAAGCTGACTGTTTTGGAATCCAATTCGGAACCGGTGTTTGTCATGCCTTACGCAGCTTAATTTACCTATTTGGAACTTCTTTTTTATTTTCCGTCTGGAACCTTTGATTCCCAGGTAAATTAAAGTTACCTTTTATTTGGACCTTTTATTTTGTGAGATATTTTTTTATTTTGCAGGACGTATGAATTTATGTTTTTGTGTGAGATATTTTTTTGTGTCGTTTGTGCTAAACTAGTTGGAATGTACGTGCAACGCACGTTTTAACAATTAAAGGTATAGTTTATAAGTAGGAAAAATTTCAGACTCTATGTGCTCTATGCGGATTTCTTCTTTTTAAATTTTATATTGCAAACATAATCATGCATATATAAGCGGCAATGAAGACATGCTCTTTTGATGGCATCTCGGCACAAGTTTTGTCATATCTTCAATGTTACACACGTATCCTTGAACATATCCTTGCGGCGGCACCGCCTTGAGCATTATCAACTACATCATTGCTTCTCACACATGTATACAAAGAAGTAACAGAAAAAAAATCTTCAGTGCACTGCCTAGCATGGCCAGTTTCAGATTGGCACTCAAGGCCCAGGTTGTGACAGTGTGTTGCTCTTGGTTCTGAGGCTATCTACGGACGAACACGGTCCTTGAAGCCCCAGTGGCGTTGAAGGCCGGCGTGGCCTACCTCAAAGGCAACCGCCTCACCGGCTGCGTGTCTAGCTGGCTCGGCGCTCGTTATGCTGAAGTTCGGACGGGACACGCTCACCGACGCCATCCCGAGGGCTTGCCTGCCTGGCTCGACATTCGTCATGCTGAAGCTCAGACAAAACATGCTAGCTCAAGGTGCCCTCCTGACTTGGCGCTGGTCATGCTGAAGCTCGGGAAACACGTGATTCTAAGAATTGAACTAATGTTTCTCCAATACTATATCTCATCAATTTCGTTAGACATTCTTGACAAACAAAAAACATATACAAAAGGTCATGTAGAAAGGTTCTAATTAATTACGGAGTAGTACATTACATCATAAACTTCCGAAAGAACTAATTTTGCTTTTTGTACTTCTGTACAAATAATACACACATTCATCTTACTCTTTATGTCTCGCCAACCATCCACCGTACCTACGTGGTTCCACCGATCGATGCCTGACGAGCACACGGCCGGAGTCGCAAGCTAGCTGGATCACGTGATGAAGCCCATGACGTTGGGTGTGCAGGTGTTCTGGAGCCAGGTCATGCCGTCGATGAACACGCCCGCCGTGAAGTGCGTGGCCTCGGGCGCCTGTCCGATCTTGAGGCCGAGGTCACCCATCCACTCCGACCACCCCTCCAGCTTGATCAGGTCTCCGATTACCGATGGTGCTCTCCATGACGATCGTCCTGGCGCACTCCTTCGACGGCCGGCCGAGGACATGCAGACAAGCCTTTCCCCAGTGCGTCTCCGCCCCGGTGATGGACACGGACATCCAGACATGCATACAGTCCTTTCCCCACGTAAAGGTCTAAAGTGGCATGTGTTACGTATCCTAGGAGGAGTCCAACTCTGCATTGCATACCCGTGGAGGCAAACCTGATCGATTAGGGGTCTTTTGTGTATGTAGTTTTTATATCTTCCAATCTTCCGAAGCGTTATGTCTTAATCTCAGCCGTTATTTTCTCTCGATCTGGATCAACGACTAAGATTTAATGTATCAACGCAGCACAACACAAGTTTGCTCTTTTAATAGTAGTATAGATAAAGTTGGAGTTTCTGTGTACGTTTTACTGGAGAGGGTTGTCTAGCTTTACTGCATTGAGACTCTCGGGCCGTGATATTTAGTCTTTCGACCGTAAATTGGCTTTGACAAGAGAAATTTTAGTCAGTGTGCGTCCAAGCAAAATAATGTCGACGCCTAAGAAAAGGAAATTATCTCAATATAACCAAATATGTATACCATATACGAATATCTCCAACAGAGTGCTCAAATTTAAGGCCCTAAAAACGTTTTAGATAGCCCGCGCGCTGTCCTAGCATGTTTCGCCGCCTCCTTCCCCATCACCGTTCGCCTAGGGCGCCTCTCCCATGTGGAAGAGAGAAAAAGCAACATATCAGTACATGAAGAACCATGACTAGACAGAGGCCATAGGATCGCGACATGGATGACGTTGTCCTCGATGTCCGTATCCGGGCCAAAGCGATGCAGCTAGGACGGTAGGCGACCCGTGCTTGCCCAGGCAAAGACTACGTCCCCATAAAGGCAATGCAAACCACCATAGACCAACGAAGAAGGTCAGAACCACACCACCTAGGAGATCGACGCAGCGGCGATCAATCGCTAGAGCTATAGAAGAAGGGGGTTGTGCAGAGGCTAGCGGCCATCCAGGGCAGTTCCTTTGGTATGGTAAATCAGAGCGTGTCGGAGCAAAAAGGAATGGCCCTAGAGGTCGGTCCTGGGGTAATTTCCGATTTTACAGTTCGGATTCCCTTGCTTGCATAAAATTTGTGGAGGCGTTTTGGGACCTCTTAATCGCAAGGGATTGGGTGGTGAAAAGAGGGCGCCAAAAAACATTTCAGGGAGAGGGACTATGCTAAAGTGATTTTTTTAAAAAAAATTAAGGGGGTTGGCGGTTTTTAGGGATAGGGGAAATTAACGGGATCTTCTGGAGATGTTCTAATGTATCAAATATCTGTAAGACGGTCTCCAGTTATACCTTTGTCTAGCTAGCCAAGTTTAGTATATTCACCATGCAATTGTAAATAACTCTTTGTTACCTTTTATTTCCCACTTATTTGTATACTGACAATAATTTTACATAACTATTATTATGTGTATATACACATACAGTTTCTGTTTATGTGGTTTTAAGTACTTCTGAAATTGAATGTGCTTGGTTTATAATCTAGGATATCTTGATATAAGTTTTATACATTTCAGATGGACACAAATGCTAATTTGCCAATAAGATGATAACAGAGTAATCCAGCCCGATACACGCAGTGAGATGTAAATGACAGTTTCAGAGCTTCTCCTTGCATCGTGAGGACATATCTAGATCAGGTATTATTTTCTTGTATTTATTTTGTTTAAATTGCTTATGTGGTGGTTCCTACCATGTTAGAGGAATAGCCAAATGATTTTTCATGTGCCAAGTACTAACCCAATTCGCCACCTGTTGAACCATAATTGTCCAGTGCTTTTAAGTACTTAATTGAATATGATGGTTTAACTGTTTGACTTGCTGGAAAGAACTTAGTCGACAAAATAGGGACTGCATCAGAATTTGTGGAGTCATGTTGAGTAGAATAAACTGCAGCAGTACACTTTGGCAAAGTCCTCAGAATGCTAGATATTAAAAAAAATAGTGCAATAGTACATAGGCAATTTGAGACGGCGCGACAAAGTGTCTCGCAAGGTGCTTCTAGTATATATGTATGGCCAACAAGAGATGCACATCATTGGTGCAGAGGCAGCATATGAATGATTATATCTATCGGTCTTCATGGCAGACAGCATGGATTTTACTGTTTCCCTGATAAAGTTGCTTCATCATCGAAACGTTTTCTTCTTCCTCAGCTGAAAGCAAAACAAATTTCATCAGATCATATGTACGACCTTACTGGCAATACATACGTCTACTATTTTGAAGAGATAGAATTACGTACATCGTTGCTGTGGCCGCACTTCTTCTTGCGACAGTTGGCAGACCTCGGAGGAAGGCGTCCATAGCACCTATATGACGAATCAATGGCGGGAAAATCAGCTAAAATATTTGTCAGACCGAGGATGATTCCTTGCTTTTTCTGGATCTGGGCCCTGACGCTACCGACAGTGTCGCTGCTCCCGACCTCGAGCGTGAGAGTCTGCCGGTGACGGTGTTGACGAAGATCTGCATCGTCCTCGTGGGTGGCAGTCGTGGCGTTGTGGCTGGGGTGAGAGCAAGTCCGCGGACGTACCGCATATATATAGCGATCCATCAGACTATCAGAGGAAACTGAAACCGAAACCGAAACGCCGGCGCTACGAAACCGAGTACTATTCAGTTTGGAGAGCAGCTGGCGAGTCAAGAGCCCACTTATACAGTCATCGATCAACTCCTCTTTTTTTCCCCTTCTTGTCACGCCTCCCTGCGTGGACCGTGGATCAGAACCACGCTCTATTTTATACTAGTAAAAGGGCACGTGCAATGCACATATGGACTAATATAAATTTAATGATGCATACAAGTACAAAAGTGTCTGTAACAATAAAGATTATGTCTACACTCTTATCGATAGTTGTACATACAACTTTAAACTTATGTCATAACTTATTATCAACAAATCTGAGGGTGAACTACCTTAGAAGGATTTTGTGTATATCAGGAGATTGATTGCTAACTATAGAAAAAACATAACATGCTGATGACATTTCAAGAAAACCACAACTATTTTGCAGATCAAGATTAAATGCAGCAAGAACACACCATGTAAATGATCAAGCTCATACCAAGTATAGAAAGACTGGTTCAAAGGTATTAGATGTTTAAGAAGGTTTAGGTTCAGCAGCTCTGTCAGCATTCATATCCATAGAAAACATAAACCTCCTGCACTGTCACAATGCAAATTATTAAATTTGTAGCCATGAAATATAGCAGGCGACAGATGTAAACTAACAATAGAGGAAAGCATTGTCACCCAATATTGGTAAGCTCTGCCACTGACCATCGATGGCACCAGACATTGTACACACTTCACCATGTGCTTATGAGGACAGTAAAGTAGATTCACGTCAATATTAAAAAGCACCACTCACGGCGATGTATCAGCTCGAGCACACCAAATGATAGCAGAATTCAGTTCATGAAAGTTTAGTTCTCAAATACAATTCGAGTTATTGTTGAAATAGGACAGCATACTACGGAAAATTTATTAAACACTTTATGTATCAACTGTCAGCAAGGACTTGAACAAACAACATCATTATCAAGCACCAATACTCCTACCCCTATAAATAATTAACCAAACAATGATTAAATTAATCATCAAGCACGATTTCCTCATGCCAGAGCAATGGGGAACTGAGGGTGGAATCGAGGTGGCGTTTGACCTGGTTGGGACCCCGGTTTGTCGGTGGAACTGGATTTGACCAAAGGAGGGTTGATGAGCGCATGCTAACCTAAATCCACCGGATATAATCAAAACCTAGATGAATTTTTCGCATGCTGCTTCTCACCACAAGTGCCAGTTAACAAAGTTCAGTCCTGCAGAGCAACCTGATAACAATGTTCAGTCTTGCAGATGCAACTGCTTACACAGGCAACCATTGTGCATATGAAGCATTGAATTCTGTCAGACTATAGGACGTGGTCTTCTCACGATGCACATCACTCAAACTAACTGCTACATGCTCTCCCTAAGAATCAAACTGTAGCTACTTTGCAGGAGTGTTACACAGCTCCAACTAACTGCTACGTGCTCTTCATAAGATTCAGATTCAGGTTGTAGCTAGTTTGCAGGAGTATTACACAGAAACCTGAATGTTACTGCAGGGCAATTGAGATGAGCAATTCGGATACCTTGGACGCCCGGGAAGTGCGGCGTCGTGCAGCTCGCATGGGCAGTGCGGCGGTGTGGTCGTTTTGTCCCGGCAGTTGCGGCATCCTCCCGCGGGCAGCACGGCCGCGGTCGAGTTCTCCCGCGGGCGGTTCCAGCGTGGTCGTCCGTGGAGTGCGGAGGCTGTGGCGTCCTCCGGCAGGCATTGCGACAACGTCTTCCCAGGCGGTTGCGACGTCGTCGCCCGGGCTGCGCGGAGGCGTTGGACAAGGCGTGCAGGCGGCTGTCGTCCTATGCCAGGCAGTCACAGTGTCCTCCGGCGGGCAGTGAGGCGACGGTGGAGTCCTCCCGCGGGCGGTTGCGGCGTCGGCGTCCGGGAGGTGCGGAGGCGTTGGACAGGTTGTGCAGGCGGTGAGGCGGCGGGCGCAGTTTTGGGGGTGGATACTTTTTTTTCTTGAGCAAGAATCGATTAGCGGTTGCTGTGCGCTCCGCTCTGCCTTGTTTTAGTGCTAATCACGGTAGCGTTCTGAATCGTTGGATTAGTCGGTTAGACGGCCACGATGTGCTGGATCTGCCACCTCTCTCCCTTTTTATATTAGTGGTGATTCTTTGAACTGGATAAACGATAGTACTGTACTACTAATGCCTCCTCGATGAAAATTATGTTTTATATAGCCATCATTTGAGGGGTCTAAACTCTAACGTCGCTGGTGCAATTTTACTGAATCCTTGTTTTGTCTCGTGCTATTTTTGCACCCCAGCTCCTTTGTCATGATGAAGTATGAAAATAAATAAATATTTAGATAAGACTACTTTGGATGCCATATTTTTAGTTTATTCAGTGTGACATATTTTTAGCACGTAATGAAGTATTACATTTGCTAAACAGACATGTACGTGGTGTTAATTAAGCTTGTTGCATATGAAATTATTATATGTATGAAGGATATATGGAGAGGAGATTCCATGCTCCGGAGTTCTAGTAATCCTAATGTTTTAAAAAAATCTAAAAAAAATTACGAGTTTCAATTTTTTTTGAAAAAACTCGTACGTGCAAAAAAAACTTTAACTATTTTGTATCCCAGGCACACAAAAATGACGATAGTGTGGATCTGAATATGCATATTTTCAAATCTCCAAATATAAGCTGATTTTTTTGCATATTTCTGGGATACATCATTGGAAATGGCCGTGTTTGCCTGTGCCCTTAGACTCCATGATGTTTGACTGATTATATAAAGCACATACCATCGTAATGGCAAATGTATGTACTGAATTTGTTTTGGTAAATCTATGTGAAATCAGAAGTAGCTTCCCGTCATACGCAAAATTATCTACAACTATCCATACAGTCATGCACCATAAAGTGTACTAAAGTATTCCGACTGCTTCAATTGATGTTCGATTTCTGAAGAAAAAAAGAAAACCATTTGAAAAGGATTCTGATTTTTATTTTATATCTACTTCAAGTATTTATAGGGTACTGGTGACATTAACATAGTATTCTGCTTAACTTTGACAAGTTTGTTGTGGTGGGCGATGTTCTTGCAATCCAGTTTCACATGGAGTCGTATATTTGTATGGATACGTGTTTTGCAGTATGCTTATAGTTCAACCCAACATTCCAATTGTTGATACTTATATTTGATTCGTTAGCTTGATAAAGTGTACATGTTGTAAGTTCTTCAACTGAGTTATGGAAATTTGTGGTTTTCATGTCTATCCATAAAAGACAACAACTCAATCATAAGTATAAGTTCTGCCCACAAGGGTATGAAGAGCATTTGAATCGGAAACTGTTTTTGACTTCCCAACTCCGGTGCTCCCCTCCGTTTAAAAAAGTTCGAACATCATATTTATGACTTTAGAAAATATGGAAAAACAATGGACAATCGGACGTAGCCAATGGTGTATCTGATGCGTCCAAAATACACGCAGCTACGTCCATGTTTAAACCGTATCTTTGTCATGAAAATGATGAGATATTGACTCTACACCTGCCACTAATCACTAATGAGTAATTATATTGCAAAATCCTTTGTCATAATTATTATTGCAGATTTGGACGTGGAAATCGCTGGAAATCAGGACTAAAAAGAAGGAAACATATCAAGGAAGAAATCCCAAGTCCAACAGCCTTCGCAGAACATTTAACGAGTAACGCCACCATACCAAGTGCCATCACGACCGTCAGATCAAACCGACCAAAAGTCATCAAAGGGTCGAGGCCTAATTCGCGAAGGAAGGCACCCGAAAACCAAATTCCGTCTGCTGCCGTTATAAAAGAAGAGGAAACAGCCACCAGAAGAGAGCCGCCAACCATTTTTCATCACCACGAAGTGCTGCCGCCGTCTTCAACCACCACCATCTCCACCACCATAGCCATAGTCATACTACTTTGTAATCTTGATATCATCGTGATTGGCAACATTGTAAGAACTATCAATTTATCAATTCAGTTACTATTTGCAACAATGTTTTCTATTGATGATATGATCGCGATGTGTGAGTAGTCCACTCGGGCTAAGGGCTGAGGCAAACTTATCAATAGACTAAACACACATATTTATTGAAAACTCGGTGGAGACCAACCGAGCAGCAAGTACAAAAAACCCATGCAAAACATTTGTACATATATCACGCGATTTCATCGGCAGAACTCCAAGCCAGTTTGTCAACTGAGGATGTCGTCGCCTGGCTGCTAGATTGTATGGTGCTCGTGGTTTCGTCGCTCCTCTCCGTCACATCATGTACTGATTTACACAAGAAACTCCCAGTAGGCGCCATGAATGTCGCAACCGGCATCTTGGTTGGGAGGCTCGGCATCGGTGCCTCGAACCGCATCACGTTGACGGCCTCCCTAATGGATGGCCTCATTCTCATGTCTGGGTGCGCACACCAGAGAGCCGCGACCATCACACACACGCTCCATCTCCTGGCTTTCGAATTCACCGTTAAGCCGCTCGTCGGCTGCATCGAGGATCCTCCCCTCGCCATACAGTTCCCAGACCCATTGCACCAGGTGCATGGTGCTTGCTTCGTTTCCCTTAAGGACCATTATTGGGTACCGTCCGCAGACGATCTCGAGGACGACTACGCCAAAGCTGTAGATGTCCGACTCGGTGCTGGCCCGTCCGGTCACCATGCACTCGGCCGGGTCCATGTACCCCATGGTGCCGGCGATCATTGTGGTATGCGATCCTTGTCCATGGTTTACGAGCCTTGCAAGGCCAAAGTCTCCGAGCTTGACGTTGAAGGATGCATCCAACATTAAGTTGCTAGGCTTGATGTCCCGGTGCAGAACACATTGCTCCCATTCCTGATGCAGATAGACAAGTGCAGATCCTAGGCCAAGCACTATCTCATGCCTGAAATAAATAATATATAGTGGGCCAACATTCTGTTGAGCAAATTTATACGTCTTAATTACGCCATGGAAGGGAGAGGTAATAACATGAGAGAGATCGTAGTTGTACCTTCGTGGCCATTGTAGCGTATTGTTCTGACTATGGATATGGGTGTCTAGGCTGCCATTGGGCATGAGCTCGTAGACAAGAAGGAGCTCGCCGCCGCCGTGGCACCAGCCGATAAGCTGCACCAGATTGCGGTGCCTGAGGCGGCTTATGATCTTCACCTCGGCTGCATACTCTTTCTTCCCTTGTTGAGAGCTCTTGGAAATTCTTTTTATGGCCACGTGAAGGTCTGCATCTTTCAAATACCCATGGTACACGGACCCGAAGCCCCCTTCCCCGAGCTTCTCCTCGTCGGAGAAGTGCTTGGTGGCGGCGGCGAGCTCGCTGTAAGTGAACCGCCTGGGCCCCGCGCCTTTTTCAAACTCCTCTTCGTCCAGGGGCTGCTCGTCGAAGGTGTCCAGTTCTTTCTGTCTCGCCGTGGCCCTTCGCCTCCGGCGACGCAGAAAGAACCAAACCCGCACGCTTACACACAGGACTACCACCGCCGTAGCAACGGTCACGGATGCTACCATCACCGTTCTGCCGCTCGAAGGGGGCGGCGGGCCAAGGGGAGACAACAACGGAGGCGGAAGTGGAGTCGGTGACGGCGGCTCTGGTCGTTGAGGCGGGAGGGGTGATGTCGAGTCTTTTGCTGTCGACGCCATATACGACGTAGCAGCTGTATCCCTTGATTCTACCATAGGTGGTGCCACCGAAACTTCTGAGCTGTGCCACGAAATATGTAAGGCACCTGCCGCACTCGCTGGCGTTGAGGTCTCTGGTGCATTGCACCAGGCCGTAGATGACATGTGACTGGCCTTGCTTGTCCGTGTACGGCTGGCTCCCGTTGGCCAGCCGCAGTTGCGAGCCAGAGGCATTACCCGCGAGCCAGGTCATCAGCTCCCACCGTGTGCCGTTCATGCTGGCATTGTCGGCGACGGTGTCGGACGCGAAGCTGGTGACTATAACTCTGAGGTCGGCGACGGAGAAGAAGGACTCGTTCGAGTAGCGCAGGGCGCAGGCGCGGTAGAATCCGCTCGCCTTCCTGCTGCCCGGGCACAGCTGCTGTATGCCGGCGGCGGCCTCGTCGAGGCAGCCCTTGCACTGGATCAAGCTGTGGTCGGCGTAGCACATGCTGAGGCCGTAGACCATGTCGGGAGCCTCGCCAGCCGTAGTGGTGTTGAAGCCACGGTTGTTCAACACAGCCTGCGGGAGGGAGGCCGTGAGGTGGGCGAGGTTCACCTGGTACGGGTCGGCAATGGAGTAGTTGTTCGTGGTTGAGCAGGCTACCCCAAAGTCCGGGAATGGATTTTCACGACCTCCGAGTACCTTCAAGGAAGAAGCTGCAGTAAGCAGGAGGATAAGAATGTACCTTGAAGCCATGGGTTAGCTTCAAAGTTTCAGAGGATTTGAGGTTTCAGTTTTTTTTAGACCCCTCGATTGTGTTACAGTTGTAGTATCTGAACTTATGCACTAACTCGACACCACACTCACACCACACACACACACCTCTAGTGCACAAGCTAGAGCCTAGAACTATACACACAGCACGCAAGGGTACCCTGTGTCCCTAAGAAGCTAGTAGTTGCGGCATACATGCGTGAGAGGGGATTTATTTAAGGGGTCACTGCCCCTGTGAGAACACCCACGAAAATCGGCCCCGGAGGGACTTGATCCTGGGCGGGCTGGGTAGACACCACTACTCCTAGCCAACGAGCTATCACTCGTTCTCAAGGATTTGAGGTTTCAGTTGTTCAGCTCATGTTGATACTCAATCTTCATCCCGGAGTGAGAGTTAATGTAGATGATGCACAATTTTAATCAAAAGCAAGTTGCTTCATAATTTTTAAATGAACGGGTCTCTCTACCAGAAATAAGGAAAATCAAATATAAAGTGGACTTGTGTCAATCGCAACCGAATTCACCAACTCCGTGACCCGTTCATCAACTTGGATCTCTGCAGGCCTCCTCAGAGAGCCGTGTCGTATTGTATAATCTATAGGCAAACCTCGATAAATTAGATTATGAGAGGACAAATATGTAAGAAATACTACGCTCTGTGAAGAATATACAACTCTATATAACACTGCCCGTCCCAAGGATGACACAATAGCTACGGTTATGGTTCATGCGAGATTTAATTGATCCTATACTTGTTGGGTGGAATGCCCTAATAGGGCCGCTGAAAATGGCCCAACTGTCGCAAGGGACGAAGAAATCTCAATGGAACCAAAATGTGAATGGTAAGTTCTCAGTGTATTACATGTATAGACCGCTGGTTCATCCAGTTGTGTCCGTCAATGATACTAAAAAATATAGAAAATGAAAAATACAACTAGATTTAAAAATATTTGCATGGTATATTTGTAAAAGGGTAACCGACAATCTTGTCAAGAAGAGCCAGCATGAAAGTACTAAGTGTGTTTTTTGTGATCACGATGAAACAATTAAACAATGATTCTTTAGGTGCAAGTTGGCATGTTTTGTATGGTTGTTCATCCAAGTAATGTCTAACTTGTATTCGTCACATAGCACCGCTAATGTTTTCCCTAACTGGCTATGTGGTATTGATTACAAGTTTAGAAATATTTTTAGGGTGTGAGTGCTTGCCGTAATTTTGTCGTGTTGATTATATAAAAATGATGAGGTTTTTAAAGATAATATTTTCTTTGACATGGGCCATCTCCGATGCACACATATGTTTCATTCGTGGTTGTGTCTACAACGCCCGGAGTTTCGAAACTTGTTTACAGATGTATCTACTCGATTGGAGGTCACCGCGAGCAATACTTTTTATCCCATATGGTATAGGTTCTACGAGCTCTCTATGATTATTGTATTACGTTGTTACGCTTTTACTTCGTCTTGTTTTGTTTAACCGTGTGCATTCTGATTGTGCAGAGGCTAGATATAAGACTTTGTATCCTTGTGATTCTTTGATGATTAAATGTCTATCAAAAAAAGGCACAACTCACATAATCCAAGTAGTATAGTACAATCAAGTTTGGATCAAGCACGCCCCATGTCTTAAGGAAAACAAAATAAGAACAACTAGTTTTTTTTTTGCGAAACACAGTACAACGCAAGCGCTCATATACACACGCATATATTCACCCCTATGAACGCACACACGCACATCCTACCCCTATGAGCACCTCCGAGAGACTGAGCAGGCGGATCAGGTCTTGAGATTGACGAAGTCATCACGGGCGCCTCGCTGTCAACGGGAACGTCGCCTCCCACTGAAGAATATTCCGCCTAAATGAGAAACACCAGCGTTAAACCTGGGGTTTGAACTTTGGTGGTTGGAATACAACCATCCTCCTAACCATCTTGCCACAGACAAGTTCTCATAAGAACAGCTAGCTAAGTACCCGTTCTTTGTAACGTAGTTGAGCTGGCTATTGTCGCGTATAGCATAATTTCTCGTGTAGAATATTTTGAACCATGAAAAGTATGGGTGTTGTCAAAAAAAAAAACATGAAATGTATGGGTCGTGTACCAGACGACAGTCGTGCACCCCACTGGCTCCATTCCTCCAATAACGTTAATATACTCCAGTCGCATGTCTCTTGTCAAAAAACATGACAAGTCGTTGCGTGTTCTCTTCCTCCTCATTCTCTTTCGGTCATTTGCTCTATTGCTTTTTGGCTTTGGCAACACACAATAGCTGTTCCGGTGTCACCTTCATGCCTTGTAAACCTAGGAATATGTTTTTGTATTTTCTTGTAAGCTATATCTGCAGATGGCGACATGTTACGCAACTTAGTTGCTATGTACTTCTTTTTAGATAAAAAATCACGGCATATATTATTGTTGAGGGATTATGCCGAGAATAGAGAGGGGCGATTTTTTTGTAGTTTCCCGATGTTAGTACTCGAAGACATATTTATACAGGTTCGGGTCATGTGAAATGATCATATGGTAAAAATCCGACTCATGTTTGTGGCATGATCGGTTCTTTATGATCAGATGCGTTCTCTAGAGGAGGTCTCAATGTCACTATGTGTCGCATCCCGGGAACAGGGGTTCCCGCGAAGCTTCCCGCGTGGCCCGCAGACAATCCCTTCCACAGTACGAAGATCTCGAACAACCCCATGGACACCTCCCCAGGACGAATTCCATTTGGCTGACTCACAAACTGCAAAGAGGCTAGCATCAAGTTTGGGCCCTGTGAAATGATCGTCCGGTAAAAATCTGACTCATGTTTGTGGCATGATCTGTTCTTTATGATTAAACCTCCTGTCTAAAACACATCTGACCGATTTTGAATGTTTCCATGATTGCTCAGATGTGTTTTCGACAGGAGGTTTAATCAATTGAGACGACGTAGCGAGAGAATGATGACGTGGACATTCAAAATCGGTCAAATTAGGTAGGGAAGGTAGGGAGTGGACGTTGAAATTTAATAAAATTTATAAATATTGTTTTTGAACAAAGGAGTGCTTTATTGCACATACCAAGTGTCGATTCCTCTTCTTTTACTTTGTGTACCGTTGTTTCTGTGCAGGTTGGTTGTTCTTTGTTTAGTAGACAACTGACATGCAAGTTGGCCTTTATTTATTTAATAAGCAACTACACCATCTGTTCCAATTTAATTGACTTCCTATCCACCATGTATAGATACATCCACATGTGGTGAATAGTAAGTCAATTAAATTGGAACGAAAGGAGTAACAGACAAGTTGCCGCATTAGTTTACTAATTAGAACCAAAATTAAATCAGTTTGTGTGCAACTTTATTGTCCAATTGTCATTTTGTATTTTAAAACTACCGCTGCTACTTCTTATATATAGTACAGGTCAAACTTGTATCCTTCACCAACAAGTGGCTAAACCGTTATGAGTGATTTATTTTAAGTAGATATAAACTTCTATCATTGGGTAATGAAAATTCTTTTTTTAGAAAAAGACACTTTCTCGTAAACCGCGCTTAAATATAAACTTTTTATACTTGGTCATCGTGCGAAGTCTTGCCCTTAAAATCTACTGATGTAGAGGAATCCAGGTCTAACCTTTCAACGTTGTCATCTTCAGCCAGTGAGAGAGTCAGGATTTAAAAATTAGGTATGCGAAATACTCCCTCCGTTTCAAATTAACTGACACAGTTTTAGTACAACTTTGTTCTAAATCTGCGTCAATTAATTTGGAACGGAGGGAGTAATATTTTTCCACGTCAATCATACTGGCAGATTTCTGTGATAATGATTTCTTTTGTAACTGCAACAATGGAATACAATTAGCCAATGTTGCAACATAAGACATACAACTTGGAAAAAGAATCCCCGGCAGGAAACAGTGGAGCGGAGGACACCAGGAATAAAGCGTTCTCGTTAAAAAAAGTTCATGTTCAATGCAATTCGCGTGAACCTGACACCTTTCGTCTCACCTGGAAACGAAAGGATCATTTCGTTTTGAAGGAACACCAAAGGTTCCAGATAGCTAGCTAGCTACCCTAAGGGGGCCTAAAGAGTTACTACAACTGACTACGCAAATAGTAGTACAAACATACATCAGTACATATACACCAACAAATCAACACGCCTGAACGACCACAAGATTATATAAGTAAAAAAATACATCAGATACCCAGCAGCAACAGAAGCGCCAAACAAATAAACGGCAGTCGGAGTGCTCATGTTTATAGACTAATGATGGTGCATAATTCATGAAAACTTGGTCACTGAATAAACGAGAAGCTAATGTTTATTGGCCAGTTTGGTGTCAAAGATACATCTTGATGTGTTGCGGATCCCATTGCCCTTACGAGCTCACCATGTTGAACTGGAACCTAGACAAGTAGACAGCTGCTGCGGGATGGTGGAAATTACAGGTCCGTACCGCTGCATCAAAATAGAAAGCAATTTTCAGTCTTCCAGCAACACATTTAAGAACACTTGAAAATAATATAATATAATAATAGAATTAAAGCTGCAGAGGGAGATATAGAACTGTGATAAGAAAGCAGACTCTGTACAGGCCGATAATTGAACAGACTACACATGAAAGGGTTCGCTCGAAATTTCATTTAAAACTGCAGGTTACAACTATCATATCCCTATAGGCCATGGTTTTGTTAAAGATGTAAATGGTAACAACTAATCCCTAAAACTAGGCTACAACTTATGGCACCAAAGAGAATCCAGATCAAAGAGGTTTCATAGCTAGAATAGATGGATACTTTCTCACAGGCATCAACTCAATATTGGCCATGAGTGCAATGTTTCTAAACATCATGGAAAACTAACTTTCCAAGTCGGAGGGCTGCAGGTTACCTGAACATTGTCATAGAGTTCAAACAGTGGAACAGCAGGTAGCTCAGGTTCCTTGGAACAGCGAAATTACCTAGTCCCAACTCTTAAAGCAAGGATGCACCTCTTAAAGCAAGGATGTACGTTGGGCTTGGTTATATGTGGAGGGCAGTGAGGATACATCACGGTCTCAAAGTTTGGCCTCCACCAGACAGCAACACACTCACCAACCTGGAAGTGAAAAACATAGCAAACCTTTATTGGAATGGACACAGTTCACATAAGCAATATATAACATTAAAAGTAACTCATGACGACAAGATCTGGAACCCAAGATTACTTTAAGCAGAAAATAGACAGCAAAGTTCACACTGATTTCACGTACTTTGGTAGGTACGTAACACACACTATGCAGAAAGATTACAGTGCAGGCATGTCTACCTACAGACGTCTACTTTGAATATTGTTGTATAAACACAGGACATGAAATTTTTTATTGGGGACTTAGTAAGACGGTAGGTAGTTCATGCTTTAAATCTTGAAAATTGTGGACAAGATATCGGCAGTTAATACTTAGCACCAATGCCACTGATCCATTCAGGTAGAGCTGTAATACAGCACATACAAAGCTCTAAAATGTATGCCATGCCTTAAATAAGATATAACTACTATAACCATGGTTAGTAGATGGTCTGAGGAAAGCTCAAATAGCCATTCCGTCTTTTATTCTTCTAGATGCAAATAATCTTCAGTACTGCTAGACCTACAACGACTCAGCAAGGTACAAAGTGACCAGTTACAACAAAACTAGGAAATACAGCATGACCATACACCATCAACAAAGAAACTGAGCTTATCTCGGATCCATTACCTGCCAGTTAGGTGGAAATGAAGGAGAGTTCACTGCAAGTTTGCTGCACAACTTTTTTTCAGTCCCTCAATTTCTGTAAAACAGTCAAAGACACAGGATGGTTTCAAGAACAAGGGATATAGTAGAAAAGTGGAGCAACAGAAAACAGACAATTTTTCTCCAGGCTTCAACCACCCCACCAGGAAGTTTGCAAAATGTGTTCCCAATCTGCAACAGCAGTATGTGGGGGTGATTGTGCTCCTGCACCTGCATATGATGATTTCAAGTGAATATTTCAGCTTATTTGCTAAACTACTACATCCACTGACCAACTGTTACTGCAGTAACTTTGCCAACTATCAGGTATTTTCAAGCACTAAAATGTGTGCAAACATAACTATGAGATGGAGGAATACAACATACCAACATGATTGCTTCAACACTTGTCCGCATTCCTTCTTTCATGTAGCTGCCATTCGCCAAAATAATTAGTAAGTTGATCCATTTGACAGAAGAATGTTAAGAAACATACTTAGTAAAGGAGCCAAGCTGTTCACGGGATACTTAAGAGTCAGAACAGAATGTACATACACATTGCAATCAACTGAAGGAATAGCAAGGCTTCTATGTGAATCTCCTTTACGAGACATTCCAGACTAGTCTACCAACAAATTATCATGTATAGTTATTTGTTACAAAATGCACCATAATTACAATCAGAAAAGGCAAAGTTTCTATGTGAATTTCCTTTATGAGACATTCCAGACTAGTCTACCAAAAATTATCATTTTACAAAAAATAAAATGGATCTGCCAAGCAGCATTGTAGTTAACTCCTTACAAACAATAAAATGGATCTGCCAAGCAGCATTGTAGTTCCCCTGCTACACACATCTAGTAAAGGAACTACACAAATTAAATACAACCCTGGAACAAGAGGGACCAGTTGAACTCATAAACAACATTGCAGCATTTACCAGCTTACAGCCCTCGATATAAAGCCGATTAACGATCAAGAATTCCTATGTCAGCAAAGATACAAATAACACCTAAATACGAGCTAAAATAGAGCCAAAATACATATCGTAGAACACCTAAAAATATATCAGCGCCGAAACAATATAAATAGAACAAAAATGACTGAACACAATATAGCACTGAAACAATATATTGATGGTTGACATGAAAGAAAATGCTGAATCAGGGGGCCTATCGAGAACCAGCTAGATGTATACAAATGGACAGAATAGAGCAGTGCCAGTACGTCATAATTTCCCTGTAAGGTAAAGAATAAATACATCTACTAGAAACCACAGGTGCAAATTACAGCAATATCTGAACCAAACAAAACGAGGCCAACACCACAAACTCCGCGTGCGCCAGGTCACCAGACGCAGCTAATCTTATACCGTGATTGCCACCTCTCTCTTAAGCTTCGTCAGGTTAGTCACCGCTAGTCTCCAGCCAAGAGCTGCTTGGAATTCTTCACTTGACAGCTGCGTGAACAGTTTGGCTGGCTCCCCAGCAAACATCATCTCTGTTTATCCTAAACTCAACCTATGCTAAAAGAACGCTGTCCTCAACGCAACCTCCTTCGTGTTCTTTAAACACGAAAGCGTATCTGTCAAGCCGTTGCTGCTTTGTGCGGATCTGATGCCGCCAAGTATCGTGCGACATGCTTCCATCAACCCTTGGTAAGGCTGCGCGCAAACCAGACCAGCTTCTGGAGAGTTTTGACATGGTGAATCCTCGGCCGGCTTCTCCATTAGCCTCGGTAGCTTATTTGCCTCGCGCTCGCTCAGCTCTTCTTGCAGTTTGGCTGCCATGACCGACGCCCGCTTGATACATCTTAATGGGAGCTGCAAGCAGGATCAAATACCCAGAAGAAAATAGGTTAGGCGAGGAATAAGGTTTAGTGTTTCACTTAAGTATTTTTTAGTACAAAATAAATTCGCTGTTCAGACAGTGTGAACTCGAACTGAAGAAGAAAAAGCTAACTGATGTATAGCAACATATGACTAACCTGTGCAAGCAGCGCAACATTAAGACCAAAGCTTCTGTCTGAAGCTCCAGCAACAAGTTTATACAAAAATGTAATTTCTCCTAGATCCTCTGTTTCTGTGCAACTCTCCAGTTTTTCATCAGTGATTTCCAACAGCTTCCTTGTAGATAGATATGAAACATGGTATGCCCCAACTGAACCTTTAAAGTCTCTCTGAATATCAAGAATTTTCGGATAATGAGTGACAAAAATGACAATGCATTTCTTCTTTTCGAGGAGATAGTGTAACGTAGCATAAGCTATAGCAACACCGTCATGTGTGCTTGTTCCACGACCAAGCTCATCAATGATAACTAGGGACCGAGATGAGCAGTTGTGCAATATGTTGGAAGCTTCATTCAACTCTTCATAGAAGGTACTTGTTCCTTGTTGAATACTGTCGGATGCACCCATCCGGGTATAGATTCCATCCACAACATGCAATGTTGCAGATGAAGCTGGTACAAAGGAACCAACCTAATGAAACCAGAGCAACGATTTTAGCAATCACATCAGAAAAAAAAATTCAGCAAAGTTAGTCTGTAAGGGCTATAAATCATTAGCTGCTTGTAAAAGTACATAACTCTTTGCCAATGTTTATTGTCAACAGCGGTCCACCGACTAGCTAAAAGTTATAAATACATCCAAAACATGTTTCAAGTGACAAGGGAGACTAACTGTATGGGATAAAACCTATACCTGGGCCATAATGGTAATTAGTGCAACTTGGCGAATATAGCAACTTTTTCCTCCCATGTTTGGTCCTGTAACAATCTGGCAGTACTCCCTGTCTGCCTGAAGGTCTGTATCATTTGGAACAAAATTCTCTCCAAGCAAGGACTCTAGAACCTGAAATCCAACAGCATACCATCACCATCATCATCAAAGGCTCAAAGCTAAAAAGTATGCAAAAGTGAAGAAAGGGTACTAATGTGACCAAACTCCAAATGCTTGATCTTGAAATTTAGCAATAAAATGGACAGTGATCTAGAACTAACCGGATGGCGGCCATTTTTTATGTGAATCTGACTTGCTTCATTCTCAGGAACAAAATTAGGTTGTACATAATTCTGCAAAAATGGAAAATAGATGGTGATCAATGACATATAAGAAAAAGGTGCATGTCAAAAGGTGAACATGGTTAAGAACTAGCCTATTACCTTTTGTTTTGCAAGAGTGGCAAGAGAGTATAAGCAATCCAGAGCTGCAAGAGATTCAACAGTTGCTTGAAACTGCGCATAATATTTGCCGAAATCCATAAGGAATGTATGCCATGTTGTCCTGCAGATAACTGCAAGCTCTTCCTTAGCCAGCAATAAACTATTTAAGTTTTTCAAGATTTCAGGAGTGTGGTATCTGATAGTTTTCTTGGTGCTATTTACTTTCATCCAATTTGAAGGCACCCTTCTATCTACTGGTAGCTGCAGGCACAAATAGGCAATATTAATAATAACCTGATGGAAACTACAAGAAATATTATTCCCACTTGAAATTAACAATATCTGAGGTAACAGGATTCAACTAATCGACTTAACTTCGATCAAAAAGGCTGTTCCAGCTATGGTTTTGTACTCCAAGTTTCGTATGCCCAGCTGCTTCCGATACTCAACAATTAACAAATCCAGTTTTCTTTTGGCCATTTCAACAGTAACATGGCCCTCAGCGACCTATCAAAAGATATTTTCAAGTACAAGTATGATGCATCAGAAAAGGTAAAGAATAAAACACGCTCAATTCATTACCAGCGATGGATTTACCTCAGGGAATGATCAACAGATGCAATAAACAGATTTAGCATATCTCCTTGATCAGCAGCGTCTTTGTTAAGACACGACAGAAGTTTCAAGCATTAGCAAGTACAATGGATGAAGAAGCTGTACTTATTAGCCTTCTCAGCAAAGAAGAGTGGACAGTTTTGTGTTGAGAGGACACTATGTCAGTATCCTCGATAACAAGCTTCTTCAGCTGCTTTCCAGCTGTCAGGATAGCCTGGATGACCCCAACAAACTGCAATGTGAAAGTATATGCAGTTAGGCATTCATAGGACACTAGATAATTCTTGGAATAAATACGAAGAAGTATACAAATGGAAACTTTTGAGCTGCAAAGCATCATGATTCTGTGAATATCGTATAAACTTGACAGTAATACTTCCATGATAAAATAGTTACAAAAATAAGTAGTCTAGATGCTGAAAACAGAAGGTGATAAAAGAGTAGGCTGAGCAGATTATGATTTATGCACAGAACACAAAAATAGGGCATGTCAAAAACTTCTTTTAAGTGACACATATATAACTTGCCAAAAAAAATGACAAGGAATATTGTCAAAGGAAGCATAGACATTTTTCTCCAATTAAATTAGTGTACATATTAAACAAAGCTGACTTCTCTATATGACAGTGGTAATACATGTTAATATACCGAAAAGAAACTACTAGCAAGTATGACATGCAACTTTCGAAATGAGCAATCAATGTCTGGGCCATGATTTCGGTCTAAAAAAATTGAACAACAAAATGAATATTTTGACCTCTTTAGCTGTGGCTTTGCAGTGGAAAATCCTTGTTATTCCTCTCTGAGAATCGAGTGATCTTCCAAGCATTGTTAGAACAGATGAAAGAATGGTGCTCAGATCACTTCGTACAAAAGATGTGCAACGCCCATCCTTTCACCGTGTAGAATGCTAACTGAATCTTGCCGTGATCCCATCGATTCAGAGATCTCAGAGACCGCATCGTGACGAGAACATATTAGATTTCTATTACATAAGGGGTGAGTCAACTGCAGGAACACCACAAGAAGCACGTATTAAATTTCTATCACGTAAGGGGTGAGTCAGCTGCAGGAAAGACATCAAGGATGTAGTTGACATGATGAGAATAACGATTTGGTTTGTCCATGCAATTTCTTTTGTTTAGCCAAATGATATGTCATGGTAAAATTCATGTCCTGACCAGGTGTACAGCATCTTACCCAGTGTCTAAACAGTCTAGATCCAAAAGCTGTACATGTGTTGTTCATAATTTGGAACAGAGACCCTTCTGTTGAACCATCTGAGTTGTTCTTCAATACCTGAAAGCATCGAGGTATTACCTCACAAATCATAATTAGAATGGAGGAGAATCTCAAGGTGTTGCAGAAGAATATACCTCAAGTTGTTGAAGAGCATTTGCTGATAGAGACATTTCAGTATTAGCACTAAATGGCCGAAACGAAGAACCAAAGCAGATTAACCTTTCCATACCAAAACCCTTGAGATAACGAACACTCAGTGCCATTGCTTGTACAACTAGCTCTGGCATAGCCATGACACCCTACATACACAAATGGAACTTATTGAACAACATTATGGTTAACAAGCTACAGGTGGGGTGACAGTTAATTACCTAAACTCCATTTGGAACAGTTACAAAGACTGACAGTACCTCGATCCCATGAAGATTGTTGTCGATCCCATGAAGATTGTTGTCAGCTTCATCTATTACTATCATGTGTCTATTGTCTTCAATGGTAGCTGAGTTGACCACCGACTTCTCAAACAGAGAAAGAAGTTCAGCTAAAGCACCACCCTCACTGAAACATGTGAGTGGGGTGCACTCAACCGGATATTAGAGGCAGGTCCCGCGTATGCCCTCATCAGCTAGATAACAAGTGGAGGAACACATCAACCAGAGGATCTCGAGCAATATAAAACAAGGAGTACTAAAACACTTACTCAAAGTTGCAACGAACTATAAAATGTACCCTGAGAAATGGTAATAAAATCTCACCATAGAATAATTTGCTTGAACTCAAGTTGGTCTGAATGAACAAAGTATCATACTTTATCGTGGAACTGGAACAGGTAAATGCATGACTATTACTGCCAAGCTACATCTGCACTAATGATTGTTTGTGGCCTTGATAGTCTATCGGGCCAAGCAAGTTTCCATATATATTCGCCATGATGCCACAATCATAATAAAAGGGTAAAATTACAGACTGCAAACTGATGAGAATTGCAGAGCCTATAACCTAGTACTAGGTAATGTTTCAGTATATTAGTACAACATCAGCAGTTGTGTGCATACATTATGATCACGACAATGTTGCAAAGCTACAGTTTTTACACATTACGAAAACAAGGATTGCGCCGGCTATCAGCATCAGAGATTACCTTTTCTGTAGCGAAGGAGAGCGGGGTGCCGAGGATGACCTCGACGGGGGCCAAGCCAAGCAGCACGGCCTCAAGGCCACTCCTAGACGCACCGTCCATGAACTCCCCGTGCACGACCTCACCGGTGGAGACCTCGATGGCCACCACCCCGACCTTCACCTCGAACCCCTCCCTCCCGACGGCGTCCACCTCCCTGTCCACCACGCAGACGAGGTACCTGCTCTCCTCCTCCGGCGCGCCACCGCCCTCCAACTCCCCGGCGGCGGCCTCGATGGTGGCGCGGGTGTACACGGCCGACAGCTCCCGCGCGAACGTGGCGGTCCCGCCGTGCGAGGCGGCCTTGATGGCGGCGGTCTCGGTCTGGCGGACGACGCCGACCTTGTACCCGGCGTCCACGAGGCGGCGGACGTGGAAGCCGAGGCGGAATGTGGGGACGCTGGCGGTGAGGAAGCTGCGGTCGGGGTGGGCGACGATGCCGAGGACGGAGGCGGCGGCGGCGGCGTCCTCGCCGAAGAAGCGGAAGCGGTAGCCCACCTCGACCATGAGGAGGATGCCTGGGTGGCAGGACTTGAGGTCCGCCACCTGCTGCTCCAGCGGGGTGTAGCCCCGGGCGGTGGCGGCGGCGGGGGTAGGGTTCGAGCCGGGGAGGGCGGCGGCGGCTCGAGGAGCCTGCGGCGGACGGCGTCGGGGTTGGGTTTGGGTTTCTTGGCGGCGGGTTTGGGGGAGCGGGAGAGGGCGCGCGCGCGCTTGGCGGGGGAGAAGGAGGCGACGGTGGAGGGGGAGGGCTTGGGAGGAGGAGGAGGGGCGGGCGGTTGCGGTTGGGCGGCGGAGATGGTGGGCGGTGGTGGGGGCTTGGGGGAGAAGAAGCGGGAGAGCACCTGCTGCTTCGGCTGCTTGGCCATGGTGGTGACGGCGAGCGCGGGAAAAGGGGGGCGGCAGCGAGGTGGGGTTTTGGGAGGGGGTGTGGCGGCCGATGAAGCCGGAGGCGTCGCCGTTCGGTCGGTTCAGACTTCAGACTTCAGACTCGAGTCGAGCCAGAGGCTCCACTCTCCACAGAGTGAACGTGACCCGGAACGAGAAAAAAAAATCTGGTGAAAACTACTCCCATAGTTTAGGTAATTAACTGTCATCCCACCTTGTAGCTTGTTAACCATAATGTTGTTTTATAAGTTTCGAAAAAAATAATGTTGTTTTAAGAAACCCGTGAGGAAGAGTAGAATGTAGAAACCCGTGAAAACTACGGGGAAAAAAGCATGTTTATAATTTTAAGAAACTCTCAACGAAAATACATTACATTGGCAAGGTAGAGTAAACAATTTTGAGTTTCAACCTGCAAATTTGAATTCTTAATGCATTTTTGTTCAGGTTTTTTTAAAACGTTTAAACATGGTTTTGCGCGGTTTTCACCAAACTGGACACTTTCTCCGACAGAAATGTGTGGCTTCTTTTTTGTTCTTGAAAGAAGCACACGTACCCCCATAGTTTAAACGCAGCACCCTTGAGACTAAAAAAACCACACTTAATTTCTAAACTTTGCAAAACCAGGCAATTGACCCCCTAGCCTCTCATCAACTGTGTTTTGCAGGTCAGTTTTGCCACGTAGCCTCTCACCAACGGGTGTGGAGAGAACTGATTGCTTACTAAATTATTGTGGCATTCAGAATATATGTGTTGACCTGTAGTGTTTACGTGGACCAACGCATCTGCATGAGCAAATATGCAATTCATTCTTCCTAAATGATACTGTGCTACAGCGTTAGACTTTGTAAACTGAAAGTGCCGTTCAGTCCCAAACATGCATGCCGTGGTGTGAGCAACGGATCAAGAGGCGTTAGCAGTACGTTGGTGAATAGCCAGAAATTCACTTTGTCACCCGGGTGCATATGTTTTTTATTTTTTTCAAAATTAGAAAAATAGAAAACAATTCGAAGAAATCTTAAAAAATTTGGGCAAAATTTCGAAATAAATGAAACTTTATGTGGTCTGTACAAAAAAGACAAAATATGTGGCCGAAATGAGATTTAAAAATACATTTTACAAAGCACAGATTTTTCTTTTTTGCACAGATCGCGAAAAATGTTATTTCCTTTCGAAATTTTGCACGAATGTTGAACACTTGTATATTTTTGTGCCCAATTTTTTCAGATTTTTTCGAAGTGTTTTCATATTTTTTTAATTTTGAAAAAAATATCAGGAGCATATGCAATGTATACATGGCTAACCAACTAGAAACAATTACACATAATTTTAACAACAGATCAAAGCATATTATGATTATTGGGGCAGGTCAAGGGGCCGCAGTGTTATCTAGAATTTACAAACAAGACAAAATAGTATCACTAAACTTCAGGATCAAAAGGTCACATCACACATGTTCTCTCGGATCCGAATGCACCATGGTTCTTGCTAGCTCCAGAATGAGAATTCGTTATGACCTTCTAAAATTAATTGTTTGAAGGGAACTCGATTATTGTAGCATTCGGAATGTTTTGACCTGCAATGTATACGTGGTACTGTGCTACAGCATTAGATCTTGTAAACTGAAAGTGCCGTTCAGTACAAAACATGCATGATGTGTGAGCAACGAGGCGGTAGTAGAACCTTGGTGAATAGTAATATATGTTCCTTCACTTCCTTGTTAAGCAACTGAGAAATACAACTTGAACAACGGATGGGTTGAATGTATACATGGCTAACCAACTAGAAACAATTACACATAGTTTTAACAACAGATCAAAGCGTATTATGGTTACTGCGGCAGGTCAAGGGGCCGCACTGTTATCTAAATTTACAAACAAGACAAAATAGTACTATGACTAAACTTCAGGATCAAAAGGTCACATCACACATGCTCTCTCGGATCCGAATGCGCCATGGTTGTTGCTAGCTCCAGAATGGGAATTCGTTATGACCTTCTAAAATCAATTGTTTGAAGGGAACTCGACGGTCCAGCACGGCGTGTATGGAAAAGAGAATAAAGAGTGCGTGGGGATCAGCAAAATATTCACGGTAGCGCGTCGGGTACATGTTTCCTAGGTCCTGAAGCTTCGATGTATTCAGATGGTAGGCCAATCCTCTCCTCATCGATTCGCTCAAAAAGAGTACTTCTTTGTGGGGATGAAATCCGAGGATGGTGATATCTTCATTGTACCGCCCTCCAATCGTATCTTTGTGTCGAGAAAATCGTCTTCTCGGAGTCCCACTCGAATATATCCTCTGTTGGCGCAGGTCCGCTGTAATCTGGAAACCTATCACTATAGAAATGATAGTTGGCGTCTTCCATGACCCAAGGCCCGCGAGCTTCGAGATTGTGCCTCCCGTGTGCCAATGTGTGTGTAAGTTCTGTCTGGTGCTTAAAAACCCACTTATTATGACCTCGGGACTCATCGAGGATCCAAACTCGAAGATGCCGCTCCGGAGAAGAAGCGATTGAAGCAATATACACTCCCTTTTCCGATTTTCCAAGTCGCAGTTTTGGCCCTCCACTCATGTTAATACCATGGGGCGGTTTAATTACCTGGTACTTGCCACTCAACAAAGATATTCTGCGGATAATAACACGATGTATTCATACCCAGGGAAACGCTGACCACCCAAACGGCATTGCGGCCACAGGTAGGGCACAGCGGCCCATCGCCGCGTGGCGGGGTTGACCACGTAGGCGCTATCAAGGAGAAGGAGGCCGTTGCAGTGGTCTGCGACCTGGGATGGATAGGTCGTCGGTATGTACTGGTGGAGCTTGCCGCTGACCGTGGGTGAGCCCTACCGGCGGTGTGGGGCGGGCGAAGAGTTCCGACTTCCGAGAAAGTAGTGGTCGTGAAAGTTGATGAAGATGCCAGCCAGCCGGAGCGGAACGAGCTGCATCAGGCGGTGGGCGTCAATAACGGTGTGCCAGGAACTATGGACGCACCACGCCGCAGCGAGGTCTCCGGCGGGGAGACGGCGGAGGACGTCCGAGAGCAGGTCCTCCGGCAACGGCTCCATATTCGGTTCGATCGATCGATCTGCAATTCTGCCGTGCTATGGTACCTTGTAGCTGTTTTCCTGGGCTGGGCCTGGCACTCCGGGTCGAACTGAATCTCGGTCGATCTCCCGTGCAGCGGGCCGTATCCAGTACCAATATAGTGCTCTACTGTTAGGTTTCCGTACTGTATGTCAGCATTACGTGACCTTAATTTACAAGGCAGTCTTACGTAGGAGTAAAAGTTTTTTTCGCTGTTCTATTGAAATTCGATATTCTAATTTTAGTTCAGGGCGTTTGGTAGCAATACATACCGTACTGCATATTGGAGTCCTGCCTACTGGAGCCAAAACACCTGGTTGTAGGAGATTCTAGTGCTTGGTTCAGGTTAATTTGTCACCAAATCTGGCCTGCTGGCGATTTCCGTTCAATTCTAATCTCAAATCAAATCATACCCTTTTCGCATGTAAAACATGCCAACAAGAAGCATCCGAAAATGCAACTTTCCAAAAATTAATGCTGGTTAAGTATCGTTACAAAAATGTCTCCACCCAAAGGACGAAGCATTTGTGTGTAAGCAAACAACCACACTATCAGTGTAGTGAACGGCAGACATCTAGTTCCAACATGCCTAAACTTACATATGATGAACTTACGATTTGGAGAGGTAACAGCTCTTTGCATAACGTTACAGGTTAGTTACCAGAAGAAACATAACAGATACAAGAAGGAGCCTAATTGAAGAGTTAACTACAACAGACCATGCAAATCGTCATACAAAACATACATTGGCACATACACGAACAAATTAGCGCAGCGAAACAACAAGATTATCTAAGTCAAAAGTAATATAATCGCCAAATAAACGACAATCGGAGTGCATGTGTAGCTTATAGACTAACGGTGGTGCATAATTCATGAAACTTGATCACTGAATAAACGAGAGTCGTGCTAAGTTGATTAGCCAGCCAGTTTGATTTCAAAGATCCATCTTGATATGTTGCCGATCCCACCACCCTTACGAGCTCACCATGTTGAATTGGAACCTAGACAGCTGCTGCGGGATGGTGGAAATGACTGGCCCGTACCGCTGCATCCACATAGAAAACAGATTTCAGGTTTCCGTCAATACACTTAAGACCCCTTGAAAACAAGGGTATGTAATAATTGAGCTAGCTAATGCTGCAGAGGTGAATATAGCATGTGAAAATAGCATTGAAGTCTGTACAGGGATGATAACAGAACAGGGTTTACATGAAAGGGTTTGGGCTGAATTTGATAAAAAAACACTGCAGGTTACAACTATTATATCGATATGGTAAAAACTAAACCACAACTGATGGCACCAAAGGGAAACCAGATCAAAGAGGTTTCATAGCTAGAAGAGAGAGATGCTTTCTCACAGGAATCAACTCCATATCCTGATCACTCTTTTATGTGCAGCAAAAACAAAACTGGTTTATCGGGACACATAGTGGTGAGGTAAAAAAAGCTATGCCACTGGGCTTTTTATTAGGCATATCATTCAACAAACAGGTCAGGAGTGGAATGTTTCCTAACATCATGGAAAGCTAACTTTCAAGTGCAGGGACCGTTACTTACCTGAACATTGTCATACAGTTCAAACAGTGGAACAGCAAGTAGCTTAAGGTTCCTTGGAACAGCGAAATACTCCCTTTCGGTCAGGTGAACAATGAAAAGCTTCTTGCACTCCTGTTCATCGCATTCGTCATTTCAATTACCAACTCCAAATAATACATGATAACAGAAACTTCTTGAAGCAAGGATGTACCTTGGGCTTGGTTATATGTGGAGGGCAGTAAGGATACATCACGGTCTCAAAGTTTGGCCTCCACCAGACAGCAACACACTCACCAACCTGGAAGGGAAAAACATATTATACGTTTGTCAGAATGGGCGCAGTTTACAGTACGGAAGATCCATGATCGAAAATACTTCATAACAACAGAGTCAGCATGTTGTTAACAGAACTGGAACCCAAGATCATGTAAGCAGAAAGCTAGCCATGCAAGTTCATGCTGATTCCACGCATTGCATACTTCAGTAAGTAACAAACACTACGTAGAAAGACTATAGTGCAGTCTGGCATGTCTACCTACATATGTCCACTTTGAATATTGTTGTATAAACATGTGGACACGGAAACTTATATTGGCGCCTTAGTAAGACGGTATGTAGTTCATGCTTCAAATCTTGAAAATTGTGAACACGAATTCCGCAGTTATCACTTAGCACCACCAATGCCACTGTTCCATTAAAGGTACAGCTGCAATATAGCACGTACGGAGCCATATAATGTTCATGACATGCCCTTAAATAAGATATGACTACTATAACAACGGTTAGTAGATCGGCTGAGGGAGGCCGAAATAACTGTTCAGTGATGCAGACAAGATAATCTCCAGTACAGCTTAGTAACTATGATTTAACACGGTACAAAGTGACCAGATGCAACAGTATGAAGGAACGTAAGGAGTAGGTAACACGGTATGACCATTCAGCATCAACAAAAAAACTGAGCTTCTCTCGGACCCATTACCTGCCAGTTAGGTGGAAACGAAGGAGAGTTCACTGCAAGCTTGCTGCACAACTTTCTTTTCAGTCCATCAATTTCTGTACAATTCCACTCACGTTAGCAAACAGTAAAAGCAGAGGACGGTTTCATGAACAAGGGACATGACATAAAAGTGGAGCAACAGAAAACAGACCATTTTCTCCAGGCTTCAACCGCCCACCAGGAAGTTTGCAAAATGTATTCCCAATCTGCAACAGCAGTATGTGGGGGTGATTGTGCTCCTGGACCTGCATAGGACAATTCAAGTGAAAATTTAAGTTTATTTGCTAAACAGCTGCATCCACTGACAAAGTGTTACTCCAGCAACATTGCCAAGCACAGCATATTTTAAAGCACTAAAATGTGTGCAAACATAAATATGAGATGGAAGAATACAAACATACCAACAGGATTGCTTCAACACTTGTCCTCATTCCTTCTTTCATGTAGCTGCCATTTGCCAAGTAAATTAGTAAGTTCATCCATTTGGCAGTAGGATGTTAAGAAACATACTTATCAAAGGATCCAAACTGTTCACGGGGCACTCAAGAGCCAAAATAGAATGTACATACACATTGCAATCAACTGAAGAAACAGCAAAGCTTCCCTTTATGAGACATTCCAGACTAGTCTACCAACAGATTATCATGTATAGCTATTTGTTACAAAAAGCACCATAATTACTAGTTACCTCCTTACAGAAAATAAAATGGATCAGCCAAGCACCATTGAAGTTCCCCTGCTACGAACATCTACTAAGGGAACTACACAAAAGTAAATACAACCCTAGACAAGAGGGACCAGTCGAACTCGTATACTAAAGTGCAGCATTTACCAGCCTACAACCCTCAATATAGAGCCAATGATCTAGCGAGAAATACTAAATCAGCATACAAATTAAAATAACACTAGGTTTTCATGAAGCAATTCACACAGCACCTAAATCCGAGCCAAAACAGAGCAGTCTCACGACGTGGTGTTGAAAATTTGACTAGAAACATGCAGTAATTTGGGCCTCCGCGGTACTCTCCGGTGAAGGGGACTCGAAAGTCGAAACTAACGGCTGAGATCTCAGATAAAACAATACGCGGAAATGATCTGTGCTCTAGGGTTTAGGGTTTCCGGCGAGAGGCGGGACGCCGAGGCCCCGGATCAGGGATGCGGGGGAGGGTACGGGGGCGGCGCGGAGGCGACACTTACTTGACCTTCATGCGGGCGAGGCGGTCGGCGACGGAGGTGTCCTTCTCCATCTTGGGCTCCTTGGTGCCGAACGTGTAGTTGGCGAGCGGGTACACGTTCACCACCGACGACGACGAAGCGCCCACCATCTCCGCTCCGCTACGCCGGGCTGCGCTCCGCCTTCAAGGGGGTCCGGTGGTCGCCGGAGGTGGCGGCGGCGAGGCAAGGCTGGTGGTGGGCTTTCGGGTCGGGCCGGTTTGGAGAAGGAAGGTCTGGATCGAAGTCACGAATGGGCTCGGTCGGTTCGGCATATCCTACTATATATATATAAAAGCTCGTGGGATCCCAGCCATTTCCAGCCCTCCACGTCGCGGGCAATTCCTGGCCGTCCGATCCGTGCGACAGACGGCCAGGAACTCCACGTCGCCCCAAATCACGACCTCACTGTTCATTCCTATTTTAGGCCAATCGCGTAGCGCCACGTGTACCGGTCACCAGCCCGTCGCGCGCCGGTCAGCCGGTCGCCCACCCGGTGGCCCGATATTTTTCCAAAAAAGACCTCCGGTTTCTCAAGATTCGCATGAATTTCCCATTTCGCACTGCGGGAGGACCTTTATGTATTTTCTTGAAAATCTTGGGGCCTATTTGCAAAAAAACCCGAGCTTCCCCCTCGCTCGCGCGACCCCGCGGTCGCCGCCGCCGGCCGCCGCGCCACGCCGTCGCTCCGGCCCTCCCCGTCCAAATCTAAGGGCACGGGGAGGTGCGCCGCGCCGCCCTCCACCTCCTTGCCAAGCGGTCCGTGCCGGGGCGCCGCCGTTGCGCCGCAATCGTCGCCGCCGCCGCGCGGACATCCGCCGCGTTCCGCGTGTCTCCGGCGGCCCTCCGGCGACCAAATCGGGGCGGCGCCGCCACGTTGAGGTCGACCGCGACGAGGCGCTTCCAGCGCGACCAGCGGCGTGCCCAGACTCGCTCTGGATGGCCGCCGGCGAGCGCAACGCCGCCGCTGCGGATCTGGCGGCGCACCCGCTGACGTCATCACGACGTCAGCGCGGGTCCCACCTGTCAGCGGCTCCGACCTTTTCCCTCCGGAAAAAAAACATAAAAATGATTAAAATTACAAACTTAATATCTTAGGATATATTCATCAAAAAAATACGAAAAAAATATGAAAATGATCGCAAAAAAAAATGCTAATTACTTATACCATAATGCGAACATTTTTTGAATATTTTAATATTGCGAATATTTCAAAACACACTCGAAGCAATACTATGAATTTTTCAAAACACAATCGAAGATTTCAGTACCCTGAATATTTCAAAAAAATTAAAATTCATTTCGCATGATCTTCAGGATTTTAATACTGCGAATATTTCAAAACACATTCGAAGATTTCTGTACATATATTCATCAGAAAAATGTTAAAATGGCCACAAAAAAATGCTAATTACTTATAGCATAATGCAAACATTTTTTTAAGATTTTAGTACTGTGAATATTTCAAAACACATTCGAAGATCTTAGTACCGTCAATATTTCAAAAAAATTCAAATTCATATCGCACGATCTTCAGGATTTTAACACATTCGAAGATTTTAATACCGCGAATATTTCAAAAAAAAAAGCAAATTCATTTCGCATGATCTTCAGATCTATCCACCAACAATATTTGAAAACAGATATCATAATGATATGCTCACCCAATGATATGCTCACCCAATGAAATATAACATTAAAATAAATTTCCATCAGAGAATACAAACTTATTATAACATTTTACGCCACGATATTTCATCTTCCAAATTGAATTTAAAAGTACTATACTATTCCAAAACTTGATGACTTTCGAATTTAAACCATTTCCAAAATGTTGACGATTCTCCAATTTCCACAATTTTACAATCGAATAATTCAAAAAAAAAACCCACGGGCGCGGCGAAGTCCGCGTCTAATCCCCTAGTATAGAGGTGCGGTGCGCAGCGCGGGACGCTTGTTCCAGGCCGTCCGATGCGTCTTGAGCCTACTTAACATGTCATCGGCGCCGTTGATCGACTGCATCGACCTCTGACTCCGCGGGCATGCCTCCTGTCCGCTCTGTTCGCAACTCTTGCGGCCGAGTCTAAGTAAAGTCCAATTGTTGTCCAAGTGCCTGTCTCGTGGCAAGAACAAACATGCTCTCGCGCACGGGTTCCTGACCGATCACACGAAGTTGGGTTGCTGCAGGCATCTCGAGCCTTTTACCACCGAAGCAATCGGTCTAGCATGAGTTTTTTGTCCGTAATGATATGTAGAGAATTGTGTACCACACTCCATAGGTCAATCTTTCGTGACAAAGTTATACATGCTTACTATTGCTACTCATAGTATGAAAATGACAAGAGAAATTTGTATAGTGAACCGAAGAATGTACTAATAGCAACAAGTATACATGATCCCATGATTTAACACGTTTAAAAAGTAAAATCGTTTAGTATAAAGAATCAATTTTCTCACGAGCCCCCTACATGAGTCAACTGTTCATGTTTTGTCCCGACGACATATGCCTAACCAGAAAGCAGGCCATCTGCTACATCTATCGGGCCAACGCCAATCTCCTCCTCGCCGTCATGCTCGTCCAAGAAAATATGTATGATGATGAAGCACTAGACCCCAAATCGGGTAGGACCCAAGCCGCCCTCGAGTGGGCAGCTGACGCAGCAAATCATCCTTCGCCCACCACCTTATCGAAGCTCATGTCAATCCGGTTTAAAGAAGGAGACTTTGACCTTCTGAAGAAGCGGTTTTCATCCGATGGTAGTGAAGGTACCTGTCTCACTGTCGAAGATGTCCGAGAAATCCAGGGCATACTTCACATGGAGATGAGCCCGGCCTGTGTTGCTGCCATTAGCCATACCAATGATGCACTGGTTGTCTATGTTCGTAAGAATCTGGAGGGCATGTCTTCCGAAACTAACCCTGTGGACGCCAATACCACCTCTATCACCATCAGCAGAGGCGACGACAACGACAGAACCCCAATCTTGTCGTTGCAGCTCGGAGTCCTGCCTGATAAGCTGAAACATTGCCTGGAAATAGCAGATGCACAGAAAGATAACTTGAGGACCCCATGCTGCAGTGACACCTGCGATTACCGGCAGTCTCTCAAGATGTACGTGCATGATATGCTTCACAACATGTACATCAAGGCGCTGAAGTTGCTGCCCGCACCCTCAGGGTGGCTGATGCGCTCAATCCTGAAGGCCGGCCACTGCTACGGCTGCATGGACCCTGTCTCCAACATCATCGTCAACTCCATCTGGTACCACAACTGTGACTGTATTCTCCCAGTTCCTGAAAGCAAGAAAATTGGTCAGTATACAATGACGTCCTGGACCCCCTAGCGCTGCTCCGCATACAGGTTCGGTCCCTCAAGGGCCTTACAGAGCAGTGCAAAATGCGACATTGCCAATATGTTGCCATCATCGACAGAGGGGTCGAATGAGAACCTCTTCTATGTGGCTGCCAAGGCCGCTGGACACCCTCGGCCCCTTGGGCTTGTTGAACTGCACCAGCAGCTGGTGCGGATGACTGCTTTGCGAAATGAGCTGCGATCATTGATAGCTGAGGCTCAAACTAGTGGTACTGTGCTGCGCACACATGAAATGAAATCTCGTCTTTCAATCGCGTGCAACATATCTGAAGCTCAAGCTGTGCAAGCTCCTGAACATCACGTGAAGGCTTTGAGGGCGGTGTCCACTATGATGAGATCAGAGTACAAGGAGTCGAGGATCTGTTACCGTTCAAAGCTTACCGTACATGATCAAGAATTTTTGGGTATAATTATGTTTTCCATTATTAGGTAGCTGCTACGTATTTATATATTCGCTTTACCTTCATTACCAACACTCTTGCTTGCTGTAAGATTGATATTATCCTTGGTGTGGAGGTTCACCAAAAAGGAGGATCCCCCTTCTTTGCTAGTCAGTACCAAGCGAATTTCCTCGCTACTTCTACTTTGGGGCATCAAGGGACGCTTTTCTTCGCTGAATTCTGGTCATTCTCACCTGAGCCAAGGACAGAATTCTGCTGCCCTCTACCATACCAGAATGGGGGTAAGTCCTCTAGTTGTTGCCGTACTGCTATCAAGTTTCGTAAGAGATTAGCCTGGTAGATCTCTCTGTAGAAGCTTCCATTCATTTTGGATTGTTTTCGTCCAATCTTTGGTGGTCTGTTCGCATATTTGGAGGTGTGAAATTAGTTCAAAATTGTGTCTAAAAGAAACAGAGTTCAAGAGCATACCTTCCCTCGTGGAGTCTTTGCATTGTGGTGGTCTGAGTAATCCTGAACGACATCAAATTGGCTAAATAACTTGTAATCATCATTTTCAGAACCTTGTATTGTGTATATCATTGTTGAGATTATACTTGAACAGTCAGGCTCATGTTTTTGCAGTGGTAGCACGGTACCAGTCCCACTTGAACAGGGATCCAAATAACTGGTACTTGCGAGAACATTTACACTGTACTGTGGAACATCACCTGAAATTCAGCAGACTTCTTACTGACAATTAATGTTATCACCAAATGTGCATGTAGACTAGAGTTTATGACAGAGATACATGATGATATCCCATCTTGTACAGCCTAGAGCACTCATGGAGTTGTGGTGCACTCAAAATATGGAATTTATAGATCTGCGCTATTCATCACACGTTCACACACAAGGAATTTGAAGCATAAACAAACACATTCGAGGAATTAACAAGAGCTGATAACGAGTCGGTTACTTATCTATTCCAGTTTGATATTTCCAATTTAATGTTTATGGCTTTCTCCTCAAAGTATGTTGTTTCTTTGGTGTGAAAAAAATCAAGGTCGCACTAATATTAGAATTAGTTTGAATAAAATCTAAACCGGCATGTTTCTATACCTCCTCCCACTCCTAATGAATACCAGCCAGTTGTCCTGTCAAATTTGGTGCAAGTTGGGTGCTGTTTTAAAGTAATCCTACGCTTTGTGTTATAGTAGTTCATATGGTTCATTTTGTCATCTAAAGAAGACTCCACGCATTGTAAGTGAATATGCTGAGCACAACTTGAAACTTGCCTGGCCATGATGTAGCATAATCACTGTCGGGTTTTATTTTCTTAATAGGCCGTTGCCACTATGGCGTGGATAGCGCGAGAAAAATTGCGTATCCAGATGACGCCAAGTACATCCCGCACGATATCACCCACAATGGAACAAGCAGCGTGGATGGCATGCTAGGGATGGACATGGTCTACTTCAGTCCCGAGTTGGACGTTTTTTGAGCTTGCGGCGAAGCTCAGTGAAAAAGAAGTGTCCGTCTAGACTCTAGAAGAAGAGTGGAGTGAGACGGTCGCGGACGAATGGCGCCCGCGCTCGCCTGCTCTTGTTTTTTGGTACGTGTTAGCAGCTCTGCTAGGACATTCTTAGGTTGACGAGTTTGCTACACGGAAGAACACACGTGTCAAGGAGAAAACTGACATGGTGCAGTAATCTCCAAGTTTGGTTTCTTCATGTATTGCTACCTGGAAAGAATTATTCGTGTAGAATGCTTAGTGTGAACCGTTCATTAGAAAGAATGATTTGTGCTTGATCTGTATGGGCTGCCAGTTTCAATCTCTGCTAGAATTTCTTAATGCCGTAGTGTCGGTAATTTGTGTGATTCTCTCCGGTTGCGGAAGTTCGTAAGCAATCTGGTGTGATGGAGAGCACTCTGGCCTGAGGAACAGCACCCGGCCGTCCGTCACCTCTGCCAGAATTTGGCCGTCGTCTCGCGCAAACGTCCACCGCGACAGCTCGAAGCTCGCCACGCACACCACGACGGTCGTCGCGTCGGCGTGGATGTGACGGAGTACAGGGGCTTTTCGATGAGGCCGTCGATGACACGGTCAGCGTTGGACACGGCCGGCTCATCGCCGTCGTCGGCGCGGAGAGGCTCTTGCCGCTTGTCGGGGCTGTAGTGCTGCCCCTGGTGCAAGACAATATTGTCTCGGGTATAGACGTCGCTGCCGTCCAGGAGCGCCCGACCACGACCACGACGCTGCCCCTGGCCTGAACAACGCCAGTTTGAAACCAGCCACCGCGGCGGCGACGAGGTTATCCGAGCACACGAATAGCTTCAGGACGTGGCCGCGCTGCGGCACATGTTGCTGCGCGTCCTCGCCGGAGTCCGCGCACTGCACCCGCGCCCGCGCAGGCGCCATCCAAGCCGGGCGTCACCGTGCGCGTGCGCCGCCTGGGCAGTGGCAACAAGGGCGCCATCGGCGGCGACGGGTCACGCCCGGCGAGGGACGTGGCGAGGGTCAACGCGGCCCTGTTCTCCATGGCGCCCGCCGTGCAGGTACAGGACACAGCTAATCGCGCGCCGGAGCGGCACGTGCACGGGCACGCGACCGCGGCAAAAGGGAACCTGAAGGCGCAGGCTGTCCCGGACGCCGAGCAAAGTGCGGGCGAGATCTCCCTGGACAGGAGCGGCATGCTCGGCGGCGGCACGAGCAGCCCGAGAGGCAAGAGGCCGCAGCACAAGCAGTCGCATGCCGTCGTCGGGGGCCTGGACGTGGTGCGGCGGCGGAGCATGGAGGAGTTGCTCCGGGAGACGGGCGCCGACATCACTGGGCACCAGAACGTGCGCGTGGAGGAGGAGCGTGGGATGGCGGCCACTGCGGAGGAGGAGTTCGTAGCTGCCCTGGGCATGCGGTATGTGTTCGCGGAGAGCTGCGTGACGAGCCGACGAACCAATGCCAGGAACCACCAATTAGTTTAAACCCATATCTTTTTTTTTTAAACCCATACCTAACCAAACCCAATTGCTATCTCCACACAACCAAACCCAAACCGAACTGCTAAGAGACTCAGCCCAAACAAACCTGAACCAATTAAGCCCAGAACAAAAACCGAACCATTACACCCGGTTAATTCAAAACTATTCCCAGCTTTATTTACAAGCATTTGCTCAAAACTGTTCATCACCATGTCCATGTTCAGCACCTCTCTGATTTATGAGCACCCGCTCACTGTTTACGTCGTTCTCATTCGATTCATGGGTACCAATACCCTGATTCAGAAGAACCTGACCATACTCCTCCAACGGTTGGTTATCATCTGCAATGCCCTGATTCAGAAGAACCTGAGCATCCTCCTCCAATGGTTGGTTATCATCTACAAGTTCTTCTTGACCTTGAGTTTCTACAGTATCATAGTATGCCTGTTGGCTCATCTGACCAACTAAATCAGGCAGAGTATCAAGAACATGGTCTTCAGTAGGATCATGGCCGTTGAGGTCGCCTCCGCCGTGTTGGTGTCCGCCATGGTTTTGCTAGGGCAACATGGCCGTCGACCTGTTTTTCGGAGCGTGGCCCTGGGGCCGGCGTGGTGTGTCGTGTTGTATGGTTTTGGGACGGTTTTCCTTATAAACTGTCCAACTTGTTCTTCTTCTTCTATATCAATATAAAGGCAAAGCTTTTGCCTCGTTTCAAAAAAAAAAGTAGGATCAGCGTGAATCTCAGGCATTTCACCGGTCTCCTGAGCTCCAGTAACATTGAGGTCAAAGATCCCAAACCAAGCTGGCAGCTCTTCTTCATCTCTTGTAGGATCACAAGCGCCAGTTTCAGGTTCATTTTGTGGAATCTCCTCGTGAAGTTCAGTTTCAAGTTCACTATGTGGAATATCGTCGTGAAGTTCAGTTTCAAGTTCACTTTGTGGAGCCTCCATTTCACCTCTAGCTTCAGTGCAACCACTGTTCTCAGCCATTTCACCTGAGCATGCGCTGTGAAAAACTGTGGCGTGCAAAAGAAATTAAAGCAGAACCCCTGGGATTTACTTGGCAAACTAGATATAAAGTTATAAAATTAGGACGTGCTCACCAGGAATTTGTCTAAAACTTGTGCATGTGCTGCCAAAAACTATGGTGTGCAAAGAAATTTAAGCAGGAACCTGAGGGATTTACTTGGCAAACTAAATGTAAAGTTATAAAATTAGGAAGTGCTGACCAGGAATTTGTCTAAAACTTGTAACTGTGCTGTCAAAAACTTTGGTGCGCAAGAAATTTAAAGCATAACCCTGGGATTTGCTTGGCAAATTACATGTAAAAGTTAGAAGGATGATCAGGTTTCTTCTATAAGTACAAAATGGAACTAAAAATAATTTGTTAGGAGTAAATTCCTTGAACTAATGAATAATTCTCGAAAAATGAATCTTCAGATGAGTATCCCAACATGTTACTATTTTTCTTAAAACAGTACATCCACATGATGGAATAGTTTCCCAGAACTTTTGTTTCGCTAAAATCATAAGATGTAGAAGTATCCCCAGAACAAATTCATTGAAAATGGACATGATATGTTACTGAAATATGATTGCATAGTAGTTAATATCTAGTAACTTCTGAAAAAATCTCAAAAATCATACTAAATATAGTAGACAGAACCAACCATTAGCCCTGTCTCTTGCTGTGATTCCATTCCCGGCACCAAGTCAAGTTAGCTCGAAAGCAAGTACAAAATTAGTTGAGAAAAAACGGATAAAATGTAAGTTTGTCAAAAATATATTGGATATGATCAGAAGTAACCTTTATTGCAGCAACTAAGAGCTTTATTTTGGATCCCATTGACACAATAATTGGATATGATCAGAAAGTGGTACTGGTACCTCCAAAAGTAGAACTCACTTTTTTTTTTCTCAGTGTGGTGGACTGTCAAGAATTTCTTGAACCTGCATTTCAAAACATGAAGTAACCATGAGTAAAATGTAAAGAATGCTCAAATATCACAATTTCCCTGGCGTTGATGGTCTTCTTAATCAGTGAATGCATTTTGAGAAACATCTGGAGAACGGAGGCTACTGTGAGATGCTTTTTTGGGGCGACGTTTTGTTCCACTAAGGTGGCTCCCAGAAACTTACATTGTGTTCAACATATAGAAAAGCTCTTTGGAAATAGGTATTTAACGACGATGTGAATTGTTTGTTTTTTGGGCTCTCCCAGCACCGTTCCTGCATTTAGAAAATAATGTGCTGAAAAACCAAAGCAGTGTATATGCGAACACACATGCTTTTCTAAAAAAGATGAAAACATGCATGCAATTTCCTCTGTTTGTCGAAAACAATAAGTATGTAGTTTCCGGTTTAGAAAAATGTACAGATGGTTGACAACATAGTTTCTGATTCCTCTATTGCAGTTCAGGGGATAGTTGTGTTGAAGGTTCTGGTGGGATTGATCTTAACAATCCACCTGCAGATGAAGCTATTGGTGGTTTCAATGACACAGGAACATGGGATAAACCTGCTCATCCGGTTGTGAGAGTTGGATGTATCTTCAACCACAAAAGCAACGGAGACAGGGGTGCCAACTGGTCAGGCACTGCCTGAACCAGATAGTGGTAGAGATGGTGAAGTTCAGCAACACCCCTATAATGGCATATAAATTTGATTCACCAGTGGCCGTGATGCTACTACACTACAACAAATATGCTAAGCACATTGGGTTTTCCGTGAACATCAGGTCATCTAGGGTATCAGTAGTTGACAGCAGAAAATATAAAGCCATTTTCATATGTAACAAAGCTGTCAAAAATGCAGATAAGGATGCTGAACCCCAGCCCATTGAAATGCATAACCGAACTATCAAAATTTGCCGGAGAGGATAGGACAGCCAGGCTATGGCGAGAAGCAGTTTTTGGAAGCTTACGCGCTACCTAAAAGTGGACCGTAAACGCTACTACTATGAATAAAAAGTTTACATGTACATAATTTCTAGGCTGGACTATAAAAGCATAAGAACACCTAACAAGAAGGTGGGAGACTTAATTCTACTTGTTGGGGCAACTTGATCCAGAGAGAATAATGATCTTCAACTTAATCGAAAAAAAAATCTACATATGATAAAACAAAAGAAGTGTAAAGAAACTATTAAAGGGGTGCTTATTACTGTTCAAGTAATAAAAGGAAGTGTAAACCAGTATGTAAAAAAAGTATATACTGTAAAGTTAGAACCACGTGGATAACCACAACTATTACGGGGGTGCTTATTACTAGTGTGAAAAACACGTGGTAAGATGTAAATTACATCTTCTGATGGAATTACAAAAAGACCAAAACATAAAAATTGCATCTACTCTTTTTGAGCATCTGCTTTTTTTTCTTTTTCTTTGCACCACGTGATTTTTTCCAGACAGTCAAAAAGAGTCATTTGTTTTGTCTCAAAAATAGACAAGAAAATACAGAAAACAGATGCTCAAATAGCACAAGAGCGCCACCAGTCAGTTTACAGCATCCGGGAGCTCCAGCAGCACTGGAACTGAAGATTGCTTTCTTCCTCCGTGAAAGGTTGCTCAAGCAAATCATTTGTAGAGGGAACTATGTCAGCAGGGAACATTATAATTTTTCTCTACGAAAACAAAAACCATTTCGTCTAGAAGCATATGTTCTTGGGTGCCAATTTCAACACTGAATAATAGGCTTCATTTCCTTTCCTTCAGATTAGGCAAACACACGGTGGCGGCCAGGCTGCAACTCCGTGTGCAGATACCTTAAACCCCGGTCGATGTGGCAAACGGAGGCTGCAACTGTGTGTGCAGATAAATTAAACTCTCCGTGATGATCATGGGCTCGTCAGCACTAACCCAATGCATTTTTGTGCAGTTGCTGGCTGATCATTATCACTACACATAGCCTGACACCAGTCAGCGACTCTGGTACAAATTTGGCTGTCAGCTCAGTTGTTGGCTTTCTACTTCAAGAGATCGTTCTGTTGCCACACTCACTGTCGCCTCCTCGGCTGACCTGAGGCCTGCCTGAACCCTGCACCAGTCGAGCAGCACCCTCCAGACTTCCGAGTCTGTCCGGCAGGGCATGCCCCACACCACGCACACCGCTCCTTCGATGTTCCCGTCCCGGCAGAGCAGATCAATCAGGCAGCCGTAGTGCTCCAGCGAGGGCCGGATGCTGTGGCCCTTTTGCATTGCGTCGAATGCCTTGAGCCCTTCGTCGACGAGGCCTCCCTGGCTGCATGCCAGCAGTACGCCCATGAAGGTGTAGTGGTCAGGCCGGAAGCCCTACTGCTTCATCAAGTCGAACAGCCTGAGGGCGTCGCCCGCTAGCCCGTGCACCTGATGCCTGGGAAAAAATGCCAACCTGAGAATGAGCAAAATGCCTTTGCACTGACAGAAGGAGGTTGAGAGACAGATTCTTGGCTCACCCAGTCAACCAAGTAGCCTTTGCCCTTGCAAAAAGGTAGCTGCATGTTGTCAGGTTTGAAATCACCTCGACATGTAACAGTCCTAAGCTGAAAGATCAAGTGGCGTCATCGACATTGCTTCGCCGAAAGCAAAGCAAGCGGACTGAGTTTGAGTGGCTGCCGGTAATCAGCGCTGCCTGCACCCACTGTACAACCATAGCGCCATGCATTTCACATATCATGCATCACTTTAGTTACTCCTTTTGACCCCATAGCTTGACACCAGACAGTGACTCTGTTGCAAATGTGACTGACAGTCGTTGGTTTTCATTTTCAACTTGTATTCATTCAAGAGATCGCTTCGAAGTTGCACTCAGCATCCTGCGAGCTCCAACTGAATCACATCACCGCCGCCTCCTCGGCGGACCCAAGGCCTGCCTGAACCCTGCACCCCCCGAGCAGCACCCTCCAGACTTCCGAGTCTGGCCGGCAGGGCATCAGCCACACCACACTCACCGCTCCTTCGATGTTCCCGCCACGGCAGAGCAGATCAATCAGGCAGCCGTAGCATAGTTGCCAGAATTCTGGGTCGTCCGGGTCGAGGAACGGGGTCGCGGGTCGAGGGTCGCCGTTGTGTGGAACAAGGTTCGATAAGGGGTATACATCTTTGGGACGCCAATTTAGATCGAGGATCGGGATCCATACCATTTTGGGTCGATGACCCCGGTACGATAATACGAGTCGTTGTATACTATACGTTTTCCCATATTTTTTCCTTTAATTTTGGGTGACATGGAGGCAAGAATCTCGCCATCAAATTAGGGCCTCCACCTCAGCATTTTATTCACAACAATATAAATTCGGCATGTAAAAATTGATTAACCATATGGGGTCCATATGTCAGCCGAGAGCCATACCACGTTGACTGCTCCTTTCCCACGAAGCAGTTTCTTCCCACGAACCCATCTCGTGACCTCGTCTGCTCTGTTTCTACCTACGAACACCAATCAATCCCCACATCAAATCCACTCGAGCAATCCAGTCCAGCGGTGCCGGTGGTCCGGCGGCCTCCTTGGGTGACTATCTAACTGGTGTCTAAGCAGTGATGGCGGCGACGAATGAACGGAGCAGCGGCAGGGCAGGCCGCCGTGCGGCGGCGGCGGCCTTCCGGCAGGCCGCGGGCGCGGAGATGGCACATACAGCGCGCGGACGAACTCTACGGGATTAGCCTGGTATTTTCTCCGCCTTGCGATCTATCTTGAATTCTCAATAGGAATAGTAGCATCGCACGGGACCCTGACCCGGCCGCGACCCACGTCGACCCAACGTCGTCCCCGACCCTCGATCCGGGTCGATCGACCCTGGGTCGAGGAACGCGGCATCGACCCCGTTTCCGGCTACTATGAGCCGTAGTGCTCGAGCGAGGGCGGAATGCTGTGGTCCTTTTGCATTGCGTCGAATGCCCTGAGCCCTTCGTTGACGAGGCCTCCCTGGCTGCATGCCAGCAGTACGCCCATGAAGGTGCACTGGTCAGGCCGGAAGCCCTGCCGTTTCATCAAGTCAAACAGCCTGAGGGCGTCGTCCGCTCGCCCGTGCACCGCCAGGCCTCTGATCATCACGTTCCAGGAGGAGATGTCCTTGCTGCCCATCTTGGTGAAGACAACGAGCGCGCTGGCGATGTCGCCGCACATGGCATACATCTCCACCAGCGCGGTGCCGACTATGGCATGCCCCTGGAGCGCCGGCGTCACGAGTTTGGAGTGCACCCATCTGCCCATCCTCAGCTTCCCGAGGTGCTGGCAGGCCGAGAGGATCGAGACGACCGTGGAGCTCTTGGGGACAAGGCCCTCGATCAGCAGTCACGGGAAGAAGCGGAGGGCCTGTGCGAACCTGCATGCCGGATGTAGCTCGAGAGGACGCAGCTCCAAGACACTACGTTCCTCTCGGGCATCCGGCAGAACAGCCTCCTCAAGCCGACGAAATCACCCACGACCGACAGCGCCCTGAGCATCGTCCTCCACAACACGGCGTCCTTCGTCGGCATCGCCGCAAACAGCTTCTTAGCCGCCGCGACGTCACCCGACCTGATGTGCGCGAGGAGCATCAAGTTCCACGACACGACGTCCCGGTCTGCCATCGACTCGAAGACCTCCCGCGCCGGACTGGCGTCCCCGGCCTTGGCATACACCGACATCATTTGGTTTCCTATCCCCAGGGCCTTGACGCGCATTCCGTCAAACAGTCTCCGTGCGCGAGCCGCCGCCGCCTCCAGGAAGGTAGAACGCGAGCAGCGAGCTCCCGACGGCCTGGACGTGGTCGAGCCCCTCCTTCAGGAGCCGGCAGTGGACCTGATCGCCGTACCGCCGCCGTGTCCCGAGCTGCGCGCACGCATCGAGGACGTATGGGTAGGTGAAGCCGTCAGGGGCGAGGCCCCGGCGCGGCATTTCCTCGAACAGTTCCAGCGCGCGCTCGTGGGGGCCGTGGTTCGCGTACCCGCGGATCATGGCGTTGTAGAGCGCGGCGTCGGGGGACACCCCGTCGTCCCGGAGAATCGAGGAGAAGAGCAGGTCCGCGTGCGCCATGTCGCCGACGTCGGTGGCGCGGCGGACGAGGAGGGCCGGCAGGCCCGGGAGGCGGTGGAGGGAGGAAGTGAGGAGGAGGCCGTGGAGCTGGCTGAGCTGCCGGCGGGTGCAGGTGTTGACGAGGGACCGGATACGAGATTCCAGGGGGCTCATCGCCGGCACCTCCTTGCGGCGATCGTCAGTACTCGCCGCCGGTGTCTCGGCAGTGATCGCAAGCGTCTCGAGATTCGTGTGAATGGTTAAATGGAGTCCACCGCCCGAGCTTCCTGTTTCCGAATTCCTCCATCTGTCCATGTATCGTGTGTCTGAAAATGCCTCATTTGTTTGTCAACTTTGGTAATTGCTAACCAATTAAATTCCGGTCTACAAAATGATAGTTTTGGATTCTATAAAAAAATTATACTTTTGGACAGTGACATGGTCAATAAAGTAGTAACTTTGATCATTAGTGCCTAATGCAATTAATTGTAGAAATTAAAAGCATATTTTTTCATCTATAATCTAAGCATGTGATCTTCACACATCCAATCAAAAGTCTAGTGGCCAAAACTATGCGCAAAATATTTTTCTTTCATAGAGACTGGAGAGAGTTTTCAATGTTGCATCGGATTAAACCACAATGGAGGGAGTAGTAATACTAATTTTAGAGGAAGCCCCATAAACCCTAATGGAGAAAGTAATAATAATAATTTTATGCTTCTAATGTTGATCTCTTTAGAAAGAATTATTTTTCTAAGAAATAAAGAATGAAAATATCTTACTGGCAAGCCTTCTAAAAAATAACCTTTGTGTGGCTCCTTATATTTGCAGGATCTTAGACAATGACAAAAAAGTTGGGGAGGTGTTTTGGCTCCCAGCTCATATGCGCCTGGTCGAATAATATATTAAAAAATAGTAATACATTTCAAAAAGAATATGAAAATTGGCGACAAACGTATACATGTTTTTAAAATACGTGACAATTTTCGTGATGAAATGACATTATTATATCAAAAAGGTGTCTTATTTCAAAGTCATGTCATCTTGTTTCTCCAAATGAACACTTCAAAATAGACATCTTCAAATCAAATAACGAGTGCAATTTTGCTATGAAACGTTTATTGCGATAAAACCATTAGAAAGATTCTCTCTTAATTTCAACTTCTAATTGACACATTTTCCAGTTTCGACCCATTTGAAGAAAAAATGACCTTAAATCAAACAAAGTTTCAATGTCTCGTGAACACAATGGATTGCGTCATTTAGACATCAGGTACGACAAATAGCAGCTAGCACATACTACTACGGAGTAGTATATTTTCCCTTTTTGGGTGAAATTAACTTTAGCTAATTAGTGCAATTAATCACGATACAGTTTGATTTCACAACCACAACGACACTGCATGCATATGCATGCTTTGCACAAATCGATGATTAAGTGTCTACTGAAGCGCGCCGTCGTCGTCGGCATGGCGTCCGGGCACCGGCGGCACGACACCACCGTCGTCGTGGCCGCTGGTATCGTCCTTGACGACGTCGACGAGGAAGTCGAAGAGGTCGGTGTCCCGCACGGCCTGGGCGACGTCCTCGCGGTGCACGGTGCGGCGCTTGCCGTCGAGCGTGGCGGCCCACGCGGCGCGCGTGAGCTCGGCGACGAAGAGCTCGCAGGCCCTGGAGAACACCACGGGCGCCTCGCCCGAGATCATCCTGGCCCCGGTCCCGTCGCCGCCGCTGCCGTCCCCCGCCGACCGCTTCATGATCTTCTTGATCCGCGCCAGCGGCAGCGCGTGCGGGCCCGTCCGAGCCGTCGCCCCTCCCCGGAACACCCCCGAGTAAGGCCGCGCCAGCCTCATCGCCGCCGTGCGCTAGCAAGCTACTTAAGCTCTAGGCTCTAGCAACGGTGCAGCTATATTCTACGGCAGCTAGCACGTTGAGTACCGCAACACATGGCCATGGATGGATCTTATATAAGCGCGAATGGCGCCGTTTGACCCCGCGGTGGAGGGAGGGCGGGGTGGCTGCTGCTGCTGACCATGGACGGCCGGCCATGGAGGTGGCCGCGGCCGGCAGCTTTGACAGCGATCATGAAGATCATGTAAACAAATCGATGGAGACGGTGGTTGAGATCGCGATGGTGTAAGAAGGCGAGTAGATAATTGGGGCGTAGCTTTCGTCGGAGGTTGCTTTGCTTCCACCGTCGATCGTGCTTGCGTTGCGCTGCGTGAGTGCAAATGTCACTCGGACAGCGAGAGCTTTTCCGTATCCAGGGAATCGAATCAAAGAACGTCTTTATTTGGAAGGCGTCATTTACACTGGCATATTCTACTCCGCATATTCGTCATTGGCAGTACAAGCTATACAAAACAAAATACGCATGGGATCGTACCGACGGCGACTGAGTAGGATGCGACATTGAAAGTTGTGAGCAAATGGTCATCAGATCGAACCATGCCAGTTGGCCACACCACAGTAATTCACATTCGGAAATTTGAAATTTTCTCTGCATTTGAATTTAGCACAATCGTTGCAACAATTTTCAAGAATACTCGCGGACGAACGACGCCCTCAAGCGTCGCTGTCGCGGCACCGACTGAGAACGGGCAGGACAATGGCACGCTCTTGTGATGCTTAACTCACGGCCGGATAGCCACGATGCGCTTTGTACTACTTTTGTTCTCCCATTGGTTTCTTCTTTCTTCAGTGTTCATTGACTTGTGAAGTCAATAACCATTTTGTCTCCCTAATCCATATGAAACTAACCGTTTTTTTTTGTCAAGGCTGCTTAATTAATCAAGCCTATGAAACACACTAGTGTGAAGTGTCCTGGTTCAGTGAACCATACGATTGGCTAGTTTGTTAGTACTTGCTCCGGTCCTTTTTACTCTGCGTATTAGGCAACTTAACTAATCGATATTTCTCATTCGACAAGTTTATTCTGCAAAAAGGAAAAGAAATCACCCATTGAATAAATAAACAATGGTAACTACCCAACTATATCTAGATACATATGGTTGATAATGAGTAAGTGTGACTTATATTTTGCTACGGAGGGAGTAAAATAAAGAACATGCATACTCCGCTCGTCCCATATTAATATACTCCCTCCGTCTTAGTGTCAATTAATATCATATGGGACCAAAGGAGTACTATAGATGGTTTGTGAGTAGATCTACCTCAAAGCAAAACCTTCTTCACAACGAACGTAGAGTGCTCCATGCCAATATGCAGAGTCACACATGTAGGTTTCGCGATCCCAGTCAGTTTTCAAATCGGCAACGGTTCCCGCGGCATCTCCATCTCGCATGAACAACCTCGACTTCCAACACCTAGTTTCCGACGAGAAGACATCGATGATGTACGGCGAAGGCGGCCACTCCATCGCCGAGACAGGCCCGCTGTGACATGTATGTTTAGCGATGTGCCCCTCCAGAAGCTCGTAGGGAATACGTGGTATCCGCAGCACCCCGTAGTGCGGCGACACGACGGGGTCGTAGACGAGGTACTCCTCGAGCTCGTCGATGCAGGCCGTGCAGTCCGACACGGCGCACCATCGCGGGCGCGCCGGCAGCTGCACCGACTGCCGCGTCGCCGGATTCACCACGTGGTTGTCGAGCAGTACCAGGCCATTGCAACAATCCACGAGAGACACGAACGACGACGATGACGACCCAACATAGTCGAGCCTGGCGGTGATGCTGCACCTAACAGATCGATGGGAGAAGAGCTTAGGGGCGCTCAGATTTATCGTCGTGAAGAAGACAGCGTCCAGAGAGAGCGGGAGCAGGTCGCCGCGCAGGAGGCGGTGGCCATCTATGGTGGTGCGCCAGGAGGTGCAGACGCAACGGGCGACGGCGAGGTTGCGCGGAGAGAGGCGGCGGAGGATGGAAGCGAGAGCGCATCCGTGCATAGCACGTCCATGTCGGCAGAATGCTAGCTTTGCCCAAGGATTGAACACATGAGCTTGCGACAACTCGATTGTTCACAACGGAAGCGTAAGAACCCAAATGTCCTTTACCTGTCGTGTTGACGCTAACGTCAGTACCGGAACACGCACACGAACACAGGAACACAAAGATTGTGAGAGACACGTGTCGTGCCTCGTAATATTTTGTATTGCTTTTCGTTTTTGCGGTGCCTTATAATCAACCAAGTTGCAGCCACGACCTAAACTCTGACTCGTACACAGACAAACAACCTTAACTCATGTACGACTAGGAAACCAAAACGGATCCTCTAAACCAAAGCTTTCTTTATTCTACCTCTACTGTTACTAGTAGGACACGTACACAGTATGGCTATGGCATTGGAAACTGAAAACATCACGTACGATTGCCTGGATTAACCCAACACCGAATCCGCCATCGGCTAGCTGCTTCCGTGCGATCGATCGCCGGCGAGGAGTCGAGCAAATTAAAGATCCGATCGGTTACGAAAACGAAACTAAAGAATACGGCCACAGTTTATAAATTTAAAAGCTGCATTTCTGTTTAGTGCAAACGGGCCGTGAAAGCGTAAACATGGCAGCCGTCTTCTGCTTTCCAACACGTCTTCCCTCCGCTACTATAATTACTAACCTTTCCGTTGACCTCCGTACGCTCGCCGGTGGCGTCACATGGGCCACCGCCATCTCCACGGCCGCTCTCCGCCAATACTCCTCCCTCCCGAAGAAGGGCAAGCCGCAGGGGCGCGAGTCCACGGTGCTGGCCGCGTTCCTGCTCTCCTCCCCGCAGGACCCGCTCGGCCCCGTCGTCCTCTCGCTCGCCACCGGCACCAAGTGCCTCGGCGCGTCCCGCCTCGGCCCCCGCGGCGACCTCGTCCACGACGCCCACGCCGAGGTCGTCGCCCGCCGCGCGCTCCTCCGCCTCGTCTACGCCGAGCTGGCTGGTCCCGTCCGGTGCCGACGGGCGGTGGAGGATGACGGACGGACACCAGCTGCATCTCTACATCACCCAGCTACCCTGTATGTACCTAGCACGGCTTTTCCACGCTGTTCTTTCAGAGCTGAATTATCTTGTGTGTTCCTCCTGATAATATCGTTGTTGTCTGAACTGCTGCAGCGATGTCTTGGGATTTGTTAGCGCATACTATGAACAACTGATCTTGTTAATTGGTTCTGTGAATTGGTGCAGGTGGGGTCATGCCCGTGCCGCCCTCGCCCTTAGAGGTTCCAAGGGAGCAGCTGGATAATGTGGCGAATGGATGCAGTGGTATGCTTCTATCTCATTCTTGGTGTTCAGAAAGCTGTAACTTCATGCCCTGAGTCCTACTAGTATAACCTATAGATTTGGCGAACTATCTGAATTGGCCCATGGCATGGTACAAGTTTTCAGGATCATTTAGTTTATCTATGGGATATGTCTTTTTGTGTGATGGTTTCGTGAATCCAAGTGCTCTCATTGGATGGAGCCGAGGAAGTTACTAGACTTAGCTAGTTGGCAACTTGTTATTAGTGACCACTGACCAATGTGCAGGAGGTTTGCTAGACTTGGAATTAGAGCACGTAAGATGTTTTTATTGAATGCTTAACCAGGGGTTCAAACTTTAGGCCCTTTAGGTGTTTGACCTTCCATTTTTGTCTGCATTGTTTCTAGTTCATTCAGATTTTCAATTGCGTACTTCTTTGCATATCAGATGTTGGTTTCGTTCAAAGGAAACCAGGACGTGGTGATACAACATTGTCAATGAGCTGTTTTGACAAGATTACTCGCTGGTGCGTCGTTGGAATTCAAGGTTTGTTTTGAGGAATCATTTTCAGATCCATACTGTGACTATATAAGATAACTTAGTTAGATATGGGGCAGATCACTTTTAATGGTGATGATTTTTCCGTTATATTGTTGCCCCATTGCTGATCATGAATTTTCCATTGGATAAAATTTATTGGTTTTGTGCACATTGTTCTTCTACAGGCGCATTGCTGTCACACATCCTGGAACCCTTGTATTTGTCCACCATTATCATTGGACAGCCGCCTGATGGTGCACCTGAAGGGTTTTGTATTGAAAGTAATGTTGAGAAAGTTCTTTGCTCTCGTTTGTCCTCTCTATCCAGAAAATACCTTGTCTCTTTTAAATGGAACAAGGTTGGTTTTCATTTTCTCAAGCTCGGCAATATGACAGAAGTTCTTTCATGAGTCATGTCAGTGGACCTTTTCTATGCCTGCAGCCACTATTTTTTGAGGCACCTATTCCCCCGAAAGAGTTTCAGCAGACTCCGGGAGATATACCCCCTTTGACATGCGGGTAGTTAGCTATATGGTTTGTTGCCATTTTGAACTCCTTTTCACTGTGTATCTATTGTATCTCTATGTATAAATAAAAGCTTAGTTCGCCTTTTATCTTTATTAGGTACTCAATATGCTGGAATAAATCCGGTTTGCATGAAGTTGTTTTAGGAAAAACTGGGAGAAAACAAGGTACATCTTCAAAGGCAGCATGGTTACCCTCCACTGAGTCATTGCTGTGCAAGTAAGGGGTAGTTTCCTTTCCCATTTTTCTAGCATCCTGATGTAAACATGTCATATAATCTGTGTTTCGATTGCAGGATAAGATTGGCAGAGGCCTTTATGTCACTTGAACATCCATTAGTCACAAAATTCAAGCATGAGGAACAGTCCTATCGTGCAATCAAGGTATTTCATCTTACACTGTAAGACCTAATTACTCAAATGCATAATGAGTTTAGAATACGTTAAATGTTTCCTGTTTATTTCAAGCAATGATTATGAATAAAATAAGTCAAGAGCTGAAGGTGTCTGATCTCTTTTGCAGGATATGGCTTGCGAGTACCAGCAGATGGTTGGGCTCCTTCGACAGGCCCCATTTTTCGGCTGGTGGCGTGCTAAGCCAGCATCTCATGATTCATTTAAAGTTCCACGGTGATAACCATCCACGTTCAGTGCCGCGTGCGAGAGGTTGGTGTGTGAAGTTCTCCTGATTTCACTTAGTAGAGCAGTTTAGTATATTAGTTCATTCAACTTATTTGTAACACATGTACTTCTGCACAACTCTGAAGTCATTTACAACTGTAGCCTATAGCAAACGTGTGATGTTTGGAGTACTTGCACAGGCAATTTTCGTTCTAGCGTACATCTTTTCCAGTTGGAGCAGTTCTCTTTATGTCAGTAATTATGCTGGTGCTTTAGTTGTAAAGCTTTTCGTACGAAGTTTATGGTTGAATTGAAGTATGATATGTCTGCCTAGTATAAATTGTACGGTATCTGTTCAAATTAGTAAGGTTTATAGTTATATGAGAATTTTCAAGATAAAATATGTTTTCAAATAAATCATAGCACTTACAATTGTTCTTATCTAGAGTACACAATCTAGTCCCCAAATATTTCTGCACATCAGGTGGCGGTGGATATCTTAAACAAACCAAAAAAAAGATAGAACATTCATCATATCTTACATTACATTATTATTATTATATCGGGTCAAATCTTACTCCATCAACTAAATGAAAAATGTCTTCCTCTGGGTCTGAATGTGAAGTTTCAAGTTTGACCCATCCTAGCCTTACAGCTATGTGGCATATATCGACGTCAACCTAAAAGGCAAATTGCAGTTCAAATGCAAACATTTTGGGAGATTTTGTCTTTCCGAAACGCAATAAAACCTACTGGAAATGCATGGTGTAGTAAAGAGAGAAGACGAATGCAACCAACACTTTTTTTTGCCAATCCCAAATATGTCTCGTAAATTGTTTTTGGTACTCAAGAAAAAGTAAATTAAAATACGGTGATAGAATAATAATTAATTAATTCACCCTTTTATATATGATATTTTTTCTCTAATATTAATTAAGATTTTGACTTCTGTAATAAAGAGCTTGTTTTAGATTTCAACATGCACAAACTTAAGAACTAAACCACTGCACCAAATGAAAAATGGGTTAATAATAAGAAAAAACAACACTTGATCGGATAAAATAGCATTTAATTGGATAAAAGTACAAGTTTATGAAATATGGTCATATTGAGTGTTTTTCGTTGATATATGTCTAAATCAATCAAGGTCAAAACTTACAAGGTTTTCTCTCATGTTGAAATATAAACCAAGCTATTTATTAGAAAAGTAAAAAATCTTAACTAATATTAGAGGAAAAATATCATGTATGAAAGCGTGCATTAATTAATTATTAGTTCTATTACCGTATTTTAATTTACTTTTCTTGAGTATCAGAATTTTTTTACGAGGCATATTTGGTATTGGCAAAAAAAGAGTTTGTTGCATTCATATTCTCTCTTTACAACACCGTGCATTTCCGGTAAGTAGGTTGACGTCAATATATGCCGCATAGACATAAGGCTGGAATGGGTCGAATTTGAAACCTCACATTTAGACCCAGACGAGGACATTTTTCATTTAGTTGATGAGTAAGATTTTTCCCAGTTGAATATGTTGAGATGATAATAATAATGTAATGTAAGAGTATGATGAATGCCTATTTTTTTTTTAATTTTGGTTTGTTCAAGATATCCACCGCTGCGTGATGTGCAAAAATATCTGTGGACTAGATTGTGTACTCTAGACAAGACGAGACTGTAAGTGCTATGATTTATTTCAAAACATATTATATCTTGAAAATTCTCATATAACTATAAACTTTATTCATTTGAACAGATACTCCGTACTACGTGAGAGTATCTAGGTTCAGTCTAGGCTTTCTGCTTTGTTTTATGGGCTCTGAAAACTTTGACTTGAAGTTGTTTTGATCTGTTATCAAGCTTTATTGGATCATACTTAGCTTGGAACAGTGCCTGAAGTTCTGAAGTTACATGATGCAGTATTCAGTTATTATAATACAGTATCCTTCATGTCTGATCAAAATTAGTCTAGGACTTAATCTCACTGCCACTCTCCAGGACTCTATGCATGTTAAGATACTGAATATCAGTTGTCAGCTCGTCTCTTCCCAATCCTGTAGAGGTAGATTCACAGAACTGAGAGTAACTTAGCAATCAGAACTGACAGCTGAGCTGGAGTTTCTGGGCGATTTGCCAGTTGAGCATGCGGCGCGTAGCCGGCCATGACTTCATTGCCATCGTCCAGATCTTGGCTAAAAGAGGAGTGCAATATCAGGTCTAACTTTTCAAGATTGCTGTAGTTTCTTTCTGCTGGTTCAAACTTGTTGCAGGCACACTGTGCTATTACTACATCCAGGATTCCATACACTGATTGATGATACACATGGCACACTGCCGCTGCACCCGCAGTGAAAAATGTTAGCCAATTTTGGTTGCCACAATTTTTTGTGAAAGTAGTTCAGTATCCTGTACCCCACTTCTAGCATCAGTATAGTTTGGGGCGTCAAGATTGACCGTGGAGTGCAGTGCTTTCTCAGTATGGGTAACTGCTCTCAACATAGTAAAGGAATGGTAGTAGCTGCTAACAAACAAGACCGATTAGAGATCACTAAAAGTGACGACTAACCATCTTGCGTGACTACATAATATGCTTGCTATTCATGGTTAGAAAAGGAAAACGTGTCATGCTATTGCTAACTACTACGACTTCGATGATAGAGGCAGATAGCGAGGGTTAACTGTTGAGCTGGATCAAATGCAACCAACCGATTGCTTGTGTGCTTTGCTTGGTGTAGAACTTCCAGTTGGCCCCAAAAGACATATGCAGACTTGCCTATGCAGTGATGAATTGAACAATAGATTTCTGAAATGAAACAATAATGTGCAGACTAACAATCGACAAAGATATGTGGCCTTGGCACTTCTCCATCCAACATAACAACACACCAAACTGTCCACTCCAGTCCTTGAGCAACTGACAGCACATCAAGCCAACAAGTATTTCTGATTCTGGCTCCAGTACTCCACTGTTCTGTTTCCTCCAGCATTTTTTTCTTTTCTTGTTGGAGCCGAACAAACAAACTGCAAGGAGGAAAAGTTGCAAGAGATCTTGAGATTTCTTCTTTGTTTCTTTGTTTGGCTTCACTTGCAAGTCAAGGGAATCGGTCAGTGCCAGTTGGAGCCTCCCATTGTGGGATTTGTGGTGCAGTGAGCATTGAGTAGGGAGAACTTTTGTATTGCTTAGGATCTCCTCAAAGAAAGATGTACTTGCTTCAGCCTCACACCACTGTTCTGTTCTATACTACCACTTCACCCGCCATACTGTCGCGAGATATAAAGTAGAAAAGACATGGATTTGCCAAAAAAATCTTTTCTGTTTGTTGATACATGAGAGAATGCCACTGTGAAAAAAGATTGTAGCTTGTGGAGTCTGTTCAATTTGCCTATAAACAAACCAGACAAAGCCAATAATAGGCTTGGGTTTTAGGAACTAGCGCAACTGTTTAACAGTCCAAATTCTCCAGAATCTATGCATGCTGTCTGTTTATGCTTGGAACCTGGTCCATGCATGCAGTGTCAGTGCAGATGGCTGCAATTATCCAACACAAATGACAAAGCATCAAAAAAAGCCTTCTCCTCTCCTTTGTTTATTTCATCACACCACCTCATCTCCCTTTCCCATTAACTAACCACCAGCCACTTTCCTGGGCATCTGCTTCCTGGATCATTGCTGAGTACCACAGTTTTGTCCTCGAAAACACTTTTGCTGGTGCAAATCTAATCATGCTTAGCAGAAGCAACAGGTGTTGGGATTGGAAGAAAGGATAGAAGAAGAGAGGCTGCCCACGGGACCATCTGTTGATGATTATTTGCCGAAATCAACATCAGAGAGAGGGAAAGATGGAGGCAGAAGGGAGACCAGAAAGGCATGGCCCCCAAGTGAGCACATGCAGTGCCTTGAACACCACAAGACATGCTTTGCTTATGGTATGATGAGCATAGTGCCACCCTTGATCATCACTTAAAAATGGGTCCTTACTAGTACCAGTGTTTATTTTTGAACAAGATTAGTACCTGTGGACTGCCCTGTTTTCAGCCACTGGGATCTTTAGTAGGTGTGCCATCATCCTCTAGGCTGGGACAAGGACCCCACCCTGAAGGAAAATCTGACATTTCTACAGCTGAAAATGAGAATGGGCCCTCTCAATAAAAAGCGTTACTACCATTTTGCAGAAAGGGAGATGTATATTTTGAGCTTTGCTTGGATTGTGGGTTCAGGAAGATGGCGGGCGGATGGACGGAAACATCTGTCTTGGTGCTCACTGCAATGATATTGTTACCTAAATTTTCACATGCATGGCCAGTGCCCATCTTCTGAATGAAGGAAATGATTTCCTTTTGTTTTCTTGAACTATGCAAGCACATTAGCCAAGTGTGGAGGTCCCACACCACAAGTACTAATCCACTCTAATCTATTGTGAAAAAAATGTTGGAGTCAGTTGTGCTTACAAATCACTCAAGCCCATGCCACACAATTTCGCACACAAACATTGCATTGAGTGGTGGTCAGTATGACTGACTGGGGCCATTTCTTGCTGATAGCCAAGTAGTACCAGTTGCAAAAGCATGAGTAGAGTGGATGCCATTTCTACCTATAGCTTCCGTCGGAAATTCAGACAAACTTACGGATACAGTTTGTCCCAGAACGCCACGTTTAGTGAAGACAAGTAATGGCGGTTGCCTCTGGAGCATGAGAATTACTCCCTCCATTCAGAATTATAAGATGATTTAACTTTTCTTAATTGTATTGATATATACGCGTTGTACTTGTCTGTTCACTTATTTCAGTTCGTATGTAGTCTACACTCAAATATCCAAAACATTTTATAATTCGATTTAATCCAAAGTGAAATTAAGGAGAGCTGTGCGGTGTAGCGCAGTCCTGGCAAGGATTAGTTAGAATACTTCGCACTTACCGTATGGAGATCAAAGCATGAAAGTAGATACTGTTTGGATTGGTGGCCTTGAATGCTGCTTTTGATCTCTGTCTCTTTCGGTGGACTGACTAGCTGGGCGGTGATCCGAGCCCCGGTTGGTATGGTACCGTCGCAGAAACACTTCTTTCCTCATCAATTCATGTTGTTATTATTACGGCTCTCCGTAGCCATGACATCCCTCCCAAAGAGACCCAGGATCATCTGTAGATTTTGTCAATATAATTCTCGCCATATGAATCCAGCATTCCGTATCTTTTATACCGTACAAATGTTAGCATCTACAGGGGGTAATAGAGTTCTCGCCCGGTACTAGTCTTGAACCATAGAGCTTGAATCCATGGAGCTTGAGCAAGTTTACAATGGATGATGGATGGACCATGCATGCGTGTGTCTCAGTTCGATCCCCGGTCAAGTATTGCAGGACCAGGTGGCTGCAGATGGGCCCAGGTTCACCGTGGCGTAGACTACCAGACAAAAATAATGGAGTACTAGCAGCGTAGTACTTGGTACAAGTCGAAGCTGTTTGTTTCCCTTCTACGACTGCGACACGATCCTACACCAAAAGGTTCATTTGTTTCCACGCATCGAAATTCGAATAGCCCCAAGTCTCCGAATCTTTCTCCCTACACACAACCTTCCATCTTATCCGAAGTAATGCCAAAACCGCAAAATAAATAAAAAAATCCGTTTTGAAGTGAACTCTTCCGCGGCCAGATGGTCGGCAGGCTGAAGCACTAGGCGCCAGGTCGCGGGTTCAAATCACACTTCTACCTTAATGATAAGCCAGGGTGGCGTCTCCCCCTTCCGTCTTGTTTTTTTTCCCTTACAACGATGAAATGAAATGTGGCTAGTTTGACGAAACATCGTAGCCATGTCCAACCAGTTAAGGCTAGATGGCCAACTCGCGAAAACTACACCGCCAACAATGGTTTTCATCCTCGAGAGCATGTACCTATGTATGCCCTTGGTTTTGGATCCAATGTGAGTGTAATCAAGATTGCAAACAATGCAATTTTGAGCTAACACGTCTAACCCAAAGATGTACTATCCCTTATCCCTAAGCTAGGATTTACCTCGCCCCGTATAAAATGTAAAAATCCCCAAGCTAGCTGGACCACTTTTTTTTTTTGAACTGTAGCTGGACCACATGATCAGGAAGGAACGGTCAGACCTCCCCGGAGAAGATTCAAAGGGACAGGAGTCTGCACACACGTTTAAACTAGCCCAATAGTGCCAACATTAAGAACAGTCACTAAACTTCATTGGGAAAAAAGAGATTATTACTACACTACACTATTCTTGCCTCTTGGTCAGAAGTCTTAAGAAATTGCTAGAGTATAAAATACTCCCTTGTTACTAATTGAATATCTAATTTAATTTAAAGGATATTAATAAATAATTAACGGCAGAGTTAGTGGGCGCAATAACTACTAATCCACCACCACCACCACCCTCTCTCTCTCTCCTTGCTCCCTGCCACGCCATTTATTTCCTTCGACCTCTGGCTAGATCACCGCGACATTCTCTCTCCCTCAACTCGACCGCACCTGCTCCCGCACCGCTCTCTCTTTACTCAACTGCTCCTCCCACTCCCCAGCCAACCACCTCCTCCACGCGGCGGTGCTGAGGCGGAAGCAACAGCGGCGGAGCATGGCTCAGTGATTCCTCGCTGCTCGAGCGAGAGCGGGCTGGAGCTTCGTAGTCAAATGGCGCGGCATTGGGCCGGGGTCGTGCTCCTCCTCGCCCTGCACTGCTCCGCGGCAGCACCGGCGCACCCCGGCGGCGGCGACGGTCAGTGCTCGTTATGCTTTCTCTGTCTTGCTTCATTTCATTTTTCTTCTCACGAGATTTCAGGGCGTTGTCTGTGGATGTTTGTTTCCGGGATCATATATGCCTCTCTCCTTTTCCTGTTTGAAATCCCTGTCCTAATCTCAGCCGTGATCTGTTCCGAATTCGTGCTACCCTCTGTTCGTATCCGCGAATCAGGATTCAGGAATGCTGCATTTTGTTTCTTCTGACATGTGTTTCGGTTCTATTCGTGGCAGTGTCGGCGCTCATGGCCTTCAAGCGCGCGGTCATCGAGGACCCGCGCTCGGCGCTCGCCGACTGGACCGACGCCGACGGCAACGCCTGCGACTGGCGCGGCGTCATCTGCTCCTCGCCGCAGGGCTCCGTCGTCTCCCTGTAAGAAACCGCCCTCACTCGCTCACTCGCCTAGATCTCACTCCCCGCCCTTTGCTGCCCCTCACCACTTGTCACTACCAGCTCAAAAGGTTGCTGCCTGCCCACTTAATTAAGCTGAGAGTGGAGGGGGTTTGGTGATTAGGATTGTTGCAGTTAAACTCTTTTATCGAGACAGAACAAGAAGGATTGAGTCACGTCTGATGTAGATGCTTCTGATGTTTGATGTGCAAACTGCAAGTAGCTAGTAGGAACAGACTCTGATGTGCCAGTTCGATTATATCACTACTTAGTAGGTTTGGTCAACACGGAAAAAGGCCGACTGAATTTCGAGCTTGACTAATCTGTCAAAATCATGCTCAGATGGAACAGATGATTTTGACGTCGATGATCTGACTCTGCACCTTGCAGGAGGCTGTCGAACGCGTCGCTCAAGGGATTCATCGCGCCCGAGCTCGGGCAGCTGAGCTTCCTGCAAGAGCTGTATGTGCTGTTTCATCATCGTGTTCTCGACTGTTCTCTGAGGGGTTTTAGCTAGTTGGCTTCGCTGAACGTGGTCACTGTTTTGTGCAGGTATTTGGATCACAACCTGCTTTTTGGCACGATCCCGAAGCAACTAGGCTCGCTGAGGAACCTCAGGGTCTTGGATTTGGGTGCTAATCGGCTCGCTGGCCCTATACCCCCTGAGCTCAGTGGACTGAGCAGCGTGAGCGTTTTGTAAGATTGAGACTGCTTTGTCAATATATTTGAGTTTTTCAGGTTGGTTGCTTCTGTGATGCTCAAACTAAAGCCTGCTCCATTCATCTCTTGTAGAAACTTGCATTCCAATGGACTAACCGGGAATATACCACCGGAGCTGGGCAAGCTACAGAATCTAGTCGAGCTTAGGTTGGACAGGAACAGGTTGAAAGGATCAATTCCAGGTAGCAATGCTACTGGTTTTTCTCCTATGGCAGATACTGGGTTGGTGACTTTCCCCAACTCCTTTCTTTTCTGTATGTTGCTTGATATGTAGATGCATTTGAATATATGAACTCAACACTGACTGCATATTGGATATGATGTGAGGATAATCAAAACTTCATTTTTGTCATCAAAAGATTCATGGTTCATGCAAAACGATGAAAGGTTGAACTGGACTTTACAGCAAGGATTAGCTAAACTAGGACCCAAAGGACAATTATCAGTTGTAATACTTGCTAAATTTGTCCATGCAACTTCTGTTACTGTTGATGGCATTTTCAATACGAATACCATACAAAACCAATATTTGACCATGTTCCAGTATGTACTACTTTACCTGAATACTGTCTGTTTGCTCTGTCAGATCCACAGCTCACAGTGGACTATGCCTTCTCCTCGATTAAATGTTGGAGATTTCTCCTTCAACTTCCTTGCTGGAAAAATCCCACCTTGTTTGAAGTATCTTCCAAGGTACTATTACACAAGGCACTTCCCATTGTTAATATCAATTAGATGTCCACCCATTCACGTGACTAGTTTGCAGGTCAAGTTTCCAGGGGAACTGCTTCGAGGATGAGTACTCTATCCGACAACGGTCTCTTCAAATTTGTACAAGTATGTGACTTATGCTCTATGAGCTAACACAACTATTGCAGTATTAACTAGCAAGCTGATATATTTCCATAACCAGCTAAATACTAAACATCATGCTTTATGATTATATACATATTGCACTTCTAAACTTTATGTGTAGATTTTAACATCGCTTATTCACTATGTTCAGGATATAGACAACGTGTTTTCCCTTCTTTTAGCTCGGAACACTGCCTATGTTACTCAAATACATAACTATGTTACTCCTCCTAGTTGCATCCTCTTAATCCGACACGAGCGGCAGAGTGCATAGACAAATCATGTGTCTTTCAAGGCATTATAAAATAAGAGAATCACAAACATCAAGATTATCTAAGAAAATCAAAGCAGACTTTCAGTAGTAAAGAAAAATATAATTATAATGCAACAGGGCCTTTGAGCTGCACCGACTTTGTTTCTTAGATGGTTTTAATCAATCTAAGGAGGTGAGGGAGGACAAACGTTGGCTAAAGACCCAATCCATCTCGTAGAGCACCGGGGGGCTGTCTCCACACGTTGTACCAGGGTGCCCGCTGCAGTAAGTACTAGTGCACCACCCCGAAAGTCGGAGAGTGGACATTTTATACCCTGTTCCTTCCTTCTTGAGGTGCATCGGTGTCTTCTCCTTAGTTTTCAGGTCCACAATAGAGAAGTCGACACCCTGCTGTCCGACGAGTAAAGCGCCTCTGCTCTCTGTAAAGAACACAAGGTCTCTTCTCTCGCTTCCAAGATCTGGTAGCTCGGAGCATCGCCAGGCCCATTTACACTGCTGACCATCCTCTCCATCTTCATACTGGTCTTGTTTCGTCCAAAGCTCTGCCACTCCATCGTCTCGTATAGTAACAAACAAAAGCCTTCCTTCGTCGGCGATGCATGGGATCGGCGGTCGTCGTGCGTCGACTTTGATAGGGATCTTGGTCGAAGAGACATGAGACGTGGCCACATTTATGTTAAGGGTGTAGTACACGAATTTTGTCTCCTCCATGAACAACCAGTGCACGGTGCCGCCGCGGGTGACAATGCCGGCCTGCGGCCCACATATGGTGAGCCCGGAAGCCGCACAACACTTGACTGGCGCATTCCAACTACCAGTGTTGGAAGAGTAGGAGCAGGCCCACACCAACCCTCTGTCAGTGTAGATGAATAGCACTTGGAATATCGGCATTGGCTGCTGCTGCTTGTGGTCCAGATTACAATCGTCGTCAGCGAGAATCGCACAACCGTCCCAGTGGTCGGTGAAGGGAGGCGGCGGGAGGAGACGAATGCTCCTCTTGCCGACCAGAGGGCGACACACCGCAAGATGGAGCTTATGTTGATCACCATGCAGCAAGACGTGTATTAGGAGGACACCACGGCGCGAAGCCAGCGGCCTCGCGAGATCGAAGAGTGCATCGTCATCGTCGTAGGTGACGAAAGAGTCGAAGGTCAGAGGCGTGGTGCCGCGGTCCTGAAGGCTCAAGAACCGCGGAGGCCTGTAGCAGTATTCGCCCTTCTTGCTCGTCCGCCATCCCTTGCCGCCAGGTGACGTGCTCTGGTAGAAGATCCCGGCGAGGAAAGACGGACGGCGCGCCGTGTCCGGCCAGTGGCCGAGGCGCCGAAGGAAGGCCCGGTCGGTGACGAGGCGGCGCCACCGCCTGCACGTGGCCGCGCAGCGGAGGAGGTCCTTCAGGTCCGGTAGGCGCGCGAAGGATTCGCGTAGGGCGTCATCCGCGATGTCGGTGGCGCCGCCGCCGCCGTGGCGTGCGCGTTTGCCTGCGCCTGCGTCGGCCATCGACCGATCTCGGTCGGTTAGGGCGGGGATCATTGATCGAGTCCAACTATAAACTTGGGAAAGCACGACGTACTTAAATAATTGTGTATTTGTTTCGTGCAGAATACTTGATGGTACGCTAGTCTGGTCTTCCTATTCGGTCCACGGCCTGAACACACGCGATAAACCATTTGCGGGCCGGGCCTATTACCAAAGCAGGCCCACACGTCCTTTTTTTTAAAGGAAAGACCTCATGGCCTTGCTTTTATAGAAAGGAAAGATAATGTAGTGCTCCTTTAAATTACGCTGCTTTTGCGGTATGGCATATCCATTTTATTAAGGTGTGTTCTTTGCGCATTGGGTCAGTGTGCTAGGAATTGAAAAGAGTTCAGCTCCATTGCATGTTGCCCAGATCTCTTACGGAATTTAATCGATCTTAAATATTGACCAAGTTACCCGTATAGGCTACATAGGGTAGTTTTTACCTATGCCCTCAATTTGTGTTGAAATTTGGGAACCAAACCAAGGGGGAATACATAAGAAAAATCTATATTCAAATTCGTGTACTGCCAATGTGGATTGTGGTTTTTTTACTGTATGAGTAGCATTTTGTAGTAGCCTAAGATCATCTTCCACTTCCATTGACAGAATTTTAACATTTGTTTTTGGTGCTTCTACAGCTGGTCATTTAAAGGGATTCAATCGCCCCCCTTCTGGGCACAAGCATGATAAAGTGAAGCAACCAACTTGGCTACTTGTTTTGGAAATTGCAACTGGTGTTCTTCTTCTTGTTTTTGTGATCACTGGTGCAATTACTGCTTCCAGAAGCTGCAAGCTCAAGCAATCTATAAGAATATCCTCATGGAATAGATCAAAAAGCTGGAGCGACGAGATAACAGTATTGATTGGTTAGTATTACGTTTATCATAATATAGGATACCTGTTTACTTAATTATTTTGCTCTCAGTTGCTGTTGCTAATGAAGTCATGCTTTTTTTCAGATTCTGATATGCTGAAAAATTTGCCAAAGTTAAGTCGCCAGGAACTTGAAGTAGCCTGTGAGGATTTCAGCAACATTATTGGCTCGACTCCTGAGACAGTAGTCTACAAAGGAACCATGAAGGATGGACCTGAGGTCTCTGTTATATCATTATGCGCCTTTGAGGGTCATTGGACAAGCCAGCATGAACTCTTTTACCAAAACAAGGTAGCGGTCTATAGTCACAGAGGAAAAACTCTATATTTATCTCAACTTCTGAAGAAATTAAATAGGTGAATCTTTTAGGTTATTGACTTGGCAAGGTTGAATCATGAGAACACAGCAAAGTTTCTGGGCTATTGCAGAGAAAGTGATCCATTCTCCAGGATGTTAGTCTTTGAGTACGCATCAAATGGGACCTTATACGAGCACCTACATTGTAAGCCAATCTCTTTTATTTTGCACGACAAACTAAATATTAGCATTCTGCATGTGTCATAAATTCGATCTCATTATTTTTTTTTGCCTTTTAGATGGGGAAGCAGCCCAGTTTTCTTGGTTCCGACGAATGAAGATAGCCATTGGTATCGCCCAAGGTCTAAGGTACTTGCACACGGAATTGCAGCCTCCGTTTGCTATATCAGAGCTGAACTCCAATTCAGTTTATGTCACAGAAGATTTCACCCCCAAGGTACCACATACTTTTTTTTGACCTTTATTATACTAGTAAATACTTCTCTGGACCTTATCTCTCAGACGAATATACCCTCTCATTAAACTGGTGAAACAAAACAACAGCTTGTCGACTTTGAGTGCTGGAAAATGCTGTTCTCGAAACACGAGAAGGCGCACGGGCACTTTAACAGCAAGGCCTCTTTCCGTGGCCGGGACTCTTCGGAGGACAAACAGGCGGATGTCCAGGGAAACACGTTTGCTTTTGGAGTGATTTTGCTGGAGATCATCAGTGGACGTCTACCTTACTGCAAGGACAAAGGCTACTTGGTTGACTGGGTGAGCCAAACAATTTATCTCTCAACCTCCTTCTGACAGTGTAAAGGCATTTTGCTCATTCTCACGCTTGGCATTTTTCCCCAGGCCATCAAGTACCTCCAGCAGCCGGAGGAGATCGGGAAGCTGGTGGACCCGGAGCTGAGCAACGTGAGAACAGAGGACCTGGCGGTGATCTGCAGTGTGGTGAGCCGCTGCATCGACCCTGACCCGTCGAAGCGGCCGTCGATGCAGATCATCGCAGGGGCGCTGGAGACCGGGATTGACATGTCCGCGGCCGGCATCCTCAAGGAGTCCTCTCTGGCGTGGGCGGAGCTCGCCCTGTCATTGTAGCAGCACGCCTCACCCTTTCGTCCACTGTAGATTTTCGCACGCTAACACTGATCTCTTTGTACGCCACCGTCATGGCTCCACCACGGTTTACAGGACCAAAGAGTCCCGTGTTACGCTTGACCGGTTTGACTGACACGTAATTCTAAGTGACTTAGTTACAGGATGTGAGTGTAGGGGCTTTGTAATGCAATGCTGCCCCTAGTCTGATATGATGATATTCAACCGTCTTCCTTTTTTTTCTAGTAACCTTCTCATGCTTTGATTGTGCTCGACTGCTTGTGTGTTTTGCTTATTCTGAAGCAAAGGAAATGAATCAGTGTTAAATCGGCACCCAAGAACAGCTTCTAGATGAAATAATGTTTTTTGTACAGAAACTTATTGCGTCCCCTGCTGACATAGTTTCTCCCTATGAAAAAAAATTCACCGAGAAAGAAACCGAGGAAGCAATCTTCCTAGACAAATAATGTGAAACCTCTACTTTTCAGAAATAATAAAAATAGATTGTTCTTAATGGAAAAAATATACATGTTTATGGAGAAAACTCTTGTGTCCTGTGTGAAAAAATAATACACATTTGGTGCTGCAACATTGCTTTATTTGAGCATATGTTTTTCTTTATTTTCTTGCCTATTTTTTGAGAAAAAAACAAATGACTCTTTTTCAGTGGCTTGAAAATAATACTCCTATATAAAGACAACTTTTTTTGTCCTTACTTGTCTTGGGATCCAGCAAATAGAAGGAGCCATAAAGAATACGTGCTATTTTCATGTTTTGTTTCTCGGAAAATAATGGTTTGTAAAGAGACCAACATTAGTAGCATTAAATTAATATTGCTAGCATTGAAATCGTTTGCCAAAATGTCACTGTTAAATGGAGCTTATTTGGAGGAAAACATGTAAAACCCTCTCTCTGTCTCTCTCTGGTCTTTAAAAGAGTGATATTTTGGACATCCACTACACTTTTTATTGGACGTGTGAAAATCATAAGAAAATCCTATGCCTAGATTAGTCTAAAAAATAGTCATTTTGTTGGACCAAAATTTAATGGTTTCTATAATTTATTGCATTTGCACTAATGATCAAGGTTACACTTTATTGACCATGTCTCATCCAAATATACGTATCCTTTTAGAGACCGGATAACAAAGCATTAATTAGTGAAAGACGGCACCAATATTGTGTGTGAGTGTAATTAGGAATGTGATCCAAAATTTTGTACTAGTCATGCACAAAATGGAGAAGAAGTGGGATAAATGGGTCCCGTTTTCGCATCCTTAAGTGTAATTGGTTGACACATATTCAGACACATCATCGATACTATATAAAAGATGGACATCACCGCGGCCTCTCAGGCCACCTGCTACTATAGCTAGTAGCTACGGTAACGTATCCAGGCCTGCCTCTAATTTTGTGTCATACAATTTGTTATTTTTGCAAGCCTCTAATGCATGTCTTGTCTTTTACCTTGGGTTAGTTCTGCGTGATTTTTCTAATTCTTTGAGATCAACATTCTTTTCTTTCATCTTGACATCTAGGTTACCTTTTTCTTATACCTGGTTTCCTTTAAATATCCCCATCTTATCTTTATTGTAGACAGTCCTTTGTAGCATTGTACATATATTTTTACTATTTTGTTCATATTTTCACTTCATCCTATCATGCTCATTTTCCTGTATAGGTTAGCACACTGTCTCTGAAATTGGCTGGTTTAAATTGCCATCATCGGTTCATACCATTCCTATTTAGTTGGCTTGGTGCACTTCCCAATCATCTTGATAAAACGCTACTTGATCTTGGATTCGACGGATGTTTCCGTCCCGTTTTTCATGTCTCTTCTGTGTTTCTGTTACATTCACTTCAATAGTATTACCCAGCAAGTTCCTTCCCTTCCGTGTTACATTGTCTTTTCTTTTGTATTTCGTTGCATAGATTCGTAAAAATACAAGCTGCGAGGTAGCAAATTGAGTTGTAATGTGAGGTGATGTGCTAGCTGCTCCTGTGAGATGTACCATGTTATATGCATAGGTAGATAATATACATTTTTTTCCAGTAACTACTATTGTTTTATGCATATGGATGTAGTAATTGTGTCGTTGCTCATTTCTATTGTTTATCCAAAGGACAATTTTTATCTAGTTATAATTTTGATTACTGTGAAAAGTATTTCATGAGTTGTGTGCAATTTAGCCTATGCAGCACTCAAACAACAGTTCCACTGTCTCTCTTTTTCTCCAAATGAGCGTGCGGGCTATTTGTATCTAGCTAAACATACTACATGATTATATGAGTTACAAATTTTGGAAAAAATAATAAATTTCTACTTTTTTGGTTGTCCCGCGAAAAAATAATCTCCATGGTTTTCAAATGAATATGTTTAATTCTAAAGTAGATATATGCCACAACTATTGCTTCACTGCACTATCTGTTTGGTCATTTCTTTGCCTGTAATTAATTTGCTTTGTTCCATTGATTTTTAGCATCTCATGACAACACTTCAGAAGAGAGGAAACCTTACTTCTGTGGCTTTAGATAATTTTGTTTTTCATGTTGTTTCCATACCATTTGTGTTGTCTCTTCATGCTCCTAAAGCCTAGCAAACGTTCCTTTCTTTTCGGATCATGTTAATCATCCTTTCCAGAGAGGCTACCACTATATGTTTAGATCATAGGGAAAATCATCTCAAGGAACATATTTATTTGACCTCAAAGTAACTAAGCTGACAGTCCTAACTTTGGAATGGCACATCTGTGTACCTTTAATGTGTGATGTTTACTTTGTACTTCTATATGGAGAAGCGCATTGCTATAAGGTTGATGTATCTGAGCGTTGACGTGTTACAGAATCAGGTTTTGTGCCTTTCCTGCAATGCTCATTTGGCAGCCGAGAACCCGGTCCGATGAATGCAGTGTTGTAGACTATTGTGTCTTGCTTTGTCATTGCCGACATGTCAATTTTTTCTGTTCATTTTCTCTTGCTGTTCTGTAGTTTATTCACGTCTTATCTTTCCCAGGTTACTGTCCAAGTCCTACCCCGCTTAACATGAAGAGTTGCCTCAGTTACAAGATCATCAATGACAGCGATGGTCGGGTGCTCTATGGACTTACCCATATATGGTCATGCTGGTGCCTCCATCTGCCTATCATACCCACGCCAGTTGGTGCCAATTCTATATGTGTGTTGATGTGTACTTATTCCTATATGATGTTCACCTATCTCTCTGACAGTTTGTAGACGTTGTAATGAAAGGGTGTAAATTGTATGTATGGAAAGCATTGTGTTTTTCTCTAAACTTATAGTGGCGCTAATATGTTTTTGACTGCTGTGTCATATTAATAATGTTTACCATAACGTTTTACACATAGAATACCACTGTCAAAGGCGGGTGGCACGCGACAAGCCGCTCCAGGGGATCTAGTCTCTCATAATAGGGTTGTGGACAGGAGGGCTTCTCTAGCAAACATGTGATCGCCGTCTCTACTTAATGCTCATGAGGAGTCAAGGATATCAGTAACGGTCCATGTGCTTCCCTTGCTCTTCTTGTATAAAAGAAGGACACAACTAATATGATTTGTATTGATTTTATAAAATTGAATGCGCATATTAGGAAAGAAAAAATTCCTATTCTTATGATCGAAGATATTCTTGATGAATTGCCAGGAGCTAATTTTTTTCACTAAGCTAAACTTCAGGTCTGTGTTTCATCTGATTAGAATGTCACCGGATGATATACCAAAAACATATTTTGGCGCATATGTTGTTCATTTTGAATATTTGCTCACGCCATTTAGGCTTCACAATTATTTTGCCACTTTTCAGTCACTTGTGAACTATGTTTTTCAGAAACTCCTTGGGCTTGCTGAGCAGCCAACAGTCGTACACCTCTGTCCAACACCAACGCTGTTGTAGGGAATGAGCCTCTGGCCAAGGATGAGAAGGGTTGGAGAGACATAATCAATCTTGGGTCTTGAGGAGCAGGCACATCTTCTGCGATTTGGATCAAGTGATGGCGTGGTGGTAGGATTTGGGGTGCTGCCCTAATTTGGGAAAGGGGTAGGAGTTGGACGGACACTAGATTGTCGATGAGATGGTGACATCCAACCAAAGGCATTGTTGAAAGTAGAGGAAAGATGAAGATTGGGGCTAGGAGATGCCAAATCTGGAGAAGAGAGGATTGAGAGAGTTCTGGTTGTGTCTTGGGAAGAAGGGGCCAAGGGAGAGAGAGCATGGTGACATATGAGACGAAAGGTGGAGGTACGGGGATGGAGAAGACGGATGAGGAAGGGACATGCAAGGTTCTAAAGGCGGTATATCACCATTCGCCACTAAGACAATGTCTGAGCGTAGAAAAAAAGAGATGTAATGTCTGAGCGTAGAAGAAAAGAGATGGAAAGCCACAAAAGAGGTGAAGCGTCAAGTGGTGGTGTGGGATCGGAGTTGGTCGTAAACAAGGCAGAGCCTGTGCGGTGTGAGAGAGAGATAGGGCTGCATACTACAATTTTTTTTAAAGACGATGGATGTAGAAAAAAAGTGTGAGCAACCAGGGTTGGGTTGGTATTGTTGGTTGTACGTGGCCCAAGATAACTGACGGGTTGGGATTAAGGCCATCTCAGAATTCAAGGATCACATATTCACATGTGATTGGATGACCCAACTATATGACGTAAAGGGCTTGAAAATATTCGTCAATGATACTCCCTCCATTTCTGAATGTAAGGTGTATAGTTTTCTGCACGAATATTAAGATATGAGTATTTGGCGTAAGGTGGACTCATCTTCTTCTGGAAAAAATCGGGAGATATGAGTTCCTAATAGACACAAATTGAAAACAATACACCCTATACATTAGGATTCATTTTTTGCTGGGTAAAATAGTCCATAAATTGCATTATACCTTATATTTTGGAATTTTTCTGAAAAAACTATACACCTTATATCAAGTAACGAAGGGAGTAGTATTTTTAAGATAGAGCATGTGGGTACCCCGGACTAGCTGTCCGAAATACCCGATTATACTTAACACAACGATCCCATGATCAGTATGTCGTTGCACATAATCTGAACTGAGTACCATAGTTTACATCCATTACAATACCGAATTTAAAGTCTTACAGATACGGTCATACAGACCAAGTCTTACATAGGTGCCTTCATGGGCCACACCAATTTATTCAGCGGAACTAAGGCGTAGTAGAACGATACATCCTAGCGGCAACAACCCGACAGGCAGCTGACTTATGAAGATCCCTAGGTCGCGTAGTCGGCGCCATACTCCTCCTCCACATAGGCCTCCTCGAAATCTGGCTAAGACAATAGCCAGGGACGAAACCAATATGAGTACAATTTGGAATTGTACTCGCAAACTACCCCAACATGAACATGCACCAGTTTTAATTTTATTTTCTCAACTTTTAATCATTAACAACATCTCTATATCTTTGTTGAAGAAGATAAGAAGAGTTTTAAAACTTTTCCTCAGCAAAACCACCTTGTCGATAATTCTCCAAACCTCCTCCATTTCTCCGACCATAGCCCTTCATGGTCAAACCATCTTTAACAACCTCATACCGATCCGTTGGTATAGTTGTATAAAACACTTCCCACTTCATTTTCTTTTTAAAGCAAAAACTTTGTAAAACTTGCACATGGTCTTAGGACAGCCTCCCAACTGTCCATATCCGAGGACTCGGCTATTCGAATAGTTTTACACTCTGCAGAGGTAGCACGCTTTTCCCACATCCATCCGGCAACTCATCGTGTCAGCCACGTCCCGCCATACCAGGTGTATGCGGAGTTGAGTCACCGGCCGTAGCCTGTCCTTTGCTCATGCTAGTATAGGATCCTGCCCTTATGACACTTTCCATCAACACTTAACCCAGTCCTTCGGAATCTAAGTGTGAGGACTCATAGTTTTTCCCGGCGGTTTATGGTGGAACCTTCTATCCTCCACACCAACGTGTGAGGACCCAGGTCAGGGGGTAGGTCACCGAACCATCCCCTCATGCATAACGGAGTCATCTCCGTCGATGAGCCATCCCATACTAATATGAGCAAATTATATGACTAAGCCCCATTCCCATATGGGGGTAAATGTGGTCGCACAGGGTAGGGTTGGTCGTCATAGTACTAGGACACAATGTGCATTTTTCATAAAACCACCACTCTCCACTTTTCCACTTCAGCACCGACATCTCGGCACACCACAATCCATCCAAGGATTTTCAAATAAGCTTTGAATAAACCATGAGTTTTCCATCCTATAATTTTGGTACCAACTACCTCTTACTTCTACATAGGTGGCAAAATAGCTTTTCATAATTTTTGAAAAGATGTTTAAACCATTGTTGCTCCTGAGTAAAACATGTGGATTAAATAGATGTTCATAATTATGTGCATGATCAGAGAGTAGCTTGCCTTGCTCGACAAAGTAACCTTGGTCTTGATCTTCAGGTTCAACAAATTCCCCTTCCTCTATAAATCCGACAACGTTCTCGTCTAAGTAATAAACAAACAAACACAAACAATCACTAAAACTACTCAATCAACATCACAACATTACAATCTTAAGTGCTCTAAATAGCCACTGCACATATCAAACAACACACTTTGGTTTCAAATTAATTGAGTTAAGCATTATTTATTTATGTCTTAAATATGGCAGAAACTTGTTGAACATGTTTAATTGCACAACTTAAGTTCTGTTGGTCACAAAAATACAAACTAAATTTCTACAGAAAGCTACTGGTGTGTAGAAGACAACACAATTTAGTTTGGATTATTTGGAGTTACCAAACTCCCTACATAATTGTTTTAATCCAGTATCTTAATAATCAAGTTTTAGCTTTTTAGATTTGTGGCACAAACTAATATACTCAAATGCCCAGGCTAAGCAGTCATGTATGGTTCTACTCTTGATGAAACCATACTGGTTCTTATGGATAGCTGCAATGATCACTCTCTGCATTCTGTTGGCCAACAGTTTGGTCAGGAGTTTGAGTGTAATACTAACCAGTGAGATAGGTCTGTAATCACTAACAGCTTCAGGACTGGTCTTCTTCGGAATCAGAGTGATATATGCAGCGTTAATGCTGCGAATATCCAAATTGCCCTCATAGAACTGAAAAGCATAGGCTATAGAACTGCTCCTTAACTTCATGCCAACATTTCTTCAGAAAAGCCCCATTAAACCCATCAGGACCTGGGGATTTGTCGGTTGGCATGTGTTTAACAATATCATCAATTTCATCCTTGGTAAAAGGCTCCTCTAAGCTGTGAAAATCGATTTCAGGATTTGGTGTTATCAAGCTATCAAGTTGGAACTGCATTTCAGGGTTATCTGTACAGCCAATTCTGTCCTTGAAACTATGCCATATAATGGCAGCCTTCGCATCATGATCACATACTAGAGTGTCGTCAGCTGTTTTCAAATAGGCAATAAAATTATTCCTGTAACTCTTGGTGGCATAGGTGTGAAAAAACTTGGTATTCTCACCCCCTAGCTTAGCCCACCTAATTTTGGCTCTATTCCTCCAATAAATCTCTTTGCTTCCAGGAGCTTAGTGAGGTGAATTTTAAGAGCATACCTAAAATTCTTTTCCATGAGTGACAGAGGCCTCTGTTCCTCCAGACCATCCAGCAAAGCAAGCACATAACTACAAGTATCAATCACCTTATTAAGTTGTGAAAGGGTTTTGCTCCATTTTTTCAGGCCATATCTGAGGGATTTAAGTCTAGCAGTAATGTCTTGAGCAGCATTATAATAAATACCAGTCCGCTGCCAGTGAGAAACCACTGTATCATGAAAACCAGGAAAATCCAACCAGTAATTTTCAAATCTGAATATCTGAGCTTTTGGGATATCATTGCTAACTTGAATTTTGATTGGGACATGATCAGATGATAATTTAGCAAGTGGTGTGGCAAAAGTGTTGGGGAAAGTAGTGGTCCATGCGGGAGATGTGAATATCCAGTCAAGCTTTTCAAGTAGTGGATCAGCCTGCATATTACTCCATGTATATGATCTCCCATTTAATGGGATTTCTACTAAATCGTGCTGACTGATAATTCGATTGAATAGCAGCATGGTATTAATATTCCCTCCTCCCCTGTTTCTGTCCTCAGGTCCTCTGATCATGTTAAAATCACCAAGTATCATCCAGAAAGGCATAAGTGAAGTATCAATGCTCTGTAACCAGTCTGTAAAAATCACTCTTTCTTCAGGTATAGTAGGTCCATAAACATTTGTGATATACCAGACATGTGCACTCAATTTACAAATAAGCTGAACAGTAACATGATATCTCGAGGTGCTAATAATTTCCCCAGAAAAGAGGCTACCATTCCAAATTGTGATGATGCCACCTGAACTACCCACGGAAGGTGCATAAGCAAAATGGTCAAATCTCCTTGGGCAAAATTTTCTGAGATATGTGTGATCAAAGTGATCTCTTTTAGTCTCTTGAAGGCATATCACATTGCAATTTGATTCATCAATTTTCTGCTTAGTGTCATCCCATCTTTGCTGAGAATTAATCCCACGAAGGTTCCAGTCAAATACTGTCCAGTGTCTACTCATTGGGAAACCATTGGGGGTACGACCAGTGGTATATAAATAATATACACCACATACACGTGCACGTGCACATATCTTTGCAAGTGACATATGCAGTGAGTACAACAAGAGAACCACAAAGATAAACTGCAACCAGCACCACACAGAGAAAAATAACCCAGGTGTAATAGCAAACGAGTTCATAACATATCACAAGTGACATGCTGATAGACAGGGTTCTCAATATTACAGAAAACAAATCAAACTGACTGACTGACAGATAGATAGATGGTTTCTGAGAAGAGGACATGATGAGCAGCCTCTCCGATCTGCTACTGCATGGTTTATTCCGCGCTATCATTTGAACTGTCATAATTGAGGTTATCCTCAGAAACATCGCTAGGATGCATCTGGCAAGCACCTGCACCAAGTCCCTGGATGATGTCAATAGACAGATGTGGAGGCGGGGGAGCTGCAGTATCAATAATCTGGGCTTCGTACATATTCTCTGTGTCATCCGCATCCTCATCCACATCCTCTTCAAACTCAGCCGATGGACCAGCTTCAGTGTTTTGTGTCCCATGCTTAAATCCAGCATTCAATATAGCAATTCTGGTGCTTCTTCTAACAGAGGTGACAGTTCTTGGTGTTTTTGCCCTTCTCTTTCTGGATATTTGCACAGTTTTCTCTGTATTGACCCCATCATTACAATCAGCAATAGGGTCACCCGCATTGATCATCAGTTTCCTCCTTACATACGTCCTTAATGCACCAAACTGCGGCACATAAGGAACTAGAGAAATAGAGTAAATAGCAGGGGTCATGTCAACCGACAGATTCTTCCTAACATTCCTTCCTTCACCCAAAGGGCAGATCTTATTACAGAAATCAATAAAGTTTCGGCCAAAGAGCTGAAACTCCATCTGTGTGCACCTCGCAAACTTGTCAGCGAAAGGGTCCGGTGAGCTGAACTGAAAAAACATCGTTCTTGCCAACGAAACATACAGAGGATCACTGTTAACATAGGGAACAATTGTCAACTCTGGTTGCGCTTCTTGATCATTATCTAGAAGAGCCAGTTGAAGATTATCTTGAGTGTGCAGAACATTCAGTTCAGAAGTTGGAGAAGCATTGCTTTCAGGTACATCCAGCACCAAATGCGCAGCACTTGCATTAAAATCTGACTCAGAGGAAGATGAACTAAAAACTGTAACTGAATCAGGCCAAGCTTGCATCGTACAAACAGTAAGGTTGCTTCTTGGGGAAGAGTTTTGAGGATCCCGGGATTTAGGTATCCAAACTTTGCGACTGCGGCAGTTTTTCGCAGAGTGGCCCAGCCCTTTGCACTTGCCACATACCACCTTAACCCATTGCTTCCTTACCCGACTGGAGATCTTCTTTTCCTGCTGGATTGGACCTAAAGAAACCACATACGTGCAAGCAGTATCTTGGTGGCCTACAAGCCCACATTTTGCACATTTATTCAGCCGTCGATAGATATATTCCACTGGCGGGGTTTTAGGCACGTGAACAGCTTGTGCCACCTCATATGCCGAATAATTCGATTTTAACAAATCTAAAATAGTCAGGAGCAAGGAATCCGGGATAGAATCAAACTGCCTTTTTTTAAAATTACTGCCCACAAATCTCGCCCCTATGACTGCGGTTGTAACCAACGGAACCGAAATATTTCCAACCATCACTGACGGTGAATTATTCTGCAGCTGATCGGAAGAAGGGTTACCCTCAAAATACAGTGACCCAAATTGCAATTTACTAGACGATTCCATCGGAAAATTCACTGACCCAAACTGCAATTTACCGGATGATTCCACAGGAGGTTTGAAGCCAAATTTAGCAAGTTCACTAACAGATGATCCAGCATTCTGCTTTAAGAAATCCAAATTGGGCCTGAAGAACGTCGGACTTCTATGAGAAACATCCAGAATTTCACAATCTGAAGAAACCACTTGCTTGTCTAGTGAATGGGAGGATTCCTTAAAGCCACGGAAGAGATTGAAGTGGGAGATAAAGTCTGGCCACACGCGATCACGCAGGGAATAAATGAAATGGTCAACTTTGTTTGAATCCACCGAAAACCGAAATCTTCTATCAGACAATTGAAAGACCTTGAAACCAATCCGATCACCTCCAATACAGCTTTGGAGAGCAAGCCCCACAGATTCAACCGAAAGCACAAATGATGCAGACGAAAAGCAGACCACCAGAAAGAACTCTTTGGAGGATGGGGAAGAGGAGAAGTGAACTGTAGCTCCATATCGACGACGCACCTGCGCCTCGACCGCAAGGCTGGGCATGAAGTCCCAATGAAGGAGGCTGTCCATTGTTGACGGGAGGATCAGATCACGCCATGGCTAGGGCTGCCCAACTCCAAATCGATGGGACGGGAGAAGCGGCGGCTGGCCCCAGAAGTCGAGTTAAGTCGGCGGCCGGCGGCAGAGCTTAGTGCGGGGGCAGCCGGCGGCCGGCGAGGGAGCCCAGCGCGGGGGGGGGGGGGGGGGGGGGCCGGAGGTGGGGGATCCAAGAGCGGCGGTGGCGGCCGGCGGCCGGCTAGGTCATAGGCTTTTTCATCGCCGGTCTTGTGCGCCTCACTCTTAGAAGGTTAAGCTGGATTTTGAAAAGGCATTTGATAAAGTCGAATACAATGCCATCCTGTTAATGTTAAAGCATCTTGGATTTGGTGAGAGATGGCTCGGTTGGATCAGATCTATCCTTTACTCAGCATCTACTTCAGTGCTTCTTAATGGTGTCCCTGGGAAGAAAATTATTTGTAAAAGGGGTGTCAGGCAGGGGGGTCCTTTATCACCTTTGCTTTTTGTTTCCACAACTGAACTTTTGCAATATGTAATTAATGAAGCATGGAGAACAGGGGAATTGGAACTACCACTGGATAGTTCCTTTGGTTTGGATTATCCTATCATCCAGTATGCGGACGATACCATCCTCATTATGCCAGCATGTCCGGATCAGCTACATAGGCTAAAGGTCAATTTCAGTATCCAGTCTTGCTTGAAAAATTCTCTGCTTCCACCGGACTAAAGGTCAATTTCAGTAAATCCTCCATGGTCCCTATCAACATTGATACTGCTCGATGTGAGGAATTGGCGATTACTTTTAATTGCAAAGTGGAATCCCTCCCCTTCACATATCTTGGTCTGCCTATGGGGACTACTAAGCCAAAGACGGAAGATCTCATTGGTATACTACACAGAATTGACAGGAGACTTGTGGGTATTGCTGATACACTCTCATATGATGGTAGGCTTGTGGTGATAAAAGCTATCATTAAAGCGATCCCTAATTTTGCCATGTGCACTCTGAAACTGCCTCTCGGTTTTTTGGATTATGTTGAAGGATCTTCCAGAGGATTTCTTTGGAGAGGGAAAGATATAAACGAAAAAGGTAAATGCCTGGTGAAATGGGAAAAGGTTTGTAAACCTAAAAAGGCTGGTGGCCTTGGTGTGCTGAATTTGAGAACACAGAATATCGCATTGCTGATGAAAAAATCTGTTTAAGTTCATGAATAAGGAGGATATTCCTTGGGTGAAGCTTATTTGGCAAGCTCATTATGCTAATGATAAGCTCCCACAGAATTCTGCTATGTGTGGCTCATTTTGGTGGAAAGACTGCTTAAAACTCTTACATTCTTTTCTGGAGATTGCTGCATGCTCTCCTGGTGAGGGATCTACAATTAGAATGTGGATGGATCAGTGGTCAGATGATATTTTGAGAGTCAAGTTTCCACATCTATTTTCATTTGCGAAAGATCAAAACTTTTCCTTGAAGAAAGCAGTTGACATCTGTTGTAACGAGGATATATATGACATGTTTCACCTACCAATATCACAGGTTGCAGCTCAACAATGTGATCAGCTTGCCAGCGTTTTGAATGACAGGAATGGCCATCAGAGCCTTGATAATTGGACACTTGCAGGAACCAACAAAAAATACTCATGTAAAAGAGTATATGCTACGCTATCTTCTGATGAATTGGCTCCCACTCCAATGAAATGGATATGGAAATCCTGTGTTCTGCCTAAACACAAATTCTTTTTTTGGCTGTTGCTTCAGGATAGACTGAATACAAGGGACCTCCTGGCAAGGAAAAAATTTCAGATTGAATCTTATGATTGTGTACTTTGCTCAGAGGGTACTACTGAAGATTTCCGGCACCTGTTTTTTGAATACGATTTCAGCAGGAATTTCTGGTGGAAGTTAAATCTGGAATGGAATACTGATTTGGATTTGATCAACATGCTGATTGATGCTCGAAAAAGATACAATCTTGTTTGCTTCAAGGAGTCCATGATCGTGGGCTGTTGGAGCTTATGGAACCATCGGAACAGGTGCATCTTTGATGGGCACAATATCGACCTGGACATTTTTTTTCAAGTCTTTTTGTCTTCTTTTTCTCTTGTTAGACATAGAGCTAAACCATCTCTTAAGGAAGGGATGACCCTTTGGGTAGACACTTTATGAATGCCTCTGTAATAACTGTGTGAGTTTTTGAGAAAATAGAAAATTAAACAGTAGGGATTTTCCCTACTGTTTTGCGCTTCAAAAAAAATCAAGTTTTAGCTACTGATTAAATTCTATTGATCATAAAATTAAACCCTTTTAGGGTTAACTAGCACTGGTTAAAGGTGATCTAAAAAAATTGGTCCTTACCCATTTGGATTAACCATTAATTAATTTTAATGGTTTCAGTACAGAGGGATTTACAAATTTGATCCTATTACTAAACAATTACTGTTGCTTAATTAATTCTACCAAAATTAGGTAAGCTAGGCTACTGTAATACCAAGCTAACAAAATTGGATCCAAGTCATTTGGACTAACAGAGTATCAGAAACAAACAAGTTTGCAATTTAAACCTTCTGTGGCATTTCAATTTCCATGCATTTGTTTTTAATCTAAACAGGATGAAACCAACTTTGTTGGTTAAACAATTTCATAAGCTATACATGGAAATTTGGTTTGATTTATTTGGACTTCTAGATCTCGAGATATTGATTTTCTAAGTTGAGTCCAGTACTGGTTTTTCTATTGCTTAAATCTAAAAGAAAATTCGGAAAACAATTCCCTCTGGATAATGTTGAAATCCCTGACGGGCGGGACCCACCCGTCAGTGACTCAGCAGAGAACCATCTCCCGCGCGTTTTAAGTTTAAAACGCTGACAGCGGGTCCCGCATGTCAGCGCCTGCTTCTAAAGCGAAGCGGTATGCTGCCGTAGATCCAAGATCTAACGGCCCAGATTCAAAGGAGACGACGGCGACCTTATTTGGGCGGCGCCGCCGTGCCCGCGATGGTGAGGTGGACGGATCTCTCACCTAGAGTGGCTGGGGACGGTGGGGAAGACGGCGTTCGACGGCGGAGAGCTCGGGGATCCTTCTGGGAGGGGCTGTGCGTGCTGCGGGAGGCACGGACGTCGGCAACGTCCAGCTCTGGTTCCTCCGCCTTACTCCAACTCCGGCGAGCTCCTGGCAATTCTCCTGTGCGTCAACCAGAGGGGAAAAGGCTGCGGGTCAGTGCGGTGGTAATGGTGAGGAGTGCACGGTGCAGAGAAGAGGGAAAGGATGAGCGGCACGGCACGGCCGTGGTCGACATCCACCTTCTCCTCCGGCAGCTCCTGGCCGTGCTTGACTAGAGCAGCAAAGGCTGCAGCGGCGTGTCCGCCCTCCTGGCGGTGCACGAGAGGGTGTGGGGAGTGTGTGAGAGCAGTGGATAGGGGTGAGGAGCTGTGGGATGCCGCGGGGGTTTATAACGCCGAACTCCGGCGCACGGTGAGCTCGGTGTAGGAGGGGTGCAGAGGGTGGGAGAGCACGCCATTGGTGGTGGTGCTGTGCACACACGGTGTGGAGATGGTGTCAGGGCACAGAGGGAGAGAAAGGGGTCACTGACGAGCTCTCTCACGAGCTCGGTTGGGTAGGTGGCCGTCCGCGCGCTCACGGCGACCGGCGAGCGGATAAGTGCGGCTGCAGGGCTCCGGCGGTCGCGTCGCTGCGTCTGCGAGGTCAGCGAGGGGCTAGGGAAGCTATCGAGCCGGTCGGTGCGGGCTAGGGTGGTGAGGTGTCGAGGAACACCGCCTGCGTCCACGCACGGCCGCGGACGCGCGTCGCGCTCGCGTTCCATCGCAGTGCACGGGTGCAGAGCCTCCCTAGGTGCTCTCCCCCTTGTCGATGCGTGTGGTGAGGCAGAGTGGGTGGACGGCGCGGTGCAGAGCACGCTCCCGTGCTCTCCTTCGTCTAGCACAAGTGCGAGGTGCACGGGCGTGTGCAGAGCTCGAGCCCGCCAATGGCTACACGCCAAGATGTCTCTCTCGCGCGGTTTTCTTCGCTCCCAATCGTGAGAGAAGATCAGAGAGGTGAGAAGGAGTGAGAGGGGTGACGAATTCGTCGAATTGCACTCGAATTCGAGCAAATTGAGCTCGGATTTGAGCAAGGTTCAACTGTGCTCACAAGGTGTTCGACAGAACATCTGAACCAAATTCAAATTTGAAATTCAGTGAATTATTTTCATACTTTGCTTCATTTGGATTTATCAAGGTTTGTTTTCTGGTTTTGGGTATTTAATTTGTAGGATCACCTTGGTTCATTTGGTGGTTTAAATATATAAAGAGGGAAATCAAATTTTGAATTTAGGATTTTGAAATTAATTATTTTAGAGAGAAAAGTAGTAGGAATAAATTGAGAGTTATTAAATCATCACTTCTCTGAATTTGTGTGAGAGAAATAATTACTTCTATTTTTGGTTGATTTGTTGTCTCAAAACAATGGGAGTGATGTTTTTCCCTTTTTATTTTATTTGTTTTGTTTTTCCAAGTTTTTAATTAAATCAAACAAGCAAGACAAGTCATCAAGAACAATCAACACTCATTATGCAGCACAAGATTTTTATTGATCCCAAATTTTTGATTATTACTTTGTTACAATTTTGGGATGTGACAGATCACTCCTTTGGCTTTGACAGGACATGTGTCCACCACCCCCAAAGCAGACACTTTTTGGGAGGTGTCGGACAATATTTGGAGAACGCCCGTGGAGATGATCTTAGAGTTGGGTTGGTATCGTGAGCTCTGTGTAGCCCAAATATAATCGACGGGTTGGGATTAAGGCCATCTCAGATGCTCAAGAATCACATGCGATATTCTTTAAGCCCATCGATTGGTGACATTTTATTACGACTGTTGGTTTTAAAAGACCGGAAGACCCAACTATATCACGTACGCGGACTTGCTATCTGGGCAAATTTTAATGTTATTCTACAAGAGATAAAGGAAAAGATTGGTGGACTTTGTTGCTGTCAATTTTGTAGGACTTCGAACACAGAGGCGCATGTGCTTGCCCGCGCATCAGCTTATCGCCAGTTCGGCCGCCATGGTTTTCGGGAGTAAATTACATAAAACTATCACAATTGTCAGCCATATCACAGGTCAGTACTACTTTTGGTGATTTTTTCAAATCAGTACCAAATTTTGAGGCGTGACGTTACAAATCGCGCAGATTCACTTCTAAACGATTTTTGACAGCAGCACTGATTAGTGGGACTCATCTGGAAGGGCTGACTAGGCAGCACACGTGGAAAAAAGCTGACGTGGACTTGGGGCCCACAAGTCAGTACCATTTTTCCCCTTCTCTTCCTGTCACCCTCTCTCTGTCGCTGGCTGCTGCCCGATGCGCTGCGAAGAGTGCCCGGCGCGGCCACGGCGCTGCACGGGCAGGCGAGCACCACGAAGACTGCGGCGTCGGTGGCCGGCGTGGCCACGACACTGGGCATGGGGCCGGCGAGCGACGCGAAAAGTGTGGCGGTGGTGGGCGGTGGCCGGCACGGCCACGGCACTGCGCATGGGGCCGGCGAGCGCCTTGAAGAGTGCGGCGGCGGTGGCCGGCGCGACCACGACGCTGCACGGGGCCGGCGAGCACTGTGAAGTCTGCAGCGGCGGTGGACGGCGCGACCACGGTGCTGCTCACGGGGCAGCGAGCGACGCGAAGACGGCGCTGCACGGGGAGAGAGAGCTTCGCGGTTGCTCCCTTCTCCGGCCTCACGTTTCTGCAGGTACCAGGAGCCAGATGGGCTGTGGTATGTGGCGTAGGGGAAGCACGGAGGCGACGAAATGGACACAGGCAGCAGCGGCCGGAGCACGGCGACGTGGAGGAGAGGCTCCAGGACTAGAGGCACTGCGGGGCTGCGTCTGCAGCTTCCTGGAGTTGCGGGCGAGCTCCAGGAACCAACGAGGAAGGCCGATGCGACACCGTTGAGGAGATCGATGCGGCGGCGGCCGGAGCCGGAGTCGCGGAAGATGACCTCCACGCCGGCGATTGGAGGAGAACTAGCTCGATTCTTTCTCTGAGAAGTATCATAACGACGAGGCGGAGATAATGGACATGAAGGAGGAGCTCGGAGAGGCCCACCGCGACGAGGAGGAGCATGATGCCAACGAGGACGTGCTCTGGAACGCCGGCCGCGTGTGCAGCCATGTCAGCCTGACAAATGGGCCCTACGAGTCAGTGCGGCTGTTAAAATGCTCTTAGACACGAATTTGTGCGATTTGTAACGTCCTGCCTCACGATTGGTACTGACATGAAAAAATCACCAAAAGTAGTACTGACTCGTGATTTGGCGGACAATTGTGGTAGTTTTATGTAATTTACTTGGTTTTCGGTGTCTCCAGACTTTTCTATATTCCATTGAACATTAGTGATGAATAAATGGGCGGCTGTCTTACCCTAAGAAAAGTAAAAGGCTTTAAAAATATTCATCAATGATATCATTTTTAAGCACAGTCGGTGATTTCCCACTCGGTGTCATGGATGGTTTTGCGGGCTCTAGTCACTAATATGTTCTACTCGCACCCGAGCATATTAGGCCTTATTCGGTTAGTCCCCACCCGGCGGGGTTTTGGGCCCAATCCCGGCCAACCCCCGTGGATCGGAACGGGCCGGTATTCGTCCCCGTCCAGCTAACTTTGTCCATTCGGTTACTCCCGGCTGGGATTCCAGCCCGGCCCAATCCCTGCGATCTGCGTCGTTCCACGCGGGGAACGAATCCACGAGACCCGACCCATGGAACGAATCCATGAGAGCATCCACAATGGCTAGCGCTTACACAGACGCTTAAGTGAGCCAACACCTTGATTGGATTAGTATATTCTCACCGCACCACTGCAAAATGAAGCTCCTTTATGTCCTTGTTGTGATCTTCTCCCTAAACAACCTGTAGATACTATCTGGAAGAATACCTTATTTTTACATGATGTTAGGAGTGCCAATTTAGCTTCACAAGGTCTCTGAACTGTTTGCTAGCTTGCCAGACTCACTCCTGTGAGCATATGCTTTCCATCAAAAGACTCTTATTTAGAGGATCAGAACTCTTTTAATGTTGTCAAGTTTATGTCGACCTGCTTAGCTGTTTCGTTAAGTTCATTATGTACGTGTGCGTGGGTAATAAATACTCCCTCCGTTCTAAATTAGATGACTTCCATTTGTCTAAATGTGGATGTATCTATACTTGTAACATGTCTAGATACATCCACATGTGAACAAATAGAAATCATCTAATTTGGAACGGAGGGAGTACAATACATGTTGATCATTGCGTGTTTTCTGCTTCCTGAGCATTATATTGTTTCATGCTAGTGGTACCTGATGAAGTCTGTATTGGTTGTAGCAGGAACCGAACTAAATCCTATAATTGTCTTATGCACTAGTCTGATGGCCAACATTACGATGGGGAGTACTGCTCCTTCATGCGATGCTTACCTGTTTTTGTATGGGGAAACACTGCTTCCAAACGGTGTCCGTGCTTTCCTTTGTACTGTTGCCCTCGCCTACTGTTTTATTGGTTTATCTGCTATCACTGCACGGTTCTTCAAGTCGATGGAGAGCATCACAAACCACTCCCGGGAGGTAGTCACAATTGATCCACAAACGAATACGCCTATCGTGAAGCATGAGAAAGTTTGGAACTACACTATAGCAGACATTGCTCTGCTTGCTTTCGGTACCAGCTTTCCCCAGATCTCCCTGGCAACAATCGATGCAATCCGTAATCTTGGTCAGTTGACAGCAGGAGGTATAAACTAACCAGCTGATGAAAAGATTTCTGCCAAATCATATTTGATTGCACCTAATTTGGTATTTCTGTTGCAGGTTTAGGTCCGGGTACCCTTGTGGGTTCTGCTGCGTTCGATCTGTTCCCGATCCATGCTGTCTGTGTGATTATGCCAAGAGCGGGCTCTATGAAAAAGATTTCAGATTTGGGTGTTTGGTTGGTTGAGCTGTTTTGGTCATTTTGGGCGTACATTTGGCTATATATTATATTAGAGGTATGCCATGTGTACTTGTTCTACTATCTAACTGCATTGATAAGTACATTTGGTCATCACGTTCCATTTGCACCCTGTACAGGTGTGGACACCTAACGTGATTACCCTCTGGGAGGCCTTGATAACAGTCTTCCAATATGGACTGCTTTTGGTTCATGCATATGCACAGGATAAGCGGTGGCCATATGTGTCAATCCCTTTGTATGATTCTGCTCCCTAAATATATATTTACTTTTATTTTTTCATGTGGCCAATTGGACATGGAAAAGTTAACAATACTCTTCTGATGTTTGCAATTTAATTTGGTGCAATCAGGACAAGAGGTGAGAGACCTGAAGATTGGGTTCCAGCAGAAGATACTTCAGTTGATCATGACAAAAACTGTGATGACACAAGTGAGATACTCCCTAGCCAGAATGATGATATTGCGGATATATTCTCCATACATTCTTACAATAATGCAGGTATATATTTTCTGAATTTTGGGTACTTTTCCCTAATTTTTTAGTATGTAACCATAAGGAATGCAGTCTAGATGTAGTTTGGAGATAAACAATGATTAAGTTCCTATCAGTAGATAGATTGTTCCAGTTTTCAGTTTATATGTTGTTCCTATTTCAAACTTTATGGGTGAGTTACAACTCTGGCAGTTATGCTGTATTCCAGACTACACTGTTTTATCTCTCTAATGCATTTTATATTAACAAGGTGTATTTGGAAGGATAGTTGTGGTTTATGCAGATTGACTGTCAATTGATATTTCTTCATGCAGTTCAGAGCTGAACTATTATTTTCAAATTATTTGAAAGTATTTTTTGTATGTGGTTGAACATGCCAGGGTATCATAATGTTCCAGAAAAGGATATAGAAGAATCGTCAAAAATGAATCTTGTAACAAGAACACACAAGATGATACCTACTGGCTTTCCGTTTGGCGGCAACAATTTGTTGAGGCTGTAATGGTAATTTAATTCATTCTATTCCTTACTCCATAGTTTTTCAATGCTGCTCCTTGTTTTTTTTTCCTGAGAATACTGTTCCGTATTTACACTTTGCTCAACTTCAAGAAGCATTGTCAAATTTTTTAGCTTTACAATTGTGGATTTTGTACCCATTTAGCGAAACTATGTAAGGCATATAATTCTCGGATAACTTAGACTGTTGGGATAACTTTATCTGTTACTTATCATGCTGCAATTAATTGCATGAACCCCTTCTCCTGTATCCTCTGCTATTTCTGGTTTACCAATTTCAATTATCTTTCGTTCTAACAGTGTTCATTATTATTTTTACATCATAGCCTCTTTTAAGAGAAACTATAAAGGAGATCCTCTAGAGTAAACATTATAGCCGTGGTGAAAGTTTAATATCGTCTGTGTTCACTAACATCAAGACATAAACCATACATACTATTTTCAGTGTGGCATATTAAGTGATTTTGTTAATATATGCAGTTGGAGAGTCCTGAGCAAAGGAAGATAGATTCTGTCTGCCTGAGATTCATCATAATATGTTGGAACTCGATCATTGCTCCATGGAAATTATTGTTTGCTTTTGTGCCACCGCATCAGATCGCACATGGCTGGATTGCTTTTATTTGCTCCCTGATCTTCATAAGCGGTATTGCCTACGGGGTTACCAAGATTACAGATCAGATAAGCTGTGTCACAGGTTGGAAAAATTCTCTTGCATAACTATGATTCTCATCTGCTCACCGAGATGTAACTCCTCGTATGCTGATTAAAAATCTACTTTCTGTGTAGGAGTAAACCCATATGTTATAGCATTCACAGCACTGGCTGCTGGAACCTCGTGGCCAGATTTAGTTGCTAGCAAGATAGCTGCTGAGCGTCAAGTTACCGCAGACTCTGCAATAGCCAACATCACCTGCAGGTTCATGTCTACACATGTCCTCCTGGACCAGTTATTCGCCTTAACATATTGCTGTTCATTCCTCAAACTAGAACTAAGTAAACTGATGAATTTTCCTTGTCGCAGCAATTCGGTGAACATATATGTTGGCATTGGTGTCCCGTGGTTGATCGACACGGTGTACAATTACTTTGTGTACCAGGAGCCACTGTACATAGACAATGCTGCTGGTTTGAGTTTTTCCCTTCTGGTCTTCTTCGCAACATCATTTGGGTGCATCGTGGTTTTGGTTCTGCGTCGCATTGTGATTGGTGCTGAGCTCGGGGGCCCCAGGCTGTGGGCGTGGGTGACGTCGGCCTACTTCATGGTCCTTTGGGTTGTTTTTGTTGTACTTTCTTCTTTAAAAGTTTCTGGAGTGATATAAACTCTGGGCATAGGTAAGAAAATATTGGCTTTTTACCTAGTAAAAGAGAAATGTCGGTTCTTAATTTTTCTGTGCCCTTTCCATCTGCTTTGGGTATTTTTGTGAGAAAAATAGAGGCTTGCCAAAGTTAAGTCGTTCGATTGATACTGTAGATACACACATCTCTGTATTATTCATTCAGGCTACTACATTCATATAATGTGTGTATGTATATAGGAGTACACTACTCGCTGCAAATGTACTATAGATACATTCCACTCTGTATTATTCATTCAACCTACTATTATTCTCTGAAGAATTCAACCATCTAAGCTGATGATATCTTGACATCAAACGCAAGTTCGTGACTATGTAATTCATTTCTTATGTGTTATATGTCTTGGTTGCTTGTCTCTCCTGGACCATTTTTTGATTTGGAGGTAGATGGAAATTTTTGCCATCTCTAATATCTCATAAACTTGTGAAGCTAGGACCCAGCATCTCTCTCTCCAAATTAAGAGATGGAGTAGATGACAAGTTCTTGTTTTCTAAGCTCTATCAGTGATTGAGCCGAATTTCATATCTCCGAGATGATTTTGTCGATCACCGTGATGGGGCAAGAATTAGTCATGTACTTCTTGCCTATTACTACAAACAAAACACAATGAAGTCATTTTTACTTGTGTCTGCAGCGTGACTATAACTATAAGCTTGAAGTTCTTGCTCTGAAAAAAATATCTTGGTCCAAAATGTTTGTCTTGCCTTTGGGGCGACTGCGTGAAAAAGATAGTTTGTGCAGCAAAAACAACATGGCGTCGCGAGCCGTCCGCTTTCCTCTCTCTCGCTACAGTAGCCAGAGGGCGATTTTTGGGCGACTTCCAGCTCGACCACCTCGCTCGCCGGCGATCTGTGGGATTCCTCCCCTCCGTGGCCGCTCCGGCGGCGGGAGGGTGGGGGATCCCCAGATCCCGGCCTGTATATAGTGTAGGTCGCGTTAGGATCCCGCCGGCGGCGCTGTGGAGGCGGCGGTGGTGTCGGTGGCTAGGTGTGGTGCCGGTGCGTTCCCCTTCGGCGGAGGTGCTCCTCGGAGCTCTGGCGTCGCGCACGCGGCTTTTGCGGGCCGGGGATCTTCGGATCTACCAGCTCTCCTCTGGTTCTTCCTCCTCCTTGCCAGCCGGCGGGGAGGTCGACCTCCTCGGTGTGGAGCTACGAGGGAGGATCCAGAGGCTGGAACTCAGGGCCGGGCGAGCCTCGCGGCTTCTGCTGGCGTTGCGGACGAAGGTGGATGCGGCAAGGTGGAGGTGCTGGAGAGGGAGGGAGCTCGTCGTGCTCGTTCAACGGCTGAAGTTCCGCTGCTTGCGGCGGACGGGCTTTGCGGCGATCTACAAGGTAGGAGGTTCCCTCAGGCAGTGGTTTGAAGGTGGTCGTCGATCTTCGTCTTCCTCGCCGGCGTTGTTTGCTTGAGCTTGTTCTTTGCTCTGTTCCCCTGCGTCGGGTTTTTCTTGTTCTTGTACTTCATCGTGGATGTGGTACTTCTGTTGTACGCAGGCTTTCAAAAAAAAAAAAACAACATGGCGTCGACTAATCATTATGGGCTTCAGAGCGCTCTGTCCATGATCATTATGTACTGGCTTTGGGAGGACACAGACCCTGTAAAATACGGAGTAACTTTTCTGTAACCTAAAGGCTAAAACTCGTTCTCAAATAATTAAACTAGGCAGATATCTTGTATTTTTTTTTTTTTTGAAGAAAAAGTAAACGCTATGTAGATGAACAAAATAAGTTACTGCACTCTTGATTTAACAGTAATTGTTTTTAACGGTTTACAAAACAATTTTAGAGAACATTTAGTTTTAGCTATTTTGACAAACCACGTAGGTTATTGGTGACAACTAAGTACTAGTTGACAAATATTCCTCCTCCGTAAGGAGGCACCCACGATGGCCTCCTGGAACTGGAAGCCCGCCTCGGGCCCTCGTCAAGACCTTTACCCGCGCTAGGTCAGCTAGGTCCTCCCTCCACCGCCTCCAAGGCCTACCCACGCTCCTCCTCGTCTGCCGCGCCACAACCTGCTCATTTCTCAAAGACCACTTCCTATATAAACCCCCAGTGGAGGGCTAATTCACTCCTCATGCAACACAAAAAGGGGAGAGGGCTAGACCTTCAAGCCTTGTTCGGAGAGCTCTAGTTTCGGATCCGAGGAATCTTGTTCGACTCGGACCTATGTTGTGTGGGATCTGACTTCAAGACCGGAAGCCTAGTTTGGCCCAGGGTCCATGCTCAATCCTCCGACACCCTCCTAATGTGTAGGATTAAGCCACGCTCTAACGAGACAGCCCAACCTACTAAAAACCCTTTTTATGTCAATTCTCGTGTGGTGTACGGCGAACTTCGTCATTAGGCCGACGTACACACCCCTGCTAACCGTTATTTGAACATGCCACTCGAGACATCCCAAATCACCAGTTGTTCAATTTCAACAACAATGTTACTAAGATATTTTTATTGTACTGCATTGGGGTATTTTTTGCCAAATCTGCCTTTTTCACGAACTAATCACGGAACTGGCCGCTCCTGAAAACTATTTCCAAATCTGGCCCCTCGGGTCGGCGCCATGTTACATGGAGCCGAACTTGTGTATGTCGGCTCCATTCTGTCCTGGAGCCGAACTTCGTTGCTGGACCCGGGCAAAATTCGACATGGCAAGGTCGGCTCCACGTAACGTGGAGCCGACCTACGCGTTCTCTAAATTTCATTTCGAGCCCAGCAACGAAGTTCGGCTCCATGACAGAATGGCGCCGACATACATAAGTTCGGCTCCACGTAAGTGGCGCCGACCCGAGGGGCCAGATTTGGAAATAGTTTCCAGAAGCGGCCAGTTCCGTGATTAGTTCGTGAAAACGGCCAGATTTGACAAAAAATACTGCATTACACTCCTATGATCAAAGTTAAAAGAACATTTTATCGATCATGTCAATGTCTAAAAGTAATAATCATTTTATAGAACGGAAAAAATATTAGTGATTTTAACTGTGTGTCGTTTATACCAAAGTTAAAACCCATGAAGAGCACAATCGTAGACATATTCAGACACAGATGGAGAAATTCAGAAACCAGAAGCTCTGCTGGGTCTGGGAGAACCATTCACACGAGTCTTGCTTCGCCGAAAGAAGGCGGCGGCGCGCCGGCAATGAGCCTTCTGGAAGCCCGTCTCCGGTCCCTCGTCAAGACCTGCACCCGCCGGCAGCTCAGCCAGCTCCACGGCCTCCTCCTCACCTCCTCCCTCCACCGCCTCCCGGGCCTGCCCGCGCTCCTCGTCCGCCGCGCCACCGACGTCGGCGACATGGCGCACGCGGACCTGCTCTTCTCCTCCTTCCTCCGGGATCTGCCCGACGACGCCGCGCTCTACAACGCCATGATCCGCGGCTGCTCCTATCACGGCCCCCACGAGCGCGCGCTGGACCTGTTCGAGGAAATGCTGCGCAGGTGCCTCGCCACCGACGGGTTCACCTACCCGTACGTCCTCGACGCGTGCGCGCGGCTCCCGACACGGCGGCGGTACGGCGAGCAGGTCCACTGCCGGGTCTTGAAGGAGGGTCTCGACCACGTGCAGGCCGTCGGGAGCTCGCTGCTCGCGTTATACCTGCCTGGCAGCGGCGGCTCGCTGGGCGACGCACGGAAGCTATATGATGGAATGCGCGTGAAGGCTGTGGGCCTAGCAAACCACATGATGTCGGAGTATGCCAAGGCCGGGGATGCCGGTTCCGCGCGGGAGGTCTTCGACGCGATGACGGACAGGGACGTCGCTTCGTGGAACTGGATGCTCGCCATGCACGTCAAGTCGGGCGATATCGTGGCAGCAAAGGAGCTGTTCGCTGCGATGCCGCTGAAGAACGTCCTGTCATGGACTACGGTGCTCAGGGCACTGTCCATTGCGGGGGATTTCACCGGCGTGAGGAGCCTGTTCAGCCAGATGCCCGAGAGGAACGTAGTGTCCTGGAACTGCGTTCTCTCGAGCTACACCCGGCAGGGCAGGTTCTTGCAGGCCCTCCGCTTGTTCCCGCGGATGCTGCTCGAGGGCCTCACTCCAAACAGCTACACAGTCGTCTTGGTCCTCTCAGCCTGCGAGCACCTTGGGAAGCTGAGGATGGGCAGATGGGTGCAAGCCAACCTGGTGACGCCGGCGCTCCAGGGGCACGCTGCGGTCGGCACCGCGCTGGTGGAGATGTATGCCATGTGTGGCGACATCGCCAGCGCGCTCGTTGTCTTCACCAAGATGGGCAGCAAGGACGTCTCCTCCTGGAACGCGATGATCAGAGGCCTGGCGGTGCACGGGCGAGCAGGTGACGCCCTCAGGCTGTTCAACTTGATGAAGCGGCAGGGCTTCCAGCCTGACCACTACACCTTCATGGGCGTACTGCTAGCGTGCAGCCAGGGAGGCCTCGTCGATGAAGGACTCAGGGCATTCGACGCAATGCAAAAGGACCACAGCATCCAACCCTCGCTCGAGCACTACTGCTGCCTGATTGATCTTCTCTGCCGTGGCGGGAACATCGAAGGAGCGCTGTGCGTGGTTTGGGGGATGCCCTGCCGGCCAGACTCGGAAGTCTGGAGGGTGCTGCTCGCCGGGTGCAGGGTTAAGGCTGGCCTCGGGTCGGCCGAGGAGGCGACAGCGAGTGTGATTCAGTCCAAGGATGGTGATGAGTGTGGCGTCGAAGCGGTCTCTTTACAATAAGTTGAAAACCAATCACTGACAGTCACATATTTGGTGTCAAGCTATGTGATCTGGTGTTGACGTGTGGTGCCAGTGGGATCAAAAGGAGAAACTAAAGTGATAATGATGAGCCAGCAACTGTATAAAAATTGCATGGCGCTAGTGGCATCTCGGCTGGGCGCGGTGGCCGGCGGCAAGGCCTCATGCCATCCGACATCCATCCATGGCTTGGGCGGGTGGTGCAGGGTTCAGGCTGGCCTCGGGCGGCTGAGGAGGCTACAGTGAGGGATTCAGTCGGGGAGCTTGGAGGATGCTGAGTGCGACATCAAAGCGATCTCTTGAATACAAGTTGAAACGAAAACCAAGCACTGGAATTTAGATTTGAAACAGAGTGACCGTCTGGTGTGTGTCAAGCTATGGGATCAAAAGTAGAAACTGAAGTGATACATAATATATGTGAAGTGCATTGCGTTACGGTTTGTACAGTGGGTGCAACCAGCGCTGATTACTGGAAACCACTCAGACCCATGGCGCTTGCTGGTGGGCAGATGGGTGCACACCTACCTGGTGATGCCAGCGCTCCAGGAGCATGCCGCGGTCGGCACTGCGCTGGTGGAGATGTATGCCATGTGCGGTGACATCGCCATGGCACTTGTCATCTTCACCAAGATGGTCAGCAAGGACATCTTCTCATGGAACGTGATGATCAGAGGCCTGGCCATGCACGGGCGACGCACTCATACTGTTTGACCTCATGGAGAGGCAGGGCTTCCGGCCAGACCACTACACCTTCATGGGCATCCTGCTGGTGTGCAGCCACGGAGGCCACGTCGATGAAGGGCTCAGGGCATTCGAGGCGATGCAGAAGGACCATGGCATCCAACCTCGCTCGAGCACTACGGCTGCCTGATTGATCTGCTCTGCCGTGGCGGGAACATCGAAGGAGCGGTGAGCGTGGTGTGGCTGATGTCCTATCGGCCAGACTCGGAAGTCTGGAGGGTGCTGCTCGGCAGGTGCACGGTTCAGGCTGGCCTCAGGTCGGCCGAGGAGGCGACAGCGAGTGTGATTCAGTCCGAGGATGGTGATGAGTATGGCGTCAAAGCCGTCTCTTGACGATGAGTTGAAAACCAAGCACTGACGGTCACATATATCCACTGAGTTACTGGCTGGTGTCAAGCTATGTGATTAGTGTTGACGCGTGGTGCCATATGGGATCAAAGGGAGAAACTAAAGTGATAATGATGAGCCAGCAATTGTATAAAAAATGCATGGCGCTATGGTTTCTAGGCTGGGCTCGGTGGCCGGCGGCAACGGCTCATGCCATCCGACATCCATCCATGGCTTGGGCGGCGGGTGGCAGGGTTCAGGCCAGTCTTGGGTCGATGAGTCTGATTCAGTCGGAGCTCGGAGGATGCTGAGCGCGACATCGAAGCGATCTCTTGAATACAAGTTGAAAATGGAAACCAACCACTGACAGTCGCATTTGCAACAGTCACCGTCTGGTGTGTGTCAAGCTATGGGATCAAAAGGATAAACTAAAGTGATACATGATATGTGAAATGAGTGGCGTTATGGTTGTATAGTGGGTGCAGCCTGCGCTGATTACCGGCAGCGACCCAGACACAGGGATCTTCCTATGCTTTCAGCGAAGCAATGTCGATGGCGCCGCCTGATCTTCAGCTTCATACTGTTACGTGTCAAGGTGATCTCAAACCTGACAACAAGCAGGTACCTTACTGCAAAGACAAAGTCTACTTGGTTTACTGGGTGAGCCAACAATCTGTCTCTCAAACTCGTTCTGACACAAATGTATGGTGTAGAACAAAATGAAATAATGGCATTCTTTTGCGGGTGAAAATGAAATAATGGCATTTATCTATCTGATTCTCTGTATTTTTGTTTGTAGGCTACCAAGTACCTCCAGCAGCCTGAGGAGATCGGGAAGCTGGTGGATCCGGAGCTGAGCAACGTGAGAACCGAGGACCTGGCTTCTGCATCGATCATGACCGTTGAAGCGGCCGTCGATGCAGATCATCACTGCGGCGTTGGAGACTGGTATCGACATGTCCGCTGCTGGCATCCTGAAGGTGTCCTCCATGGCGTGGGTGGAGCTCGCCTTGTCAGTCAGTCCCAATGTAGAGATTTGCCAACGCTAACACTGAAATCTTGTATACGGCATTTGGCAAAAGCGCGGCAGCAGGCGGGCGAGCTTAGTTTTAGCCCTTATCCGCGCGTGGCCGCGTGTGAACCGAGTTGTAATTCTGGGCTGAGATAATCAAAGTTTTTGAGTGTGGGTGCTCTGCAATGGACCAATGCAGTGCAGTGCGGCTCCTATGCTGACATGAATATCATTGTTCGTTGTTTTCCTCAACTGGAGTAGACGATGTCAAGTGCTCAGCAATGAAAATCATTGTCGGTTTTTTTCCTGAACTGAACCTTGGATTACTACTACCCAGTCCTCCAGCAGCGAGGCACTAGTGCTTAGCTTTAGAGCTCAAGTGCGAACCCACCCGGCGTCACCCACAAGGTACTGCCTCGATGATGGATCACACGCCAGCAATCAGATGCATTGGCTTTCCAAAAAAGTGTTGCCCCATGAGCTGGGCGCGTTCGTTGCTTTCCCTCCGGCCACTCGCGTTCCACGTCTACCGGACTCGACCGGCGCCGGCGGACTCGGCCGGGCTTCACACCGACGACTCCACCGTCAACACTCGCGAGGCATATGTTTGCTTGGTAGGACTTCACAACTTGCTCTCCCATACGAGCTGTACTGATCCACTGTGCTTGCTTGCTCGCGAATTGATCGATTCAGGAATTGGAACGCGCACTCGAATCCGGAGACCCGACTGATCTGGAGGCTCTTCTACCTACGACAAGCAGGGCCGAGAGGCGTTCTAGCTACGATCCATCCGGGGTCGACCTCCCTTGCTCCCCCTGGCCGGACGCCCCATCAGCCCACCACCGCACCGAGGTCTGCCTGCCAGCCCGGAGGAGGTCGATGGACGATTTCTCTCTGCGGTCGACAGGCCTCGCCCGCTCCTCGTCCTCCGGCAACGTCGTCCGCCCGGAGGAGCCGATAAGGCTCTCACGCTCCTCGTCCGACCTCGGCAAGACCTTTCCGGGCAAGGAAGACTGTCTCGAGAAGAAGAAACTCACTTTCTGGAGGAGCCCAAGAATGCTACGAGGTACGATCATGATGATCCGTACGCGGGGTATCTTTCTGATGACTGCGATTACGATGAACCCTTCAGCAACACAGGTCATGACGGCTACTTTGGTGACGGCAATGATCATGGGAATGATTGTCCCATCGACAAAATTTCAAACCGTTCCACGCCGACCAATAACGTAAGAGCACGCTCGCCGGATCTCCTTCATGTTCCCAGTGACCTCGAAACCGTGTTGCAGGATCAAAGCTCAAGACCACACCATATACCACTCCGAGATTTGGAAGAGATCACAAATAACTTCTCCGACGAGCGAATACTTGGCCAAGGTGGTTTTGGTGTGGTATACAAGGTAAATCATTCATTATTACCCCAAGGCTGTGACTGTATTTCTTCTGTCTCTAGTACCTACTGTTGGTCCAAAAACACATGTACATAGTACTAATAAGATGGGACTTTTAAACAGGGAGTTTTGCGGAACGGGAAAATGATCGCGGTGAAGAAGATTGTGTCTTCGTTTATGCCAGAACTGCAGAAGCAATTTGAGAGTGAGGTTTATCATTATATGATGCTCAAGCACCCCAATATAGTGCGATGTATAGGCTACTGCTACGAAACAAGGAACGAGTGTTTAGAGTTCAATGGACAATACGTTTTTGCGGAGATGGCAGAAAGGTTGCTTTGCTTGGAATACCTTCCAAAGGGAAGCCTTGATAAGTATTTATCAGGTACCACGTTTGTTATGGAGCGTCGATTCTCTATTGCATCTTCATCTCGAGAATGTAGTTTGTGATCTAGCATAGAGTAGAATTTACAGGTAACATACATCTAATGTTTTCTTTTTGCTGCAAATACATATGAATCTTCTGGACTTGATCGGAGCACAGGCTATAAAATAATCAAGGGGATTTGCTATGGTTTATGTCACCTTCACGAACAAATTGATAAGCCTATCTTTCACTTGGACCTAAAACCCGCGAACATATTGCTCGATGACAGTCTCATACCAAAAATTACAGACTTTGGTCTATCAAGACTACTTGGTCAGCAACAAACTATTTGCACCTCATCTTGTGTTGAAACATTGTAAGTTAATGCCACATTCTCATCCATTACATTCCACTCATTGGCATGTTTACAATCACTTTAACACTTCAAATTTCTATTTGTGATGTCATTCAGTGGTTACATGGCACCGGAATTCTTACATGGAGGTATAATTACACCAAAGTTAGACATATTCAGTTTGGGTGTAATAATCATAGAGATAATAACACGACATAGAGACTACCCACATATTACTGGAACATCTTCAGATGACTTTATAGAGCATGTAAGGAAAATTTTGTCTCACATTTAAAAGAAAAGACTTTTTTTTCACAATGACGATGTTGCATTAATTTACCTTTTCCCAGTAACATTCTAAATGTTTCTTCTAATCTCACAGACACTTGAGAAATGGAGAAATGTGTTAGAGAGATTACAAGGATATGGATCCCTAGAAATGGATGGCCATCAAATAAAGAGATGCATCATGGTAGGTCTTATCTGTGTTAACCCTAACCGCACCAAAAGGCCTCCGATAGCAAAGATTATCAATATGCTTCAAGGATCGGAACGTATCGATTGTAACATTACAAGCAAGGTAGCATAATCGGCAAGCCAGGTATGATCACTCAATGGGCATGCGCGTCGAGTGTGTGTACTTTCATTCTCTTTCAGTAATGAGACAACATCATCATGCCCCTTAAAATAGTATACACGCTAGACATTTCGTTTTGACAACTCTGTATCTGAGGAGGTTCCATTCATACGCAGTGTGGTGAGCCAAGCCGTGTAAGAAATTTTGGGTGCAGATCATGATAGGAGGGTTGGGGTGGACGGCTTGCCTGGAAGGAGCCGTCCTTTTGGTGTAGTTTTAGCCCAGTCATACACTAATGCTGATCATGGTAGTTAGTTTAGATCGATAAGAAAAGGCTCACGGGCGTTTTGGAATCCCGAGCTGCACTGAGCTCGGTGTTTAAAAAAAATAGCGTTCAAAAGTTTCACAAAAATCAGAATATTGTGTACAGATATATAAAGGTGATTTCTATGAATCTCGTACTTTTTGTTAAAAAGATACGTTGTATTTGACAGTACACAAAAACCGCAAAAAGTGGCTCTAAATAGGCCAAAAAAAAACTTAATTTAAGTCTTCAGAATTGTATTGTTGTCCATACCTGAAATCTATATGCAGCGCTCTTGGATTTTTTAAACGGTTGGGCTCCCTGTAATCCGAGCTCCATTGAAGTTCTCGTTACGTGCAGGAAAATTAATCGATTTGTGTCCTTGTGCAACTTGCAATTGTCCCGTAAAAAAAAACTTGCAATTGTCCATGAAATGCTTCATCATGAAAACCAGCCCTTGATGGCGTATCTGTTGCGCTGAACTTCAATATGATACAGGAGAGCACTGTACCCCCAAATCCCTAATACTGATCGTCGGTTTTTTTTTTTTGAAGTGGATCTTCTCTGCGAACGATCAACAGAGTTTACAAAATGAAGAACACACGCACGCAGAAGAACGAAGACGAAGAAACCCAGAACAACAGCAGCAAGGCCAAGAATAACAACACAGAACTGAAGAACCTGGAACCTTGACCGCTGAACCGCCGCAAGACCTGCCAGCAAACCTCTTTGTCGAAGCCGGAGAGGGAGCAGCCAGGCCGCCGCCACGCCCCGGAGAGAGAGAGCACCCCCACTCTTGTAGAAGACCGCATGAGCCGTCCGCCGTAGGCGACGAAACCGAGCACGATGAACACGCACGACCATGGCGCTTCCTCCCCGCCACCACCCAGCTTCCAACAAACCCTGCACTGGGCACAACCTCCTCTTCGCCGGAACAGACGCCGAGACGCCTTGACCCCAACTTCCCCCCTCGCCACCACGGCAGGCCGGGGCATGATGAAGCAAGACCTCCAGAAAGCAGAGCGCACTGATCGAAGCACCCCTCCTCTTGCCACCACGGCCGACCGGAGAAGGCAGGACAGCGCTCGAAAAGCCGGCGAGCGCCTCCGAGAATCGTCGGTCATTTGTCCAAATTGGCTGATTTGGTTGGAAGTCTGACGTATCGTTTGCCTCTGTTTGAACCATGCTGAGAACATAGCTTAGAGTCGGTTGCCCAGCCTCATTCTAATTTTTTTTTGACGAAAAAGGCAGCGCCATTTTCTATTGATTAAGAAGAAGAATGAATGGTGTTACAGGTTACAGGTTAGCTGTATAGTTAGCTAGCTAAGTTAGTACGAGAGCAAAGGACATGGCCGTCAGTCCGGCGGCATCCACTGAGCAGCAGACAGCTCAGCTTGGTTCCATTCCTTCAAATCTTCAGAGATTAGGTCGCAGATTTTCATGTGGCTGACAGCAACCTTGTTGAAAATTCGGCTATTCCTCTCTTTCCACAGCCGATGTGATGATCTTCTTAAAACCCTCAGCGCATGACCTCTCGGCTGCCTCCCAGGTGCTGAAGCTGTTCGGTGATGCCACTGGCCTGCACCCAAACTTCAGCAAAAGTAGCTTGATCCCAATCAGATGCTAGGAGGTAGATCTTAATCCGCTGCTGCAAACCCTACAATGCCCGCTAGGTGGCTTCCCTTGCAAATACCTCGGCATGTCGCTTTCGGACAATAGATTGAACACAAGTGATATGCAGCCGATCATGGACAAACTGATATGCAAATTCTCTGGATGGAAAATTGGATGGATGGCCATCGTGGGGAGACTAGTTCTTGTCAAAGTTGTTCTTAGGGAATACGGAGGCTTAGGGATCACCAACCTAGCCATGCATGGGAGCACAGGCTTTTGCAATATACATAGAAGCTGTGCAGATTCAAATGAAGCGTGGAGGCCCTCTGTTATTTGACTAACTGAAGAAGTCATTGGCACCGAACGCTCACGCTGCTCAATCTGGTTCTCTGCATTTTTGGTTGCAGGCTATCAAGTACCTCCAGCAGTCTGAGGAGATCAGGAAGCTGGTCGACCAGGAGCTGAGCAACGTCCGCACCTATACTATGAGCACTCCCTGCCGTGGGAAGAGCTCGCCCTGTCATTGTAGTAACACTGTGCGCTAGATCGCCTGCGTCCTACTGTTTTCGACTCGTAATTCAGTTACAGTTTGAGTTTGGGGACTCTCTGCGATGCAATGCTACTCCACTACTCTGACATGATTCTTCTTGCGTTTTTTTTTTCTGATTTGTGGTGGTGTGCTGACTCAAATGGCATAGCGTGTTCGCACAGCGAACGGGGATCGATCATCGTAAAAACATCGGCTCTGACTGAAAGGTATGTATACGTACATCACCGATGAGACGATGGCACCTCCGTCTGACACTGCTCAATACCCCTTGCATCGATCGTCAGCACATCTGTCAAGGAGAAAGAAGCATGCCAATAACGAAGTTTGAAAAAAAAGTCAACGCACAAAACAAAGAGAAATTTGAGGAATTACCAATGCCAAATTTATGTCAAGAAGATCTTCAAATAAAAGGAAAAGAAAAAATGCAAAATAAGAAACAAAAATATATTCCGGCCTACCTGATTCGAACAGGTGACCTAGGGAGCTACAATCCCCCGCTCTACCGCTGAGCTAAGACCGGTTTTTATTTTCTATAAGCCGATTTACTTATATATATGTTTTTTCTTAACTTTTGTAGCCCGCCATCTCTCGTAGCACAGTTTTTTACTTTGGAAATATACCTCGAAGCACAAGAAATTAGAAAAATCGATCGGCTACTACATTCGGCTTGTCAGCAGGTCAGCCCATTAACTGGAGCCACGCTGGATGGGCCTACCTGGACTCCATTCGCCTTGATATAAAGCTCCATCCTCTCGCGCCCTGGGAACGAAGCACCACGGCGAGCGAAATAAGGCCAGCCAGCAGCAAAACCTATTCATCGACCAGGTCGATGATAAGCAGGCGTCGCACACCCCACGTGGAGACATGGGCCTGGCCCAGTTCGTGCGGGAGAAGCGCGACGGTGGCCGGAAACGAGGACGGCGACGACCGAAGCTACTCATCGACGACGGGGACGACGCGGCTGGCCACGACATCGCCGGAGAAGGCGAGGAAGAAACTTAACTGGGGGGTTGGAGGAGGGCAAGGCGGCGCGGGAGCGGGTGGCGGCAGCAGGCGGCATGGCCGACGGTGGCGGCGGGGGGTTGACGGAGGGGAAGAAGAAGATGCGGGGGAGATCGTGGGCTAGCCCATGCGGGGAGGGGAAGAAGAAGATGCGGGGAGGGCGACGGGTGCGATGCGTCGTTATCATCGCACAGGTCGTCGTACAGGCGCTCCCCAGCCAGCCACCAGAACCCTAGATTGCCGTCACCGCCGGCTCACCTGATGGCGCTGCGCTGTCTCCTGACAAAGGTGCCGTCCCACTGTCTCAGGCCACCCTCGCCGGCAGCGGCCTCTCGCCACATGTCATCCCACGCTCGAACCGTAAGTCTGCGTACCACATACATAATTTGTTCGGAGATTCTGTACGTACGTACTGCATCTGAAACCCAGCAACTTGCGAATTCTGGAATTAGTCTGTATACGTGGGATTTGGTTTTATTATTTAGGTCTTTGAACTGACACAAAGCTAATTCCATGCTCACGAATCATAACAAATAGCGTATGCTATAACGACATAGGCATGCATGATGGCTTTCCCCTGTTTACTTAGCCGTAAGTCACGAAATTAGTCGTGCAACACGCAGGATCCTCGAGACAAGTAGTTATCCCTTTTTTTTTATGCATGTAAAAGGATTTTTTCTAGCTCGAACTTTTGTACTCCCTCCGTTCGGAATTAGATGACTTTCATTTGTCCACATACGGATGTATCTAGACATGTTACATGTATAAATACATCTAAATGTGGAGAAATGAAAGTCATCTAATTTAGAACGGAAGGAGTACATAACACTCTTTTCTACATAATCGAAAGGAAAGAGCGACTGTCATGTTCCTCAAAAAGTTGTGCATGATTTATTCACAAAAGTTTCTGAAATTCTATTATTTAACCTTATCTTCAGGGATGCGTCAGACCCAAAGAGGCTATTGGAGCTCGATCCTAACAATAAGCTGCTGGAGCTAGACCGAAGCGGATCGGTAAGCAGCGACTCTATCTCTAGATAGATTACTCTACTATAGAGTATAGACTACTACAGTTTTCCGTCTAAATATTTTTTCCGACTACTACAGTTTGAATACTTCTTTACGCAACTGGATTTGATGTGCATGCAGGGCTATGTTGGCATTCATGCGCAGCGAGGGGGCCAAATGGGATAAGCTAACAAATGTAGTGTTATGCTCTTTCGAGGCCTTCGTTGCATTCCACACTGTAAAAACAAGGCCTTTGGTCCAGAGCCCCATTTGGCTCTAGTCCCGGATGGGCTTTGGACCTGGACTAGAGGGGGACTAGTCCCGGTTCAACGGCTACGAGGTCGCACTGGACTAGTCCCAGGTCGAACGGGACCTCTAGTCCCGGTTCGTATTACGAACCGGAACTAGAGGGTTGGGCAACCGTTCGCCTGGCGCGAGCCCCTTTAGTCCTGGTTGGTGGCTCAAACCGGGACTAAAGGGGCCAAACCGTTCGCCTCCCGCCCGTTCCGCGCGATCAAAACACGGGAAAACGTGATTGCTACAGTAACCGTGGCCATTTCTGTTCGTCTCCCTCTCTCCTCTCTTCTTCCCCATCCCCTCCACCATGAATCCACCGATCACTCGCTACGGGAAGGTGCTCGCACATGGCACAACCTATCTCAATGTCGTCTACACGAACGACAGCGCCAAGGTGCCGGGTTTTCTTTCCGATTTCGAGTATTGGCTTGAAGAGGAGGAAGACAAAGACAAGTTCATGGGCCTTGATCTCGAGTACACGGCCGATCGTCGAGATGTTGCCGTCATCCAACTTTGTTTCAAGAAACATGTCATGGTCTTCCAGTGGGCAAGGTAATACGAACTTCTCATAGTTTTAATTGGGCTTTTCTTTGATTAATTCATAGGATAGGAAAATTGCATAGGATAGCAACATGCATGTCCATTTGAATCCTATGGGAAGAGCAATTCCTCTTTGATTGTAGTGAAATAATTTAGGGGCTTCTTTTGATTCTCATATGTGGATAGGAAAATTGCATAGGGATAGCAACATGTCCATTTGAATAATATGGGGAAAATTTTATTATAGTACTTGTGCCAAAATAAATATATATACTTGTCATGATTCTTATTATACATACTTGTGCCGAAATATACTTGTTGCAGCAGTATTTAACATTTGTTCCACTTTGTTGTTGCAGTAGTGAAGAGCAATTCCTCTTTGATTAATTGTAGTGAAAGAATTTTCCTTATAGTTGCATATTGGCCACCCGTACGTGTGGGAGAGAACATGTCATAGTTAATTTAGGGGCTTCTTTTGATTCTCATATGCGGATAGGAAAATTGCATAGGCCGGATAGCAACATGTCCATTTGAATCCTATAGCAAAATATACTTGTCATGATTCTTATTATACATACTTGTGCATGCCGAAATATACTTGTTGCAGCAGTATTTAACATTTGTTCCACTTTGTTGTTGCAGTAGTGACAAGCACAGTCCAGAACTCATGGAGTTCCTTCGCAGCGGCATACATTTTGCTAGCGTTGATATAACGAATGACAAGATCAAGATGAGGCGCACCTGGGTATTGAGATACCAGCTGCCTGCCACATTGATCTCCAACGCATTTTCAGGCTTGAGCATGACAAGACTTCAATGGCTAATATGGCATTCGCCTTGATCGACGAGGAGTACGCTGATATGAAGACAAAATTTCACAAGGATCAGCACGAACGCTGGGAGAAGACCCCACTTGACGCTATCAACATTGAGTATGCAGCAATAGATGCGTACATTGCATACGAGGTGTACCGCCAGATTAGAATCGTCAACTATGGGCAGCGTCACCTAGTACCACCACCAGTGCCCCATGGGTCTCCTGCTTTGGGGTATTCTGATCCGGAGGTCGAGTAGTGTTTGCAATGGCGAACACTTCGAACTATCTATATTATTACGTACCGCTTGGGGGTCTCTCCTGAAAGAACTTATTTCTATTAATTATGTACCTGTTTAAGTATTATGTACTGCTTGTCACCGAGTATCATGTCATTCTATTATGGTTTTTCTTGCTTTCAGCAAGTATTGTGATGCTACCTCTCTGATATTATGTTACTTTCGTGTTTTCATGGCAAGCTTGTATTATTTCAGGTGTAAGTAAACTCACTGGTATACTTATCATGTTTTCACTTGTTTCTGAGGTTATGGAAGTCATATTTAAATTTCTCTCTTTTTTCTAATCGATTTAGACATATTATTTGTCAAATTTTGATTTACGAATTTATAGATATGAATTATTCAATATTAAATGCAAAAATACAAAAAGTTAATTATTATTTAAATTCAACATTATTTGAATGCAAGATTAGTATTACTTATTTATTTTTGTTTACTTAAATAATTGTTTGGATTCACAAAATAAAGACGTGTGACATCATGGTCCAAGGGTTAATATGATTGATAGCATACTACTGTAAGCAAAACATGAGTTGTTTCTTGGAAGCTCACAGGGAAGGAACTAAGAAGTTAAGTGTGCTGGAGGTGGAGCAGTCTGAGGATGGGTGACCGACTGGGAAGTGTCACTAGAAGTGAGAAATTAAGAATGATTAGAGTTAAAAATAATTGAGACTAAAGGAAAACATAAACCTAAACCCCAAACCCCAAAATGGGAAACATAAACCCTAAACCCAAAATGAAAAAAGGGAAACATAAATCCTAAACCCCAAAATGACAAAAAAAATGAGAAAATATTTAGTCCCGGCTCGCAGCCGGGACTAGAGGTTCTCGACCACGCGCTCCTGCAGCGGCCACGTGGCGGTCTCTTTTGCCCCGAGTCGTAACTGGCCCGGGACTAGAGGTGGGGGCCTCTAGTCCCGATTCCGTTTCCCGGGTGCATAGCCGGGACTAGATGCCCTCCCGACCCGGGGCTAATGCCCTTGTTTCTACTAGTGCCACGTGCTTCAGCACCTGTCTCGGTTATGATGTGTTTTTTTTGGCGAATGAAACAATACTCGGTTATGATGAATTAGTAGTAGTATAAGTATACTACTTATGCTGTGTTGCTCCTCTGTGTACTGTGTAGTCGATTGCAAGAACCCTATATATCATGGTCTCTTATTCTTAAAAAAGTCTCTTCATCTTATAATCCTAAGAACCCTAATTATGTTGTGTTGGTCAATGTTCACGTCGAAGCTACTAAGCACCACTTGAAAGTGTTTTTTCTCGAGGGTACGCAATTAGGTATCATATTTTTTATACGAGTGGAAGTTAGATATGACAACCCCCCCCCCACACACACACACACACACAAAACTACAGCCTGTGGTATTAATCTCACAAAGCTGTTGCACCCTCCAATCCCAATCCTGCCTGGATCCACCACGCTCATTCAGCCAAGATTTGATCAAATAAACCATTGACAGAGAATTGCCTTAGCATTTTGAAAAGCTCAAACATCTCTTTGTTTTCACAAACTCCAACTTATGAGGATAGTAAGGGAATCAAAGCTTTCCTGACTGTCAGCTACCAAGTCAAGTCATTGAACGTTGGCGTCTCATTTGGGTTTCTTCTTCCTCAAACTATCTGCAATCTCTCGTCACCAGTCCCTCACGGTTCACACCCGGTCGCTATGCCGAAGAGGAGAGTAAATTGCAAAAAATAGCACAACTCGGGCAAAGTTAACAACCATGTAGGAAAAACCACCACGATTGGGGCCAAGATGTGTCGCCGGTGCGACAGTGAAGCAAGGCCTGCACCTAGGATCGCTGCAACTTCGAAAAGTCAAAGGTATCCAGTGAAATCTGGACTTGCGAAAGATACACGGAGATTTTTTTTTGAAACAGGAAAGCTACATGCATATGTTAAGAATTAAATCTACATATGACCAGTGATAAGTGATCTTGCTTTTATATTACTACTACTCCTGCCACATGGAACCTCCTAAGAGGGTTCTACATCAATGAGGAGAGATAGCTCAGGTCCATACTACCCTTTTTTCTATGAATTTATAAATAAATATCAATTTACAAGGCACGTACACACCGATCTTACAAGACAAATATAGGATAAACCTATGCAAAAAAACCAACGCCTATCTCACTTTTTCAACACCACCAAAGCGACCGTATAGAGCGCAAAGTGCAGTACAGTGACCATGACGAACCCGGCGCTGAAGTACAGGTACCGCCGATCTATTTTACTCATTCAAACTGTACCCTGCACTTGATTTGAATGAACTCTCCTCGTTCAAAAAAAGAAAGAGAGAGAAATATGGAAAGCAGATACGGAGTAGAAGTGGACCTTCCTCTGTTGCGGGCCGAGGCCCATACTTCCAGAACGACCTCCTGCCATTATTACACGTAAATATGGAAAGCAGATGGAGATGGACTGGACCTGCCTCTGTTTACCTGCGGACCATACTACTTCCATAGCTAGGGCTCCTGCTACGGTGCTGTACCAATCCACGCGAGCGGCGGAGCTACTTGCTAGTGGTGTGCCCCCATGGCCGGAAACCGCCGCGGCGGAACAGCGCGGTCGCCACAGCAGGACGCCGAATCGTCGCCGCTGGCAGACGCCACTCTCACCTCCAAGTCTGTACCCTCTTCCGCCCTTGCTCGTCTATCTTTTCTTTCCACTTCTGAATGAGGCCTTATATATTTACTGACTGTTTTAGTTAATTAGTACTGGGATTTTGAGTATTTTGGTGAATTAGTAAGGGTTGTCGAACTTTGGATGAACTGGCAGTGATAATTACGGTCCCTAAATCTGTTGTCTATACGGTGTCTCAGTTCGGTAATATTCAGGTTTTGTGCGTTTGCATTAACTGTTTAACATGGACCAAGTCCATTCAGACCAGTTTGAGTACTCTATGTTTGGTCTTGGTCATGCTGCTCCCTTTAAGTATGCTCACTTGAGTTAGTGATGAAGTGAAACTATAGGTCAAATGTTGTTTGATGAATACTTTATGGTGACACTAATTGTTGACAAGGGAAAAACTAAAGACATAAATTAGAATTTGGCCTTGTAAACTAACGAGGGAATTTTAGCCCCTTCTATGTTACTAAAACGTTTGTTATTCATCGCATGTGGTCATTCAGTCTTTCAGTTTACTCAGTTGATAAGTAAGTTGGATCCAAAGTTGAATCAAGAAAGAGAGCATTTTTTCAGCCAGTTGTCTCTAGTTCTTTTGGTCTTTCTCAGGGCCATGGTGCTGCCATGAACAATGCTCACTTATGTGGAACGACCAAGTGAATTATCGATTAGCAAATGATCACATACAAGTTGTCTAGATTATAAGAGGAGCATATTACTGCGCTCTTATGCCAAGCAAAATCATCACTTATCGCTATTTATTCCGAGGATACTCTACAAAGCACAGCCTCTACCAAGCTTTGAAAATGTACCATTGTACATACAGTTGGCATGTAAAAAGATCCTAGTTATGCTATAGTGAATAAAATCAAGATGTAGGTGTTTCTGACGCAACTAGTTCTGGCAGAAGTTTAGCATGTCCAAATAGACACCATGCCTGCCTTATTGTTCAGTTAAAGCCTACTGCATTTCCTCCCTCTATCAAGTATTTTTGCTTTTTCTCAAAAACAATACTCTGTTTCAGTTCTTATTCTCATCCATTATTCGTAATTTTTTCTTTGTGGCAGAGAAGTTGCCATTGTGTGGAGGCCCTCTAAGAACACCGGCCACGCCTCAGGCTCTACCTCCTCGCTTTTGTCTGGACCTCATGGTTTTGCAGATCTCATGGACAGCCTGCTGCACGAAATCATTGCTCTCTTTAAGTCATGCCATGACCTCCTTGCTTTCACTGGCACCTGCCGCTCTTGGCGGGTTGTAATCTCTTCCTTCCCCTCTTTGCATATCTTTGGCTTCCCCCCACTCCACCTCAAGCCAGATGGTCCTTATGTTCGTCCCCATACAGGCCGTGTCAAGCCCATGCTTTTATCTGATTGCAAATGGCAGCTCAGTGATCCTAGCCAGAAAAACATATCCCTTCGCTGTTCGGTGCCTCGGAATACTCCAAATACCATGCACTACATGGGCTGCTCATATGGATATCTTATCTTCTCCTATGAGGAGCACTGCCTCCTTGTCAATGTGTTGACTGGTACCAAGGTGAAGCCCCCCAAACTCCCACCCAACAACAAACTCGGGTGCTTTTGTGGCGTAGGCATCCTTACAAGTGCATTTAATTCACCCAGCTCACGCCTCCTGCTCTGCTCAGAAACCTTCATGTTCGAGTGGCAGGTTGGAACAAACTCCTGGTCAGAGCACCATCTCGCTCTTGGCAGAGAACACATTTATCAGATCCTTCTCTTCAATGGTGATATATTTGCCTTAGATACTCTTCGGAGGCTCCACGCTGTACACTTGGTACCTCAATTCAGCTTGCAAGACGTAGCAATCACGTGGGAGTCCCTGCCTTGTAACCCTTGTAACCGATGGTTGGTGGTCTCTGGTGAAAAACTTCTCATGGTCTGCCTCTCGTATGGTTTTGAAGAGTTGAATGACTCGTATAGCATCTTTGAGGTCTTTCACCTCGACTTTTCGGTCAAGCCAGCTAAGTGTGTGAAGATGGAGAAGTTGGGAAACCAAGCTCTATTTGTTAGCCTTGATCCGAGGAATCCTACGTTTTCCTGCACCAGCCCCGAGAGATGGGGAGGAAGGAGTGACTGCATCTATGTTGCTAAGCTATTTCCTGACGAGACTTGGGCCGTGGTCGAGCTCGGTCAGCCAGTGCGAAGAAACATCATTCACTGCCTATATTATTGTTGTGCATTCCCCCCCGACTGCAGTCTACTAAGTAGCCTCTGGGTGTTCCCCGGTTTAATCAATAATTTGTCTCGGGGGTTCTGAAACTGTAATGGTTTCCTGTTTTGCCACCAACGTTTTGTGTTCAGGTAAAAAACAGTTCCGTACGTATTTGTGTTCTGCTGCTATGCCTGGATGTAGTGTGGTAAAACCTCACCGTCAATTGTACTCTGATTGTTTTTAGTTGATTGATTTGTTTCCATTTACTGTCTGCAACCTGCTTAGTGGAACAAGAGAGCTTTTCTACTCTGAAACTCTGCTACTGACAGCCTCATTGTCTTTGTGCCTCCATGCATTTCCCGTAGCTGAGTTCTCTAAGCATTTTCTTGTGTATTCTTTACTATGATCGCCGTGTGTTTCTAACATACTTTTGTAGAACTTCAAGCATTACATTCTGTGTTGGTCTCGTCACAGAAAATACATGCTTCGAGGGGGGGGGGGGGGGGGGGGGGGGGGGGGGGGGGGGGGGCACCTGATTATATATTGATAAAAAAAGGGGCAGACCCAAGATAGTTCGAGTGTACAGAGAGAGGCACTACGGGGGAGGGGTCGACAGGCAAGACAGCCAATCTGTTAGGGAGCTGCGCAAATTCATCGAGAGCCGGCGGTTCCAGAGCGACGCGTCGTCGCGGCATAGCTTCAAGGTGAGGCTGAGGGAGGGTGGCTGCCCACGAAAAACCATGGCGTTCCTCTGCTTCCAGATGTACCAGCTGCAGAGGAGGATGAACGCGGCTGCAGTCTCGGCGGGAACGTGTGCGGGGGCGGGCAGGAGATGAAGGTCCGAGACATGGTGATCGGTCGGCACGGCGACACCCACGGCGGCCCACACTGCGGCGGCGTGAGGGCAGTGCAGCATCATGTGGCTTGCGGTCTCGAGCGAGGCGGTGCAGAGAGGGCAACCAGCTTCGGGCGCCGTCAGAATTTTCTTGCGGAGGAGAAGGACACGAGTGTGCACTCTAGAGCTGATCAGCAGCCAGGCGAAGAAGATGACCCTCGACGGCGCGCGGCTGCTCCAGATGAACTCGATGTGGGGGGCCAGCACCCCGCCGAGACTGCAGAGCTTGTAGAGCTTGGAGGAGGACAGGCGCCCTTGGGCGCACCGCACAGCTTGTATACTTGTAGTATGTCTATACACCTATGGGGACTGGATCATCAATGTGCAGTTGCTGCTTTGCTTGCGAGATTGTAATGGTCACTTGGTCAGTAAATAATACCCAAACCTACTTAAAACCCAAGATAAATTCATAGGGCATTTACCATACTACCCAATTCACAAACCTATTACAAGTCAGCAACCAGGATAAATCAATCACCGGCCAACACTCTGTTTCTCGTGATGATCTTCATCGATGAGTCAGCTCTAATATTAGAATGAGATAGAGAAGTTGACCTTGTGGTCGGTTTTCAGCTAACTAACTCACCCTTTGAGTGCCTAAGACCTTCAGAATTTGCGATAACTAGATAGCCAAATAACTGACTAACTAACTAACAAAACATCATGCTTACAAAGGCAAACAATACAAGTTTATAACCAGATCAGCCAGTGAAGAAATCGACCGGGAGCATCTGCTCATGCGGCATAGTTCCCTATTCTCCTTCCCGATAAATATTACTCCCTCCATACCAAAATATAAGGCGCGCTATTTTTGTGTTGTTTGATACTCGACTTTGACCATTAATATATACTAAATTATATGGATTGAGAATATATAAATGGTACAGTTTATGTATTCCTATTATAAAATTCTTTCATTTCATATACCATTATACTAAATTTGTGGATATATTATAAGTATAAATCATGATCGTTGACCAATGAAATTTAAGGGCACATAATATTTTGGGACGGAGCGAGTAGCATATAAAAGGTGCAAAATATAACAAAAGGACAAGCCTTCATGGATGGTCAATCCTATTCTCCAAGCCTCTTGCCGTGATCTGCATCCACCTTCTCTTACAAGGATCGGCTCACCGCACTGCATATGAATGCAAGCTCCTCAAATACAAGATAAAGATGTCGCAATAATCTCTCGGTGGCGAAAGTCTCAATGCCAATTCATGGATTGATCACATTGACATCCAAAACAGACTCGACATGGACCATCTCATAGAATTCGTGACAGGGCCAGCCGGGGTGTCAATGGTCGAATCCTCTCCGCTACCGAGCACTCATCCTCTTCTCCGTCCTCGATGATCGGATGGCGCATCCACTGCTGAATTGGTCTTCAACTACTGGTAGTGGAGGTTTCTTGCTCATCTTTTGATTCTTTATTTAGTCTAGTTTCTGGTTTAGCTCATAACTCTGTCGGTACAGTGAAAATTGTTGGTGACAGGATGGTTTCAGTGAAACGGGCTACTACCCTGTTTTTTCAAAAAAAAAATATACACAGGCCTATGCTGCTACACCTTCCAACAGGCATGTGTACTGTGTTTGTTGGGCTTTACGCATACTATACTACCTACTGGCTGCTGAGTTGACTTATATATATTACCTCAAAAAAGAAAAGAGTTGACTCGTATATATATCTAGGCATATCTGTATGTAATCGCGTTGGATGATACCGAGTAGATATGTATTGATCAAGGAAGGGTCAGCTAGGTGCTGTACGTTAACGAGTCCTCCTACACTACAGGAAACAGATCGTTCCTGACGGCCAAAAACCGTCGGCAAAGATATGAAAACCATCGGCATATATGTAAGCCGACGGCATATGGTATATGCCGACGGTATCAGGCCGTCGTCTTCTTCTCCGTCGGCATCCAGACAAAAACCGTCGGGATACACAAGCCGTCGGGATACACGAAAACTGCCGACGGTTTACCCGAGCCGTCGGCAGACAAGGCCGTCGGCAAAGGAAGTAACAGAGACGGCCGTTTGACGGCGTTGAAACGTTTGCCGACGGCCCGACCGTCGGCATACAACCAGCACGTGGCAACTCGTAGTTCACTTCAACCACTTATATGCCGACGGCCGCCGTCGGCATACAACCAGCACGTGGCAACTCGTAGTTCACTTCAACCACTTATATGCCGACGGCATACTTATTGACCAGAAACAAAAAAAAATAAATACAGACAGAACTGCTAATTACATGATTCAGCATTTGATATTACAATGTATTTTAACCTTAAAAACAATGGCTAATCCACTATACAAGGAAATCAGTGCATCAACCATGAACACTAGTTAATACAATATACAATTGATTCACAATGTATCTTCAAAGCATAGGAACAAATTACTGAATACTGAACAAAAATTCCTGCACAAAAGGAACAAATTATTGTATCTCCCAGCGTCATTGCTGTCAAATGATTATTGTATCTCCCCACAGTCCTCTCTGTCAAATGATTATTGTCAAAGGCAAGCAAGGCTAGTACCTTGGGGCGGCGCTTGTGGATGTTGTCAGAAAGCCTCATCGTTCCCCTGCATGAGCTCGTCGTCCACCTCGGTTAGGGTTCCGGGGAGGCATTATCAGATTGCAACCAAGCTGCTGCAAAAATACAAAAGAGAGACAAGGATGGATGTCAGGAGTCAGTTAGGTTGGCGCATGGGAGCAGAAAAGAAGATGCACTGGGTAATTTTGCAAGTAGATCAGAGTGTGTAGTAGGCTAGAGTGCAGCAGGAAAGAGGACCTTTTTGTGGTGGTGGAGAGCTTGGGGGATGGTGTCCAGGTCGAGGTGCGGCGTCTCCTCCCACTGACCTAGGATGCCATGGACGGCGTCGATCTTGCTATGGATGCCGTCCATGGCGGGCTTCCTGTTCATGGCTACCTCGTTCTTCACTGCTGCCTCCCTCGAAGATGGCAGGGTGAAGGTTTCCTCTTCATCTTAATGAACTGCAAGCAAACAAAGTAGACAGAGAGGGATTAGCTAAGCTAGGCATGCACATGGGATTGGGAGCAAGTTAAAAGATGATGAATTCACGGTGGTCTAGCTAGGGTAATTTGCAGCAGATGAAGAAGAAGAAGCGGAAAGTAGCACCTTTTTTGGGTGGTAATTTGCAGGTCGTCCGTCCAGGTCGGCGAAATTGATATGGAACCGACGAAATCTGAGGCTTCAGGGAACCAAAACTGGGTGAGCATAACCAGCAGCGGAAGTAAGAAGGCATGGGCGAGAGGGAGGGAGGGAGGAGGATGAACTGACCTAGGATGCGACGTGGATCTCCTCTTCCTGGCTGTGTCGTCTCTCCCCTCAGTGCTCCCCGTGGCCTTCCAGAAGGGCAAGAAAACCGAAGCCGTCCTGCGAATATGGAGAAGGGCGTGAGCAATGGAATGGAAGGAGGAGGCGTTGTCGGGAGGAAAAGAGGAGGGGCTGACCTAGGAGGCGGCGGCCAAGTCCATGGCGTCGACGACCTTGGAGGTGGCCGGGGACGGCCCTTGGACGGGGTTGACGAGCAGGTAGGGCTCCGGCTCGTCGTCGTTGTCGTCCTGGCGATAGACGAGCAGATAAGGCTCGTGGAGCCGATGTAGTCCGGCGCTCCGTGGATCTCCGGCGTGCAGCAGGTCGGCCATGGCGGCGACGGCAAGTGGCGATGGCTAGCGGGCGGTGCGGCGGCGTGGAGAGAGAAAGGGAATCGAGCAACTGTCGCGAGACGAGACGGAGAGAGAAAATGAATCTGAGGCGCGTGATAGAGAGAGATGGAGTGAGAGTTGGGCTGGCGGCGCGTGAGGAAAAGGGGATAGGGTTTTGCAGAAACGTATTTCTGTTGGACGCTTTCGCCTTCCTTTTGTTCGTTTCCAGCGTGCGCTTCGGATGGTGCCACGTCGACGTGGTCGATCGATGGATCAGATCATGTTGGCCTCCTGTGGCCAGCATGCTTTCATTTTGTCCGTTTGTTGGTGTGACCAAGGTTTCCATTTTTAGCGTGAGATGGGTGGTTAATATTTGAATCATTCTGAGCGAAACAAGCTGCATAAATCTAGCCTGCTTGTTTTTTAAAGTGAAAATTGTATCTAGCATATCAACGATCTCTCTATTTGTTGGAAGCTGTGAAAGATTCCCACTGCAATGTTTATTACTAAAAAGAAGTGTACACGATACTTTGAAAGAAAAGAGAGAACAAAACAAAATAATCACGGCCATCAACATACACATAGGTGTATCTTGATATGGGAAACAATGTTGCCATATTGAGTTGTCAAATTATTTTTAGAAATCTCATTTTCCATTTTCTAAGAGCCAAAAATGCCTTTTTTGTGAAGCAACTACAAAAAATATGGTGCAAATTGTAACCCTTACAATTATCACACAAAGTAGTCCATATGTGATGGATAATCCCCAAGTATTAGGAATTTTCTCGCTTTCTACCTAATTTCGCCTATTTAAATGACTTTATGCCGATTTTTCGAAAGTAATTCAAATTTGAACTACAACTGTGTGATAGTTTGCTCTGATTTTTTTACAAAAATCATTTTAAGGTACAAAAGTAGTGATTATATCACAGAACCATCGATAGTTTTGAAAAATTCGACCCTTTGAATGAATGGTTATGGCGTCCATTTTGACAAAATTTTCGAAAAAATCAAAGAAAGTGAAAAAATACTCAAAAAAAGAAATCCTTTGGCATGGAGTACTTTTATGTGTACTACTTTCTAGGGAAAATAATAAACATGAGTTTTTCCAAAAAAATAAAAAAATCATTCACAAAAAGGTCTATCATCTATAAACATGTATAGGTTTCAAGTCAAATGACCAAGTTATGGCCATTCTCATGCCATAGTTTGTGATAAAGTGCCCATATTTGACACATAGGTGTATCTTGATATGGGAAACAATGTTGCCAAATTGAGTTGTCAAATTATTTTTAGAAATATCATTTTCCATTTTCTAAGTGCCAAAAATGCCTTTTTTTCGTGAAGCAACTACAAAAAATATGGTGCAAATTGTAACCCTTACAATTATCACACAAAGTAGTCCACATGTGATGGATAATCCCCGAGTATTATGAATTGTCTCGTTTTATACCTAATTTCGCCTATTTAAATGACTTTATGCCGATTTTTCGAAAGTAATTCAAATTTGAACTACAACTGTGTGATAGTTTGCTCTGATTTTTTTACAAAATCATTTTAAGGTACAAAAGTAGTGATTATATCACAGAACCATCGATAGTTTTGAAAAATTCGACCCCTTTGAATGAATGGTCATGGTGTCTATTTTGATAAAATTTTCGAAAAAATCAAAGAAAGTGAAAAAATACTCAAAAAAAGAAATCCTTTGGCATGGAGTACTTTTATGTGTACTACTTTCTAGGGAAAATAATAAACATGAGTTTTTCCAAAAAAATTAAAAAATCATTCACAAAAAGGTCTATCATCTATAAACATGTATATGTTTCAAGTCAAATAACCAAGTTATGACCATTCCCATGCCATAGTTTGTGATAAAGTGCCCATATTTGACACATAGGTGTATCTTGATATGGGAAACAATGTTGCCAAATTGAGTTGTCAAATTATTTTTAGAAATATCATTTTCCATTTTCTAAGTGCCAAAAATGCCGAAGCAACTACAAAAAAATGGTGCAAATTGTAACCCTTACAATTATCACACAAAGTAGTCCATATGTGATGGATAATCCCCGAGTATTATGAATTTTCTCGCTTTCTACCTAATTTCGCCTATTTAAATGACTTTATGCCGATTTTTCGAAAGTAGTTCAAATTTGAACTACAACTGTGTGATAGTTTGCTCTGATTTTTTTACAAAAATCATTTTAAGGTACACAAGTAGTGATTATATCACAGAACCATCGATAGTTTTGAAAAATTCGACCGCTTTCAATGAATGGCCATGGCTTCCATTTTGACAAAATTTTCGAAAAAATCAAAGAAAGTGAAAAAATACTCAAAAAAAGAAATCCTTTGGCATGGAGTACTTTTATGTGTACTACTTTCTAGTGAAAATAATAAACATGAGTTTTTCCAAAAAAATTAAAAAAATCATTCATAAAAAGGTCTATCATCTATAAACAAGTATAGATTTCAAGTCAAATAACCAAGTTATGGCCATTCTCATGCCATAGTTTGTGATAAAGTGTCCATATTTGACACATAGATGTATCTTGATATGGGAAACAATGTTGCCAAATTGAGTTGTCAAATTATTTTTAGAAATATCATTTTCCATTTTCTAAGTGCCAAAAATGCCTTTTTTCGTGAAGCAACTACAAAAAATATGGTGCAAATTGTAACCCTTACAATTATCACACAAAGTAGTCCATATGTGATGGATAATCCCCGAGTATTATGAATTTTCTCGCTTTCTACCTAATTTCGCCTATTTAAATGAGTTTATGCCGATTTTTCGAAAGTAATTCAAATTTGAACTACAACTGTGTGATAGTTTGCTCTGATTTTTTTACAAAAATTATTTTAAGGTACACAAGTAGTGATTATATCACAGAACCATCGATAGTTTTGAAAAATTCGACCCCTTTGAATGAATCGCCATGGCGGCCATTTTGACATTTTTTCGAAAAAATCAAAGAAATTGAAGAAATACTCAAAAAAGGAAATCTTTTGGCATGGAGTACTTTTATGTGTACTTTTATATTCATGGCATAGTTTGTTAAAAACGTCCTATTGTGCACAAGCGTGCACAATAAGTAATTATGTACGTAAATATATTTGAGTATAATAAATAATTATGTATGCAAATATATTTGATTAAATATATTTTTTACTTATGAAGGTGCGATATATAAATAAATATGTATACCACAATATTTCGATTTTGTAATTTGTTATCATAATATTAAGAGAGTAGTCAACACGAAGCAAATGTGTTCCAACAAATAGTGTTGTGAATTTTTGTACTACCGTGTAAACACTAGACATATACAGCTGTGTCTCTAACATGTACACCAAGCAGCAGCAAGTCATTTGGTTAGTGCGACTTACAAATATGCGCCAGCACACGAGGTGCAAGGTTCGAACCCCCCTTACAGCAGTTTAATTTTACGAGCGGAAAAAAAATATGAGCGGTTTAATTTTACGAGCGGAAAAAAAAATATGCCGACGGCACGGACGCACGGCTGTCGGCGTACAGCTGGCGTCGTTAGCCTTCCGTCGTTTTAACAAACGGGACATCCACGTGGAAGGTGATATGCCGACGGTCTCCGGTAGAAAACCGTCGGCATAGTGGAAATATGCCGACGGTATGGGTTTGCCGACGGCTATTTGAAAAGCGCTCGGGATATATGCCGACGGCTGCCCGTCGGCAATAATATGACCGTCGGAAACTACAGTTTTTCCCGTAGTGCTACACTGCTTCCGTGTTCCTCTTCCTTCGCCTCCGCTGTGACAGGTTAAGTCCGCTTCCATCCGGCCACCAAGCACTCGATCCATCCCTTTTATCGGTGAGCTTGTCTTACTTGCTTCATCAATTGTTGGGACATTCCAGTTTTTTCTCTTTGTGTTTATGTTGCTCTGGTCCAAGTAGTCTAGTTTCCTTGTCGCCACTCCATCCCGTTTGTTGTTGTTTTCTCCGCTGTAGTAATCTGCGGCATGGCGACGTCTAAGTTGTGCGTGAAGGTCCTAAGTGCTCATGGCCTCATGCCAGAGGATCATATCATCCGCTGAAGAAGAGTGGAATGTTCTCGCGTGGTGTTACAGGGGGGTTACGCTTGAGGGCATACATCACTAGTGAGACCTCCATTATAGCTCCAGACCCAATATGCTCTCCACAGCCTCATGTTTCGAGTAACTTGGAAAGTATCCAAAGTTCAAGACCACAGGCCCTGCCATTAAAATATTTGAAAGAAATCACAAATAACTTCTCTAACGAGCCAATACTTGGACATGGTGGTTTCGGTGTGGTATATAAGGTAAGCTTTCAGTACAGGATTGTCTATATTTCTTTTCTTTTAAACTTTCTATGACTCTGAAAATACAAATATGTGCATCCAAACAGGCTTATCCATACTAATAAGAGAATTTAAATAGGGTGTGCTGCAAAACGGGGAAATGATTGCTGTGAAGAAGATTATGCCACATTCGTGCCTGGCAGGAAGAACCAATTTGAGAATGAGGTTTACCATCTTATTAGGCTTAAGCACCCCAATATAGTGCGATTTATAGGCTACTGCTATGAAACACATAATGCATGTTTAGAATACAATGGGAAACACATTTTTGCAGAGGCGACGGAAAGAATACTTTGCTTGGAATATCTGCCCAACGGAAGCCTTGATAAGTATTTGTCAGGTGCGGCATTCAATAGGGATTGTCTTTTTTCTTTAGATTTCAGCTTTATTAATTTAGATTGCAAAATGTGAGCTTTGAGCATAGCATATATACTAAGAGTTACAACTGATCAGTATGTGATAATGATATGTGTCTATAAATATCAAACGAGAACATACAATAGTAAAATAACATTTTGTAGCCTTTTCATACATTATCAAGAGCACACGAATATTAGATTTTCTGGTGACATATGTCGAGTTTTCTCCTTTTGGATGGAAATTGCAGATGAATCATCTGGACTCAACTGGAGCACACGCTATAAAATAATTGAGGGGATTTGCTATGGTTTATGCCACCTTCACGAGCAGGATAAGCCTATTATTCACTTGGACCTTAAACCAGCGAACATTTTGCTCGATGACGACATGGTACCAAAAATCACAGACTTTGGTCTGTCAAGACTGCTTGATCAACAACAAACTATTTGTACTTCATCTTGTGATGGAACATTGTAAGTTAGCACCATTTTGTGTTCCCTTAATTTTATTCATAAGCAAGATGTGCTTCTTTGTAGTGACTTTAACGCTTTGAAATTCTATGCTATGATTCAGTGGTTACATGGCACCTGAATTCTTGCATGGAGGTACAATTACACCCAAGTCAGACATATTCAGTTTGGGTGTAATAATCATGGAGGTGATAACTGGACACAGGGGCTACCCAGACATACTAGAGCATCTTCAGATGACTATATCGAGCTTGTAAGGGAAATTATATCGCATTCAAGAATGGTAGTCCTTTTTCACAAAGATCATGGTGCATTTTAAATTTGATACTAACATTGTAGATGTTTGTTCAGGCACTTACAAAATGGAGAGATCTGTTGCAAAGGCCACCAGGGTACGAGTCTCTAGAAACTGAATGTGAACAAATATAGAGATGTATTCAGATAGGCCTAATTTGTGTGAACCCTGACCGCAAGAAAAGGCCTCCAATAACGAAGGTTATCAGCATGCTTCAAGTATTGGACACTATCGATTGTGACATCAGCAATGAGGAAGCGTAATCGTCAAGCTGGGTATGATGACTTATCGTTCATGTGCGATGAGCATGTGCATTTGTCAGCTTCTTCATACTCTTTGAGCAATGAGAAAACGTTGTACAAGCGACAGGACGGCTCCTTCAAGTATACAAGCTAGACATTGTATTTCGACATCTTATCTTGTATTTGAGTAGCTTGCATTCATATGCTGTACGGCGAGCCAAGCCTTGTAAGAATACATGGATGCAGATCACAACACGAGGTTGGAGAACAAGATCAACCTTACCTGAAGGAGTCTTTTTTTTTTTTTTGCACAGTCATAAGCTAATATTTATCGCAGGGAGACCAGGGACTCATGAATGGGCGTTATTCACTTGATTTCGTGCACTTTTGCAACTTGCTAGGGTCCCTGCAGTGCTCATGCAGTCCAGCCAATCCGCTGAATGTATTGCCCAATCTTTATATATAAATGTTCGACAGTTTGCAGTCAGTATTTATCCTTGTCCAGTCATTGGTTGAAATATAGAGAACTATGGGGCATGAGCGCGTTTTAGCCCGGCCGATTTCTCCACTTGCTGGTTTGTTTGAAATTTGCACGTCTAAAGTATCGTTTGCAACTGGTGCTGAATAGCACAGATTTCCTGTGACGACCGCCACATAGCGTAATGGTTTAAGATGTACAGAAGTATATATATTAGAAACACACCACGGCCATGGTAAAGAATACACAAGCCAAGGCTTAGAGAACATTTTCAAGTATATACTTTTATGTTCCTGTGCTTTATCAATGTTTCTAAGGTGCCAACAAGACTGTACTGAGTGATTACATCACTTGTGTTATTTTACATTTTAGCAGCTCACTACGTGGCCCCTGCGCCGTCAATTTGAAGTTCAGACCAAGTATATGGATGAGCTTTTTCTTCCACTATCTTCAGATAGCAAACATCATGTCAAGGCCATCTCAATTTTGTGTCAAGAAGAAGAGAAAGGTGCTCGGCGGCTCAGGCTTGACTATGTACTGCCTAGTGTACATCTTGAATCCTTAAAAGCCAACGAGAGCAATTGCCCTGCATTACAAGCTCACAAGCAAAGCAAAAACTGCACATTGATGATTCAATCACCATGGGTGTATCTCTAACATATCTAAGCTCCCTGGGATTGTAGCCCTGTGGTTCATCCACGTTTTGGTCCCACAAATCAGTGACTCATGTCGTTGGCTCGTTTCCTTTTGCTGTGTGCGCTCTTCACTGCAAGTGGGCCAGCGTTTTCTGGGCCCGCTTGTCGGCGCGACTGCGTGCGCGTGTGTACGTGTGTTTTCTGTGTCGTTTGTTTTTGCCTACCTGTTGTGTCGGTTCGGCTCGGCCTTGGGTGGAGACGCGTGTGGGACGCGTGGTCCTCTCCCCTCCATTCTCTGGACTTCTAGGCTGGCCTCGCTTCTGTCCTCGTTGCTCTCTGTTCGGTTGCTGCGCCGCCGCTTCTGGTTCTCTGACTCCGACGACCTCTCTGCTTCTTTTCCGGTGTGTTCTTCCTGGTCTTCTCTCCTGATATCGCGGCTTTTGTTTTTCAGGTCTACATCTCCCGATTGGTTGACTTGGAGGTTGGTGGGCGCTTTGGATCTGTGCCGGTGGTGGCGGGCTCGCCGGCCGCGCTCCTGGTGGATGCTTCCGCATCTGCTTTTTCTTTTCTTCAATCCACGTTTTAGCTTAGATTTCTCCCATTGCTTGGTCGTGCTACGGAGGTGGTTGTCTGTGTGTGCTGGCTCATTAGATTGGGGATTTTTTTTGATTGGGGCTACGCATTTTATATTTGATGTGTTCGGATTCTAGCGTTCCTTGTTTCCGATTGCTTAGCCTGATTGATGTGCTGAATGTGTCGATGGATCTCTTTCGCCTTGGGACCCTCTGTGTGCATGTGTGTTCTATTATTTGTTCTTGTGAATCTGTGTTTCTGGTTGCCATTTTGTTATTTTCTCGATTTTCTGGTTATGTCTGCTGACGCGTGGGGGAGGTCGCCGGTTGGCTCGATTTTTATCTCTTGGATCCGATCTAGAGTTTGCTTCCTGTCGCTTGTGGTGTCTCTTTGTCCAGTGCGTTGGTTGTTTGTCTTTTGTCTTCCTATTCATTTGCTGGTTCGCCATGCTTTTGGGATTTGTTTTCGCTTTGAACTGCGTATGCATGATTTTGGGTCCATCTGTGGACTTGTGCCGGCGCAGAGGCAGGCTGGAAGTCCGCGAAGCGCCTGAGCGTGGGGGTCGTCATCGGTGCCTCCGCCAGCGCCGCCGGCTGGCCAGTGCAGGCGTCGCCGGGGAAGCCGCTGATGTGGCGGACCGTTCTCCTTGCACCCTTTCTTCTATGAATGTTCGCGTCTCGATCCCCATTTTTTGCTCTTTTTTGGTTGCTAATTCCGTTGCTGCGAATTGCTGGAGCGATAGTAGGACCATGTTGACGGAAAGCATCTCTCATTTTGGTCGCATGGTGAGCTAACACTCTCGGATCTTCAAATCCATGCAACAAATTCGTCCGGGTTTTCCTTTTTTCATTTTTGCTGAAACTTTTCAACACGTGATTCACCTGGTACCAATGAGATTTATAGATGGACTCCCTTTCAACTTGTTAAACATATATATTTTGTTTGTTCCTTTGTGCTTGTTTAGGTTCAGAATTTTCAGAAAGTTCAGAATCTGATGATGAGGCAGGGATTCTTTCTCTGTTATACGGTTGTGGCTGAATTTTGTTTCGTAAGATTTGTAGTAAGTGTTCTTATAATCCTCTAGGAATGTGTCTGAAAAAAGTACCGAGTTAACAACTCATTATGTTTAGTTTATCCTTTCTGTTTCTTGATGTATTCATATGATTTCTTCAACTTGTCGTAACCAACTGAGCGTAGTGAAGGTAGATAAATTGTCTGAGGGCTGCACTGGTAGTACCATAGCTGATCAGCTCCAGGGCCTTCAGCTTCTGCATAGTTGCGATGAATGGTGGGAGGTAGTACAACTGAAGGAGAAAGTGAGGATAAGAACTTCTGCCGTGGGGAAGCTCATCTGGGACCGGTCAGATTCTTTCATCTCACCTGAAGTTTGATATATCTGATCACTCCCTTTTTGTCAACTTGATTGGTTCGTGCATGTTATTATGTAGTATCATCTGTACTTTCATTCTAAAAGTCGCTCTTACTAAATTACAGTACAAAATAGTGGTGCTTTCTTGAATGGCATGCGTGGTTTACAATTGATCTTCTGGTCTTTACCACCTGTAAATCACTTGCTATTGTACCCCGTAACAAATTAAACCCAATTAGTATAGTACCATTTTACTTAGGTATTATTTCTTCACATCTGTTTTCAGCATTACAGTAACACGGGTTTTCTTGTCATGTTTTCGCCTCATCGAGTTCTAGAAGTACAAAATGATCTGGAGAAACACGGTGGATTGAGAGAAGGTGGCAGACGGGAACAAGAGGACGATGAAACCAGCGGCGGTGGCAGAGAGGCTGGAGAGCTTGGTTACTAGGAGAAGAATATCAGTTGCTCCATCCTCACGATGGTCTCAGGGCCACCGCAAGGTAGTTGATTTTTTTTTGTAGATTTGATGTGCCCAAGATTCAGATTTCTACGATTATAGCTTTATTCTTCAAATAAAGGGCCTTCGATTCCATCTCTCAAATAAAGGGAGTATGTTTGCTTCAATTGTTGCCTGTGTGCTTTCTCATTTAGTCAGTTTCAGATAGCTGGGTTCTTCAGGTCTCATTCCGAGAGAAATTGTTGTTCTTGGGGTCATGTACAGCCGCAATACCATAGATATATCATATACTCAGAGTTCTCCCAGTGGACTTGGCAAACACATCTGATCCATAAGTAAATCAGCTTTCTGTGTTTTTTCATCAGACCTGACCTAATCTGCACAACGATCTTAACTTGTGTGGAATAAATAAATCACACCTGGAAAACTCTCGATGTAACCATGGTGGCTTTTCTGAATCTGAAGCATGCCATTTAATTTCTCATTATCTCCTAGCAGAAAGAATATGGGGTTGGATAATCAGATGGTCTTTTCTGTTACCATTCCTCAACATCTCACATTGGAGGGCTAATGTCTTCAGAATTATATTCCAGTCTCAAATAAGCCTCAACTATGTCTCCCCATATTCAGTCTAGCTATTAGAATCATACCTTTAGGTAATCATCATGCTATTTATTTCCCTGACCTTGTTGGCATCCTCTATTTTTGTCTTCTGGGACATTGGTACTGCTCTAGGAGTAGAGATTCGTGAGTGCTATTACTTCTTTTTTTCATGTTCTTCTTAAGAGTCATCACATTATTGATTTTTCCAGGGTACACCAGTTACATATTTTAAAGACTTAATTCATAGTATTATTCTAAAGCGTCCATTTTATGTGTTCACAGCGTTCGTAAGTGCATCTTTCTACAGCGTCAGCTTTCTCTTTCCATGCTTGTATCATTAGTACTAATTAAGAAGGTTGGATATGCTCGCTGTATCATACTCTGTTGTGTGCATTGTCAAAAATGAAGATTGGCCCTTTTCAAGTGTGTTTTAGCTGTTTAACTTTTCGTAGGTTTTCATTTATTGACAGCTAATCGGTTTCAATACTCAGCACTAAAGCAAGCATTGATGTATGCAGTAGTATAGTTTCGTGCCCGCAACATTGTTATACCGCCGAATTTTTGACTTATAGAACACTTCAATCAACTAAAATGAGTGAATAATGTGGTATTGTACTTTATTTATGCTTCATCCTCGCATCCATGTGTACTATAATGCCTACTATCTTTTGCTCAACAAAGTGGACCTGCACCAGGGGCAGCTAGGGATAAAGCCTGGTGTTACCCTCCTATCGCTTTACTCTTCACAGATTTGCTCCTGCCGATCCCACTCCTCTATTTAGTAGTGTAGATTGCTTTGTATGAATGGATTTCTTTTTGACAGAGAATTTATGAACCATATTTGAGCCAAACTAAACCTGGTGTTGCTGACTGAGCATTAAATCAAGTTATTCTCCAAGCAAATATTTGAAAGCACTGGCCCTTCTCGCAAACAATTATATATTTATAAGGAAGTTAATCTTTCCCTGTGCTATTTGTAGGGAGTATCAGTTCAGCACGAGAGTTTCTGACACATTATATCTTGCATAGATTGTCATAAAATGTTATGTATTGTACTAACCACGCCACTTCAGTACTTGGATTATTTAATCAGTCATTGTATTTGATAATAGCCAGATGGTTGTTCAACAAATAATGATATTGCCTGAAATCGAGTCTTTGTAATCTACCTTGCAACACATTTCTGCATACTACCAATGGATGCATATATGTTTGAATGTTTTAATGCCATTGCAACGCCCAGAAACATGTGTACTAAACCTGGTATAAATCCAATCAGAGGTTATACTACTGACCTATACACATTCGATAGATGTTCGTGTTTACAGTGTTTGTGTTTACAGTGGGCGTTTGTGGTCTACTGGCGTTCATCCCTTAGGGAAGGTCGTCGACATCCTGTAGGCTGTAGCTATCGTGTGGCCTCTAGCTCATAGGGAGATTTAGCTCCTTGCTGTCGTTAAGGGCCTCCAGCCTTAGCTCAGGTGTGATTGTCCACTACCATGTTTACATCTGAGATATAAATCCTGTTAAACTCCCACATGCACCCAAAGGAAAAACGACGCGGCAAAAGCGCTAGGTTCCGCCACACGGTCATGTTGCCTCCTGCCCTAGCTAACACTTCCAAAGATAAGCCCAAGCCAGATACCCCACAGAAACAAAACATTATATTTCCTTCCACACCACAAGAACAGCCCGCCCATCTCGGAAAGAAAGCAACCCGCCAACAGACAGAACATGCAACAATCTAACGCAAACAGCAGCAACGGGCGCGGCAAAGCGCGCCCAATCCTTCTAGTAGACATACAACCGCGACAATTTTCCGTGACGACCAATGCATAGTGTAACGTTTAAAGTTCTACAAAATAAGTTAGAAATAAGCGGCAAAGCATAGTAAAGAATACACAAGGCAAGACTTGAGAGAACTCAGGTATGGGTAAAAATACAAGGAGGCACAAAGACGACAAGGCTGTCAGCAGCAGAGTTTCAGAGCAGAAATGCTCTCTTGTTACACGAATAACAGGTTGTAGACAGAGGTACATCATTCGGTTCAATAATGGCTGATCCAAGGTTGCCCACGCATGCATACAAAATACAGAATTACTTTTACTTCAAAATACAACATTGGTGGCGAATGAGGAAACCGTTGCTGTTACAGATCCTAGCTGATGACTAAAATAACTCACCAGAGCTTGTGCAAGACTAGACAAACCCCCACGACAAGATTACTGGCTAGGCAGGACCACAAATTGAACTGGGGAACACCCACAGGCTATTTAGTAGACTGCAGTCCGGAGGGAACGCGCAACCATAATATATGCAGTCAACGATGTTTCTTCGCACTGGCTGATCAACCAAGGTCAAAGTCTCGTCAGGAAATAGCTTGGCAAAATAAATGCAGTTGCTCTTTCCTCCCCATCTCTCAGGGCTTGTGCAGGAAAACGTAGGATTCCTCGGATCAAGGCTAACAAACAGAGCCTGGTTTTCCAGCTTCTCCATCTTCACCGTCTTAGCTGGCTCGACAGAGAAGTCAAATCGAAAAACCTCAAAGATGCCATATGGCTCGCCATTTGCCTTGTCGGAGCTAAACGAGAGGTCAACCATGAGAAGTTTGTCACGAGAGACCACCAACCATGGGTTAAAAGGAAAGTCCTCCCACCAGGGGCGGATCCAGGATCGAGCTAACAAGATCGTAGATCGAATATTATATACTCTCCTCTACCATAAAACATGAAGTCGCCCATCATATGTATTTTATGCACGGAAGATACATGTCTGCTACTTTTGAAGTTTGCACATATAAACCCACCCAATTACACATGTTTGAACAATTTAAATTTGCCTATACAATTATGATATTATCCGAGTTAACGTTGCATTCGGTTAGTCCTAAGTTATACGTCATTTTTAAACGGTTTTGATGCACGTACAATGGAAAAACTGTTCTTCTCTTCACTTTTATCTAAAAATGTATAGCTAAACTGAACCAAAAATATTGATATATATCTCTCATGGAAGCACATTTACTTCTACTAACTAGTGCAGTAGGCATTATAGCTTGAAATCAGAGTGGTATTGTGTGTATACCTTGAGAGATAATTAATCTGGTGATGAGTCCCTCGACAATGGTATGGGCAGGGCAGCGGACGGTAGGGATGAAAACGGAGCGGAAACTTTCCGACTTTTCCGCGGAAAAACGGAAACGGAACGAAAATACGGAAGTGGAAACGGAATTTTGCAAAACGGAAATGGAAACGGAAAATTTTATGCGGAAACGAAAACGGAAACGGAACAGCGTATTCCGGCGGAATGACCACGGAAACGGAATTTCCGTTTCCGGTAATACGGAACTTTCTGTTTTTTGCTACGTGGTGCTATCTGAATGCAGCATGCCTAACAATTTTAGTGAGAACACCGGGGCAGAACCAAAGATCTAAACAAAAAAAGTAAAATATATGAAGTGACCATGTTTAGACCCTACGTACTTGCATATTATCTCCCTCTGAAGGTATTCCTGGTTCGGCATTTCAGTGTTGCACTAGGTTTAGGGACGATAGTAGGTATTTTTTTTGCCAAAGTTGATAACTTAGAAACACTATATTATAATTTAATTTATTTCAACTTATTAAATTGATAAGTTTATTGATTTGCTTGAGTTTTCCTGCATTATTCAAGGGGTCGCTTGGTTCCGGCAAACATCTGCTTTCTGTTCCGTATCCGCACCGTATTCGGTTTGTATCTGTTTCTGACAATATTTGTTTCTGTATTTGTTTCCGGGGTTTCTGTATTCGTTTCCGCTTCCGCAAAAAAAAAATGAAAACAAATGTGGCACAACCCAGTTCCGTCCGTATCCGCTCCGTTTTCATCCCTAGCGGACGGCAACTAGCAACGCGTCCGTCGAGGCATCGCTGATTGCCGGAGTATAGACGCGGCGGAGGAGAAGAAACAACTACCGTGGCAAAGATTTTCCGGCGGTGGAATGAGACGGGGATGCCGTAGCACAGGCGGGCGGCGGCGGCGATAGGTTAACTTGTTAGTATTGGAATTTGGAAACTGATCGCGTGGAGGGCTCGGCCAATCCAGGCATCAGGTACATAGTTGTACGGGTAAATTTTAGATCGTGCGGGCAGCTGGAGCAATTCTCCTGAACGTGTTGGGCTTGGCCCATGTGCCACTAAGCCATGCATGTACGTAATGATTAGCCAAATCATACGGGATTAGCATTGCCCCCGTCAGAATTACTTGGGGGTGGCCGAAGGTTGGGGGGGGCCTGGCCACCGCTCGCCCCCCCCTGGATCCGCCACTGCCTCCCACGTGATTGCTACTTCTTGCAAACTGAATTGAGGTGCCAAGTGTATAGTGTAGAGGCTCCGGCAAGTATCTAAGGCAAAGATACCACCATTCAAGAGTAGCATCTGATGGATGCGTTCATCACCAAGAGCAAGAGGGTGCTCTGACCAGCGGTTTGCTCCAACCCGCCACTCGAACATGGAGGTTACTGAGCAGAGGAGGAGGCGTGAGTTGGGTGAACTAATTGCAGCCGTAAGAATGCCTATGCCACAAAAGTGCCCGAGCCTGTTGTTGGGTGGGAGTTTGGGGGCCTTCACCTTGGTACCAGTCAACACATTAACAAGGAGGCAGTGCTCCACGTAGGAGAAGATAAGATAAGATACCCATATGAGCAGCCCAAGTAATGCATGGTATTTGGAGAATTTTGAGGCACTGAACAGCGAAGGGATATGTTTTTCTTGCTAGGATCACTGAGCTGCCATTTGCAATCAGATAAAAGGATGGGCTTGCTACGGCCTGTATTGGGACGAACATAAGGACCATCCGGCTTCAGGTGGAGTGGCGGGAAGCTGACGATATGCACAGAGGGGAAGGAAGAGACTGCAGCGCGCCAAGAACAGCATGTGCCAATGAAAGCAAGGAAGTCATGGCATGAGTCAAAGAGAGCGATGGTCTCGTGAAGCAGGTTGTCCAGGAGATCTGCAAAAACATGAGGTCCAGACGAAAGCGAGGAGGTGGAGCCTGAGGCGTGGCATGTGTTCTTAGAGGGCCTCCCCACAATGGCAACTTCTCTATCACACAGAGAGTTAAGAACAAATTATCAGAATAAGAACTGAAACATAATAGAGTTTTTTAGAAAAAGCAAAATGTATGATGGAGCAGTAGGCTTTTACTGAACAATAAGGCAACGGGTGTGTCTATCTGGACATGCTAAACTTCATTTGGAACAAGCTACAAGTCAGAACCATCTACGACTTGAAAAATTTCCACTACAGGATAACTAGAATCTTTTTTATGTACCAACCGTATGCACAATGGTATATTTTTAAAGCATGGTGGAGGTTGTGCTTTGTAGAGTATCCCCTAACTAAATGCTAAATATGCTCCTCTTCTTATCTAGACAACTTTTAAGTGATCATTTTCTTATCAATTATTCGACTGGTGCGCTAAACCGAAGTGAGCACTGTTTATCGCAGCACCATGGCCCTGAGGAAGACCAAACGAACACGATACAACTGGCTGACGACAAGAGGCTCGCTTTTTCATTCAACTTTGGATCCAACTGATCCAATGGGTAAACTGAATCTGAATGAACTTGGTACATGTTAAACTGTTCATGGCAAACGCACAAAATCAGAGTATCATGAAACTGTCCGAATGAACATGTTCAATGTTAAGCTGTTGATGTAAACACACCAAATCAAAAAATTACCAAAACTGAGACACCTTAGAGACAGGGGTGGATGTCCAAATTTAGGGGAGGCCAGTTCGCTACTGGCCACTATTCGTTCACAAAAAGGCCCTAATTAGCACTGCGTGGAACTCACCAACTAATTCACCAAAATAATCTACGAATTCACGGGGTGGATGCGTGGTAGCTGTTTCTCTCGCGATTCTAGTTCGGACGGAGTGAATAAATAAGCCCTGGTTAACAAGCGGAAAGCAAAGGTAGACGAGCAAGCACGGATTCGGTGCCCTGCTGCGGCGACCGCGGCGGCTTCCGGCCATGGGGGCACACCACTACCAGTAGCTCCGCTCGCGTGGATGGTTAGGGTTTCCATACAACCCATGACAGGTGGGGCTGGGTACATAACTCACTGACAGGTGGGGTCATCCGGGTATGCTATGGGTTTGGCACCCCATACCCGCCCCTGCTATACCCGATGGGTATGGAATTTACCCGCTAACTACCCGCGGATTTTTTTCTATACCATACCCTCCCATTTAAATTTCGCTATTAGAACTAAACCTGCCTTTTGCTTTACTTTTGACACTATTTTTAAGTCATCTCAAATTGTATAAGTAATGATCTTCCCCAATTTGTCCTCACACCACCGACTGGGCCATATTCGTATCCGCCCATCGGTTGAAAATAACCATATCTAGAATGGCCAGCAAACTCCCTGTTAAACCATGTACCATGTGATATTCTCGGAGGACTGATATTATTCAAATGTTTCAAAATTGTCTAGTCTTCACTTAGTCTTGGATGCGTCATAAGCGAGGCCGCCTATGGTGTCGAGATGGTCACTGAATATACCAGTAGATTGTCATAAAAAAGACACTTTTTTACGGTTTGATTTCAGCATGTAAAGTTTCTTTGGCTCCTGAGTAACAGTCATCATGGGTTTAAAAAATTCAAAAAGAAAATTACGAGTTTCAAAAAGTCTGAAAAAAATCACGGATGTAGACAGTGATATATCCCACAAAGGTTCAAAATATCATATTTAAATATTTTAAATATGGTGTGAATGGGTAACGAGATTTGTCCAAGGGGGGAGTGTAGGCATTCGTGTGAATGATGACATTCGTCATTACTTCCAAACGTTAAAAGGGTTGCGTCACGGTGATCCGTTGTCACCGATTCTTTTCAATCTGGTGGTGGATATTTTGGCGGTCCTTATTGCAAGGGCTAATGAGGACGGTCAAGTAGGTGGTCCCATTCCACATTTGGTGGACGGCGGAGTGTCCATACTACAATATGCAGATGACACGATCCTTTTCCTTGAGGATGACCTCCAAAAAGCAGTCAATATGAAATTGATCCTTGCCTTTTTTGAACAACTCTCAGGTCTGAAAATTAATTTTCATAAGAGCGATTTTTTTTGCTTTGGTAAGGCCAAAGATAGACAAGATGACTTCCCCCACATTTTAGGATGTGAGGTAGGTGCGTTTCCGTTTAAATATTTGGGCATACCCATTCATTATCGAAAGCTGTTAAACAATGAATGGAAAGTTATTGAAGATCGGTTTGAAGAAAAATTAGGGGTATGGACTGGGAAATTGCTCTCATATGGAGATCGATTGGTCATGATAAACTCAGTTTTGACGAGTTTAGCTATGTTTCTTTTATCACTTTTTTAAAATTCCAAAGGGAGTTAGAAAACGATTAGATTTTTATCGCTCTCAATTTTTTTGGCAAAGTGATCAGCATAAAAGAAATATCGTCTTACCAAATGGAACATTATATGTCGTCCTAAGGATCAGGGATGTGTTGGCATTGAGCTGCTTGACATCAAAAATAAAATGTCTTTTAAGCAAATGCCCTTTTAAAATCCTTAATGAGGAGGGTGTTTGGCAAGAGTTAAGTACTAATAAGTACCTAGGTGATAAAACTCTATCTCAGATTAGTGTCAAGCCCACAGATTCTCCTTTTTTGGAAAGGAATCATGACAGTGAAGGATGAATTTTTTGCCCGAGATTCGTTTGTAGTAGGTAATGGACAGGCAACTCGTTTTTGGGAGGACACCTAGCTTGGGGATACACCATTGTCGGTGCAATATCCATATTTATATAATATTGCATGCCAAAAAAATGTTTTGTTAGTTGCGGCTATTTCTAATGCCACACCACTAAATATTGAATTTAGGAGATATTTGACAGGTGCTAATTGGAAAAATTAGTTTTCCCCCTCATTATTTAGCCGTAAAGACACGAAATTTAGTTGTGCATGCTTTATTCACGACAGTCCATGAAATTCTAATATTTACCTTCTTTTCAGGGATGCCTCGATCCTAACAGGTTGTTGGAACTCGGTCCTAACAATAAGGGTTTTTTTTAGATAAAGGGCTTTATTAATTAAAAGATTTAAGCATTACACCCGGCCTCTGCATAACAAGCATGCACGCAGCCGCAATTCAAAAGTACAAAAAAGAACTAAAAAGTAGCACTCGAAGAATTACAATCAGAAAAGTAAAACGTCAAGCCTACGGAGGACCAATCCGACGTCAATCGACCATGCATGTTGGATAAAATATCCCTCGCCACTTCTTCCAGTCGTGCACACGCCTCCGAAAGAGGCCTCGAATCCCCGGCCGTTGTAATGTGATCATGTGGACCATGAATGGAGAATAACTGTGCACCAATAGAGTCTCTGCAATCAAGAGAAACTTTTATCATTGAAAAGCTTGTCATTTCTACACAGTCAAAGCGACCATATAACAGCTATCTGTAACATCCTGGCCCACACCTGGACCGGGCCTGTCACCCCCGGCAGCTATCTAGAATCTCTAGACTGGCTCCACAGATCAACACTGGTCTCGAAACCCCGGCCGTTGTAATGTGATCATGTGGACCACGAACGGAGAATACCTGTGCACCAGTAGAGTACCTGCAAGCAAGAGAAATTTTTATCATTGAAAAGCTTGTCATTTCTACACAGCCAAAACGACCATATAACAACTATCTGTAACATCCCGGCCCACACCTACTGTCCTCACTCGTGCGCACCCGGGAACTCGTTCCCGGTCGGTCACCCATCTTTGGAGTGCTCGCTTAACCTCGGAGTTCCTTCCAGATGAGCTTCCGGAAAAAAAGTTGCAACTTGTTGATATGAGTATTCGATCAATCATATTAAGTCCTGAGCCAGGATCTCACATCCTTCCCCCTTTAGAAGACCGACGCCCTCATCGGTCAGTCCTCAGTCCAGGAACTTCCCCTCTTGGCACCCGTCCATGTGTCCAGAGCCGGCACATGTCCACATGTCCGCGCCCTGACTCGCACATGCCCGAATTACTGCGAGGGTCGGCTCTGATACCATGTAACACCCCGGTCCACACCTGGACCGGACCTGTCACCCCTGGCAGCTCTGCAGGATCTCTAGACTGGCCCCACAGATCAACACTGGTCTTTTTTGCGCACTTTGTCCTCACTCGTGCGCACCCGGGAATGATTTCCTGGTCGGTCACCCATCCTTGGAGTGCTCCGGGCCAAGCACGTTTAACCTCGGAGTTCCTTCCAAATGAGATTCCAGAAAAGAAGTTGCAACTTGTTGATATAAGTATTTTATCAATTCTATTAAGCACTGAGCCAGGATCTCACACTATCGCTCCCACCCTAATAACAGTATCCCATGTAACCAATTGCCAAATATATTAGCGACGGACTTGGGTTGGTACAAGTTAGACGCCATCTGTATAGCTGACCAAATAGTACGTGCAAAACTACACTCGAAAAATACGTGCTTTATTGTCTCCTGCTGTGGACAAAAAACACACTCCGTATTTTCGTGCCAGTTTCGCTTGACAAGGTTGTCCTTTATTAAAATGACACCCTTACGAAGATACCATGTAAAAGCTTTAAGTTTTAGCGGAATCTTTATTTGCTATATTTTTTATTATTATCGACTGGTACATCAGAATGGACTAATGCTCTATACATGAAATCTATCGAGAATTTTCCATTCTCACATAGACTCCAGTGAAATTCATCAGGCCCTTGTGACAGCCGAAGTCAACCCTGTCAGCAAGACATTTAAAACGTGAGTCCGGGCCCAATTAAGTCTCGCCTGAACCTCTGCAGGAGCTAGACCGTTTGTTGGCCGAGGGCAGGGAAGCGGATCGGAAAACAGCGACTCTCTATCTATCTCTAGATAGATTACTCTGCTTCCGTTTGAATACTTCTTTACGCAACATCGCACTTTCGGTTCATGTACACCACGCTTCAGTGCTCAATAGCCCGACACTTAAATTAATTCTACTGTTAAGAGAGTTGCTCCTGGTGTAAATCCATCGAGACACTAAAATCTATTGATTGATTGATTGATTCCGGTTGTCGCTCGGTATACGTACAGGGGCCAGAATAATGTTCTTCGCCAGCAGATCAAGTTACTACCAGTTGACCAGATCTGCCCCATGCAAGCCACCACGCTTAAGCATGCGAGGGATTGATCTAAAATACAGAGGCCGAGGGTGGCAAGCGGCCGTTAGTTGGGCTTTGCGCGCAACGACGGAACTACGGTCAAATTGTATATTTGTCCGAACTCTACTCGTTGATGACACCGTGTATCCAGTTGTGTCAACGGTCGAACCTTCTCCTCTCTATCCCACCTTGCACGCCAGTCCTCCTCTTCTCTGCCCCGATCCGATCACAGTCGTCATCCGCCCTCCATCATCCATCTCTACTGCTCCTGGCGCATCTGCACTTCGGATTTTGTTGGTAAGCAGACCTAACTCGCTTCATTGTTTGAATATTACCCAGTCCAAGCGTCTGTTACGTTTGGTGAATTCAGAATTGTAGATGAGCTATTGTACTAATGATTCAGCTGGCTGGGTGTTTGGTTTTTGAATGATTCAGGAGCAGGAGGCCGCGGTCTCATGGAACATGACTCGTTTCTTTTCCTGCCCAAAGGAACCAAACTCAAATCTAGGCGAGAAAATTATTCTGCACCGTCGATGGGATCAACCCCGCCAAGGACTTCAAACCCCTTTGCGTGGACCGAAAGCTCTGCAGATGTTCCCACTAGCCTGGAAAGCATACTGCAGGATCGTTCAAGGCCACACGACATAGCGTTACAACATCTAAAACAAATCACAGATAACTTCTCCGACGAGCGAATACTTGGCAAAGGTGGTTTTGGTGTGGTATATAAGGTGATCAATCATTTCCCTGAAACTGCCTGTATTTGTTGTACATCTGATCCAAAAAACCCGTATCCACAATAATAAGATGAGACTTTAAACAGGGACTCTTCCCAAATGGTGATATGATTGCTGTGAAAAAGATCGTATCATCATTGATGCCAGGCCTACAAAAGCAATTTGAGAATGAGGTCTATCATCTTATGGCTCTTAGGGCCCTTTTGTTTGGGCTTATTTTGGTTTTTTGGCTTTGGGTTTAAGCCAGAAAAGCATCTAAATAGGTGTTTTTTTGGCTTTTGGATTTTGAAAGCCAAAAGATTTGGATCATTGCTTTTGGCTTTCAAAATCCAAAACCAAAAAAGCACCTTTTTAGGTGCTTTTCTGGATTAAAGCCAAAACCAAAAAACCAAAATAAGCCCAGACAAAAGGGCCCTTAAGCACCCCAATATAGTACGGTGTGTAGGCTACTGCTATGAAATAAAGAATGCGTGTTGGAGTACAATGGGAAATACGTTTTTGCAGAGATGGCAGAAAAGCTACTTTGTTTGGAGTATTTTCCCAAAGGAAGCCTAGATAAGTATTTATCAGGTACGTCATTCAATCTGTAATGTTGGTTCTCCGTTTGACATTTATTGGGTATTGCAGTCTTGAGGTTTAAGTGAGCTTCTTTTCAGGGGAACTTTGAGCATAGACCCTAGAATCCATGTTCAGTTTACACATACTATGTGCTATATTTAACCAACATGTGGGGCTAATACGAGTATATAAATGAGAAATGAGAGCTTACAATACAATTTTGTAACCCTTTCATGTATTAACTTCTTTTTTTAAGTAGAGTATATCTTCAGCCTCTCAACAATCAATGCACATATTCATTCTTATTACGAAGTTCATCATTGAAGTTATAGATCAAAAACCACATAAGGTCGATACATGAGTCGATCATCGGAAAAATGTCAATAGCGTATCATCTATACATTTTGTTGTCTATTGGTACACCGACAGGTAGCCTGGTTATAAATATCCTGAGTGACGGTCAGCATCCAGTAGACATAATCTCACGTAATGTATGTCACATTATGATATTATTTCGTTTACAACTACAGATGAATCTTCTGGGCTTAATTGGAACACACGGTACAAAATAATCGAAGGCATTTGCTATGGTCTATTGTACCTTCCCAAGCAAAGTGGTCAGCCTATTATTCACTTGGACCTGAAACCAGCGAACATATTGCTCGATGACAGTTTCATACCAAAAATTACAGACTTCGGTCTATCAAGACAACTTGATCAACAGAAAACAATTAGCACTTCAACTTGTGATGGAACATTGTGAGTAAATGACCCTTCTCAATCCGTTACTTTTTATTCACAAACAAGATGTGTTGTCTCTTTGACACTTCAAAGTATTATGATATTGTGATTCAGTGGTTACATGGCACCAGAGTTCTTGCATGGAGGTACAATTACAACCAAGTCAGACATATTTAGTTTGGGTGTAATAATCATGGAGGTAGTAACCGGGCACCGGGACTACCCAGATGTTACTAGAGAATCTTCAGATAACTATATCGAGCTTGTAAGGAAACTTTATATCATATTCCAAAATGGTAGTTTTTTTTCACAAAGAGCATGGTGCATTTTACATTTGATTCTAACATTCTAGATTTTTGTCCAGGCACTTAAAAAATGGAGAGATGTACTGCAAAGAGCACCAGGGTATGGGTCTCTAGAAACAGATTGTGAACAAATAAAAAGATGTATCGAGATAGGTCTAATTTGTGTGAACCATGACCGCAAGAAAAGGCCTCCAATAACAAAGGTTACCAGTAAGGATTGGACATTATTGATTATGACATTAGCAATGAGGAAGCATATGGGTCAGGTGCGATGAGCATGTGTATTTGCCAGCTCCTTCATTCTCTTCCAGCAATGATAAAACGTTGCTACAGCCCATAAAAGGTATACAAGGTACACATGGCATTTCTACATCTTTATCTAGTAATTGAGGACCTTGCATTCATATGCAGTGCAGTGAGCCGAGCCTTGTAAGAGAACATGGATGCTGATCACGACAGGAGGTTGGAGAATAGGATCGACCTTCCCTGAAGGAGTCAGTCTTTTGGGGGTGAAACCAGGCAAAAGATTTGCCATTTGCATTAATTAAGAAGAAGTTTTTAGAGTTTTACATCCCACACCGCGACCAAGGTCGCGGCCAAATAAAAAGCCTACTCTCGCGGCATTACATTACTCATGGCTTTTGCCCCGGCTAAGCCCCACATAATAGCTTCATCTTTTATCTTTGCGACAACCATGGCGTGAGTCGACGAGTGGTGCCTAAACACCCGAGCATTCCTTTCCTTCCAAATTTCCCACGAAACAAGCATGGCAAGCGACATCATGGCCTTTCTACTAGGGGCTTTCTTGTTGATCGCTTCCATCCACCACTCTTTGACGGTGAGCAAGTGTTGCCAATCACTAGGCATGACATCGTGCAACCCCAACCAAGCCTTGATTGAGGACCAAATGCGTGTAGTAAAGCGACACTTGAAGAGGAGATGGGCACTCGTCTCTTGAACTTGGTTGCACAATTGACAAAGCCCACAATTTTGCCACCCCCTTCTCTCAAGACGATCCGCCGTCCATATTCGGTTTTGTATAGCCAACCAAGCAAAAATCTTGCATTTCGGAGGGGCCCAAGGTTTCCAAACCAAGTGAGGCATCATCGAGTGGGTGTGTCCCAAGAATTGCATCATGTAGGCCGATTTAGAGGAGTAGCACCCATTATTTGTAAACTTCCAAATGATCTTATCCGGGACCTCGAGTTGAAGCTCAATGTCATGAAGCATTTCCCAAAGGTTTGCAAATTGAGTGAGGTGATCCAAGGTTAACCCCTCTTGAATATTGATGTGAGTGACCCAAGAGTTGTTTTCCAAAGCTTCGCGAACCGTGGCTTTTTTCTTTTTTGAAAGGCCAAAAATGAGAGGGGCAACATCTTGAGGCCTCCTTCCTTGGAGCCAACTCGAGCCCCAAAAGCTTGCCTTCTCTCCATCTCCAACGACCACCGTGGTAGCCGCCGCAAAAAGTTCTTGATCATCTTGAGTGCAAGGAGTGTCAAAACTCATCCATGGCTTAGGCTCATCCTTCCATTGGGCCCAAAGCCATCTAAGCCGGAGAGAAGAGGCAAACTTGTTGAGGTTTAACACTCCCAATCCTCCGTATTCTTTAGGCTTGCACACCGCCATCCAATTTACCTTGCATTTCCCTCCCGAAATCTTCTCACATGCCGCCCAAAGAAAGGCACGTCTAATGCTCTCAATCTTCAAAATAAGCTCCACCGGAACATGTAGGACGGTGATATAGTAAATCACAAGGCTCGTGAGCACCGCCTTTACAAGCACCAACCTTCCCGCCATGGTGGCATGTCGCCCAAGCCAAGGAACAAGCTTTCCGGCCACTTTATCCTCTAAGTTTTGGAAGTGACATCTTTTTAGCCTCTTGACCGAAAGTGGTAGCCCAAGGTATGTCATAGGGAAGCTTGTTCGGCATGCCGGGAAAGCTTGAAGGACATCATCAAGATCAATGCCTTCACATCGGATCGGAGCCACTTGACTTTTGACGCAATTAGTGACTAGCCCGGTGGCACCTCCGAATTGAGCAAGAGTAGAGGCCAAAAAAATTATATCCTCTTTCTTGGGCTTCATGAAAATAGCCGCATCATCGGCATAAAGGGAGTCAGTCTTTTGTTGTTTTTGGCAGAGTCATATGCTAATATTTATCCTGGACGAGAGGCTAAAGGGTGTGTGTTATTTACTTAATTTTGTCTACTTTTGCAACTTGCAAGTGTCCCTGCAGTGCTCATGCAACCCAGCCAGTCTGCTGAATGTATGGCCTTTGATGCCTTTGATAGCATATGTGTGATTGAACTTGAATAAGGTTGTGTTTGCCCTAATCTTTATATATAAATGTTTGACAGTTTGCACAGTCAGTTTTCATCGTTGTCCCGGTCATTGGTTGAAACATTGAGAACTATGGGGCATGAGCACGTTTTAGCCCGGTCGATTTCTTCACTCGCTGGTTTGGTTGAAACTTGCACATCTAAAGTATCGTTTGCCTTTGTGAGCATGGCCTGTCATTAGTTAGTTAGGAGTAGTTTATAGCTAGCTAACAATCCCAAATCATGAAGCTCCTATGCACTCAAGGGGTGAGTTAGTTAGCTGAGAACCAACGACACAGTCAACTTCCTCAGTCTCATTCTTCACTGGCTGATTTGGTTGAAGACTTGCACGTCAGCGTGGGTGTATAGATATACAACTGGAGATGAATAGCACGGATTTCCTGTGACGACCAACACATTAGTGTAATGGTTGAAGATGTACAAAAGTATATATATTAGAAACACACCACGACCATGGTAAAGATTACACAAGGCAAGGCTTAGAGAACTACTCCCTCCGTTACAAAATAATTGATGTGGATTTATCCAAATTTGGATGTATCTAGACATGTTTTAGTGTGTAGATACATCTGAATTTAGATAAATCCAAGTCAATTAATTTGGAACGGAGGGAGTACATTTTAAAGTATATACTTTTATGTTCCTATGCTTTACCAATGTTTCTAAGGTGCCAACAAGACTGTACTGAGTGAATACATCACTTTTGTTATTTTACATTTTGGCAGCTCACTATGTGGCCCCTGCGCCTCTAACTTGAAGTTCAGACCAAGTATATGGATGATCTTTTTCTTCCACTATCTTCGGATAGCAAACATCATGTCAAGGCCATCTCAATTTTGTGCCAAGAAGAGAAAGGTGCTCAGGGGCTCAGGCTTGACTATGTACTGCCTTTTGTACATCTTGAATCCTTAAAAGCCGAGGAGAGCAATCGCCCTGCATTACAACCTCACAAGCAAAGCAACAACTGCACATTGATGATTCAATCACCATGGGTGTATAGACATGCAACAGCAACTATCATCTGTGACGACCAATGCATAGTGTAACGTTTAAAGTTCTACAAAATAAGTTAGAAACAAGCGGCAAAGCATAGTAAAGAATACACAAGGCAAGACTTAAGAGAATTCAAGTATGGGTAAAATACAAGGAGGCACAAAGACGACGAGGCTGTCAGCAGCAGAGTTCCAGAGCAGAAATGCTCTCTTGCTCCACGAATAGCAGGTTGTAGACAGAGGTACATCATTCAGTTCAATAATGGCTGATCGAAGGTTGTGCACGCATGCATACAAAATAGATAATTACTTTTACTTACAAATACAACATTGGTGGCGAATCAGGACCGTTATTGATAGAGAACCTAGCTGCTGACTAAAATAACTAACCAGGGCTTGTGCAAGACTAGACAAACCCCCACGACAAGATTACTGGTTAGCCATGACCACAAACTGAACTGGGGAACACCCACAGGTCATTTAGTAGACCGCAGTCTGGAGGGATCGCGCAACCATAATGTAGGCAGTGAGCGATGTTTCTTCGCACCGGCTGATCGAGCTCAAGCACGGTCCAAGTCTCGTCACGAAATAGCTTGGCAAAATAAATGCAGTTGCTCTTTCCTCCCCATCTCTCAGGGCTCATGCAGGAAAATGTAGGATTCCTCGGATCAAGGCTAACAAACAGAGCCTGGTTTTCCAACTTCTTCATCTTCACACTCTTAGCTGGCTCGACCGAGAAGTCGAGTCTAAAGACCTCAAAGATGCCATATGGCTCGCCATTCAACGTGTCGGAGCTAAACGAGAGGTCAACCATGAGAAGTTTGTCACGAGAGACCACCAACCATGGGTGAAAAGGCTCCCACGTGATTGCTACTTCTTGCAAGCTGAATTGAGGTGCCAAGCATATAGTGTAGAGCCTCTGACAAGTATCTAAGGCAAAGATATCACCATTGAAGAGGAGCATCTGATGGATGCGTTCATAACCAAGAGCAAGAGGGTGCTCTGACCAGCGGTTTTCTCCAACCCGCCACTCGAACATGGAGGTTACTGAGCAGAGGAGGAGGCGTGAGTTGGGTGAACTAATTGCAGCCGTAAGAATGCCTATGCCACAAAAGTGCCCGAGCCTGTTGTTGGGTGGGAGTTTGGGGGCCTTCACCTTGGTACCAGTCAACACATTAACAAGGAGGCAGTGCTCCTCGTAGGAGAAGATAAGATACCCATATGAGCAGCCCAAGTAGTACATGGTATTTGGAGAATTTTGAAGCACTGAACAGCGGAGGGAAATGTTTTTCTTGCTAGGATCACTGAGCTGCCATTTGCAATCAGATAAAATGATGGGCTTGATACGGCCTGTATGGGGACGAACATAAGGACCATCCGGCTTCAGGTGGAGTGGCGGGAAGCTGACGATATGCACAGAGGGGAAGGAAGAGACTGCAGCGCGCCAAGAGCAGCATGTGCCAATGAAAGCAAGGAAGTCATGGCATGAGTCAAAGAGAGCGATGATCTCGTGAAGCAGGCTGTCCAGGAGATCTGCAAAAACATGAGATCCAGACGAAAGCGAGGAGGTGGAGCCTGAGGCGTGGCATGTGTTCTTAGAGGGCCTTCCCACAATGGCAACTTCCCTGTCACACAGAGAGTTAAGAACAAATTATCAGAATAAGAACTGAAACATAATAGAGCTTTTGAGAAAAAGCAAAAAATGTATGATGGAGCAGTAGGCTTTTACTAAACAATAAGGCAAACGGGGGTGTCTATTTGGTCATGATAAACTTCATATGGAACAAACTAGGAGTCAGAAGCACCTACAACTTGAAAAAAAATTCCACTATAGCCAACCGTATGTACAATGGTACATTTTCAAAGCATGGTAGAGGTTGTGCTTTGTAGAGTATCCCCAAACTAAATGCTAAATATGCTCCTCTTCTTATCTAGACAACTTTTAAGCGATCATTTTGTTATCTATTATTCACTTGGTCGCTAAACCGAAGTGAGCATTGTTCATCACAGCGCCATGGCCCTGAGGAAGACCAAACAAACATGAGACAGCTGGCTGACGACACAAGAGGCTCGCTTTCTTGATTCAACTTTGGATCCAGCTTATCCACTGGTAAACTTAAATACTGAAGTTATCAACAACCGATCTGAATGAACTTGGTCCATGTTAAACTGTTCATGACAAACGCACTAACTCAGAATATTACCAAACTGTCCGAATGAACATGTTCCATGTTAAACTGTTTATATTATTTTCGAAAGAAAAAAACTGTTCCATGTTAAACTGTTTATATAAACGCACTAAATTAGAACATCACCAAACTGAGACACCCCATATACAGCGGTGGAGATCCTAAATTAAAGGAGGCCAGTTCAGTACTGACCACTACTAGTTCACCAAAAGACCCTAATTATCACTGCGAATTCATCAAAGCTTGGAACTCCCCAACTAATTCACCAAAATACTCGAAATTTCAGTAGTAATTTACTAAATCAAGGCTACTGAACTGGCCCGGATTTTACTCAGGTGGGGATTCTCTCCCCCCCGGTGACAGCCTCAAAAAAAAATCAAGGATACTAATTCACGGGGTGGATGCGTGGTAGCTGCTTCTCTCTGGATTTTAGTTTGGACGGAGTAAATAAGTAAGCCCTCGTTAACAAGTTGAAAGGGAAGATAGACGAGCAACGGAGCAAGCATGGATGACCTGGAGGTGGTAGTGGCGTCTGCCAGCGGCGAAGATTCGGTGCCCTGCTGCGGCGACGGCGCTCCTCCGCGGCGGCGGCGGCGGCGTCTTCCGGCCATGGGGACGCACCACTACCACTCCGCCGCTCGCGTGGATTCGCAGCAGGAGCCCTAGCAAATGCAGGAGGTCGTTTTGAAAGTAGTATGGGCCTTGGCCCGCTCCATATTTCTCGATTACCAAATAAAAGCCAATATGTTTTCTAGTTTCTAGGTTAAAAAACTCAATCTTTTCAAGTTTAAATTTTGCTATTAGAACTAAATCTGCTTGTTCCTTTACTTTTGACACTATTTTTTGAAGTCATCTCGAATTGTATAAGTAATGCTCTTCCCCAATTTGTCCTCACACCACCAACTGGATTTATTCGTGTCCGCCCATCGGTTAAAATAACCAATCTAGAACCATGTACGGACTGATGTTATTCAAATATTTCAAAATTGTCTAGTGTTCACTTAGTCTTGGATGCGTCATATGCCACGACGCCTATGGTGTCGAGATGGTCATTGAATATACCATTAGACTTGTCATCAGAAAGACACTTTTTTACGGTTTGATTTCAGCCTGTAAAGTGTCTTTGGCTCCTGAGTAACAGTGATCATGGTTTTGAAAATTTTGAAAAGAAAATTCCGAGTTTTAAAAGATCTGAAAAAATCACGGGTGTAGACGGTGAAATATCCCATTAAGGTGCGAAGTATCATCTTCAAATATTTTATATTCTGATCTACACAAAAATAGAATTTTTTTTTGATAAAATTAGAGATTTGAAAAACATACATATTCAGATCCATACTTTCGCCCTTTTTTTAGCCCAAAATACAAAATATTTAAAATTTAGTTCTCGCACGTCTGCGGATACAACATTGGCTACATTCGTGGTTGTTTTTAGAATTTTTTAAACTCATAAAAGAAATTCAAGTTTTCTAATACACTAGTATCACTGCTGCTGCTGGGGAGCCCAAAATATCCTCTCACTACAGCCACCTTTTTATTACATTCTGGTCCGATGGGAATGCCTAGTGCCACCTGGTGTGTAGCTAGGAGAGGGGTTTCAGGAGTTTTTAACGCCATAACGTGAGTAGTAGGCTTTAGAAATCTGTAGGTGTTTCTCTCTGCCCTTTTCGCCTGTGATTTGGGTAGGATCTTGTAATTATTTCTACCTTCTACTCTCTCCGTTCTAGATACACTTAGTTAGGAGTGAAGTATTTGTGAACGGAGGGAGTATAAAAGTACAGTACGTTATTTGCGTACTCTTCTTTAAAAAAAAATTTGCCTAGTGCATGTACGCAGCACGCACCGGGTAGTACTGGTTTAGGCCGTGTAGGTTACTCTAAGATGGAGCTGAATCGGTCGATCACGGATTAGGACCTAGGCAGTAGGCGTGACGACCTGGCACAGACGTGTGAGGTGTGCTGCCACGTGCCAACGTACACGTCTCGGGAAGAGGCTTATCCGATGGAGTTGTTTTTAGACGGAAGGCTTGAAATGGAGAAAATGACACAAAACTACCACATTTGAGCCTGAGTTCAAGGATAACTACCACATTTGAGTTTTTTGACACATAAATACCACTTTTGGGGCTAGTGTGTGACGCTGAGCACTGATTTTTGCCTGTTAACGTTTTAACCATGTTTCTGCCAGGTGGGACCCGTTGTCAGGGCTGACGTGGCAAAAAAGAAAATAAAAAAGAGCAGGTCAACACCACCATCTTTTCTTTTTTCCTTTATCTACCTTTTCTTTTCTTTTTTCCTCTCCATGTGGCCTGACTCCGGCGGCGCCGTGCTGCTCAGGCGCGGGCGAGCCCGCATGAGGGACAGAGGCGTGGCGAGCCGGGCAGATCGGCGCGGAGGAGCGGCACGAGGAGCGAGGGCCGAGCCAGGCGGCGGCACGATGGGCGGGCGGCGGCGCGATGGCCGGGCGGCGAGCCGTGCGTGGGAGGCCGCCGCGCCCGTGCCCGTGCCCGTGCAGGTCGTGGCCTGCTCTTGCCGCACGGCGCCGCCGGAGTCCGTGCTCGCGCCCCCTCGTGAAGGCCGCCGCGCTCGCGCCCGCTCCGACCAGGTGCTTGCGGCGCATCGGCACTGACCAGGTCGCCGTGCGCGTCCAGGTCCGCGCCGGCGAGACGGAGCTGCCCGGCACGGGAGGCGGCGCGGAGGAGCAGGTTGTAGGGGACGAGGAGGGCCGAGGCGGGGAGGTCGGGGGCGAGGAGGTCGAGCAGGGCGACGCCCCGGCGAGGGTCGGAGAGGCGCGAGAGGAGCGTGCAGAGGAGGCGCGGGGATACGGGCCGGTGCGGGGAGAGCGCGACGGCCAGGTCGGGGGCAGCGCGCGCGGCGGAGAGCGCCGCCACGAGGGCCATGACGTCGGGGGCGTGGTTCTGCTGCTGGTGCTGGAGCTCTGCTGCTCTGTGGCGGAGGATGGGGTGGGAGCTGGGGAGGTTGGGTTCAGCCAGATGGACTTGGCGGCGGGGACGCGGCGGTGGGGGGAGGGAGAAGGGAGGGCGGCGGCCGCTGCCGCGGCCGGCGGCATTGGGAGCGGGAGTAGCGCGGCGGTGGGGGGAGGGAGAAGGGAGGGCGGCGGCCGCTTGCGCTCGCCGGTGGCCGCTCGAGCTCGCCCGCGTCTGGGGAGCAACGGTCTCTCTGGGCCGATCCCGCCGTCGCTCGGCCGCGTCACCGCGCTGACACTGCTGGACGTGTCGTACGACGCACTCACAGGCGGCATCCCGGATGCGCTCTCCTGGTGCACGCAGCTCAGCCACATCGTCCTCAACCACAACCGGCTGGGCGCGTTGCCGCAACTTGGCAAGCTGAACTTGTATGAATCTCGCGCAGAATCAGCTCTCAGGTCCGATCCAAGACTGACCAACCTGTATGAACTGAATTTGTCACAGAATTACCTGTCAGGCCCGATCCCGCCTGACATCGGCAAGATGCAAGAGCTGCAGAGCCTGCTGGATTTGAGCAGCAACAATCTCGTTGGCATAATCCCAGCCGGGAGCAGGGAGGGGGAAGGAGCACAGGGCCGGCGCGGCAGTGCTCGGCACAGGGCTGGCCGGGAGCTCGGGGGAGGAGTAGCGAGCATGGTCGGGTCGGGTGTGCGTTGCGTCTTGCGTGTTTGGTGCCGTTCCAGGAAAGAAGAGAGGAAGAGGAGAAGAGAGAGGAAAGAAGGTGGGCCCTACGACTAGTGTTGACCTGCTTTTTTTTGCCACGTAGACCTGACGGGTGGGGCCAAGCGGTCAGAAATCGTGTCAAAATGCTTAAACATAAAAATCAGTGCTCAGCGTCACACACTAGCCCCAAAAGTGGTATTTATGTGTCAAAAAACTCAAATGTGGTAGTTATCCTTGAACTCAGCCTCAAATGTGGTAGTGTTGTGTCATTTTCTCCTTGAAATGAGCATAAATTTGAATTAACGAAACCATCTACACACCTTACAGACATGTGCTGGGATGCTATCTTTATAGATAAGAGCATATAAAAAAAATACCACAAACGAAAGGGGCACAAGCAAATGCTTGATCCAGATGAAAGAGCATTGCCTTCTATCTTCTTAGTATTGCACTGAAGTAATGCCAAAAAAGTCAACTCCAACAAACCTCACCCACATCAACATTGCTCCTCAAAGCATCGGGCTAGCAACTAAGCTGGATTCTCAGGACTCTAGAATCCAAAGGAGGGAACGACGTCAAGAAGGATAACGGCGCTCAACACTAGTACAAAACGACACATCGAACACCTTCTATGAAAACGACATGACTAAGGTGGCAGTAATTCACGCTTTGCGCGTGAAAAATGTGGCCCATCCGACATCCATAGGCCACGGTCCTAAATTTTCAGCCATTGTCAATATATTAGTAACGGAGATTCAGGTGTGTTTGTGTGTGATTTGTTGCTCGATGACATCATCCATTAATATGGAACCGTTGGCGAGGCTGGGTATATATAACTTCTTTTTTGCCTATCTTCGACATTATAAAAACTGTCGGTTCGCCCTTGTCCTTTTGCTCTAACGTGTTTCTACTGCCCACTCGTGTCCTCCCATGGCCAAGAGCATGAGCTCATCGGGAAGATCGATGGCGTCCTCCTCATCGCCCGTCGGGCCCAGCTCAGGTTTGTCGCTTTGTGAAGTGTGTGTTGCGGCTATAGTAACGTGATTTGTTGAGTTTCGCGTTTGGATCTGAACCCGTGCCGGAGACCAGTTTTGATTGATTTCTGTTATATGTGATGCAGATTTGGCTATGCATTCGATTTACATGTTTCCATGAAAAAACGAATATAAAACTTACTATAAACTTCTTCTTTTTTTGCGGTGGTACTTACTGTAAACTATTCGGTCCTGATTTCAAGTTTTATTGTTGAACTTTTGTAATTTTAATGATAAAAACTAAGGAATAGAGAAAACAAAGAGTAAAAAGGAATATAGAATGTTTTGTGGCTGTGCCTCGTGTGGAGCACGGGCATGGACGCCGGGATGAAGACCGTGATCGCCGCCGTGATGGAGCCGATGCTGACCGCCGCGGGCGCCATGACGGGCGCCACCAATCGTGGGCGGGGCGCGTTTTCCGCAGCCGCTCGCGTGCTCAGGAAGATAGGCGTCAAGAAGGAGGACGCCGGGATCATCGGGATGGGGGCCGAAGTGACGGCCGCCGCCACGGGGATCCTGCTGAGCTGCCGGGGCCTGATCATCGCCGCATCGACTTCAAGCGGACGCGCCATCTCGAGGACGGCTCGGTCATCCCTGTCTCGGGCTCGCGCCGCAGCAAGAGGGACCCTTCTCCGGCAGCTTCGCGTCGCCGCAGCGTCTCCGAGCCGGTCAGATTCGACGACCGTGGCCGCTCCCCGCCGCGGCATGGGCGGCTGGCATCCGTTGTCTTCCTGGGACCGGATGGCACTCCCATTGCTGCGCCGGCGCAGCCTCGCTCCGCCATCGGGTCCAGCATCTCTCCGCCAAGCTCCGGCACTCCATGGTCTGCTTCCAGGCTCCTCGCATGCGCTCGCTTCCTCGACTTTTCGCCGGCTCAGGTCTCACCTGTCTCCTTCGGCACTCCCTGCTCTGACCTGGTTTCGTCCCCGCTTGCCGCTTCCACGCCGGTCCATGGCAGCGGGTCATCCCCGACGCGCACGCCCGTCCCAGCCTCGCCGCTGCTCCAGGTTGACTCTGCTCCGACTCTTTCTGCCAGCCCGCCCCATGCCGAAGATGGTCATGTTGAAGACCTGTTCACCTCGCGTCGCTCGCCACTGCTGCCCCTACGTTCTCCCACGCCAAGGCCGTCGCCGCCAGCGGCCCGTCGCAAGACGCTTGCTGGGGTTACCAGCTTCTCCCTTCCACGCTCCAGTCCGCGCCTCAAGCTCAAGCACAAGGGGAAGAAGGTGCCAGTTGCTGTCCTCACCGAGAAGCTCCTGTGCAAGCGCTTGGGCATCCTCAAAGATGGCGAGATGCTAACTGAGACTGCAATTACCAAATTTGTTGCGCTGTTTCAGGGGAAGCTGCCAGACATAGCAATTGCCGCGCTGCGACTGCGACCTCGCTACGGCGGTGGAGGAAGCTCTCCTGGCGCACGGCGGTGCCGCGGCAATCGAGCACGCGGCGGACGAGATTGGCGGGGTGGCCTCTGATGTCGATGCTGCTGGAGCATCTGCTCGTGGGGCGCCGACGCCGGCATAGGCATCTCTGCATGTGTCTCCTCTGGGTCAACTATGTTTGCTATGTTATGCTACCTAAAGATGATGCGTCTACTGCTGATCGCCTGGCTAGCGGGCTTGATGAACTTCTTCGTTGCTGCTGTTTGCTGCTTCAGAACTTGGCTGATGCTACGTTGCTTCCTGCCATTCATTGCTGGGCATGTACCCAGTCCTGTGAACCTGTACTGCTGGTCTGTGTTAAGGTTGCTTGTTCGTGTTTGCTGGAAAACCTTGGGGTCATCATGGTTACCCAATGAGTGACTACTTCATCGACATCGTTAGCTGGAATGTTCGTGGACTCAATGATCCGGATCGCCGCACGGCCGTGCTCGAAACCTTGTCGTGTTGCTCGTGCCATTTTGTTTGTCTCCAGGAAACTAAGCTTCATTCGGTCGACTCCTTCATGGCTGCATCCATTGGAGGCTTTCGGTTACAAGGGTTCGTCCAAAAGCCGGCGGACGGTACGAGGGGAGGGATCCTTCTTCTTTGGGATCTTGATGCAGTTGATATCTCGGATGTGGTGCTACACTCTTTTTCAATCTCGTGCACGGTCACTTAGAAGAGAGATGGGGAGGTGTTCAAGATTACCGGTGTGTATGGACCGACAAATGATGCCTCAAGGAGGAATTCTTCCAAGAGCTTATTGATCTTAAGCCTCCGGCGGGCGAGAAGTGGTTGGTGCTTGGTGACTTCAACCAAATTCGGCGGGCTCGTGACAAGAACAACAACAACATCAATAGAAGTCGCATGAACCGTTTCCGGACGGCCATCAACTCTTGTGAGCTAAAAGAGATTCACCTCCAAAACCGTCGATTCACTTGGTCAAACGAGCGCAACATCCCCACCTTGAGCAAGATTGACGCCTACTATTGCAATGAAGAATGGGATATTACCCATGACGATCATATTCTTCATGCCCTTTCGTCCTCGCTCTCCGACCATTGCCCGCTTCTCCTTGCTTGTTGCCGGGGTCCTAAAAAGCCCAACTCCTTCCGCTTTGAGGACTTTGGGTTCGTATGCCCGGCTTCCTCGATGTGGTGAAGGAGAGTTGGGCCGAACCCTCCATCCACTCCGACCCCTACCACATACTTCACGACAAGCTAAAGCGGACCGGGAGGAAGCTTAGAGCTTGGAGTCGCGGCCTCTTCTCCAACAACAAAATCCAACTTCATATGGCGTTGCTTGTCATTTTGCAATTTGATAAAGCTATGGAATCTAGAGTTCTATCCCCGGAGGAGGGGGACATTCGGCCAAGTTAAAGCGGCGTCATTGCTTTGGCATCTCTTGAAAGATCTCGAAGAAACAACGGGCTCGAATTGACAACCTAAAGGAAGGCGATGCCAACACTCGATACTTTCATGCCAAAGTGAATTCTAGGAGAAGAAGAATTTCGTTTCAAGCTTCGACACAATCAAGGGTGGGTCACCTCTCACGAAGACAAGCAAACGATTACCCAAAATCACTTCCGAGAGGCTATTGGCCGGAGGGGCGCCGGTGCCCAAGCTATAAATTGGAATGCTCTAAATCTTCCTACCCATAACCTCGAGGGGTTGATGATGACTTCACGGAGGAGAGGTTAAAGAGGCGATCATGGTGATGCCTTCCAACAAGGCGCCCGGACCGGATGGGTTCTCCGGCAAATTTTTCAAGACTTGTTGGGACATTATAAAGGCCGATGTCATGGCGGTTATGTTTCAGTTCTCCAACCTACACACCAACAACCTTCATTGGCTCAATTCCGCGAATGTCGTGCTTCTACCCAAGAAGGAAGGGGCGGAGGACATCTCCGACTTTAGACCGATTAGCCTCATTCATGGCATTGCCAAGATTGTGGCGAAGATCCTCTCCTTACGCCTCGCCCCTCACATGAACGTCCTCGTTTCTCAAGCTCAAAGTGCCTTCATCAAGACTAGGAGTATACATGACAACTTCCTCTTTGTCGCAACTATGCTCGGTGGCTTCACCGGAGGAAAAAAGCCTCTCTACTTATCAAGCTAGACATCAAAAAAGCGTTCGACTCGGTCAAGTGGGGATACATTTTGAGCTACTACAACACCTAGGCTTCCCTCCAAAATTCCGGATTGGCTATCGGCGTTATTCTCTACGGCATCGTCACGGGTGCTCCTCAATGGCATTCCCGGTGCTCCAATCAAACATGGGAGGGGGCTGCGCCAAGGCGACCCCCTCTCACCGCTCCTTTTTGACATTGCCATCGACCCTCTTCAACTCATTCTTCAAGTGGCCACGGATCAAGGGATTCTTCAGCGGCTTCCCGGAAAGGGGGCTAACTTTCGGTCCTCCCTTTACGCCGACGATGCGGCTATCTTCATGTGCCCGATCCGTGAGGACATTTCCGCACTTGCCAAATCCTCAACAACTTCGGGGAGGCCACGGTCTTGTGACAAATTTTGCGAAGAGCTCGGTAACTCCTATACGATGTGATAACATTGATGTCGGCGCCGTGCTTCACGATCTCCGGCTCCGACCGCTTGCTTCCCGTTGCGATATCTTGGGCTACCCTTGCGGTAAAGAAGTTAAAGAAGGTCCACTTCCAATATCTCGAGGACAAGGCGGTGTCCAAACTAAACCCTTGGGCGGGTAGATGCTTCAACATTGCGGGTCGCAAGGAGTTTGCCAAGTCGGTCCTCACTTCTCAACTCATATACCCTCTCACCGTCCTCGACATCTCGCCGGAAACATTGCTTTTCTTCAAGAAACTTATTAGGAGCTTCCTTTGGGCGGGGACCGACAAGGTCTCCGGAGGTAAATGCAAGGTCAATTGGACGGTGGTTTGCAAGCCTACTTCTTTGGGGGGCTCGGCCTCCTCAACATGGACAAGTTTGCGAAGGCTCTCCGCCTTAGATGGGCTTGGCTAGATTGGACGGCGCCGGAGAGACCGTGGGTGGGAATGGAAGCCCTTGCAAGAAAGATGAGATGGACCTTTTCCATACCATGACGACGGTGACCATTGGAGATGGGGAAAAGCTCCATTTTGGGATGCGCCATGGGCAGACGGGAGCAGCCCAAAAATCATAGCCCCTCTCATTTATGCGCTCTCAAAGAAGAAAACTTGGTCCGTCAAGGAGGCCATCACCGACGACGCGTGGACTATTGATATTGACATCGGTGAAGGGCTTTTGGTTCAACACCTTGAGGAATTCACTAAGCTTGGCAACTCACTACGCAACTTCATCTCGATAACAATGTTTCCGACACTATCACTTGGAAGCTCAACCCTTCGGGTGTATACTCTTGCTCCTCGGCCTACAACGAGCAATTCGCCGGGGAAGTTGCTTCGCCAATGGACAATTTGGTGTGGAAGAATTGGGCTCCTCCCAAATGCAAGCTCTTTGCTTGGCTTATTCTCCAAAACCGCGTGTGGACGGCCGACCGACTTGAGAGAAGAGGTTGGCCTAATGGTAGGCTTTGTCCTCTTTGCCGTCGTGAAGATGAGACGGCTAGACACCTCCTCTTCACTTGCCGCTTCTCTATTCGTCTTTGGGGTATGGTCAAGAATTGGCTAAATATTGGAGATTTCAACCCTCCGGGTTGGGTTGCCTTCAACGACGTTCATTCTTGGTGGACGCATCTTGTCATTGCCAATGGAAGGAGGAGGAAAGCAATCCCGTCGCTTCTCATGCTTGTATGTTGGGAAATTTGGAACGAGCGCAACTCGAGGATCTTCAAGCACTTGAGCACCCTTCCGACGATAATCTTCGCTAGGATTAAGTTGGAGGCGAGGAATTGGGTACTTGCGGGTGCCAAAAATTTGGGTCATCTTTTACCGGGAGACTAAGCTTTTGTAATAAGGGTGGTGGTCTTTAACACCAAACTTTGTCCCAAACTTCTTCTTAATTAATTGAAAAAAGACAAATCTTTTGCCTTTCCCTTCAATAAACCTTCTCCCGTCAGCTGAATGCATGGCTCGAGCATGCACCCCAAACGGAAAAGTCTGTGATTAAGATAGAAATCAGGCTACGCATGGAGCGGTCATTAAGTCTTTGATTAATAATGGAGAGAGGGAAAAAAAGGAAATAAGAGGACTTCGCGCGCTCGTGACAGACTTTTCGCGTGAAAAGATATGTAAGGCTGCACAATGCGTCTAATCCTCCGGGGTAGAGTTAGATTTTTCCTTGATTGTTGATTGATTCCGGTTGTCGCTCGGGTTACTTCCATCCGAGCTTGAACGGGCTAGGGATTGGGTTGATCTAAAATACAGAGGCAGAGGTCATCCTAGCACTCCTCTCTAGGCCACCTTGCACACCAGTCCTCCTCTTCTTTGCCTCCATCCGATCGCAGTGCTCATCCGTCGGCCGTCGATTATCGATCTCTTCGTTTGGAGCTGCTGCATCTGCACTTCGGATTTTGTTGGTAAGCAAACATAACTCTCGCTTCATTGTACCTGCAGCCTAGGTGACCTGATGTATTAATTGATGATTCAGACAGACAGAGTGTTTGTTTTCTAACTGATTCAGGCCGCTGTCTCATGGAACCAAACACGTTTGATTTGGAGAAATATGAAGAAGTACTGAATGATCCAGAAGCGAAGGATTATATTTGGGCTGAGTATGATCGGGACTTCTTGTATCCCGAGATGCGGGACTTCGGGTATCCCAGGTCCAAGTGGTCTCTCAAGGAAGATTTGGATGACATTCGGCTCTTCGGGTATCCCTTGGACTTAGGGTCTCCCTTGAGATATTTGGCTCACCCCATCACAACTTCAAACTCTTTTCCGGAGACCGGAAGCTCTACAAATGATTATGTTCCCAGTAGCCTGGAAGCCTTACTGCAGGATCGTTCAAGGCCACACGCCATATCGCTACAACACCTAAAACAAATCACATGTAACTTCTCCGAAGAGCGAATACTGGGGAAAGGTGGTTTTGGTGTGGTATATAAGGTAATCAATCATTCCCATGAGAGTGACTGCATGTATTTCTTGTATATTTGATTAAAAAAATCATGCATATCCACAATAAGAAGGTGATGAGACCTTAAACAGGGACTGTTCCAAAATGGTGACATTATTGCTGTGAAAAAGATCATGTCGTCGTTGATGCCAGGCCTACAGAAGCAATTTGAGAATGAGGTATATCATCTCATGACGCTTAAGCACCCCAATATAGTACGCTGTCTAGGCTACTGCTATGAGATAAAGAATGCGTGTCTAGAGTACAATGGCAAATACGTTTTTGCAGAGATGGCAGAAAAGCTACTTTGCTTGGAGTATCTGCCCAAAGGAAGCCTAGATAAGTATTTATCAGGTACGTCATTCAATCCACTTTCGTGATGTTGGTTCTCCGTTTGACATTTGTTAGGTTTAGTAGTCTTGAGCTTTAGCTTCTTTTCTGGGGAACTTTGAGCATAGACCCTAGAATCTATGTTCAGTTTACACATACAACGTGCTATATTTAACAAACATGTGGGGCTAATACGAGTATATAAATGAGAAATGAGAGCTACAATTCAGTTTGGTAACCCTTTCATGTATTAACTTCTTCTTTTGAAAAGTAGAGTATATCTTCGGCCTCTCAACATTCAATACGCATATTCATTCTTATACGAAGTTCATCACTAGAGTTGTTACAGATCAAAAATCACATAAGGTCGATACATGAGTCAATCATCGGAAAAAGATCAATAGTGTATCATCTATACATTTGTTGTCTATTGGTATACGGAAGCTAGCCTGGTTATAAATATCCTGAGTGACGGTCAGCAGATGGTTGCGTCCGTAGAAATAATCTCATATAATGTATGTCTCAGTATGATATTCTTTCGTTTACAAATACAGATGAATCTTCTGGATTTAATTGGAGCACACGGTACAAAATTATCGAGGGCATTTGCTATGGTCTATTGTACCTTCACGAGCAAATTGGTCAGCCTATTATTCACTTGGACCTGAAACCAGCGAACATATTGCTCGATGATGGTTTCGTACCAAAAATTACGGACTTCGGCCTATCAAGACAACTTGATCAACTGCAAACTATTTGCACTTCAACTTATGATGGAACATTGTGAGTAAATGCCCCTTCTTAATCTGTTACTTTTTATTCACAAACAAGATGTGTCGTCTCTTTAACCCTTCAAAGTATTATGATGTTGTGATTCAGTGGTTACATGGCACCAGAGTTCTTGCATCGAGGTACAATTACACCCAAGTCAGACATATTTAGTTTGGGTGTAATAATCATGGAGGTAGTAACGGGGCACCGGGACTACCCAGACATTACTAGAGAATCTTCAGATAACTATATCGAGCTTGTAAGGAAACTTTATATCATATTCCAAAATGGTAGTCTTTTTCAAGACCATGGTGTATTTTACATTTGATTCTAACATTGTAGATGTTTTTCCAGGAACTTAAAAAATGGAGAGATGTGTTGCAAAGACTACCAGAGTATGGGTCTCAAGAAACAGATTGTAAAGGGCAGCCTTGTGCAGGGTCCGGGGAAGGGTCCGACTACTTTGGGTCTTTAGTACGCAGCCTTTCCCTGCATTTCAAGTGGTTGTTTCCAGGACGTGAACCCATGACCTCATGTTCAAAATCTCTAGAAACAGATTGTGAACAAATAAAAAGATGTATCCAGATAGGTCTAATTTGTGTGAACCATGACCGCAAGAAAAGGCCTCCAATAACAAAGGTTATCAGTATGCTTCAAGGATTGGACATTATTGATTATGACATTAGCAATGAGGAAGCATAGTCGATAGGCCGGGTATGATTATTTATCGGTCATGTGCGATGAGCGTGTGTATTTGCCAGCTCCTTCATTCTCTTAATGTATAAATGTTCGACAGTTTTTGCAGTCAGTATTCATCGTTGTCCCGGTCATTGGTTGAAACATAGAAAACTATAGCGCAGGAGCCCGTGTTAGCCCAGTCGATTTCATACTGATTTGTTTGAAACTTGCACGTCTAAAGTATTGTTTGACTTTGTGAGCATGGTGTGTCATTAGTTAGTTCGTTATTAACTAGCTAATTTTCCAAAATTATGAAGCTGAGTTTCATTCTTCACTGGCTGATTTGGTTGAAAACTTGCACGTCACCATGGGTGTATAAATATACAACTGGAGCTGAATAGCATGGATTTCCTGTGGCGACCAACATAGCACAATGTTTGAAGTTGTACAAAAGTATATATGTTAGAAACAACGGCAATCATAGTAAAGAACTTCATTTTCAAGTACTTTATCATTGTTTCTAAGGTGCCGGAAAGACTGTACTGAATGATTACATCACTTCTGTTATTTCACATGTTGGCAGCTCACTACTGCCCCCTGCGCCTCTAATTTGAAGTTAAGACCAAGTATAGTGATGAAACTTTTCTTCCACATCTTCAGATAGTAACTATTATGTCAAAACCATCTGCACGTTATGCCAAAAAGAAGAGAAAGGCGCTCAGGCTTGACTATGCACCGCCCATTGTATATCTTCAATCTTTACAAGCCGGTGAGAGCAATCGCCTCCCTTACAAACTCACAAGCAAATCAGCAACTTACAATTGATGATTTGTCTAGACATAGAACTGGAGCTGAGTACCATCGACTTTCTGTGAAGACCAACACATACTGTAATGCTTAAACTTGTACAAAATTATGTAGTAACCTAGAGCGAGCAATAATAAAGAATACAGAAGTGAAGGTTTAGAGAAACTCAATATACACTCAGAGGTACATCATCCAACACTGGATGATCCAAGTTGGAACGCAAAATAGTGAGGTAAAGCCGAATAATATGGAGAAAATCGTTGCAAACATGGCCAGGTGGCCTCTACTTCCGCATGTCAGACAACAAGTGCAGTTATGATGTCTAATCGTTCACCACATTACATCCAGGCGTAACCTGCATCACACCAATACAGAGTTAATTTTACTTGGAAGTTGGAACACAAAATATTGGTGGTGAACCATCACAGTTACAGAACCTAGTTGCTAACTAAAATAACTCAACAGGGTGCAGGACTAGCGAAACCACGTGACAAGACAACTAAACTAGCCAGAACCATACATTGAACTGGGGAAAACCCAGAGGCTACTTAGTAGACTGCAGTCCGGAGGGAATGCACCACAATACAATAGGCAGTGAGAGATGTTCTTGTGCACTGGCTGACCAAGCTCGACCGCAGTCCAAGCTTCATCAGGACCGACAAATAGCCTGGAAAAATAGATGCAGTTACTCTTTCCTCCCCATCTCTCAGGATTCGTGCAGGAAAACGTAGGATTCCTCGGATCAAGGCCAACAAACAGAGCTTGATTCTCCAACTTCTCCATCTTCACCCACTTGGCTGGCTTGACTGAGAAGTCGAGACGAAAGGCCTTAAAGATGTTATATGACTCGTCATTCAACTCGTCGGAGCTAAACGTGAGGTCAACCATGAGAAGATTGTCACCAGAGACCACCAACCAAGGGTTACAAGGAATAGACTCCCACAATATGGCTACTTCTTGCACGCTGAATTCAGGTGCCAAGTGTATAGTGTGGAGCATCATGAGAGTATCTATGGCAAAGATATCACCATTGAAGAGCACAATCTGATGGATGCATTCTCCACGAATAGCAAGACAGTGCTCTGACCAGGAGTTTGCTCCAACCCGCCACTCGAACATGGAGGTTTCTGAGAAGAGGAGTAGGCGTGAGTTGGGTGAACTAATTGCATTTGTAAGAATGCCTATGTCACAAGAGTACCCTAGTTCGTCGTTGGGTGGGAGTTTGGGGGGATTCACCTTGGTACCAGTCAGAGCATTGACAAGGAGACAGTGCTCCTTGTCGGAAAAGATAAGATATCCATGTGAGCATCCCAAGTAGTGCATGGTATTTGGAGTATTCTGAGGCACTGAACAGCGAAGCGATATGTTTTTCTTGTTAAGATCACTGAGCTGCCATTTGCAATCAGATAAAAGCATGGGCTTGAAACCGTGTTTATGGGGACGATCATAATGACCATCTGGTTTGAGGTGGAGTGGCGGGAAGCTGAAGATATGCTCAGAGGGAAAGGGAGAGACTATAGCGCGCCAAGAGCGGCAGGTGCCAATGAAAGCAAGGAAGTCCTGGCATGAGTTACAGAGAGCAATGATTTCATGAAGCAGGCTGTCCAGGAGATCTGCAAACACATGAGGTCCAGACGAAAGCGAGGAGGTAGAGCCTGAGGCGTGGCAGGTGTTCTTAGAGGGCTTCTCCAGAATGGTAACCTCTCTGTCACATAGAAATTTAAGAATAATGGATCAGAATAAGATCTGAAACATAATAAAGAATCTGAGAAAACACAAAAAGGTTTTAGGGTTATACTGTACCAATATACTGTAAGAAATGGAAATGCAGTAGGATTTAACTGAACAATAAGGCAAACAGGGTGTCTACTTGGACAGGCGAAACTTCAACCAGGACAATCACACCTAGAGCTTGAAATCTTCCACTATAGCATAACTAGAATCTCTTTAGTGTGCCAACCGTATGTACAAGGGTACATTTTAAAATAATGGTAGAGGGTGTGCTTTGTTTAGTATCCCCAAGTAAATAGCAACGGGTGATGATTTTTCTCGACAGAAAAGCACAATAATATTCTCCTCTTCTTATCTAGACAACTTTTATATGATCAATTTCTTATCTATTATTCGATTGGCCGCTAAACATAAGTGAGCATTGTTCATGGCAGCACACATAAGGAACACGAAGACAACTGGGTGAGAAAACAAGAGGCTCGCTTTCTTGATTCAACTTTGGGTAAACTGAATCTGAATGAACTTGGTACATGTTAAACTGTTCATGGCAAACACACTAAATCAGAATATCACGAAGCTGTCCGAATGAACATGTTCAACATTAAGTGGTTAATGTAAACACACCAAATCAGAAAATTACCGAAACTGAGACACCTTATAGATCCCGATTTAGGGGAGGCCAGTTCGCTACCATTTGCTCACCAGAAGACCCTAATTATCACTGCCAATTCATCCAAACGCCAAACTCCCCAACTAATTCACCAAAAGACTCGAAGTTCCAGTAGCAATTGACTAAATCAAGGTTACTAATTCACTCGCGATTCTAGTTTGGACGGAGTGAATAAATAAGCCCTCGCTAACTAGTGGAAAGGGAAGGTAGACGAGCAAGGACGGATGAGGGCGCAGACCTGGAGGTGAGAGTGAGGTCCGTCAGCGGCGACGGTTCGGCGCCCTGCTGCGGCGACCGCGCTCCTCCGCGGCGGCGGCGGCTTCCGGCCATGGGGGCACACCACTACCAGTAGCTCCGCCGCTCGCGTGGATGGGTAGCAGAGCCCTAGCTATGGCAGGAGGTCGTTCTGGAAGTATGGCGTATGGGCCTTGGCCCGCAGGGATTATCAAAAGACTTGGCAAATATGCATGGGATTTGATTTATTGATATATATTTTTTGGATCATAAAGAATTTAACTACTGGGGGGGACGACGTTGTACTAATCAGTTATTTGAGATTTTGCGTAACTCAATCAGACAATCATTCATTTTAATTTGCCCATTCATTTACTTTTGGAACTATTTTTCCAAGTCCTCCCAAGTTGTAAAAGTAATGATTCCCCCCGAACTGGTTGGCGTTACAGAACACTTGACGCGAGCCCAAAGGACGAAGAAGCATTTTTGTTTTTTGGCGTTCCAGCCAGTTTCGGGCCGCGGAAGAGTATACATAAGGCAAGGCTTGGAGAACTACATTTTCAAGTGTATTTTCATGTTCCAGTCTTTTATCAGTGTTGTTAAGGTGCCAGCAAGACTGTAATCAATCGATATACTCATATACCTGGTCTGAACTTCAAGTTAGAGGTGCAGGGGCCACGTAGTGAGCTGCCAATATGTAAAAACAGAAGTGATGTGACAACCAACACATAGTGTAACGTCCAAAGTTCTACAAAATATGTTAGAAACACACGACGAGCATAGTAAAGAATACATAAGGCAATGCTTAAGAGAACTCAGGCATGGGAAAAATTCACGGAGGCACAAAGACCATAAGGCTCTCGGTAGCAGAGTAGAAAGCTCTCTTGTTCCACTAATAAGCACATCGTACACATGAAAGAGACATAAAACCATCAGCTACAATCACATGTACTGTACATCATTCCGTGCAACGCTGGATTATCCAAGGTTGCGTTCCAAAGCAGGCATGCTTCAAAATACGGAAATATTTTTACTTCAACATACAACATTGGTGCCGAATCAAGAAACCGTTACTGTTACAGAACCTAGCTGCAAACTAAAATAACTCACCAGGGCTTGTGCAAGACTGCCAAACCCCACGACCAGATTACTACCTAGCCAAAGCCATAATTTGTACTGGGAAACGCCCAGAGGCTACTCAGTAGGCTGCAGTCGGGAGGGAATGCGCAACCGTAATACAGGAGGTGAGAGATGTTTCTTCGCACCGGCTGACCGAGCTCGACCACGGTCCAAGTCTCATCAGGAAAAAGATTGGCAACATAAACGCAGTTACTCTTTCCTCCCCATCTCTCAGGGTTCAAGCATGGGCTCCATATAGCCTGTATGGGGAAGAACATAAGGACCATCCGGCTTAAGGTGGAGTGGTGGGAAGCTGAACATAAGGACCATCCGGCTTAAGGTGCAGCGCCATGGCAGTGAGGAAGACCAAACAGGCACGAGAAAACTGGCTGACAAAACAAGTGTCTCTGTTTCTCGATTCAACTTTGGATCCAACTTAGGCACTAACACAACTGAAATATCTAGGAAATTTCAGTTTTCCCATTGTCAATAAGCAGTGTCACGATAAAAGTATCCGTCGAATCAGATTTGAAGTTGAGTTTCAATTCATCACTAAACCAAGCAGTGGGCATAGTTCTAGGCAGCAGCATGACCGAGACCAAACCGACAGTACACAAAACTGTAACACTCCTCAACCTGCCTACTATTTCGCTGACCAGAGAAAATAAAATTATCAACAACTGATCTGAATGGACTTTGGTATATATACTAGTATTACCAAACTGAGACACCCTATAGACAGCCTTGGAGATCTAGATTTAGGGAGGCCAGTTCAGTAATGACCACTACCAGTTCACCAAAAGACCTAAATTTATCACTGCCAATTCATCCAAAGTACAAACCCCCTTATTAATTCACCAAAATACTCGAAATCCCAGTATCATTTAACCGATTCGATACTACTGGTAGATCGATGCGTGTAGGTGTTTCACTCCCGATTCTAGTTATGACGGAACCCCCATTCACTCGGTAAATGAATGAGCCCTCGATAAGAAGAGAAAGAAGAGATAGACGAGCAAGAAGGGAATAGGGTACAGACCTGGAGGTGAGAGTGGCTTCTGCCAGCGGCGACGACTCGGCGCCCTGCTCTGGCGACCGCGCTTCTCCGCGGCGGCGGCTTCCGGCCATGAGGGGCACACCACTACCAGTAGCTCCGCCGCTCGCGTGAATGGGTCGCAGAGCCCTAGCTATGGCAGGAGGTCGTTCTGGAAGTATGGGCCTCGGCCCGCTGCCAAACAGAGGTAGGTCCAGTTCATCTGCTTTCCATATTTCCGACAGATTATGGATTCGGTAAAAAAAAGACAGATTATGGACTAGTTTTTGGCTTCTCGATGGACCGGAATTGGTCCGTAATTTTCAAGTTCGTTGCGATTCACTGCAAGAAACCTGTGCGGATGCCTCTCCCTCACGGGTTCTTTTGAATAAGAGCCCTCCATTTTCGTCCATTCAATGGCCCAAACGAAATCATAGTAGTGCTGAAAAATAGAATAGTTGAAATCATACTAGTGCCAGATTTGCGACCTCCCACAGATGGGCCACGGCCCAATTAGCGAAACGGGTGCCAGCCCTACAAAAATTCGTGATTTGGCCCAAGATCTGGCTAGCAAAGAGTACGGCTCCCCAAATTCATTGTGAAAAAAAAACAAAAGGTTACACAAACTCGAAATGGGGGTTAACCCTAGTCCAGTCGCTGCGCCGGCGACCGCCACGGCGACTGGGGTGTCGCCGGTGTCGGGGGAATAATTAACCCGCGACATATTCGAACAGCGACTTAAGGCTGCGCTATCATTATTGGGCCTCGAGGAAGATGGGCCAATCTCGCATCGTGACTCCATAAAGGAAAGTTCCAGAAGGTCGGTGCAAACTTGCCTTGGAAGACAAGAAAGATAATCAGGCTTCGTGTAGAACTCTTGTAACCTGACGAACCTCTGTGTATATAAAGAGGACTCGCAGGACTTAGACGGGGTCAAGCTGTCAAGCCCTAAAACCCTAACTCATACGGCGAGTACCAGATCGGATCGCCTCCATTGTAACACCTCGATTATCATATTAATACCAATCTAGGGTAGGCAGAAAGTAGGTCTTTTACCTCACATTGAGGGGGCCGAACCTGGGTAAATCTGTGTTGATCTTTGTTCCTGCGATCCCAAGCTCGGAGACGCTTGACTCGCGTAATCCCACACCTACGAAGTCATCCATGACACCTGACGTGACAAACCCACGACAGCCGGCGCCGCTCCTCCCTCCACCTTTTCGAGGCTCGGGACTTCCCGTCGGGCGGCGGCGAGATCGGGTGCGAGGTGGGCCGGCGGCGAGATCGCCCTGATGTCTGGCGGCGCCTCGATCGGGGGCGTCTGGTCGTGAACGTTTTTTTTGTGGGCATATACTTTTTTTTCCGCGTCAATACTTTAAAAATAATGATATCTGCTTCCTGGGCCTGCGTTGGGCCTTATCTTCGCCTGTTCATCTCAGCCGTCCGTACGAAATCATACTAGTCACATTGGAGACCATCGAAAGGTACGGTAAAAGAAGCCCTCACTTAATTACACATGATTGGTTTATACGTGTCACTTCATAGCACATTCTACGTACGAAAGTATATAACTTGTCGATCAGTATTTAAGTAGCTCTTTCTAGGAGAACTTGCCTGTGGCAAGATGGTTAGGAGGGTGGTTGTACCCCCATTCCACCAGAGTTCAAACCCCATGTTTGACGCTGGTGTTTCTCATTTAAGGCGGAATATTTTTCAGTGGGAGGCGACGTTCCCGTCGACAGCGAGACGCCTGTGGTGACTTCCTCAATCTCAAGACTCGACCCGCCGACTCAGTCTCTCGGAGGTGCTCATAGGAGTAGGGTGTGCGTGCGTGCGTTCATAGGGGTGAGTGTGTGCGCGTGTATATGAGCGCTTGCGTTGTACTGTGTTTAGCAAAAAAAAAAAAAAAAAAACTCTTTCTAGAGCAACAGTTGCCCAGCATGGGTCATATTGTATCAATCGACGATTTTCGAGATTGAGTGACTCCAGCCTTTCAGTCTCCCAAAGCACAGATAATTCTATGATTGACAAGCCGCGCTCTCCTTTTCTTGGCCAAAAAGATGACTATTAATCCTACCTGGAGTAGATCGATAACATGGGAACAGTGAACATAGCTACACGCAATCGATCGTGTATCGTCCACTGTCCACAACCACAAGTCGACCGGCTCCATCTCGTCCCCGGTTATCGTCTGCCACTCCGAACGTGCGCCACCTCAGAACAGCTGATCGATCGAGCTTCTCTTGTTCCCAAATACATTTCGCTGATGACATGCAGTGCATGTATATGCTTGTATAGTACTCCCTCCGTTCTAAAATAGATGACTTTCATTTGTCTAGATACATCTGTATCTAGACTTGTTACACATCTAGATACATCCGTATCTAGATAAATGGAAATCAAATAATTTGGAACGGAGGGAGTACTAACTTGTTTGTTAATCAAGGCCATTAACTAACTGGTTAAAAAGGGCACACGCGGCCGTGCAAGCCTAGTTAATCAAGTGTTAACCTGGGGGCATCAACTGCTTAAGGTCAATATAATAGTAGTAGCACCGTATGGACACTTGGCCTTTTCTATCCTCATAGTGCTCATTAGCTTGCCATCATCCATACATCCATCAACAAACTTATACAAGACGTGAATAAAATAACTCTGAAGAAGAAAGCTACTCTCGTCGACAACAAGAACAAATCGTAGTCTGATTACTCTGCTGCTAGTGCCAACGGGGACTGCTACTGTGCGGATTATTATGTTGGTTTATATGACAACGACTCGCCGACAACAGGTGTGGTCACCATCGAGCGCATATGTTTATTTGGACACCCATTATTTTTCTGGAAGCTTCGAGAGAAGCCGCGAACAAAACCACGTGAACCAGTTAAGAATGTAGGCATCATGTTTCACTGATTGACCCCGGCTGTTCTAATTCGTTCATCAAGGAATGTAGTACGGAGTACTTGTGTATTTGTTCGTCGGTGCCTGTGTGTACATCTACTCACGGGAGAACCGTATACATGCATGCACACTCTGATAATATACTCCTTCCGTATCAAAATATAGGGAGTATTTCATGGGAACTGATTTGGTACCGAGTCATAAACTTGGTTGAACTTAGTTCGACTTGCGAAAAGTTAAATACGACTCACATTCGAGAAGGAGCGAGCCAGGTGTAAAAGATCCTCGGTTTTTTTTGGTGATTTGTACACACGCACGTCAGCACGTGTGACTTGATAATTAACTTTCCTAGCACTTGTTTTGTCGACTACACTAGTATTACGATTGCACAATATAATCACGGATGATGATGCATCGCGGCCTTTCAGTGTTTTTCTTGCATGGTAATACGATTCTCATTGATAAATAAAAGACGGGATACAAAGTACGTATACGCGGCTCGCCGGCCGCACGGCACAGGAGGGCGACATCTGGAAGTGTCCGCCCGGTCGCCGCCATGTTGCTTCACCGTCCGCCTCCGCCCTGCTGCCCTGAAAGCCACACGCACTCCTCGCACCGAAGGCTTGCCATGTTCATGGTGCCTAACCAGATCGCAGCAGCACAGGGGTTCGATGACGCCCGCCGCGGCGACGTAGCCTCCCCATCTCAGCCATCAGGTCTGCAGGTACGACTGGCGTTGTTGTGAGAGGTACCTGTCCATGCATGAGTGCCTGCCTCCACCCTTGGTATACCATCTCTTTTGACTTAATCGTTCACTTGCAGAATGCAGTGATATTATCCTGGTTTGTGTGTCTGACCATTATTTTGGAGTTGCATGTCATGTATCTAATTTGAACTGATGAGAATTTGACAGTGAAGGCTTTGGCCGCGGTGCAGTGTTTTAGTCATCGTCCTATGTTTTCTCCGAAGTGAGGGAATGCTTTCCCGAAATGGGGTGAGATAGTGTTGGTTACACATGTCTCACTAGCACACCGTGCTGCGGACGAGTGAAACGATGAGCTTTCGTGACACATCGCGGCCATATGAACAAAAACTTATTTTGTAAACCTCAACAATATAGATTTGTCTCACCCGTAACAACACACGGGCAATTAGCTAGTCTTATATAACATTGTACGTCGTAAATATGTTTTGGTCGGGGATGTCTTATCAGTTTCACCTCGTGATATTCAGTTTAGAAGGGCTACTATCGGGGATAAGTTAAATGCTTGGCTTCACCTTCACTTGATGGAGAGGTTGGTGCATACTTTTCTTTTTAGGGAAAGTTTTTGGCTAAGGAATTGTTCTCGGTTAAGTCTCTATATTTTGATTTTATGAATGGCCAATAGGGGTAATAGAAAAAGGTAGTTACTCGTCTATCTGAAGGAAAATGAACGAAGTCGCTAATCTTCCTACTACTACCGCTCCTTCATTCTTACTTAATTTTTAGTCATGATCTAAAGAGAAAATGTTTTCTTAGCGGGCGCGAATCCGGTAGCTTCTACGGACCTTGTTTTTTCGAATGACCTTATTTCAAGGTCCTGAGCAAACGTCGAGGGGAGGGCGTTGAGGCAAAAAGTTGCCCTCATGTTAAGCTTCGTGACGATTTTGACACGGGCACGGCTGGGAAGCTTTCACCAAACCCGGCGGGAGGCGGTGACACTAATCATGGACGTCCGCAAGGCGTTTCACAAACGCGAGTCGCTCATTTCTCGCGCATCGGCGGAGACGCAGAGTTCATTCCTACCCAAATTAATGTCAGACCCATTTATTTATCTTGTCCTAAGTCTAAGTTTGACCAAGTTCGCGGAAGCAAAACCGAAATCTAAAATGTTGTACGGTAGCGAGGTCGGCGTTTCTGGCCGCCGCGCGCGCATGTGTCCGCGTCGGAACAGCTGATCCCTTCTCCGCCAACGAAATGGAGCATGGCTTCGGACACCTCCTGTGGCAGCGGCGGATCTAGTATGAGATCAGTGGAGTGTCAAGCTTACTATTGAGTTTATAGATTTCATAGGATTAGTCTAAATAGTAATAAGTAATTGAAAAATTGTATTTTGGAGGGGGTGCCACTGGATCCGCCCCTGCCTGTGGGCGGTGGCGCCGTCGCACCGCCTATGGGTGATATGCTCGCGTTGGATTCAGACTCTTCCACCAACTCCGATGACTAACTCTGACTTCGAGTTCGCCGAGTCCAGGCTCATCACTATCGACGACGATGTCGAGCTTGTCCGGGGCATTGAGGAGAAGTCCATGCGCTCCCCAAATTTGCACGGAGAGACGGCACGAGCGCATGCGACGTAGAACAACTCTGGTACGGCCTTCAGCCGAGGGCCCTGAACGCAGCTCAAAAGCGGATGTGAGAGAAGGAGAAACATTGTCGTCGCATCATCCTGCGTGATCTCGGGTGCAGCTGCGACAATCAGGGCGGTGAAGACTAGGTCGGCGACGCATATCTAGGTTTTAGTTTCGACTTTAGTATGAACTTGTTGTTTAACTTGTTGTTTCGTTTGATGTATGTTGATGATCTTGTTGAACTACGGAACTATGTTTGCTAAAATGAGGCGCCAAGTACTTTTTCAAAATTCCCGTCTATTCTGCGTGACGGATTTCTAACCCATAAAACCAGTTTCGGTGGCACATGAATCTGGTTTTCCGGGTTGGCAATATTCGGGATCTGCAAGAGGCGTTCTAAGTGTTTTTTACTAAGTTCTCCGGTTGAGCTAACGTGCAGGCCATGTATTCATGTCCACAATTTGTTAGCCAAGTTATAAGTATCGTTTAGCTTTATATTGATTAGTACATGTCTATACACTATTTTAGAGTCTGGATTCTCTCATTGTTTTTGTAGTCGATCTGTACTAAAATCTTTGAAACATTTTATATTATGAAACGGATGATGTATTTTATTAGGAAACGCGGTGTCACCTTAGTGCGAATCGACTGTTTTTTTTTTTTGGATTTTTCATACTTGTATTCATACGTAGAGGAAGACATAACAAGGCCAGATACAAGCACAGAAAAAAAGGAGAATACAGAGGACGTCGCTGCTGCGACACGCCGTCTTCAACCTCGAGCAACTCCGGCACGCCCGTCCACCACCGCCAGCGACGACGACGAACGCGACCGCCCAGAGCCCTCCACCAAGGATCGAAAGAGCTCCTAGCCCAAAGGCGATGAAGAGCCGCAAGAAACTCCAGCTCCGACGAGCTGGAACTGACGACGAAGAACGAACATCGGCCGGGGACGGGCCCCGAGCATCTTCCGCTCCCGATCTGGGGCAAACGCCACACCACCTCCACGGAGGCGACCAGATCCAGACCAGCACACCACACGCCCAAGCAGCAACCACCTCGCACCTCCCCCTCCGACCTCCTGTACACCAGTCACTCGTCTGCCGCCGACGCCGGAGAAAACTGCGACAGATCAAGGACGCACCTGCAGCCCGGGAGCACCGTCGAAGACGACGCCGAGGAAGGGAGGCTGCAGAACAGCAAAACGACGACGCCGGCCACCCCTCCTCAGCCACGCCGCCGCGAGACCCCTTATCTACACGCCGGAGCGTGGATCTGGGGATTCCCCATCCTCCCGCCGCCGGAGCGGCCGGTGGAGGGTGGGGAATCCCACAGACACGCCGGCGGCCGCGGGAGAAGCCGAGATCGCCTCCGATTCGCCTCTAGCACTGTAGCAAGGGGGAGGGTTCCAGAAAAAGGTGGACTGGAATCGACTGTTGACGTGGCCATATGTATACCTTCTTGATTTTCTATACGATTGTGTATAGACAGTTGGTCTTTTCAAACGTAAAGAAAACAATAAAACAGAACTTAGAAGAAAGCTACACGTCAGCAGCAACAGTAAGATAGCGTGCTCTGCCAGTATAGTAGTGCCAACATATGAACAGACGGCTGGTCGACATCACCGTCGTGTGTAGTCTACTAATAATAAATCTGTTGGTACAATTCTTTTTTGTCAAGATTCGGAGAGCTGCAAACCGTGACGCTTGGCGCTACAGCTGTTTATTCCACTGATTAGTTAGCAATCCCGAGGCTATTTTTCAACGAGAAAAAACTTAGGCTCCATGCGAACAACGGCAAACATGCATTTTTTTTTCGAAACACAGTACAACGCAGACGCTCACATACACGTGCACACACTCATCCCTATGAACGCACGCACGCACACCCTACCCCTACGAGCACCTTCGAAAGACTGAGCCGGCGGTCGGGGATAGGGCAGTTGGGCTCCCTCCAGCGTCAAATTCTTCGTGTGGCTCCGGGTTCAGTCCAGGATCTACACGCACGATATGCATCTGAAAAAGAACATCGTCACAGCCGCGGAAGCCGGTTGCCCCTGCTGCCGGCTCCCACTTGAGGACGCCAACCATATGATGCTCTAATGCCCCCACGCGGCTCGTTTCTGGGCATGGATCGGGGTGGCTGTACCCTTTGAGGAACGGGTCCTCGATCTCCACAGCCTTCCCCGCCCCGCCGACGTCGTGCCAGAGACGGGTGCCTCCTTCATCCTTCTCTGCTGCTGGCACCTCTGGAAAGCCAGGAATGCGATGGTTTTCGACGGGATTGTCCCCTCCCTTCGGCTCACTCTCAAGTTGTGCGGAGATGATGCAGTGCTTTGGCGCGATCGTCTCTCCATAAACCTCTGTCCCTCTCCTGCCTTCAGGCCCCCCCCCCCCCCCCCCACCTTTCACTGTAACCATCTAGTGTTTTTTTCATACATATAAAAGCAAATTCAGGTGGGGACTACTACTCCCCCCCCCCCGAAAATTAAAAAAAAAGTCTTATCCATGTTTACAATTTCTGTGTTTGTCCCATAAAATGCACAACAATCTTTGCCTTTTAAACATTCTACTATATACAAAAGATGGTGGAAATCGCGGCCAGTCCAGCCCTCCACGTCGCGGGCAAACCGTGGCCGTCCGATCCGCGTGATGGACGGCCTGGATGAGGCCACGTCGCCCCCAAACGGGCGCTACTGTAGCTCGCCGATTTTTGGCCAATGGCCACGCGCCACGTCGCCCCGGTTGCCCGGCGGTCACCGCGCGCCCAGCCGGTCGCCCACCCAGTCGCCCGACCACTTTGCAAAAAAAACCTCCTACTTTCAGATATTTGCATGCTTTCCATGCTTTTACTCCGTGGGAGGGCTTCAACGCAAATTGCAGAAAACACGGGGGCTACCGTGCAAAACTACCAGCGAGCTCCCGCGACGCCGTGGTCGCCGCCGCCGCGACGCGCCGCCGCGCCATCCCTCCCCGCTCCGATTGGAGCCCACCACGGGATCCGCCGTCGCCGCCTCGACCTCCTCGGCGCGGTTCGGCCTCCAGGACGCCGCCGACGAGCTCGAATCACCGCGACCTGGCCCGCCGTCCTCTGCCGCGTCCGGCCGCCGTCACGGCCACTCCGGCGACCTATAACTGGCGGCGCCGCCACGTTCAGGTTCGCCGGCTCCGGGCGCACCCGCGCGCCCACGCGCGTGTCCGAAGGCGCGGCGGAACGCCGCCGGCGACTCCAGCGCCGCCGCGGGCAGAGCTAGGGTTATCCCCACTGTGACGTCAGCACGACGTCACAGTGGGGCCAATTTGTCAGATTTTTTTTTTTTTGAAAAATCCTAAATTATTCATAAACTTTGGAACAAATTCTACATAATTTAAACCAGTAATTTCAAAATGTCCACAACAAAAAATGATAAACATGCCCGACCGAAATTCAAATTTCAAACTTCCATGTGTACTCCAAGTTGAAGATCCTAAATTATTCATATACTTTCGAAAAAATTCTACATAATTTAAGCCAATAATTTCAATATGTCCACAAAAAAAATGATAAACATACCCGACCAAAATTCAAATTTCAAACCTCCATGTGTATTCCAAATTTATTTTTTTTATATACGCCAAAAATAATTAAAATGTGTCAAAATATTCCAAAACCGTACAACTTCCGAATTTGAACAATTCTCGAAATGCGGACAATTTTCCAATTCCAACAAATTTTACGGTTGAATAGACCAAAAAAAATAGCCCACCTTAAAAAAACCATTTAGATAAATTCCCGCTGGGAAATTTTTTACAAAAAAGCAAAATGTTCATGGAAAAAAAATGCTGCCTATTTACGGGAAAAAAAAACTCGAATTTTTCAATTGAACATTTTGCAGAGAAGCTCTAATTCAATATTAAATGTAAAATAGTAATCAACATTCCAACTCAAATTGAGAATTTGAATATATGAAAAAGTTCTACGACTTCCAAACCTCATCAATTCATAAACACTAAAATAATCCAAGTTTGAATAGATTCCAAGATATACAATTTTCAAAACCTGCTCGATCATTTCAACTCAAATTCGACATTTACAGTAAATTTGACTATTTCAGAAAAATATATGACTCCCAACCCTCAACATTTCATAAATACTACAATAATTCAAATTTGAATAAAATCCAAATTGCAAAATTTTTGAAACCTATTTGACCGTTCGAACTGAAAATTCACATTTAATCATTCTAGAATTTTAAATACCTTTCAAATCTAACCATTCTTGCCGCCACTAAAAGAATACAAGTTTGAATAAATTCCAATACAACCACTTTTCAAAAACTCAACATCCTTTTAAGCACAAAATTTTCCATATTAAAATGACATTCATATTTCAACAACTCTTCATAAAAAAAATTATCGAACAGGCGCGACAATAAGTACCCATCGACAAAAATAAAAAATATTATCAGAATACTAAAATCAGAAAAATGTTAACTATTTTTAAAAAAAAATAATAAATCAAACTTTCTTCTTAACTAAAATAAAACCCACAAAAAAAATATCAATAATACCATTTAAAACGATAAACCCAAAAAAAACAATTTGGCACAAAGCATCTTATTCAAAAAAAGTCCGATAAATCAACTAAATACAACGACCCACTTCAATTCCAATAGCTTTCAAACTTAACCAATTTTTAAATGCAAACACTTTCAAATTAAATTTCACTACACAGTCGCGGCGCACACCGCGCTAAGATCCCAAACTATAAAACGCCCACAGTCTTTTTTTAAAACCATTCTACATAATTCTAAACATGTTTTTCACACGATTCCAAATAATGCAAAACAAAAAAATAACAAATGGCCACATTTTTTTCCCCAAAAAAATAGTCCAAACTATCCATTCCAGCCCAAACTCAAAAAAGTCCACGATTTTTTTCCCAAAAAATTCTTTCAGAACTTTTAATTCACAAGAACTTTACGGTTGAATGGTTCAAAATTTAAACCCACGGGCGCGGCGTAGTCCGCGCTTCGTCCCCTAGTGTATTTCTACAAAAGGCATAGCAGTAGTTGGACATAGAAAAATGACTGATCGACAGGTGGTGGTCATATTCCGAGATGATTTTGACAGAGGCAGAAAGACGAACCTTCCCTCCCCTGTTCCCAAATCATGCAGCTACCGAATTTCGATTTGAGTTCCTGAAACTCTCTCTGATAGCAAAGCAGAGGCAAGTCCCTATCGCATCACAAACAAAGTAACCGCAGATCCGTGCCTCCCTATATTACCTAACTATATTAAGGCGCAGCGAATTCTCGCTTTGACAGCGCTCCAGCGCGATCGGCCACTGTTTTACTGTGCCCCGCTACAGGGTAACAGTGCCGCCGGAGGACCTATACGCAATTTTTCGTAAGACCAGGGACTTCCTTGAAAAATTAAACAACATAACAGTGGTCGCGAGGACCTTATCGCAATTTCACGAAAGCCCAGGGACTTCCATGCAAAATTGCACCACAACCCCTCCTCTTTCTCCTCCCTCGCGCGCGCGGCCGGATAACGCCGCCGCCGCCGACGCGTCGCGCCGCCGCCTCGCACTTCCCCGCTCAAATCGAAGACTACCGCCGGGATCGCCGCGACGTCCGCTCCTCTCTCGCTGAGTTTCGCTTCCTGGGACGCTGCGCGGGCGCCGGAATCGCCGCCGCCGTCCTCGGCGACCGCCGCCGTGTTTAACTGCTGACCCATCGATCTAGCTAGCGGCCGCCATGGACAGCCTACCGAAGCGCGACGCCAACTACGTGCCCCTGAGCCCCGTCACCTTCCTGCCGCGCGCCGCAGCCGTGTACGCGGACCGTACCTCTATCGTCTGCGGCGGCACTGCCTTCACCTGGCGCCAGACCCACGACCGGTGCCTTCGCCTTTCCGCCGCGCTCCAGGCGCTCGCCGTCAGCCGGAACGACGTGGTGTCCGTGCTCACGCCCAACACGCCGGCGCTCTACGAGATGCACTTCGCGGTGCCCATGGCCGGCGGTGTCATCAACGCCATCAACACCCGCCTCGACGCCGCCGGCGTCGCTGCCATCCTGAACCACGCAGCGCCCAAGCTCTTCTTTGTCGACTACCAGTACATCCGCGTCGCCACCGAGGCCCTCAAGAGAATCACGGACGCCAGGTCCTTGCCGCTGCTGGTGGTGATCGACGACATCGAGGCGCCGACCGGGGCGCGGCTGGGCGAGCTAGAGTACGAGGACCTTGTGGCGCGCGGCGACCCGGCGAGGCACCCGCCGCGTGACGTCGTGGACGAATGGGACGCGGTCGCTCTCAATTACACGTCCGGCACCACGTCGGCGCCCAAGGGCGTCGTGTACAGCCACCGCGGGGCGTACCTGAGCACGGTCGGGTTGCTTCTCCAGTGGGGCGTGGGCCACGAGCCCGTGTACCTATGGTCGCTTCCCATGTTTCACTGCAACGGCTGGACCTTCACGTGGGGTGTGGCGGCGCGCGGTGGCGCCAACGTCTGCGTCCGCGCGCCGACGGCAGACGCCATGTACGCCGCCATCGCTGACCACGGCGTCACCCACATGTGCGTCGCGCCCGTGCTCTTCAACGTGCTCCTCGACGCCAACCGCGAGCCGCTGAGCCACGCTGTAGAGGTGCTCACCGGTGGTGCGCCGCCGCCCGCGGCGCTGCTCGAGCGCGTGGAGCGGCTCGGGTTCCACGTCACGCACGCCTACGGCATGACGGAAGCGACGGGCCCGGCGATGGTGTGCGAGTTGCGGGAGCGGTGGGACACGCTGCCGGCACCGGAGCGGGCGGCGCTGAAGGTGCGGCAGGGCGTGAGCACGCTCTCCCTCGACGGCGCCGACGTGAAGGACCTCAAGACAATGGAGAGCGTGCCCCGCGACGGCGCTACCCTCGGCGAGATCGTGCTCCGCATCCAAAAGATATGTAAAAACATATCAACATGCCCGTAAAAAACAAATGCTAACTGTTTATGCCATGTGATCAAACTTCAAATACGAATATTTCAAACTTTCAAGTGCCTTTCAAAATTTCAAAATCTGTTAAATACTACCTAATTTGAATTGTTTTCCAAAACTAAACAATCTTTCAACGTTAGCTCTCCCTAAACAATTTTAAAATGTCAACATTTTTAAATTTAAATTTTACCACACAAACACGGCGACTTTGAATATTTTAAGACTTTACATACTTTTCAAACATAACCACTTCCAAATTTGAATTATACCACACGTGCTCAGCACACACATTTGAATATTTTAAAACTTTAAATAAATTTCAAATCTAACCATTTTACAAACGTAAAATGGATACAAAATTAAATATCTTCTCAATTTAAATATTTTTCCAAAACTAAACAATTTTAAAGTTCGCACGAATTTGCACTTCCGCAACGCTCCAGCACACGGGCACGTACTGTTCTCCGCTTCTGACGTCACCCTGACGTGACGGTGGCCCGTTTAGTCAGCGATTTATCCTTTTCTGCATAAATTTAAGAAAATGCTTAATCCTTGACATGCAGGCCCACTTTGCTTATACATATTCTAGAAAAAAATACAAAATCAATAATTTAAAATCCATCCATCAGAAAAATATGACAAAAATATCAAAATGTCCATAAAAATGCATGCTAACTACTTACAACAAAATACAGACACTTTTCCACATAAATGTAAAAAATTGCTAAACGCCTGACATATGAGCTCACTTTGCTTACACAACTCCCAGAAAAAAAATAAGAAAATTACAAAATCAATAATTTAAAATCTATCCATCAAAAAAATGTGACGAAAATATCAAAATGTCCAAAAAATACATGATAACTACTTACACCAAAATACAAACATTTTTGGGCATTTCAATTTAGCAAATATTTAGAGAAAACCTAAATACATTTCGTCTGATTAAATGGAATTGGAATAAGAAAAAAAAAGATTACACACTGTATTTCCACTGATCGTGGAGCATAATTAAATATCGCAAACTATAAACATAAACCTATATATATTTATACATTTAGAATTGCTGAAATTTTGAAGCTACTCCAAACGACTGATTCCGATGAATTTTAACATTTTGAATTAAAAAATTACACCAACAAATAAAAAATGCCAATTCTCTTTGCAAGATATATTATACAGCTAAAAAAAAATAACATCTACCAAATTTTTTTATTCAGTAAAAAGAATGCTAACTATTCATAGAAAAAAAAACATATTTAAACATTCCAATTTGGTAAACACTTGAAGGAAAAAAAACAAATGCACTCCCTCCACTTATATGAAGTTAAATTTATTAAATACTCATATGATACATTCCCTCCAATTACAGACTTAAATTGAACATTTTAATTTGATAATTATTCGGTCGTAACCTAAATTAATTTACTCTAATTACATAATTCAATTCAACAAATGTATATTTTCACCACTATAGACTTAAGTTAAATATTAATGTAAAAACATATTTTAACCATTCCAATCCATTAGGTATTTAGATATACTCCACACAACAAATTTCATCGTATTCCAACATTTTGAAACCCAACAGGTGCGGCGTGCGCCGCACCAAATTTACCGCTCGGGATTCGCTGACGTTGGGGAGTCGGTGACTTTGTGGCTGACATGTGGACCCCACCTACAGTGGGCCCACTTGCCAGCGACTCAAAGTCAGGTGACGTTGAGCCCTGACGTCGGAAACCAGAACAGAATCGCCAGCCACGCACACGACTTGTGGACGACGCCACACCGGCACACCGCAACACCATGGAGGAGGAGACCCTGACGCTCACGGCCCTGCTCAAGGCGGCCGCCGCCGCCCACCCGTCGCGCCGCGCCGTCGTCGTCCATGGCAAGATCGACCTCACACACGCCGCGCTCGACGCCCTCGTCGACGCCGCCGCCGCGCGCCTCCACCGCGCCGGGGTCCGCCCGGGCCACACCGTCGCGCTCTGCTTCCCCAACACCGTCGAGGTAATTTATCCCCCATCCATCCATCCATCGATCAAACAGTCGTCCTACAGGAGAAAGATGGATTCTTTCTCTGTTGTTGATTCGTGTCTGACCGCCGGCGGTTGTGCTCTGCTCTGCAGCTGGTGATCATGTTCCTGGCGGTGATCCGCGCGCGGGCCGTGGCGGCGCCGCTGAACCCGGCCTACACGCAGGAGGAGTTCGAGTTCTACCTCTCCGACTCCGAGGCGCGCCTCCTCATCACCAACGCCGAGGGCAACACCCCCGCGCAGGCCGCGGCCGCCAAGCTCGCCCTCCCGCACGCGGCCACCACCACCCTCCTCGACCCCGCCGGCCCGCTCCAGCTCACCGGCCTCCCGGAACAAAACGGCGCCAAGCAAGACGAAAACGGCTCCGTCCTGTCCGGCAACGAGCCGTCGGACGTGGCCCTGTTCCTGCACACGTCCGGCACGACAAGCCGGCCCAAGGGCGTGCCGCTGATGCAGCGGAACCTGGCGGCGTCCGTGCAGAACATCCGCGCCGTGTACCGGTTCGTGGAGACGGACGCGACGGTGGTGACGCTGCCGCTGTTCCACGTGCACGGCCTGATGTGCGCGCTGCTGTCGTCCCTGGCGTCCGGCGCGTCGGCGGCGCTCCCGGCGGGCGGGCGGTTCTCGGCGTCCACGTTCTGGGGCGACATGCGCGCGGCGGGCGCCACGTGGTACACGGCGGTGCCGACCATCCACCAGATCATCCTCGACCGCCACGCGTCCAAGCCGGAATCATACCCGGCGCTCCGGTTCGTGCGGAGCTGCAGCGCGTCGCTGGCGCCGGTGATCCTGGAGCGGCTGGAGGCGGCGTTCGGCGCGCCGGTGCTGGAGGCGTACGCGATGACGGAGGCGTCGCACATGATGACGTCGAACCCGCTGCCGCAGGACGGGCCGCGGAAGCCGGGGTCCGTGGGGCGGCCGGCGGGGAAGATGGAGCTGGCGGTGCTGGACGAGCAGGGGAAGGAGGTGGCGGCTGGGTCGCCCGGCGAGGTGTGCGTGCGGGGGGACAACGTGACGGCCGGGTACAAGGGGAACCCGGCGGCGAACGAGGAGGCGTTCGCGTACGGGTGGTTCCACACGGGCGACATCGGCGTGCGGGACAAGGATGACGGGTACGTGCGGCTGGTGGGGCGGATCAAGGAGCTGGTGAACCGGGGCGGGGAGAAGATCTCGCCCATCGAGGTGGACTCGGTGCTGCTGACCCACCCGGACGTGGCGCAGGCGGTGGCGTTCGGGGTCCCCGACGAGAAGTACGGCGAGGAGATCCACTGCGCGGTGATCCCGCGGGACGGGGTGGGGATGAAGGAGGAGGAGGTGCTGGCCTTCTGCCGGCGGAACCTGGCGGCGTTCAAGGTGCCCAAGAAGGTGTACATCACCGACGACCTGCCCAAGACGGCCACGGGGAAGATCCAGCGCCGCATCGTGTCGCAGCACTTCTTCGTGCCCCCCGTCGCCGCCAAGGCCTAGAGATAAACGATCTCGTGTTTGTTTAATTTGTTTGCGTTGCACGACGAGATTGGGCGCCACATTGGAGTTGTCGCGAATAATGGAACGGTGCTCGTGACAGTCTTGGATAATACCCTTTAGTGTAGGTATTGCCATTGATCTCGAGGAGCATGATGTTCAACAAGCTTCATAAATACTGGAGAGCGCTGCAGCACATTGATATCACGATGCGAGTTGTTTCTTCTTCATTTGGTCGTGCGGATTAAACAAAGGCACTACTGCTCTACATAATCTGTACATTGCCTTGATATTTGTAGACTCGACGTGCGCAAATAGTTGTCCTGACCATCCGTGGGAGCTCCATACGCAAGCATTCTCATGGCAGCGGTACACTTCTGGAGTGATGAGAAACCAATCATTTTCACGGTGTCTTTCTTCAACTTGAACCAAGTGTCATACTCCCGGACACTTTGCACCAACTTCATGAACAAGTCTCTCCTCATCTAAATCTCCGGCAACAATCCTTTGTATCAAACCTTGGACCATCGACAAAATAGTCGTCGTATAGCATGCAATGACCCTCCGCCCTTATCCTCGGCTTGGTCTTCCTCCTCCAAGGACGCGAGCCTCCTCGTTTGGGTTTGGCATTGGCGGCCTCCTTGGCTTCAATGTGTGCAAGGCAAGCAAGAACCGAGATGTTCTCGTCTTCCTCGGTGTCGATGTCGACTTCCTCTTCCATGATCAGGTGCGCCATCAACTCATCGTCGTTGTCCATTTGTTGGAATCAAAACACGAAGCAAATCAAGGACCTGTCGCCGGAGCCGGCAAAAATTCAGAAAAATCTCCGCCTACCTTTGGTGCAAGGTGGGTGCGCGAGGTCGCCGAGGGGTTCTCCAGGTGAGGCGACGAGCTCTGGCGCGGCAGGGGGCGAAGAAGGAAGGAGGATGGTTGGGGCGTGGCGCGGTTTTCTGAGTCCGGCGGGAGGGGGTGGGAGCGGTGCCCCAGATGGCGGTGGTGGAGGCGGGCAAATGAACTTGGGGGTGACGGGGAAGATTTGTTGGATTTGGTCGTCCTACTGACAAGGCTGGCCCGCCTGTCTGTAGCCGAAGTGGTGGCGCGCGAGATTTAGTCCGGCGCTACCGAAACACTCTCCGGTAGTTCCGGACGCAATAACGGGCCGCTCCAAAGGAAATCGGTGACGCGCGGGTGAAAGGCGTTTTTCGCCCGAGGCTCCCTTAGGGCTTTGGGGGGCTTAGGTGACGCGAGTGGACGGCAACATCTCGTTGGAAGAATAGTTATTCTCTCCCTGGAAGAGAAAGAAACAAAGAAGGCTAGATAGGCAGATAGACAGGCCGCGTTTGGACAGGCGAGAACCGGGGACGAGCGAATCTTCCTGGACCAACACGTGCACGTCGTGGCGTGGCAACGGGAAAGGGCCTGCACCAGATGCGCCTCTGCCCGGCTCTTCCGAAACTGCCTCTGCGGCGTGCCTCATGGCCAGGTCGTTACGCCTACCGCCTACGTACGTCCTGCTTCGTCATGGATCCATCCAAACAAATCATATTCTATCTACTCCCTCCGTCCGATAATAACTGTCTCAAGTTTGTCAAAAAGTGGATGTATCCATACATGTTTCATGTCTAGATACATCCATTTTTTGGCAAACTAGTAGCAAAATATTTTCTTTAGAAACCTTCCAATGGTTAGAGAGAGCCTGGACCTCTTATCCTTTCCCCAGCTACAGTGTAAGGAGGCGATTTTTGAGGCGAACCCGTGCGACCAGCTCGCCGCCGGCGATTCATCGGATTCCCCGCCCTCCGGCGGCCGCTCTGGCGGCGGGAGGACGGGGAATCAATGGATCCCGGCGTGTATATAGCCTAGGTGTGCGTGGGTGGTGTGCCGGCGGCGCTGTGGTGGTGGCGGCGTGGTCGGGGTTGGTTTTGTTGGCGGTGGTCCACCCCTCTGTCCTACGGGCTCCGGCGGTGCTCCTAGGCAGATCTGCCGTCTGCAGCGCGCTCGCCGCTCCTCGGGCTGCGACGTGCTTTCCCTCAAGCCGGAGTCCGTGCTGGCGGAGCCGGTTCTTGAAGATCTCCGTGGGGATGGCGTTGACCGAGTTGGCGTCGGTCGTGGTGCGGGATGGAGGCGCTTCGGTGCCGAGTGTTGTCGCCTTCCTGTTCGCCGGAGGGCTCCTCCCAGTCCAAGGTCAAGTGGAGGAGAAGGTGGCAGGTTTCGCCGGCAGAACGTGCTGCGCGACGAAGAAGACGCCGGAGCTCAGAAGGACCTACTTGTATTTTCCTTTGTTTTCTGGGTTTATCTGTAAGATGCTCGGCTGATGTATCCTCACTTCGCAAAATAAAAAGAAACCTTCCAATGGTTGCTACTTTATTTAAAACAAAGATTATGCACTCTAGAAATGCCAGTCAAGATATTTGTTTGGACATACAGAACTCTACCATGATTTAAGACTATTATAGATGCCAACACATATAAATAAAGGTAAGTGCCAGTAATAATAAATTGAAGGAACAAGGCGATTATGTATTTTTAGAATGCACTCTATTAGAAACGATTCGGACGCACCCCTACATTTCAAAGAAAAGGCGCTGAACTATATATAATCCAATTTTTAAAAGGTAGCACGCTACAGCTTCAAACAAAACCAACCTAACTATTATGGAAATTCCGGGCTAAGTTTAGCTTAAACACATTTGTGAACACCATCATGTCTTTGTAGTTTGAGATGATGGTAGATGGATACAAATTCTCAAAAAAGTAAAATAGGTAAAAGAGTTTAGTGTAAACAGATTATAATTACTATAACACCACGGAGATGCCGGCAACTTCAACGCATGCAATGCGGTGCAGACCCCCTCCGAGGAACTGGAGCGTGCTCAACCACTACCGTTGTTAAATTCATGTTTAGTTTTTTAAATATTATACAAATTTGTAAACTACCGTAAAATATGAGTAAACTCTGCAGGTTTAAATTCATGTTTTATATCCACTTTCTTTCCCTCAGCATTGCCTCATTTAGGAGTCGTTATAGGATTCGCGGCTTGCTCCTTCCACTTCCCCGGTGGCACTGCCGGTCGGTGTCGAGAAGAATGTGTAGTGCGGATTGTACAGAGTAGGTTTAGTGTTAGCTTGTTACCACCGCTCTCCCCCGTGTCCCTCCTCTACAGTGCAGAGGGGCGACTCGCGTGCGACTCGAAGGTTCGAGGTCTCGCCGGCGAGCCCGCCGCTCCCCTCCGCCTCCGGTCGCCGATCTGGCACCGGGAGGTGGGGGGGAGCTCCGGCTTCGTGCGTGCGTGTAGATAGGGTCCTTTATTAGGTGTGCGTGCCCGCCGGCGGCAGTGAAGACGGTGGCGCTGCGGTCGGTCTGGTGGGTGTGGTCCTCCCCCTCCTGTCCCCGTTTCGGCGTTGCCTGCGACGTCGGGGAGGCCGTGGAGGTTCTTCGTCGGGTGCTCGGCTCTGCGTTTGCTTCTCCGGCCGACCGAGGCGGTGAGGGGAGGAGCGGGCGGTGCTTCGAGTTCTCGTTTTGTTGGCGGTGGTGTGGGTGGTCTCCTGCGGTGTTTCAGCTCCGGCCGGCCGTGGTGGCGAGGGGAGCGGCGCCGGGGGACGGGTGGTGGCTGGCGGTGGTGGGCCTGGACGGCGTCTCGGCGGCTGGAAGAGGGGTGGTGCTGTGGGAGTGGCGTTGGGGCCGTGGGCGTTCATCGAGACAAGGTGACGTCGCGCGGCGGCGGTCGAGTTATGCGGTCATCTTCAAGGCGGAGCGGCGCTCTCTCCACGGCGGCGTGTGGTACGGCGACGACGGCGCTGTCTAGGCTTCTTGGGAGAAGACGAAGGATCTGATTGGAATTTCTTCAGGGTGCTCAGGGTGCTTTGTGCATTTTGCAGGGTCCGTTTGTAATTTTCTTTTCTCTTTGGACTTCCTTGTAACTTGTACTGGGTACTCTGTTTATATGAATTGGATCCTTTCCTCAAAAAAAAAAAAAGAGTAGGTTTAGTGTTGACCTTGTGGTCTTAGGCGTTATGCGTGTTCGCGAGCAACAACGGATGGTGGCCAACAAATTTCTCATGGGCTTCTTCATGGCGAATAGCAACGGAGGGCCTAGATCAAGCAGGAGCTTCGCGAATACGCCAGTTGGAGCTCTGACATGTGGTATTCGTCCTGATTCTGCTTGTCGTGAAGGCAAACTTCCCACTGAGGTTGTGGGATATGGAGGTCCTAGACAAGTCGAAGGCTTCATCACGCGGAAATGAACAAACACGGCAAAGCTACGTTATTGTTATCCATTACCAGCGAGGCCACTCGTGCTTAGTTGTGCTCGGCACCTACCGAAAAAATTCCCACGCGTGGGCCCCCCGTGTGTGTCGCCTCCCCAGCTCCCAGCCGGCGCGCTCAATTCACCCACTCTCCTTCCCTCGTCTCTCTCCGCCTCGCTCCACCTCCCAAAAATCTTGCTCCGCCCGGCGCCGCCTTGCTCTTCGTCTGTCACCGCCGCGCTCTGCCCAGCTCTGCCTCCCTCTCCGCCCGACGGCGCCTCCCTCCTCCCTTCATCGAGCTCTGCTCGAGCTCTCCTCCCGACGTTGCTGTCGACTTTCCCCGGCGCTGATGTCGACTTTCCTGGCGCCTCCACGCTCTCCCCGGTGCCACCTCGCTCCGCCTGACGCCCCTACCGCCGGAGCGCCGCCGCCGGCGAGTTAGTCGCGCATAGATTGGGTGGTCGCATATACCAAGACCTGATTGCTTTTTTATTCCTGTTTAGGGTCCTTTCTGTAAGAGTTTGGATCTATTTGTAATATGGATTCCTAAGTTGGAGGACCTATCTAGAAAACTGTGATATTTGTAATCTCAGCCCTCACCCCATACAAGCCACCAAACACACTCTCATCTCAGCATGTATACACACATACAGCACACTAAACACACCAAAATATCTTAGCCCAACATGTACGAAGTCAGCTTGACCCAATTAGGAAACTGGATTACCCGCGCTGCCAAACACACCTAAAAGTACACACTCGCCCTGAAGTGAGTTTCACGAACGAGTAAATTCCGGCAATGAAAAGTGCACTAAATTGTTACTGATCGACATATATTTTTTTTTTTGAAAGGGATTACAGCTGCGTATTCAGACAAGAATACAAAGGAAAAACAAGAATACACAGCAGTACGAGCCAACAACACCCAGCACAACAGCAGCTTCAGGGATCGCCGCTGAACCTCCGCGTCGCCTGAGCAGGACCTTCATCGCCGAACGCCGCCGGAGAAGAAGGCGCCAGGCCGCCGCGAACCCCGGGAAGGGGAACACCCCACTCATGTAGACAACCGCATGTGCCGTCCGCCGCAAGCGACGGAGCTGAAGAACGCTTAACGCGCACGGCCATGGCGCCTCCTCCCCGCAGCCACCCCTCTTCCATCGAACCCTGCACCGAGCACCACCGCAGCTCGCCGGAGTCCCCACCAGTAGCACATCTTGCAGCCACCTTCTCCCCTCGCAACCTCTGCCGGCCAGAGAAGGATGAAGAACGTACCAGTCCGAAGCAGAGCACGCCGCCAGAAGAGCTCCTCCCCATACCACCACGGCCGGCAGAAGAGACCCAAGCGGCGCACCAAAATCCAGCGGAGACCTCCAGAACCCCAGAGCATCTTCTCCTGTACAGGCGACGAAGGAAGCTTGCCCGAAGCACCAGCTCCCCGCACCGCCGCAGTACCCCCAGCACCTCCTCGAAGTGGCCAGGAAGATCCACCCCAAGACGAAGAAGAGGGCGGGGGACCAAATCTCACGAAGACGGTCGTCGCCTCCGCCACGACGGCCATCCTCCGAGAACCAAAACTCCCCAGATCCGAAGATCCGGGAGCACACCACGCCGTCCACCCGCCGTCGCCGGCCAGGGAGAGGAGGAACGGCCACCTTACTCCGTTCCAATTTAATTGACTTGCTATATGAACCACATTTGGATGAATCTAGACATGTTAGATGCCTAGATACATCCACATATTGTGCATAGCAGGTCAATTAAATTGAAACGGAGGGAGTAATAATCACCAAATACAATATTGTTCCGCTCAACAAGATTATACGAGCGGCATTGCACAACAAAGTTAAAATGCACTGCACCCGTTGTAAACCATGGCAATAGAAATCGATGATTTTCAGCAACCATTCGGCAAAGACGTTGCTGCCCTAGAAAGGAAAAAACTGTACAAGTTTATGCATCTAGCAAGATGTACATAAACAATCTTTTTTTTTTGTTCTCCCTCTTTTCGGTACGAGGAACCATACGGATTTTTCCCTTTTCCACAAAAAATTTCCTGTCTAAGGGACTTATTCACCCTATTTTGGCCTCTCTTTCCAGGTCTGTCTGTTGTCGTTTTGTTCCATATTTACATACGGACGAGGGACGACGTTTCGCACACTCAAAGAACACTTTGCCAAGTTGACACATGAATGCCTTCCATGCCCCCAATGATTTTGTTCGAGCGAGCACCTGAAGCACAAGCAGAATAATGAGGGAAAACTTGAGCAGACAAAATTCAAGTCAGTACAGTATCTGTTGTTCATAGAATATGTTGAGTACCCAAAATTTAGACAACTTTATTCCTGGTTGTGTATGACTTATCTCACTTCCAACTGACAACATTGTCATTTGAAACACTTAAGTAGCTAATGCCATACAGTCGAAACAAAATAGTGTGCCAATTTAAGTTGTATATTGTAATTGAGTTGCGGATCCACAGTGTATCTACGAACTGCATACAGCAACAGCACGTTCAGAAATTCTTGGGATAGCCCCAGCCTAGTAAAGCTGACATATTAGTCATGACCCCATGCAGTGCCTGGTTGACTCCCTATACTCTCAAATTAATGGAGGCACTACATATCTACAATATCAATATTTGGTAAGATAAATACCTCAAATATGTGCATTTTCTGGACAAGAAATCAGTTCATATTTAGCGCCCACTGCTGCTACTTTTCTCCTGGGCACAACCATCCTTGAGCGCTTCTTGAGCTTCGTTCTCCATGCCTAAAGAAAGTAATGCTGCAGCTTGAAGGTAACATGCAGTCGGCCACGACGGAGATATTACTAGCGCCTGCATTGCATCACTGAGAGCTTGTTCTCCCATGCCATTCATCAGATATGACAGGCAGCGCCGAGCGTAAATGGTTGGGGAAACCATCGTACCGACTTCAATGAACTGCCATGTCACAAATCAACAGAACGAACAATGTCAACATTGGTTTATAAGTGGCTATGCTAGTGCACCGTTAGAAAAGTCAATGTATTGATGATAACGCAGATCCCTTCATAGCCCAGAAGGCATTGCTACTATTGGCACTTTTAAATGTTAGGAGATCGAATAGGAATTGTTTCCACTAGAAAGGACAAGAGTGACATTTCAACATGAGACTCCCATACCATGTCAACTTGTGTAAAAGAAAAAAAGAAAGTGAGAAGTGAAGGCAACCTGGGAGTAACAATCAATAGCAGTAGTAAAATCTTTTTGCCGAAAAGCACTGTCGCCCTTCTTTTTTGAGGTTAATGTGTCTTGCATTTGATTGGTCCACATCTGAAATGAGAGCTGCAGCAAAGAAGAGGGGGGAAAGATCATGTAACAGAAAAACAATTCTAACAGTTTCAGTAAAACGAAGGGCACACCCAATGTCACATTTGCAAACCCAAGAAAAAGAGTCAATATACAAAGCGTATGTACAAAGGGCCTAGGGAAAAGGATTAATCAAAATAATTTTACAGACATAGTTTCAGCTCTGAAATAACTATTGGTGGCTAGTTTTGCGTTTTCACATGATGCAACTCTAATCAAATGTCATCTAATCAAACTGAAAGTCTCCCTTTCATGAGAGCATATTGACCTTTACCCAGGTAATTCGTGATTGGAGGACAAATGTGACAGTAACAGAATAGGATGCAAAACATTTTGGAGGACAAGTCGTGATTGCCTAACTATTTGATAGACTATAATCACCAATAATACACCGCAATGAAGGACTTCAGAAGGAAATATGTTTGAAACATCAAACTAATATTAATTTATCAAAAAAATCAAACTAACATTAACCTGAGTTGCTCTAGGATAAAATATATGGTCATGAAAAGAGGCCTTACACTAAAACTTCTCCTTGAAAGATATGTGATAACTTCATTTCAATCAAGCAAAATGCATTTTGCATGCCATGAAAAGTGGTCTTACACTAACACTTCTCCAAAAAATAGGTGAATTACATGTTGGGTAAAAATATGAAGTGCACCACATAAAAGTACTGATGATTTGGTTAGTTGTTCAACACAGCAGAGATGTTTTGCTTGCTTATATCCTGGCAATGTTGTACCAAGGTGTAACACATAGAAACAAATTTAACATCAAACGGTTTGTACAGATCATAAGGCAATGTCGTTGAATCTCCATAGAAAATAAATGAGAAACAAAACTTAACGCACCTCATTTGCCGTTCCCTCGTCATCCTTGTACCCTGTCTTTTCTAGAATCTCATGTATTGCTGTCAGATCCTTTCTGGAACAAGCTTCGGCAAGAGGAGTAAGAGGCAGTGATTGGACAGATGATGCACCGCCTTGGGGCATATCCATCAGTTCATAAGATGGAGTCTGCAAAACATTTTGACACCACTACAGTTATAACATGATGTACTTCATGTCCAAATGCTAACCCAAAGCCAAATAACTAATAAGTTTGTTCAACATATCAACGTTTTTCACATTGAAATTTAAAATGGTCTGCCAGCTGATTAGATCCTTGCCATGCTCGATTATACTGTCAGGTTAAGGAAACTGTCTGGAAAGACTAAACTGTTATGTGTAAGGCTCATAGATGGAAATGATTTATCTGAAGACTGAATGGTTCATTACACATGAAAACCCTTTGTGCCATTTTCCAACAAAATTTTAAAGGAAGTAAATTGAATTCAGTTGTTCAAGACAGAGTAAGGAAAGGAATTCACCTCAACATCCTTCTGAAGAGGAGTCAATGCTTGAACCATAGATCTTACATTAGGACGTTCACGGGGTTCATAGTGCAGGCACCTTGAAGCTAATCGCACCAGTTCTGTTCCTTCCTCATTTGAAAATTGACCCACTAAACACGAGTCTGTAAGCATGTTAAAGTTCCGATCTCGAATCAGGTCAAGGGCCTGCAGACATTACTAGTCTCAGTTAGTATGGTAAAGGTGAAGATATCAAATGATTAGTTGGTTCAAAGTCAAGTATTGGCTATTGTTCTACCAAATTATTTAACCGCTACCAAAAGTCTTGTTTTGCTAGCATGCAAGTTGATGGAGATAAGGACTTATATTTACATTGAGGGTGAAGAACAATATCGTATATGGGAAATAGTTTCACATTGCTCCACAGGCATGAAGACACGAAGGCAGTTGAAAGAAAAACTAAGAGATCAATTAACTCCCTGGTCAGCCTACCTTTCGGGCAGCTATGTCGACATAAAATCATTTATGACATACTATAGCAGGAACTGTATAATGATTCCTAAGAAGCGAGTAAAGTGAGATAGAAAATGATGCGGAAGAACTAAAGCTCAAGGTTGTTACATGGCTCGGAGGAATATGCTTCCCACTAAGAACGTCCAGTAGCAAGGTGCCAAAGCTGTATATGACACTTTCAGGTGTGATACGCCCTGCAAAAAGTGAAAAGGTGATGTTATAGGTGAATTGTGGCGAAAAAATGAAAACACTATCTAGTGACAAGGTGATGTAGGTGAACTGTGGCGAAAAAATGAAAACACTATCTTTAGCAGCAGTCAAGTGTTATACGTAGTTAAAAGGATGAAATGCATCTCTAGACAGCTTAGTACAAGGAACATAAAATGAAACACTCAATAACCTTAAACTACTTCAAGCTAGATGCATAATTGTGAAGCTAGAATTAAACCTAAGGTCTTCAAAAGGGGCAAAGTGGCAATATCCTCTATCATGAGGGCAAAACCTGAGTACACTCAGGGGTGACAGCACACAACATCTCAACAATGAATTGCAACCTTGGATATATGCAGATGCTCTCCTCTTACAATTATTGCGATGTGTGAGGATCTCAAGATATATCCATGGTTGAAATCATAAGGACACTTACCCTTGGGCTTGGAAATCCACTCTATATTGTAAGCCGTGCTAGTTGAAATTTACAGCTACTGAGTATATCTTACTTGACAGACCAAAACCTTAGGGTGCAAATAACATTCTGAGAATCTAATGTACAATATTATGAAAACGGTGCTATATTATGACACATAACATGATATTAAAGAAACAAATTCACCCCCACTTTACAAAGGTTAAGGGTGCTCCACACACAGAACAAATTCAAGGTGCGTAATCTCAAACTATCATTGGAACATAGCAGCTTTGCAAGAGAGCCCAGTAACAATGTCGCCTGACAAGAAAGATTCTACCAACATCATCCAGGGAGTGCTGTATAAAAAGCAAGCTACAGGTTCCTAGCAACATAAGAAGGCACCAACCAGTTCTCATGTATTCAGGGGGAGTAAATGCCAAATTGGTACTGTAACTTTTGCCATCCCGACTGTTCTTCATAAGACCAAAGCACGAAAGTCTAGGGTTACAATCCTGCAGCATGTTAAACAATGTACAGATGTTACAGAAAACACACACAAACAAAGTTGACCATGCTGGCAAAGAAAATTGCATGATACTCACAGCATCAAAGAGAACTCTGTAGGCATTAAGATCATGATAGAGAGCACGCCCCTTAGTTGTGCAATATTCTAAAGCCTCAGCAAGATAGAGAACAACCCTTAGTCTCATGGGCCATTTCATTGCTTGAGTTTCCCCTGTGACATGCATAGAAGAATTGGAAAATATTACATCACTGATCTTGAATGGCATTAAGGATACTGTATGGTTCCCATCCAGAGGTCTAAAGAGAAAGTTTGACATAATACAAGTGCAAGAATCTTTCAATAAATATTTGAGTTGCGTCATCTAATGTGTCTAGTAACAAATAGCAACAGTCATTGCGAACAGGGTTTGAATTGGGACAATCCACCACTTTATTCTCTAAATCAACTATGACGCAAAATTTTATACATAAACAGAAACCAATCATTAAAGGTGTGAAACCATCAACCTATAAGACTTGGGCTTTGGTTGATGAGAATAAATAATAACAACAGGCTAAGCTGAACATAATTATTACTGTGAAATGCAGAGTAACTCACAGTGGAAAAGATGTTTTGCTAGTGTGTCGTTAGGCATGTACTCTGCAACAAGCAATCTCTCGTCACCTTCGCAGCAACAGCCAAGCAGATTTGCTAACCTTTTGCTCCGGAGCTGACCAACTGATTTAGCTTCATCCTGAAAGATAATTATTTCCCCAACACATATGGGCAAGTCTTAGAAAAAATACTGGAAGTGTATAACAGGTCAGGCAAAAAAATGTACACCCTCCCTTCCAAATTAATTGTCGCTGATTTAGTATGAACAAACAGAAAGTTGTTCTAAACAGAACAAAATGCCATTCACATAGAAGAGGCACTGCCATAGACTGGTTAAAATCCTCTACATATTACTTGCCATGTAAATAAAGAGCAAAATTAACCTCACTAAAAAACAAAAATAGTCAGTATGGGACTATAAAGCACCAGAGGAGGGAGTTGACATGGTACAGTAACAAAATACACAACCATGATAAACAGAATAACATGTGATGCTAATTATGATAGGAATCAACAGAGATGGTAAAAATGCTGAATTATTTCATTTGCTAAGAACAGTAGTAGAGCACAATGACGAGAGTATGGGGCTGGTAGTGGCTGGTAATGATTGCTGTCTCATACTGGTTTAGCATTGGAATCTAGTAATCATAAATAATAGAAAATGAGAAAAATACGTTAGCCAGCCAAACAGTTGGCAGATGCCACCCTTTCATCTGCTAGCCATCATAACAGTCCATCCAAATGCAGAATAAGAAACTTAGCAAGCATACATATATATCATTACAGGAACAGGTAGAAATCAACAACCTCGATGACAGGAGATATCATTCTCTACCAAAGTACCAAGCCAAAAATCGCAATGAATCTACCGGCAACACGGTAACTAAGCAAGTAACGAACTACCATTAAGGCATCAACACACACCAAACACACGTTGTTAGTAGTAGAAAGGATAAGCGAAGGCGACTGGGCGGGCATACCAGGAACTGGCGCGGGTCGGGCCAGGCGGAGCGGTTGAAGCGCTTGACGGCGATGCGGCGCTGCGCGTCGAGCTTCCCCTTGTAGACGACGTTGGGCGCCTTCTCGCCGTGCTCGGAGACGATGTTCTCCACCGCAAAGCCCGCCGTGGCGAGGCGCAGCTGCTCGAAGGAGTACTCCTGGAACGCCGGCAGCTCGTAGGCCTCCCCCTGGTCCTCATCCGCTGCACAAAAAAGTCGCTCCAGTCAGATCACTCGCACTACCACCCCCCGAAATAAGCGAGCGAATGACCCTTGGACTCAATCGCCGAACTCCCAAATGCGAAGGTGGTTGGCACGCTCAATCCACCCGAAAATAAAACACCCCTACCGACAATCTCGGTGGCAATATAGATAGAGGAAATAAACAGCAAAAAATCGCGGAAGCCGACAGACAATCTCTCGAAAAGGGGACGGCAGCCACCATCGGAAATAGCAAGCCGAAAATACTCCTGAAGCAGGAGACGGGACTTGAGCTAGTAAACGGGGCAAGCGGAAGCAAGCATGAAGCATTACGCACCAGCATCGGTGTTGTCGAGGCGCGTGCTCCCGGGGAGCTGCCCGCGGAGGCAGCAGCAGGAGGTGGCCTTGGAGACCCGCGCGCCCATTCCGATCCCCCTCGCCGCCAAACCTGCACGCGCAAACCAAGCAAACAGGGAGAGCAGCAGCGCCATGAGACCCGAGAAATTCGAACGCACGCACGCGGATCTGAGCGCGGAAATCGAAGCTAGGCGAGCAGCAAACGAGGACAGCCCAAACCTACCTCGCCTCGGCCGAGGAAGCGAGCCAACCGGAGCGGAGGAGAGGAAGAGGAGGGCCTGGAAACGGATTGGATTGGATCTCTCGCTCTCGCCTCGCCCCCGGCTCTCGGCTCTCACCACCACCACCTTGGCGTTGTTGCTGTGTTGGAGTTGGGGGTGGGGGTGGGAGCAGTGGTATTATTCGCTAATGATTTTCTTAGGTTTTAATACCGACATGCCTGTACTGCGCTGCCGGGGAGATCATCTCATCTCCAGTTTAAACCCCGCGGTAATTTTTTGGTACAGGTGTAAATACCTGCTCCGTTTGTGAGGGGCAGTAATTAAGAGGGACACAGTACGGCTAGTGGAAGTAAATAAATGCCAGGTTTCAAATGAAGAAGTAAATAAACGCCGCCGAAAACGCCACGGCGAAGCACCGCGTTTCTTTCCAAGTCAACAGGGTCCCTTCCATTCCATGCAACGGATATTTAAAGAAATTTAGAGAATTTTGAATTTCGGGGTGTTTCTTTCCATTTTTACATGTACACGTGTGGCTTCACGTTACCGCGTCAACTAATCGAGATTGCTCGGCCATGGCTAGGGCAAGCGTGTGGCGTGGTGGGCCCCACCTCCAACTCTCGCCTTTGTCTCTTTCCTCTCCCTCCTCGATTATCTATTCTCCCTAATTTTTCTCATGTTTCTCCTCTCATCACACCAGAGCCGAAACCGCTCACGTCGTGGCTAGCCATGCTAAGGCGAGTCTTAAACTTAAGGTGGGGGATGCGGGGCACTAGTGACTTAAGGTTTGGATCCCGGGCACCGGCGAAGAAGTTTAACAGAGTCATAGATAGATAGTTGTACAATGCTCATCTGGAATGTTCGTGGATTGAATCGCACATCGAGTGGAGGTGCGGTTCGCACAATAGTGCATCAGCATAATGAATTGTTTGTCTGTTTCCAAGAATCTAAGTTGCACATCGTTGATGCAACCATCATTTCTGAAACCTCTGAATCAACATTCGATTGCTTTTGCTTTCCATCCAGTTGATGGTACCCGAGGAGGGATTATAATCGGTTTGGAAGTGACCAAATTCAGGTGTTGGCAACGTCTTGCTCCACCAGCTGGATCTCAGCGGTTTGTCTCACAAGCGTGCAGTGTTCAACCCATAGTTGGATGCCAACAAGCTCAATTTTTTTTGAATGAGAGGTGCATGTTAGTAAGCTGTTCAGCTCTTCCAATTTGTGTGCGCAGGTGATTTCAATATGATTAGTGCAACAATTGACAAGTCCAAAAATCGCATCAATGGCAAAATGCTTAATGCCTCCCAAAGATTTATCTATGGCCAAGGCCTCGAGGATTTATAACCTATACTTTCTCCGGTAAGTAGCAGACCACCTTGGTGCGGCTCCATTTGGTACTCTACACCGAAGCCTTGCACGACAGCGCTTCGTCACGTTTTCTTCAAAGAATCACGGCCTCGGCCAGCAACCATAGCACCCTATTGATGATTTGTGATGTTGATATCAAGCCGACTCGGCGATTTAGGTTTGAAAACTATTATACTCGGCTTGAGGGGTTGCAGGAAACAATTGCGCTTGGTTGGTACATGAATGTGTTGAATTTCTCGGTGAAAGAAAGGTCGGCCTTGGTTTTACAATCACACACATAAGAACTTTTAACATCATGACGCCTTACTTAAAACAATGCTCGGTTTAATACTTAATTTTAAGCATATGAACAACCCAATGATACATCTCAAACGTATTTATAATTTTTGATTGTTCCATGCTTATTTTATATCAGTGCTACATGTTTTTATTATAGTTTTATATCATTTTGGTGCATTTTCTGCAACTAACCTACTAACAAGATGCCTAGTGCCAGTTCATGTTTCCTACTGTCTTTTTATTTCAGAAAAGCTGTTAAGGAAATATTCTTCAACATAGAACTTGCTTCTTGTATTAATAATGACATATGCTTTATTTTGTGTCGTCTTACTTATAAGAAAGATCATATATTCCAAGTAATAAAGCAGTATAAACTAGAATGAACAGTGCAGTAGCAATAAATGCGATAATATTGGCTTCCATGATCGAATTCTTTCTTTTTTTGTCGGGATGTAATCCCATAGATATGCAAAATTGGACTTCTGTAAATTCAACGGGATGACTTTTGCATCCTGATGATACTGAATCGGATCAATATTTGGAATAACAATACCTGATCTATCAAATCGATTCATCATCGATAATTTAATAGTATAACATAGGAATTTTAGCAAAACAAACTCCGAATTGGGATTTCTTATTGGATCAGGAATCCCATTGTTTTCATCCTTTTCCATTTTTCTTCTTGTAGTAAACACATGAACCAATCCTTTGTTCTTAATACTTGCAGCAACCTTGTTTTAGGTTGTTCACTTTTCTCACACCGTTAGTCGGAGGAGTGAAGAAGGTAAAACACTACACCCTCAACAACCACAATTTTCTGCACCATTGCTAAACCAATCATTCTTGTTTATTTTAATTTGTTAAGTGCTTATAAAACTATAAATGTGACACTCTAGTTTGAGAGAATAAATAGTTTAAATTTTCACATTGATAGGTAGCTAACCCCTGCACTTTTGGGTTATCAATGCTTTATTGTGCATGGTGGCAATGGAATCAGTGTAATTTTACAAAGCAAATCAAACAAAGAATATTTAACGCTACTCCGCGTATAGTGCCAACTGGTTGTTGAACTTATGGGTATGATAGACATATGTGGCAACGAGACAACCAGTAACGAGTAATAATAAAAATTAATGTTGAACCCTTGTGAACACTTTGTGTCTTTGTGTGCTCTAGAATTTTCTCGTTTCTTACACCTCAACACTAACCATGCACTCTTGAAGCATCTATCACATATTTGTTAACATTATACATGAACAACTTGTTCTTAGTATACTTAAGGATACTAAAATAAACAAGAAAACATACATAAAATTCATCTAAAAAGCACGGTAAGGCATGTGAGGTTCAATTTATGTTTATGTAACTGTTTTGTGATGTGCTTATCTGATGTGGAAAAATAGCCACGGAAGTATATAATAATGGATTAAACAAACACTAAACTAGGAAAACTTGGTTTGATAAGTTGGATTATCATAATCCACTGTAATGTCAAACACAACCATATTTTTTTCAATTGATACAGATGATTTAAGTTTAACCTAAGGATTTTAAGATGTGGTATCTTGAAAAGAATACAACTAACATAATTTCCCTATAAAATATGATTTAAGTTTCATGTAAGTTTTCCTTGGAGAACTTTATTAAAAAAAATTGTAGTCCGATATTTTGTTGCATTATCGTGTGGTTAGCATTGCTAATATATGTGGGGAGAACAAGTTCTAATTAAGTAAAAAAGTTTTGTATAGATTATTTTTATTAATTTACACTAATTTGGCCACTAATTTATTGAGACAGCCTTCGCTCAACCAGCAAGATCATGTTAAATCAGACAGAAGCCTATAATTTACACTCGAGATATGAGTGTTGAGTTTGTGCCAAAAGGTTTAAAAGATAAATGACATGAACATAAAATATATCAGCCCATACAAAACCTGATGCCATAAAAGAAAGAGTAAATATTTGTATGTGTTTCTGTATAGCAGTATTGTCCTCAGTATAAAAATGGCATGGGCATGTAGAAAAGATATATATGGTGTATGGTCATAATGTTTTTATTCTTCTACGGAGGCTAGATGATATTATACAAAGAAAATGAAATAAAAAAGGCCACGGCTACACAAAGATAATTTGGTATACTTATTTTTCTGTAATTTTTTTAACTTGACCATTGTATGTATGGTGGTTTTCGTGTATCATTAACTCTCCTTTAAGTGTAACGAATGTTGCTCTTTCTTTGTCATCTAAAGTAGTCTCACCGATTTTTATCAGGGAGGTTCTTCCTTTAACTTAGTAAGTAAGGTTGCATCACCATGTCCGTCCTTTCATTCCACTATCTCACATGAGTTGTTTCTTTAATAACTGCATCTCAATTCCTTAATTTGTTGCAGTGTATTTCATCTATGCGTTTCTCAGCACCATATGTCGTGCACATATCTAAAGTTGGCCATTCTATCATTGCGGTGGTAACATAGCAAAATCGGAAATTCAAGGTTATTGTGATGGAATCATATGTACAGTAATACACGAAATTCATATAGTAAGTAGCTATTTTGTATTCGCTCTTTTTTTTAAGTGGAGAAGTAGGAGAGAAACCGATATAAGTGTTCCCATGTGTGCATTTGAATCATTAATCTATACCTAATAATAAAAGCATTAAGGTTACTTGTGGTACATCATTTTTTTTGCCGATTTTACCCTCCCACCAAACCACATATTTACCCACCACTGCCACCCATAAGTTAAAAAACGGTTCGTTTTTTTCTTCCTCCCAAATTTCCGTCCGTCGCATACCCCTTGGAACTGGGCCACCGTCTGGGCTTCTCCAAGTCCCCGTCGAACCGAACAGCCTAGGCGTACGAGACCCAATCTCCTCTTCCCCAATTCCCAATTGAACGCCACCGCTCCTCGATTTATTCGTGCGCCCCTGTCGATCGATTAACTCCGTTCGATTTCCTCTTTCCTTCCTCTCGATTTTGATCGGAATTTGTTCTACACGATTTCGACAGCAGCACCACTTGAACGCATAATCCCAACGCACATCCGTCCAGAGCTGGGTCGGCTAGGCCTCGGGGGACGTCGTACGTCGCGGAGGCCGGATTCCTCAGCGGTCAGATCTCGCCTCCTAGCCCTGCTCCGTCGATGAGGATGCGGTGCTAGCGACATGGTGATGTTCACGAAGCAACTGCACAAGAGAACTACCCTGATTTAGTCGTGGAACGGGGTGATGTTTGACTGTTGGATGCGGCGGAGGATGACGACTTGGGAGAGGAGGCTATGGCGGAGCTTGCTGCTGAGCTCCATGGCGATCTCCTTGACGGCCGAGCCCAATTAGCAACCGACGCCCCAGGTTATTTGGTGGTCGAGCTCCGTCCGTGATGTTGAGAGATCGGCCATGGAGACTCGGGGCGAGAAAGTAATCACATGTTAAAAGGCAAACCGCTCCAGCGTGTCCTCCTTAACACAACACGATCGACTGCAGGTCAGAAAAGAAAACACACGGTAGATGGAGTTGGCTCACGTATGCGAGCAGCATCGCCTGTCGCCGACGCCCACGACCGCGTATGTTAATGCGATCTATCGAGTTGGTGCGTTGGTGTCGTCGACGGCACACTGCGTCGGGATGGCGGTGCTGTACGTGGCGCCCGCAGGCGCTCAGCCTTGGCGTTGGCAAGTACTCCCTCCGTTTTTTAATATAAGATGTTTTAGGTGATACACATGTTATCTATATGCACACTAAAATGAGTGAACATGCACACAAAAATGTGTCTACATACATTTGTGTGCATGTGCATGTGGACAAAAGCTAAAACATCTTATATTAAAAAACGGAGGGAGTACAATAGTGCTCACCTCTGTCTCCGTGTTCGTCGCTGATTGGGAAGTCATCGTCACCATGTAGAACATCAGGAGCTACCTCTGTGGTGCTGTACGTGGCACGATTTCGCTGGGCTAGCTAGCTACTTTCAAGATTCAGTCAACATCGGCTGATTGCTTTTGCGCCCATGAGATGCTGCCGATTGAATGACTCGTGTCTAAGCTGAGTTGTGTTCATGAATCTGCATAGGTATAGAAAAAGCCAGCCCGAATAATCAAATTTTGCTTTTGCCAAGCTGACTTAAAGGGATAAGATATGCATTGCGCCGAGTAGTTTGGACGCCTACATGGTACAGATTATAGATTTCTCTCCCCGGTGCAACGCATGGACACTTTTGCTAGTTACGAATAAAGAGCAATACGGCGCCTAATTTTTGTATCATCATGGTCCTCCTTTTTGTCTCATGTGTTTGGCAGAGACGGCGCCTAATTCGAGCCCGATACGGTTAGCCTAGAACATGGTTCCTATTTCGCGTGGCTGTGCTTGATTTGCTTGTAAATAGGGGAAGTAAAAAAGTTTGAAGAAAAAAAAAGAAAACGCAAGCGAAAAAGTTGTGTATTTCAAACTCACGCGTGCATGCGGACGTGTGCTTCGTTTTCCTTTTGTTGAGAAAAAACGGTTGCATAGCTTGTAATTCCAGCCGACGTGATCATGTGCTGACCATTTTCTTCTCCTTGATTTTTTATACTATGTCGGTAACTCGGTACGATACGGCTTCTCCGGGCAAGGACACAGAGCTCCAGCAGTCCAGCTCAAATTAAGTCCCGACCAGCTAAGCGGACCGTGTTTATTGTTGTCCATGGAAAGCATGAGCCGGTCCCGACACGCCGTTGCAACTTGCAAATTTGCAATGCAGCAAGGGAGTACAAAATTAAGGAGCGTAGCAGCAAAGTATTCATATACGTACTCCAGTAAGTAAGCAGCGTTATTCTGACACCTTGAGAGTTGAGAGATTGACCTTGATCAGAAACATGCATACACCAACAACTTATTCCTACACACAAGACTGGCCGGCACCCTATGAGCCCTTAATCGAACATTGAGCTAATTGTGGTTTTTCGAAAAACTTTCAGCCATCTATGGCCTTTTCAAAAACGTCATAGGGTCATAGGCTAAGGCGTTCTGAAAATTCAAGGATCTAAAGAAGTCGGAAAACGACATACAGTTTTTTTTTTAACGTTTATGACAGTAGTGAAGACCCATACCGCCTCAATATATCAAATTGCCCAATGGGGCCAATTATTTTAAAAAAGTCTCTAATGAAAGTACGAAACGACATACAGTTTGGCCTAGCATGCCCGTGAAAAACGTAAGTGGCATTTCGACCATTGTATTCGCAAAAGTGGCTTCTCGATGTGCATGAGTCAGCATGACAACCTGAGGAGGATATCGATGGCTGAAAAGGGTTCACTCACGCACACCGACGCATGATTAAGAAGCACGTACGTACACGCATACAGGCTGCCTTGACAGCAAGATCAGACTCTTGACAGCGACAGCGAGATCGATACCGATACGGCCGGACAGGGCTGGCCGAATCAATCGTTCTTCTCTGGCCGATGTGGCGGCCGTGCCAAGTGGCCGTCCGGCCGGTGGGCCCCACTGCCCGGACGCACTTTAGCCCGGGAGAATATATGTCCAGCCTGCCTAATGACAATATATGTACAGCTAATAGCTAATCTTATTTTGCGTGCGTGCGTGCGTGCGTGTATCTGTACGTACGGACGGACGCCACCTTCGTCTGTATATATACAAAGGATTTCTAATTTGTATCCCGTGATGATCGGCCTCATGTGTCTAGGATTATCGTACCGACATAGTGAGCTACTCCGTACAATATAATTCTACACTTTACTTCGCGTATACCATCATATTTGTTTTCAATGAAATGGTTTATACTGTGTTAATGATAGCATGGTCTCCCAGGAAATAATGTTGGCAAGACTAGTGAAGAGATTAATTAGTCGATCCAGCTGGACCGATGCGCAAGATATAGCTGGAGAGATATGCTATCTGTCACTACTCAGTACCTAGCACATAACCCAGCCCTATAAAATCAAATCAACAGCTCAGCCGACCAAAACTAGTATATAAGTTGCTTTCATAATATTATGGAAGACTATAGTAGTTGGTAATATTATGAATTCAACTTATACAAGTCTTACCAATGATATAAACAAAAAATTAAATATTCAGAATAAGAAATTTAATATTCATATACACACCAAAGAATATGTTTTCATAATATGTTCATTAAATCATGTAAATGTTTTTATTTCGTCTATACCATTGGTCAAATTACACGATGTTGATTTTTTACTAAAAATATACGCCTTATTTTGAGAAACGGAGGTAGTAACTTTTTTACGCGCTTATCCTTTTTCGGTACATCAGAAAAAGTTACCCAGAAAGTTTAGAGAAGTGCCCCCAAATACTTTTAAGCTTACCTCAGAAAAGTGTCCCTCAGTATATCTTTAAGACATCTCGGATTAAAATACCCAAATATCTTTTTAAGAAACTTTGGAAAAGTGCCCAAAAAATGTTTTAGTACCCTTGAGAGAAGTGACTAAGGCTAGTCATAGTGGGGAGTAACATATACTAGTAACATACACATTTTAAGAGATAGTAACACATGTGTGTTGTCATGCAATGTTTTATTAATTAGGTTGTATACTCATGTTGTCTTGGGATATGTGATGTTATGGTAACATAGCTATTTACTAAATTTGTCTCTCTCCTTTAATTGCATGCGACATTATAATTGCCTATGTGGCACTTATATTACTAACTATGTTACTCCCACTATGGCTAGTCTAAGTGCCCGCACAGGCAGCAACAGGAGGTGGCCTTGGACACCCGCGCCCCCATTCTGACCCCCCTCGCCGCCAAACCTGCACGCACAAACCAGTACCGCCATGAGAAGCGAGAAACCCAAAGCGGAATCCGAAAGCACGTCGATCTCAGTGTGGAAACTCGAATCGAAGCTGCTAGGCAGCAAACGAGGACAACCCCCCCAAACCTACCTCGCCTCGCCCGAGCAAGCAAGCGTACTGTAGCGGAGCGGAGCGGCGGAGGAGAGGAAGAGGGGGGATGGATTTGATTGGATCTCTCCCTCCCCCTCCCGGCTCTCGGCTCTCACCACCACCTTGGTGCGGCTCAATTTGGTACTCTATAATGAAGCCTAGCATGACACCTTTTTCATCTTGTTTTCTTCAAGGAATCACGTCCTCGGTCAGCAACCATAGCCCCATATTTCTGATTTGTGATGTTGACTTCAAGCCGGCTAGGCGATTTAGGTTTAGCTACTAGACTCGTCTTGATGGGTTTCAGGAAACAATTGCACCTGCTTGGAACACGAATGTGTTGAATTTCTTGGTAAGAGAAAGAGCGGTTTTTGTTTTACAATCACACACATAAGAACTTTCTACATCATGTCACCTTTACTTAAAGCAATGCTTTGTTTTACTACTTAATTCTAAGCATATGAAAACCCAACTTGCTTAGGGATTATTAGCGAGATGTGTTGCATCATCTCGGCATTAGGACACAATGCCCATACTAATAATGGATATCAGTGTTAAGACAACATAGTACTTGCTGCTTGTATTAATAATGCCATATCTACCTATGCTTTATTTGTGTCATCTTACTTTAAGAAAGATCAAGTGAACACATGAACCAGTCAGTTGTTCTTAATACATGTACCAACCTTATTTCAGTTTGTTCACTTTTCTCCCGCCCTTTGTCGGAGGAGTGAAGAACGTATAACACTATACCCTCAACAACCACAGTTTTTTCTGTACCACTGCTAAAACAATCATCGTTGTTAATTTTTATTTGTTAAGTGCGTATTAAAGTATAATTTTGACACTCTAGTTTTAGAGAATAAATAGGTCAAAGCTTCAACTCCTCGTGGGCTCGACACTTCTTATTTTCACATTGATAGGAGCTACAACTATTCCCTGCACTTTTGAGTTATCAATGCTTTATGGCGTATCGTGGCCATGGCATGAGTCAGTAGTACAAAACCTCACCCAATAGATGGGATCTATAGCCGGCCAAACAAATAGAAATATTATCCGTCAGAGACATATATAGTTCCTCAAGCGGTTCCGATTTGTGGCCGTCTCTCATACAGCCCGAGACGGTTGATATTGCTGGCCATCTCTCATATAATACCATTAGAGACGGCTTTAAAATTGCCCCGTCTGTAAAACCAGTAGACACGGCTGGGAAACTTCACCGTCTCAGAAATAGCTCTCGCGCGTTGGCTGAGAAGAACTTATACTGAAAACGAATGTGGGCGAAACTTGAACAAAATCTTGAACTGAGAACTGGGATTTAAACATATCAGATCGGAGAAATGAATTTCATGACTTAGTACTATAATTAGTAGCGAAATAGAGTGATCTTGGTAACAAATATTCACCGCATCGGAATCCTAGATTCGATCTTTTCCGCGAGACTAGTGCTAATATGATCGACCCCGGCCGGCCTAGGTAATCGTAACAAAATTTGTACCGCGCACCCTGCACATCTCGCTCGCGAATATGATCGATCAATGCGCTAGCTGAGCGATCGATCGATCATAGCTATCCTATCAAAATGTACTAGCTAGATCGAGTTAATATACTACTAGATCGAGCTATACTCTACTAGAGATCGATGATCGATCTAAACTACTCCTTGTTGTCCGAGATTAAAACGACCAAGGGGCTGGGCATGATGATCCTGTCCACGATGGAGGAGCCCCAGCCGTCGCCGTCCTCATCGTGCAGGTCGGGCATATCCTTATCGGAGTCGGAGAAGAGGTCCTCGTCGTAGTCCTCCCCCGCTGCCTCGCCACCATTGGCCTCCGGCATGCCCTCGTCGTCGGCGGCCGCCGCCTCGCCGCCATTGGCGTCCGGCATGTCCACGTCAGAGTCGGCGTCATCACCGTCCTCGCCCGCGGCCACCGGCTCACCGCTACCGGCCGCGCGCGCCGCCGCCCGGGAACCGGCTGTATGGAGCGTACATTAGAGACCCCTGACTAGAGACGGTTGTCAAGATCGGCTGAAGTGACTCTCTGGGGCCGGCTTTAAGATCGGCTGAGGTGACTCTCTGTGGCCGGCTTTAATGTAAGGTTCTGTACTAGTGAGTCTAGTGCATGTAGAAATGATCGAATGGCTCAATCTCCGTCATCATCCTTCCTTTTATATAGGTGTAGATATATTTTATTATACGAAAAAACTTGGTTTATCTCCTTCAATATCTTATATTTGGTAGATCTTGAGTCACCTAGAGTCTAGTTGTAGCACACCTCATTAGGTCGGCGGAGTCTCGTTGTGGGGCTTGAGGCATTAGTCGTAGTGGGTTGGATGGGGTATAGTAATATAGGCCATACGGAATCCTTATTATTTTAAACTTATGCACTATCATGAAAGTTGTACATAAAACTGGCAAAAATAAACAATGCCGTTTTCGTAACATTACAAGATTTTTACAAAGCAAATCAGACAAAATAATATTTAACGCTAGTTCGCATGGTGCCAACTGGTAGTTGAACTTATGGGTATGATAGACATATGTGGCAATGAGACAACCTGTAACGAGTAATACTAAGACTTAATGTGAAACTCCTTCTGAACACTTGTATACTCTAGAATTAGCTTGTTTCTTACATGTGCATAGATAAGCATGCACTCTTGAAGCATCTATCGCATATTTGTTAACATTATACCTTCACGGTTTGTTCTTAGTATACTTAAGGATACTAAGATAGACAAGAAAACATACATAAAATTCATCTAAAAAGCAGAACAAGGCATGCATTTATGTTTTTTTTGAAATATTTTGTGATGTGCTTATTTGTTGTAAAAAGATAGCCACAGAAGTAGGCAGAAATGGGTTAAAAATGCCAAAATACGAAAATGTTGGTTTTGATAAGTTGGATTATCATGGTTTGATAGGTTGGATTATCATCATCCCCCGTAATGTCGAACACAACCATATTGTTTATTTTAATTGATACGGACGATTTAATAAGGATTTTAAAATGTTGTTCTTGGAAAGGACACGGCTAACATAATTTCCCTATGAAATATGATTTAAATTTCATGCAAGTGTATTTCCTTGGAGTATTTTTTAATTAAAAAATTCTAGTTTGATATTTTCTCTCTTAATTTGATGTCAGTGCATTTTGTAGCAAGCTAAAAATTATAACATATGAGAGAAAATTAGTTCTAGTTAAGTAAAAAAGTTATGTATAAATTAATTATATTCATTTATTCTAATTTAGCCAATAATTTAGTGAGGCAAGTCTATTATTGGCCATATTTTTGGGGTGGTAGCAAATCAGAAGTCAAATTAGCATAGTGTGAGCTATGACGTCAGAAATTTAAGGTATTTTGATGAAGTTACGTAATGTACATGTAATACACGGAATTCAAATATAGCTATTTAGTATACATGCGGAAAAAGTTTATACTTTGTATTCATCTTTTTTTAAGTACATAAAAAGGAAAAAAATCGATGTAAGTGTTCACACGTGTGCATTTGAATTATTAATTAATTATGAAGCAAATAGCAATACGAGACTCGTCCACCATGGTCCTTCTTTTTGTCTCATGTGTTTGGCAGAACGGCGCCTAATTCGATCCCAACATGCACACGGAACAAGGTGCATGTTTCGTGTGCAGGTGCCGTTGCGCTTGATTAATTTGTTTGTGATCCGGGGAGGTATGAAAAGATTGAAAATAAAACTTGAAAAGGGGAGCGAAAAAGGTGTGGATTTCAAACTCACGCGTGAATACACAAAACTGTTTGCCTTGGACGCGATCAGCTCCGTCCCTAGCTACAAACCGTGCGTGCGTGCATGAATAGAAAACTAATCAAGTAGTTCCGTCTCGCCTTTCCCCTCCCCGCTACAGTAGCCAGAGGCGGAAAAAGGGCGATCTCGAGTTCCGCCGGCGATCTCGCTGGTTCCCTCCACCTCCGGCGCCGCCGCGGCGTTGTGAGGTGGGGGGAACTGCTGGACTTCGTCGTGCGGCAGTAGTTTAGGCTTAGTTTTGTCTACTTTCCTGTCCTTCCTCGTCGGCGTTGGTCTGGAGGGGATGCCGGCGGAGATGAAGAATAAGTCCTCCACCCCCTTTCTCCGGTCCGGCGGCGTGCTCGCTGGGAGGGTGGTGGAGTTTGTGTACTCTGGGCTGGCGGCTACCATGGCGGCGTCGGCTGCTGTGCTTTGTGGAGTTGTTGACCTTCGGGCTGGTCGCCATCACGTCGTCTTCTCTGAGGGCGGCGTGCGGCCCGTGAGGGGGTTTGTGCTTCGTCAAGTTCTGCTTCGGATCTTCTCGTCCTGCTTCGATTCTCCGGCTGACCGTGGAGGTAAAGGGAGAAGGAGGAGGTTGGGGTCGATTCGCTTTTGGTTGGGGTGTTGCAGGTGGATTTCTTCTCCGACGATCCCGTTCCGGCCGGCCGTGGTGGCGAGGGGAACGGCTCTTTGGAGGTGGGTGATGCTGGTGGAGGTCCTGGTTGGCGCGGAGGCGGCTGGATGCTGGGTGGTTTCAGGAGGACGACGCTCGGACCGTGTTCGTTCATTGAGCTTAGATCTCGTCGCTGCGCGGCGGGTGGATGCTGCGGTCCTCTACATATGGTGGTGGTGTCTTCTTCCTGCTGGTTGGTGGTACGGCGGCTCCGGCGTCCTCTAGGAGTTTGTGGTGCGGCGGCGGTGGATCCGGCGATGCTTCTTCTGGTAGCTTGAGGTGGCCTCTGCTTTTCGGGGGTCCTTTTGTAATTTTCGGTTTCTTCTGGACCTTTTTGTAAAGTGTTGTGCTACCTTAATATATGGGTCGGATCCTTTCCTCGAAAAAAAAAAAAAAAAACCGTGCGTGCGTGCTCTTCAGATTTGGTCTGCGAAAGTGGCTTCTCGATCGCGAGCTAAGCATGATGCATGGCAACCTGAGGAGATCGATCGATGCACGCAAAGTTTTACTTTCAGGACTTTTTCCGATCGCTGAAAAGGGTTCACTCACACCGACGCATTAAAAAGAAAACCATACATCACGGCTTCCCGAGCCATTTCCTGTGTAGACCTTAAACCCTGTCTGAGAACAAACAAAAAAACTACTCCTCGGATACATAATAAGTGTCGTGAGCTAGAGAAGTATTTTATACAGCCGCAGTATTCTGTCCACGACACTTAAATTAGACCGGAGGTAGTATAAAGGATACAAGGGATGAGTGTCTCCTCTTCTGCAAAGCAACACGACCAGTATGTTGTAGAACAATGAGAAATAAGATGCTGAAAACAATCTGATCATTTCAGTGCCATACTCAAAAGAATCAACAAGGTGTCGTGATATGGCAATTCCTTGAAAACAGAAAAACTTAGGGGCCGTCCGGTGGGCCCACTGGCCACTGCTGGGTGCGAGGTACGCACTTTAACGCAACTGAAATTTGAAAAGGTTTGTCGATCGAGCTGGAGCTAGCGATGAATCAACCGTGAACACGCGGATCTTACTAATAAAAGTCCTATCGACCGCAAAATATAAATGTGTGTCCGACATGGACACCATGATTTGAACCATGATGTACCACCCAACCAGCAGAGACGGGCCTAGAAATTTGTCGAAACCTGGGCGGGCCGCAAGGTAAATTTTTTTCTCACGCAGATATATATATAAACGTTACATGTAGCAAATATAGTTTTCACAAAATCTCTAATGTAGAACCATGGATACAATACATTACAAGTTCACAACATATTCAAGCGTCTGTAAGTTCATACCATATTCAAATGTTTATAAGTTCACATCACATTATTTTAATGTTCAATGTGCTAATAAAACTCTAACAACCGACAACAAAAGTCGAAAGGTCCAAATACACTCACGAAGATACTCTACAAGATAAAAGTAAAAATTTATAGTATGTCATATGACCATACCTTCAAAATAATATATTCATCATGATTCATTAGATAGTGAAATATTACGAGATAGTACCAATGATGTGCTAATTAGCCCGAGGTCTATCAGATAAATTTATCCTCCTCTTCTTCATGGATTGCACCGTCATGTATTAACACCACTATACGGTTGTCTAAATATATAGCCCCCGCTCGATGTAAAATATCAGCAAGTCATCGAACCATTAATATTTTAACTTGTTATGAAATTTCGATTTGATGACCTTCGATGATGAAAAATCCCTTTCAACTGACGCCGTTGTCATCGGTAATATAAGAGCCAACTCAATAAGAATACCAAATGCTTCTCGGTTTCGACCATCTTTGTAGCCAAACTTTCAATACTTAAAGAAATATAAAAGAGGAATGCATTCTCAGATGGTGCACGTAAGTCACAAGAAGTTGGCCTCTTATGGTTGCATGGCCTCTTATGGTTGCATGGTCACATATTAAACATCACACAAGAAGTCATAAAGTAAAAAGGAGATGAAATACTAGAGTAGAGAACTAGAGATTAGAAATAAACCAGTTCAAAGGTGATCCAGTTTCTCTCAGGCTTCAACTTTTTTCTGAGTTCCCGCTGCTCCTCTCTTCCCTGTTCTGCGCTGCTTCCGCTCGCATTATCGCCCAGTCCACGCGCCTAATCACGCAGAATGGAAACACGTGCTCGCCTGGGCGCACCTTGCGCTTTTCCGAGCGCATATGGCCATGGCGAGGCGTTTCGCCAGCGCCTCGCGCATCCGCGCGCATAAGCAAGCGCTTCAGCGCGCCTTTTTTTTTTTTTTGAAATGCCCAACCTTAGTTGGTTTATATTAATATAAGCAGAGGGAAAACAATTACAAGGCCACTTAGCCATGTGTTAACATGCTAAGGCACCCGAAAAAAGAAAAAATTTAAAGGAAAGGAAAATCAGTATTTCAAAAGTTCAAGGTGGTTCGAACATAAGCCTTTTTAGGGCCTTTGCCCCAGCGAAAGCCCATCCTCTCGCTTCGTCTCGAATCCATGTCACGAGACTTGGGCAGCTTGTCGATCGGTGATCAAAAATCCTCCTGTTTCGCTCTGTCCAGATACCCCAGGTTGCCAGGATGAACAGCGAGCTGAAGCCTTTCCGATGTTGTTTGTTGAATGTCTGCGCCATCGCCTGCCAAATTTGCGCCGGCGAGGCGAAACGCTCCCATCTCATGGGCTCGATCCCAGCACATCCTGGCCATTGCGCGATCGCCAGCCAGATGTGGCGGGAGAAAGGACACTCGAAGAACAGGTGCTCCGAGGTCTCGAGACTTCTGTTGCAGAGCTGACAGAAGTACTCGTTCAGCCAGCCGCGACGCTGCAGTCTGTCCGCGCACTAGAGTCTGTCCTGGAACAGAAGCCAAGCAAACAACTTGAGTCGAGGCGGAGCCCATGGTTTCCAGACGGCTGCCGGCGCGATGCATCTCTGCCGCCCTTCGAATTGGATTGCCGGCGCGATGCATCGCTGCTATACACAGCGCGCCTTTTTGAACCGTGAACATGATGTAAGTACGTTGTGTGGCCATGCCAATTAGTCATGACCTGTGGAGGATGCAATACCTATACGGACGTACATCTATCGGTACATATCCCAGAGCTAACTAGAAAATCCAGCCTAATACTATGTAATTCGCAAACGGAGCTTGGCTCTGATGGTTGGGTTCCCTGTGGTGGAACCAGCCCACCCAGGTTCAAGTCCTAGACTTGGCATGGGCGTTTGCATTTACCTGGATTTATTTCAGGTTTATCCGGCGCTATTCTTTCAGTGGTACGTGGCGTGCCCGTCAACAGCGAGGCGCCTGTGGTGACTTCGTCAACCTCAAGATTTGCCGGCTCAGTCCTTCAGAGGTGCTCATAGGGGTAGGGTGTGCGTGTGTGCGTTCATAGGGGTGAGTGTACGTGCGTATTTGTGAGCGTCTGTGTTGTACTGTGTTCTCAAAAAAAAAATAATACTATGTAATTCAGTTATTGCAAATAAAATCAATTCATGGTACAACTGCTATATGTGTTTCCTTTATGTGTGTTTGTGCGCACCACCTTTATTTGTATATTGGCTTGTTTATTAGTATAGTAGACGTGCACGTGCAACGCACGTCTCAAAATTTGTAATAATATAAACACGTCTTTTTAATCTATATTTTTTCATTGAGCTTTTTTACAAAGCCAGATAAATGGATTTCATGGTACAACTATGTAAGTACGTGCAACACGCCATCTAGGCACATGTCATTAAGCATTCTCATGTGAGACAAAATATCTCTCGTGAAGTATATTCAATTCTATAAATTCAATTATAAAATAGATTAATGTTATTTGACAGAAACCTTCACCATCATCAAACAATAGGATTTAAAAAAAAAATCTTGTGCCACGCCTCTGGGCTCTTGGCGTCTAGTCGTACAACAAAAGATCGTAGAAAAAAAACGCATGAAACGTGAAAATAAGTAGCTGTAAGTATTTAGGTATAGAGCAGTTACTATCTGTTGAGTGAAATCGAACTGCAGAACCCTCAACTTCTAGATCACTGCTGATGTGGCTCTTCTACTTGACAGTCCATCCAGATACCGTCCTTTAGATTTGAAGAACTTTATTCTTTTACCTGGCAAAATTAAATGGTTAGAACTCAGGTAAATATTCCTCCACAAAGCTAGTTAAATTCGACAAAAGAAACAAGGGATAACCTATAAGAACTTGTAAGCAAAATTAAATGATAAGAACTGTTGCACGCTCGGTCCCTGCCGCGAGCACACTGCCGGGGCGTCTCCTCGCCCTCCTCCCTATCCTCCATCGTAAGTGCCGGCGGATGCAGCGGAGGCGGACTCGAGCGGGTCGTGTAACTTAAAAGTTTGGCAACTAAAGTGGACTGTTCTTTTGTGTGCCATTGTATACATTTTTATGATACTCCCAGGTTTAGCTGGACATGCAAAAAAAGAAAAGAAACCACCTTACCATGCTCCAAAATTCAATTGGATTTTTTTGTTTAAAACTCCTTATTCTCGTAGGGTTAGAAAGCTTCAGACATGAACCATTCTAATTGTAATGTTCAGAATAGAGATATCCAACGCAGCAAGGGACACACCATACCTAAAGACAGTAGTCATATCTGAGTTTTTTAAAGATTCACATCGAATCCAATCTGAGTTTGGTAGGCTCAAAAGTCAGCACCAAAGAAGTTGCATCAACAATTTGTTTCCTATATAGGCATAACGAACTACATACACGGAGTAGCAACTGCAACTGATTTGTACAGAAAATTAAAAATCAGATTATGCGCTTTCAAATGATTACTGAAGGGAATGAATCAGTCTTCAGTTTTGAGATAAATAACAAAGTTCAGATAGAGGGGCACACCTAGTAGCGCCACCACGATTCCAGAAGCTAGATTGCAATTCCATAAGCACGCCACGCATCAGTACAACTCCTTGGTGACCCTGTCGTTCAGCACCCATCCTTCCATCTCGAACTTCAATTCCGTCTGAATCCACATCGGTCCCCCGGCGAATTCGCAGTAGAGCTTCTCAAGAAGAGGAGAGTTGCGGAGCAAGAACCTGGCCAGCGTCCTCTGGGCCCTGACGCCTTGGTACTGTGACAGGTTGATCCACCTCACCCGGCTCCCCAAGCACGGCGGGATCTCGTCGGCCGGCTCGTAGTCGATGGTGTCATACTGGTTGTAGTGGAGATGGTGCACGTCGAGAAGCTCCCCCTCCTTGCGGTCGCGGAAGTAGTGGCCCACGTCCCTGAAGGACTCGGGAGGCGCTGTTTCGAAGAACAGAGTCAGGAACTCAAGGTCAGGGGCTTGCCGGAGGATCGTCCACGTCGCCGCGAAGGGGTCGTCATCGTCGTCGTCTTGCAGTACACGTCCGTTCAGCTGGAGGTGGCGGAGGCTCCATCCGAGGGAGCCTCCAAAGGGGACATCTACAAGAGGCTCTCACGGCGGCGCCGGGCAGGCTTGTGTGGCGTGGCGCGACGATGTGGCAGCAAGGCGGTGAGCTGCAAGGAGGGGATTGATTGGTGCAGTGCGATCTTGAACGCTTCTCGGCCGGCGCGAGGTCGAGCACCGGAGCCGGGGGAGGGCGGGAAGGGATGAGCAAGGGAGAGTTGTGGGGATGGGGAAGACGATGGTGAGGCTGGCGGGGATGGCCTCGTATTGAACGATTGGAAGCAGTGGCCACTGGTGGTAATTTCTTTTAGCGGTGGCAAATCTCGTAATTATCACGAAACGAAATAAAACGAACCGGTACGATGGCATTAGCAGTATTATGTGATTTGGTGGAAGGGTAAAACGGGCAAAAGTGGATTTGTGTTGAGTTGTCAAACATTGGAGCGATCTGGACCGTTGCCAAATATTGAAGGGCTCAGATTCAATGTATCAACACAAGTTTGCTCTTTTAATAGTAGTATAGATAAGCTAGTAGGAACTCCCATGGTCTCCAGGTTGAGGATTCTCATACACCACAAACCCCTACTTTAGTTCTTATTGATCTCTATTCTTTGGGTGTGAACGTTATTGACCCCATTAAAACTCTAATGAATAATGATACTGGTCTTCTGATCGAACAAACAAATTATTGTACATACATCAATACATGCATATGCATGCTTGTTGACCAAATGATTTTATACATTATTTAATTTATGCAACCTTAAAAAATTAACTTAGTACAAAATGTATATTTTATTTTGCACCGGTTCCAAAATTTATCATTCTCAGGCACACAGCTCACTCGGACAGACATGTTGTCACTTGTCAGTACGTCTCGGCTGATGTAGCAGCCGTATAAAGTGGATGGGAACTGTGGAGGACGCAATACCTATACGAAACTATCAGAATATCCAGCCAAATAATATGTAATTCGGTTATCGCAAAGCAAATCATGGTACATCTAGCTAGCTAGCTATGTTTGTTTTACGTGTGCTTGTGCGCACCACCTTCATTTGTCACATGCTTGATTAGTTCCCCCTCCGTTCCTATATCTGAGATGTGTTATCTTTTAGCAATTTTCTCAGATTTATATGAATCTAATGCCTTTTAGTATAATATTCACTCATCTTAATCCATATATAGTCTACATTACAAAAGTTAAAACATCTTATAATTAGGAACAGAGGGAGTACTAGCCTAGTAGGTTAGCTGGGGGTGTGTGGTCTGTCTAGCGATGTTCTAAGGTCTCCATGTCGACGATTGTTGTATGCAGGAACTCCTAGTCTAGTTCTTATTGATCTTTTATCCTCTACGTGTGAACATTCCTAATCCCCATTAAAACTGCTTACCTTTGTGCTAACGAATAACGATACTGGTCTATCGACTGAACAAACAAATTATTGTGCACATATGCATGCATGTTGGGCCGGCCGAACAATAATTCTTCAGCTGGAGGACATGGAAAACTGAAAGATAGGAGATCGATTAGTTGGTCAAGCTGGAATGATGAGCTGGAGGGAGATACGCCATCTGTCAGGACGTCGCACATAGCCAGCCCTGTCAAATCAAATCAACCACTAGTGTTAACGAACTGATCATCTCAGCCCCCTGAATTAATTAAGGAATTGGCAGATGATGACCTTGGTTGGCCTTCTGCGTGCGTTTCCACGTCAGTTTTCTCGCTCCACGGGCGTCAGGTTTCATAATACTCCGTTATTATATTAGCTACAATCTGCTAGACTGAGTACGTCGTTATTATGTTAGCTCCAATCCGCTAGACTGAGTGCGTACGCTAGCACTATGAATGGACACATCAGCTTCTTCTTTGTTTACGTTTTGTTAAAGTGAAAACTGATGGCAGTATTCTCGCCGAAAGTAGTTTTTTTAGTATTGGGTGCAAAGATTAATCACGGTACTAAGATTTTAATTCGTCGCACCGATCTTCGTGAATCGTATGAGCATTTCATTTTTAGTGTCTGCTCAGAGGCGCGTACATTTTAATTCTTTTTTTTCCCTGAGCGGCGGACATTTTTAATTCAAGCACATATCCTATCTACTCCATCCGTTTAGGTTTATAAGTCCTCTACGTATTCCTAGGTCGTGAATTTAACTAATATAATAGAAAAATTAAAATAAAAAAATTATACCATTAGAAAATATAAAGTCTGAATTTTCTAATTATATATTTTTTACAATATATAAATCACATTATGTTGCTCAAATTTACGACCTAGAGATACATAGAGGACTTATAAATCTAAACGGAGGGAGTATAACTCATCCAAGGCCCAACGCCACTACCATCCCCATTCAGAGCCCAGGACAGCCCCACGTACTCACGAGGACCCACCTGTATGGAAAGCTTGTAGCCCATAAACGCGAAGCCCACTCCGTTCATCTTTCCTTCCTCCTCGTCTTGGTCAGCGATTCCCGCGAACTCAGCTCAGCCGTCCCGCCATGCCATGTGCCTCCTGCGCCATTGCAACTTACAAGCTGCCATCGCTCGCGTATCCACGCGCCACCCAGAAAGAATCATCAATGGACACATTCTTGGCCGTGGCCGCCTTGGGATTTTGGAGTCATTCTGAGATGGGTCTAGTTGCTGCGCGCGGCGCACTGTGCGCACGCGCACCAGATGTTCGGCCAAATGCCGGCCGGCGATGGTGCCGATCGGCTACCCTGTCTTCGCTAATAACCGGCACCCTTTTTCATAATTTCTGTGCTTCTGCAGTGGCCTGGCGATTTGGATTGACCACTTACTAGTGATCCCTCGTCGTCGTCTGGTACGGGGGACGCTTTCTTTCTGGTCGGTGTGCCGGACCCGGACTGGCTCCATGCCAATCCACTACAGTAGCACTGTGGGCATCAGCAGGTGACCAACATCGATCGGTGCTCCTACAGCATTGCTAAATCTAGTCGACTGCCCCTCGGGTGGCGAGCAGCATCCTTTTTCCAGACTACACGACTGCCCGGCATCCGGGGAGCCGTATGATCTGGCCAGCAATCGTCGTCGACTTTCTCCCACCAGGATCGGGCACGCACTTACGCACTCCCGTTACCAGTATGTATTTTCTCTGGTGGTGTTACGGCCAGATCGATCGAACTCGATTGAATCCTGAATGCTCCACGTTGGATTGGACACACTGACGATCGATGGCCTGCTGGACTGCATTCTTCGAGCTCTGTTTCAGTGCACATGACGCACTGCTTACTACTGCTGATCTATGCGGCTGCTGAAGGTCAGCTTTCCTGCACCCTTTTCCTTCACCTTTCCAATAGCTTCATGATGCAATTGCGTTTCTGGACGCGTGAAAAACTACCAGCTATGTAGCTAGGTCTGCAGTTAGCTTGCCACCGGTTGGTAAACAAAGTTTCCGCCATATCTAGGTGCCATCTAGGAGAAGCTAGCAACACACAGTAGTCTTTGCTGGGTGTCCATAACTAGAACACACGAATATGCAGGAAATTAATATTGTTCCTGTTTTGATCTTTTAGAGTGCCCGACGATTCCACAGTCATTTTCTTCGTATCGAAATCCCGCCACATATGTCTGTCTCGGCATCTTTCGTACATCCTCGTAGCTGGGACAGCGATGAGACGTTGTTCAACAGCGACCTCGCACATCACTAAGTCCTTACAGGGAACACCTCCAATCATTCTCCCTGTGGTTTTGCTGTAATTGTGGGGGTGCGAACAGCCGGTCCACTTTTCCCCACAGCGAAATGCTGTCCTCTTCAGATAAGAATGGCTGTTTGTGGGTCGGTGCCTGTCCTTATTGTTCAATCAGGCAGTTCATTAATTTTGAGTTAGGAAGAAATGATCTTCTCAATATAAATGAAAATTATACAGGGAATCACAATACAAACTTGAGTCGACAACATATTGAGCAAGTCCAAGCAGGCTACAATCAAGTAGTTTTGCCCACGTACATAATATCAGGAGTTGTGTTTCGTCAAAAAATAATAGTCAAGAACTTGGCATATTCCTGTTTCAGGGCAAGGACTGTAGTAGCACTGTTGGTTTCATGTTTTCCTTTTGAAATGGTGTACTACTGTTCGCAACTTTACATTATATGATTGCCACAACAGTATTTATATTGTTACTTGATATTGCGATTAAATATCTTATCTTAGGCCTGCTGCTTCTTCCATTGCCCCTTTTCACCTTTGCCATCAACTTTAGAGGAACTGTTGAAAGTGGCTTTTCACAGACAGCCAAGCAACATCTACCTACCTTGACTAACTGCTGTTTTTTGCTCATCAGCTCTATGGCCGGGATCTGTTTCGCGGCAAGTGCGTGCTCGTGCGCTCGCTCAAAGTGGCTGTAGTGACTACCGAGAACTCTGCATTTCCCGCTGGCCACACACGTAATTGGCCAAAAAGTGGAGCATTTCTAAAGGCGGAATCATGTCACCACTAATTTTCCTGTCTGTCCTATGCGACGGTGACTTCCTTGCACCATAAGTGTGTTTCTTTTTTCTCAGTTCGGAACATCGGAAAAAAGGAAACATGTCTATAAATCTTGCCTCATCTTTATGCGACAATCTGTTAATTCGGGGGGGGGGGGGACTACGTCTCAGAACGGAGCGCTACCGAAGGGAGAAGTCGACATGAAAGTTTCTCGAATGGGGTTCTAGAATTGTTGGACTCGGACCCCATCCTGTCATTTCTCCTTTCTTAAAGGTATAAGTGATGTGTCCAAATCGCACGAGCTAACAAGCAGAGGCATTTTCAGGTAAAGTTCACAAGTCATAACTATGCAAAGATGGCTTACTGATCCTTTTAAAAAGCTAGACCACATAGCTAGCTTGATGTTCCCAGAAAATATCTAATAAACCAGTCTGGAATATACTCTGATCTCCCCATCGTGTTCTTTTAGAGTGATATGCACATGATTATCATCTGTAGTTAGCTTGGCAATTACCATAACTAGAGCACATGAAAATGCAGGAAATTCAAATAGTTCCTGGTTCGGTCTGTTCGAATACCCGCCCGACGATTCGAACTGTCCCGGCCATCCTTTTTTTTTCTCTCTCTGTGTCGAAATCCCGACGTGGATGTCTGTTTCTAGTACATTCTCGTACCTGGGACATGGATGTGACGCGGCTCAACAGAGACCTTGCATATCACCAAAGTCCTTACATACAGGGAGCACTCCAGTCTCCAGAAAACATTTTCCCGACAGCGGTGAATAGCCGGTCTACTTCTAGCCGGTTCATTGATTTTTTTTCAGTTGATAGAATGAATGATAATCATGCATTTGATTTACCTCCTGTTTCTATTGTTTGCCCTCTTGGAAAGCTGCAGCACTGCAGATTACATAAAATGATTACCACAATAGAATAGATTTCCTACCATATGTTGAAATTAACTACGTTATCTTGATTAGGCCCTTTGCTCTTTCCATCAGCCTTTACTCACCTTTAGTTGCCATCACTTTAGAGGAACTGTTGTTGAAAGTTGATTTTCACATACAGGCAGCGACATCTATCTACATTGACTGGCTGATGTTTCTGCCATCACCTGTACACCGCCGGGGATCTGTTTCGCAACAAGTGCGCTCGCTCAAAGTGATTGAACAGAGCAGTTTGTAGTAGTGACTTCAAATAAATTTGCATTTTCTCCTGTCCACACTCGTAGTTGGTCAACAAATAGAGCATCTCTAAAGGCAGGATCATGTCACCTTGATTTTTCCTATGTGACGGTGACTTCCTTGCGCCGTAAGCCTGTTTTTCTTTTACGGTTCGGAACATGGAAACAAGATACACATGTAAAAACCTTGCCTCGTCTTTATGCAGCAGCACGCTGTATCAGGGAAACGACGCCTCAGATTGGAGCGTCGGGAAAGAAGAAGTCGACACGATAAATTTCTGGAATGGTGTTCTAGAAATGTTGGAACGTGACTCCATCCTGCCATCCTCCTTTTCCTAGAGTTAAGCGACACGTCCAAATCGCATGACTTGTCTGCACTGTGCTGCTTCGCGTTGGAACCGGACATGATTTCTCTTGTCAAGTTTTCATACAAAAAGCTAGAGGAAATAGCTTGGCTGATGTACGAATCAGTTTTATGTGGCCATGTTAATTATACGATATGAGATGAATTTGAGGAACATAGAGAGCAGCAGGTAACAGCAGAGGGGAGGACTGGAGTAGGGGAACAGCATAATGGCGGGGAAGGACTTTGAAAACGCAGACGGGCCCGAAGGCGAGGCCCAGCGAGCCAGAAGCAGGGGAGGCAAGAGGACGCGCGCGGGCCCTGTCCTGTCGCCTCGGTGGGCCAAAGGCAGGCTTTTCTGGAAATCACTAGAAAAAGGGTTCCAAAGGGAACCCAGCGAACCGTGGCGTGATGACAAGTGTCAGCTTCTCCCTTCACGTGGTATCTGTGGATGCTTAAATATGTGACAAGTGGCAGCACGAGAGAGTTTTGGTAGGATTTATGCTTCTCCGTGTGGAGGGTTGTATGTGCATTTATTTTGAGATTCATTTTTTAAAAATGAAATATCTTGAGAACCGTTTATCCAAATTACGAACCTTTTTCACTTTTGAGCTCCTCGCGTCGAGATATTCAAAACTAGATCCCATGTTGATAGATTTCGACGAACTTTTTTTTTACAACCTGTTATGCATAGTTGTACAACCTGTCTGTGTAGTTGTACAACCTGTGTCTGTACAAACCGTGTCTGCAGGTTGTATAACTTGTGTTTGTACAGCATGTGTCAGTCTAGTTGTACAACCTGGGTCTGTACAATCTGTGTCTGTCTAGTTGTACAACATGTGTTATGTAGTTGTACAACCTATGTCTGTATAGTTGTACAACCTGTGATCTGTACAAGATGTGTCTACGTAGTTGTACAACATGTGTCTGTACAACATGTGTTTGTCTAGTTGTACAACATGTGTCTATTTTAGTTGTATAACTTGTGTCTGTACAATATGTGTCTGTCTAGTTGTACAACATGTATTATGTAGTTGTACAACGTGTATCTGTGTACAACCTGTTAGTTGTACAATCTGTGTCTCTTTAGTTGTAACATCGTGTACTCTCTGTTTGTGTATTTTGTACACCATTTTCTGTGTAATTTGTACAATGTACACTATTTTTGTTATACTCTCAAATTTTGTACACTGTCCAAGACGCGAAACGGAGATATACGTGGACAGCTTTGAATTTGTACCACCAGCACGCGTGCAAGGATATACGCGCGGAGGTTTCGTATCATGCAAGGAGCTTCGCTTGTACACGGTACACCAACCACGCGAAGGGATCGCGTACGCGCGGGGGCTTGGCTGCTTGGCTTCGCGCGTCGGCCGGCCGGGATGTACGCGCGGGGACGTACATACGCGAGGACGGACGCACGCATGTGCTGTTCGAGGTGGCAGTAAGCAAATTTGATTTCTCAACCCTCACAGATCCACCACGTGGCACGTTCGTGGCTGGTTGGTTCCCTTTCTAAAGGGAAACCTTTTTATAGATGTACCCGGCTTTTCTCCTTTCGGGGAGGACACCGCACAGATGCTTCACATGAGGCTTGTCTCGAAACAGTGCGCGCCCGTCGAGTACGCACGTACGCCACGGTGGGCCCCACCACGATTCTGTTCGATCGGTTTCAGCGGTCTGGTGGCTAGGGGTGGGCAGAAAAACCGAAGACCGAAAACCAAAACCGAGAAGACCGAGACCGAAACCGAAATGACCGAGGCCAAAAAGACCGTTAGAAATTTGGGTAGCAAATTAGAAAAGACCGAAGTTAGATCAGATTCGGTTGGGACAGCAATGTACTCAGTATATTTCAATTTGTATTCTTCACGACATGTACGTACACTGGTGTTATTTGGTAAAAATATTTTAGCAGAGCAAGCATAGTGTCGGTGATTTTTTTTATAGAGTAGTCAAATGATAAGTGTCTCAGATTTGTATAAAAATGGATATATCTAGATATGTTTTATGTATATATAGATATATACATTTTTGGAGAAATCTGAGACAGTTATTTCGGTACGAAGAGAGTAGAAAGGTACTGCATAATGTTATTTTACAAGAACTGCTTAGGCAGACTGAAAACAATTTCCGAGAGGAACACCCCACAAAGAAAAATAGAGGACATAAAACTAGAGAACTGTCGGTGAAATTTGGTGGCTAGGCTAGGCAGCTTGCCACCACCCACGCAGGACAATCCGACAGCTCAAGCAGGTCCGTCCATGGACCACGGATACTATGTTGCTATTCACATTTTTCTGCCGTATCTGAATTCAAATCCCGGCAATGATGACCGTTTGATTTGGACTAGAGAGCAGCAGCAAGGAGGCCAAGTTGATGCATGGACCAAGGAAAATACGCAATGCATGCAATGCAATGCCATGCACAAGCTAGCAACATCTTTTTTGCTTCTAGAAAGATCCCAAGAAATCGTCTACCTCCCAGTTTATGAAATGCCCGTGTTTGATCGGCATCGATCGATGGAGTAATTTTTGGCCGTGGTCTCATTTTTCTTTTCTTTTGTGGTTGATTGATTGTACTCCCTCCATCCATAGTGTGTAGATACATGCAAATTTAGAGAAAATTGAGACATCCTTTATATACGGAGGGAGTAGTTTTTTTACGGGCGGCTGTATGTTTGGAAGTATAGATATTTGTTTGAGGAGGGAGGTGGTGTGAACCTGTGATTGGTGGAGGAGGAAACGGTTGGGCTGCCATATACGTGTGATGTACGTGCGTTGCTTTCTTGCTTGTCTTTTCCGGCCGGTACCGGTGGCGGTAGGGAAGGAGGCGAGGGAATCCAACAGTTGGTGAGACAAGGACGACGACCCTCACTCACACCATGCTCCCTCCTCTCCTCTGGTCCACCACACCACACCCACCCGGGGTTGTGATGCTAGCTTGAGATTTTTTCACAATCAGCTAATAATTCACTGCAAAAGGAAAAAATAAAGGTGGTTGTATGAATACAACCAGCAGATTACAAAGAAAATATGGAAAACTAAACAAACAAGATACTCGCATAATTTATACGCTAAAATTTGGATTTTTACTTGTATTTCTCTTTGTAAATCACGCCGAGCTTTTGGTGATCAGTAACCTATGGACGTACTCTCGTTGTAGTCAACGAATAAAACCTCTATGTTTAAATGCACGGTATGGAATGTGAAAGCTCACTTGTAAATGTGAAAATAGATAAAATAACGTGTGGATTCCACTTTTTGCCCTACGGTTGTGCATTTGTCACACTTATTACCCATTTAGTGAAAAACACCAGAAAAATACCATATACAAATTTTTTGAACACGGTTTCAAACCATTTTCGCACTGTACATGTTTCGTCAGGATAGATTAGCATCATAGGTCTATGTTGGCTGTGGTGTGTGAAAATATGTAAAGATCACAGGGTATCATCAACGATAATGTACAGCCTTCTCTCGCCATTTGTTTGATTCTCGTCGTTGTCCTCATGTTTTGATCCTCAACCATCACCTCACACAGTGCCCAGCGGAAATGCGTCGAAAAAGAGATTCCAAAGTCAATCTAGACGATATTTTCCTATACGGGGCTAATTAGTGTCATAAAGGCATAACTGGAGGTTAAAAGTGGAATTCATTCTACATTAAAATATAGATAGTCGTTTACCGTTTGTTCTTACCGGAACTAATAGTTTTCTGCGGAGTCACTTGAACATATACCGCTAATAATTATATACTAGCTAGTATGTTCTAGCTTTATTTGTGATTTATCTCCACATTGCAGATAATATTTTATAACCGAATTTCACTTGTATATGTATCTACCTATCATCAACGTACATGCCTGATTTTTTTTCACATTTTTCTAAAACATATAGGTATGTTTTTCCTAAATTGCCCTAGAATTCACTTGGATGACAAAGACTTGCAGTGTGCTAAGAGCAAAGCAAACAATGCATGATAGCATGCATCTATCGATCAAGCAAGCAAGCAAAGGCTGACGAGTCAGATCATCTCATGAAGTAGCTAGCTTGAGTTCTTGGCTCGTTTGAGGCCGGGGCCAGGCGGCGGCAATCCTAGCGATAGTAGGTAGTTAGGGACATGGATGCATGCACATATGGTCCTGCATTCGCATGTGAGTCCGTACTTGCATGGAGCCAAGGTAACCTGTGGCTCTCGATTAACTAACGATCTTTTATGCACATCTTCTTCAGGTTAGTGTAAGCTGGGGATCGATCAACGGATCAAGGGAAATCAGATCCAGAAATCATGCATAGGCATGCATCACGTACAGTTCTAGGTTATTCTGCCAAGCGTGCGATGCCCGAGCGTGCACATGCATGCATGCAGTGGGGCACCTCCCTATACTGATTTAATTAGTTAAGTTGAGCGCTCTCCGGTCTCCGTTAAGCGCCTAAGGCAGTTAGAACAAGGATAATAGTATAGCCGGTTGTTAGCTATAAGATGGTGTCATGTCATATATAGCCAATCTAATCACCAACATGTATAATAGTTGGCTATAAATATTGACTACTTTATTAATAGTTGGCCACTTTTCACTCTCACAAAGTGTTTAGGAGCACGTGATGCAGCTGGCTCTTACATGAAAGTCCGCTTCCACTCTCTTCTATTCTCTCTCCTCCATGTAAGCACAAATCCTTATATCCTGCTGATTGTAACTTATTGTACTTGCTCTTAGCCATATGAATGTATCATGGGTCATGACAGGCTAGCTAGCTTATTTGTTTAATCGAATTTAATTGATTAAGCTTCATTTCACTGTGGGAAGGACATCATATAGTATTGCAATAGCATGCATGTACAATGAAGCTAGAAAAAGAATCAAGCTAACTAGCCATTCCACTGTAGGCGAAGACTGAGAGCTTGTGTGTGGTTCAGTCTATTTTATTTATGTATACACATACACATTTACATGCAAGCGAAATATATGGAGGCGGCGACCGGAAGAGTTCAAGCGAAGTATTTACTACGACCTCGGGTACAATAAATAAGTCGCCTACATTTAGCCACAAGTCAAATATTTGTTAGTTTGACCAACTATTTAGAAGAATACATCAAATTCCATATGAAAATATATTTCATGACGAATCCGTCGCATGTTGATTTTGTATCGCACATGTTCATACTTTTGTCTATAACATTGTTCAAACTTAGATGTGTTGATGTTTTACTACTCGTCGAATCCGAAAAGAGTGTTGCAAGTCTGTACAACATTTTGTACTAAACTAGAGATCTTTCCACGACACTGAATACGAACCGGAGGTAGTAAATTTATACGACATATTCACTTGAACAAATAGAGTATTAGTCGATGCGAAAGTGAGATAAGTGGGATAGTATAAATTAACCACTTATGCCACTTGTTTTACTTTCGTATCCCTATCGCAGTTAGTATGATCTGTCCGTACGTTTACAGTTTGCGTAGGGACGGTGTAGCGTGTCGTGGTACAAGTTTGTCACGGGAGAAGGAGGACAGGCTCGTAATTTGGCGGACGGGCCAGCGCGACACCAGCACACTAGCATCCTCCGTGGTGGGCCGGCCGTGTCTCCCCAGGCCCACCCACTGTCCCCCCCTCTCGCTCTCACGTACAAAGTGTGAGCTTGCCTAGCCCGGTGTACGATGCTCTCTGGCTAGCAGCTACCAAAGCAATCTCCTGCCCTGTAGCTCGCATCTTCTTCTTCAACCCCCCTCCTCTCCTCTCTTTCATCTCCTCCTCCTCCTCTTCTCTCTCTCTAGATATCTACCTTGGTCATGGTGCCATTGCCAATTCGCCATGGTATTATAAACCCCCTCTCCTCTTGTAGCTAAACCTACTAGCTCAACCAGATAGTTGACATGCAAATGCAAAAATTACAAGAATAAGAAGGCAATTCGGCTCATGGATCGATCACTAGCAAGCAAGCTTCGGGAAGCTAGTGGAGAATTCCAAAGGGATCGCATTGATCATGAGCTGTGCCGCTGCATGCGTATCGTTGCAGATCGGTGTATGCAAGCTAGATCAGTGCAATCCCTCTGGAATTCCCCGCTCGCCTCCGTCTCCGTTAATCATCTTCGATCTGTGGCTGCCCTGCCGTCATGCCGTGACGTGGACCAGGAGGTAAATTAGGAGAGCTCAATTATCTGAAGAAATCGGGAGGTGACGCAGCTTAGTTTACCTGTTTTTACCGGCTGCCCGATTGCTCACAGGTGAGGAACATCTGCATGCATGCTTCTTCTTTTTCCTCGGTTTATGGGTTGGATCGAAAGGGTTAATTTGATCGGTCCTTAATTTTGGATTGAACGAGATAGTGTGTTCTTGCATGTTTAAAGAAATCATTCGGCTTGAATTTTGGGCGAACGGTGGTTCCAGTACTACCGTACTAGACATGATTGCATCGATCAATAATTTTTGGTCTCTGTGTTTCTCGATTGGTTCATCTCAGCTACAGTTAATTCTAGATAAAATTATTTCATCAAGTGGTGTACAGCCAAAACTAGCTACCTACGATTAGCAAGTTAGAGAGACCGGATAAGGAGGAATAATCACCTGTTTATGGACACTCTGGGGAACCATAAAAGCTAGAGCGTGAGCTTGAAAGCTGCTAGGAAATTATCTTCAGTGTTAAATTTCAGACTTAATTTTTGTATGTGGATCAAGTGCGTGTTTATAATATCGACAAATAAATGATAGCAAATCAAAGGATAACGAAGCATCTTTGTTTTGCATAAACTTTACTCAAAAGGATAATTATTCCTTCGTTGCATATTCTTTTATTTTCTTTCCTTTCTTAATTAATATGGAGCCCATCGAGGCCATACTTGCCTCCTGGTGTTGTCAAGAATCTGAGTTCATTTGTTTTTTGCATCCTCAAGGTCTCGACAGTTAGTTAGCGTCATGATTGTTGGAGTCCAGATGTATAATTTATCATCTTCAGTTCTTAATGCATTAACATATATACTAGTCTCATTTAGAAGGGAAACAATATACATGCATCAAATAACTTATGACACCTATGCATGCAAATTTCACTTGTCTCTCATCCGGTGTATAGGAAGATTTATGTGGTTTAGGATTTGAGTCGTCATTACGCCATGATGATGGTGGTGGAGGTGTTGTATTGGATAAAAATCCTTGAAGCTCCAATCCCATGTCGGTAACGCTTGGCCCGGTGTTGCTTAGGGGCTTGTGAGTCTTTGTCCCGTCGTGTTTCATAGACAACGTGTTAGTTCTTGTTCGTTTACATTGAACTGGCTCCATGGGCATTGCCGACCACAATGGGTCTTCTTAAGCCACCCTTCTTTCTACCTATATGCAACCAAGGTTACCAACCTAATATGACTATGTTGGTGGAACCGTCTGTCTAAACGGGATAGTGCCCCACTGACTCGCTTAGCATGATTGCTATTCTCCATCGATTCAACTGGGTTTGGTCATCCACATGTTTTAACAGGTACCTCAATGGTTGAATTTCTTGATGTTTACCATCGTCGGCGAGAGCTAGGGTGGTGCAATGAACAACGAGTTTAGCTGTATACGTTGTTGATCTTGAGGCCTAGAGTTGTTGGATGTCAGTTCTGCTTTGTTTAGAGTAGTTTTTACGTCTATGGATTTAATTACCCTATTATCTGTTTAGTTGTCTAATATAATCCTTACTCGATTATAAAAATCTCCATGCGTTCATCACCTAGAAAATAAAATTATGTTTAATCTCACTCTACATACTGCACAACGAAAGACTACACAATTTATGAAGAGGCAAGTCCAAATAGAACCGATAGAGGTTGCTAGAGGGAGGGAAGGCGATCAAGAACCGATAGAGCTTTTCTTTTCCCTCGTCAGAGTCGTGGTCCGTCCCGCCTTTGGTGGCCCATGAGTCCTTGGCGGTGCGGTGGACCACGACTCCTCGCCGATGGGAGGGTTTCCGTTTTTTTCTTTTAGACTTTCAGTTTATTCTTCGAGGTGGTGAGCCGGTCGCATTCAGTTCATGGCGAGGGATTTGTGTAGAAGTACAAGCGATATCTACCTCATCGACGGATATTATTCGAAGATTTTCCAGTTTCATTCTGAACCCTGAACGCAGTTGCATTCTGAACAATTCTCTAACTGATTAACTAATCTTTGGCAGATCATATGAACACTGTGAAATGTACGTACGTTTAGTGTGATCAAGCTATCCCAGTTTCTGTAATCCACATGCATGTGAAGTTAATCCTAGAGGATTGCATTGATGAGCTGCATGCATGGGCTGTGCGCGTGCAGGAAGGGTCGCTCGAACTGTTTATGCGGATGCTTGCTCCTGGATCTCTTCTCCGTGTCATCTTCTGCCTTGTCCGGGCGAATAACTTGCTAATTGAGTGATGAGCACGCTCACGTACTGTCCAGTGCACAGTTGACTCGCTGTATATGAGGGTTGCTGATTTCATGCATGCGAGCGAGCGTGCGTGTACTATGTTGGATCCGAAACTACTCCGTAGTAAGTACTCCCTCCGTTCTGAAATAGTTGACTCTAAAGTGAGTGTATCTAGATTTATTTCTTATCTAGATACACTTAGTTAGAAGTTAAGTATTTGTGAACGGAAGGAGTAGTTAATTAGGCCGTAGCATGCATGCCAAGTGAATGAATATAATAAGGGAGATACATCACCAGTGTTAAGAGTTGAAGGAAGGAATTCAAGAATGATGGGACTTGTCGTAAAGGAAAAAAAGGTTAAGTATATGGGCCACCCATAAACTTGTCATGGATACGTGAATAGCCCCCACAAACTTGCAAAGCGGGGTGGGTGGAGAATGGATTATTGCAACCCGGGCTACATGGAGCCCTTTTTTAGAAAATCGAAAATGAAATTTTTGAGTTTCCAAAATAGCGAAAAAAAATCACATATGTAGATAGTGTCGCGATCTACAAGCGTGTTAAATTTGACCTTAAAATTCGTTGTATTTTGGGCTATACAAAAAGACAAATCGGGATTTTTTTTTAAAACTGTGTATTGTTCAACACCCAGATCCACCCATTTGTACTCCCTCCGTCCACAAAAGGATGTCTCAACCTAGGCCAAATTTGTATGTACCTAGACATAATTTAGTGTCTAGATACATACAAATTTAGACTAGGTTGAGACATCTTTTGTGAACGGAGGGAGTATTTTTTTTGCAACCCAAAATACAACCAATTTAGAGTTAAAAAGTTGCATGATTATAGATCTCGACAATATCTACACCCGATAATTTGTTCTCGTTTTCTAAAAATTAAAATGTCAATTTCGATTTTTTTAAAATGGGCACCATGTTGCCCGGGCTCCATTTTAGGTTTTCGGGTGGGGTGGCCCTATAATTTATTAGACTATTTATTTTTAGAGAAAATCGCTCGACACATAGCATGCCACGCTAGCAAGTGCCAAGCACTTGAGCTTGCCTGTTTTTCATCCTCAGTTCCAGAAATTCCTCGCCTCTGTACTCATAGTCAGTGGCGGAGCTTGGGCCAAATCGGGGGCAAATGTGAGACAACTTACATGGATTTCTTCAGCAAATTCTAGTGGGCTAGGGAAGGGGGGGGGGGGCGACGGCCGACCTGACCTGAACGTGGCAATTCATCATACGTAAATAGCACCGAAGAGTAGGACAACGATGACGGGAGTATACGATCGTTCAACGGCGGAGCTGGCCACGACAAGGGCCGCCAGCCCCGCCGCTGCGGAGATGAACGCCTAGCTCGCTCCTCCGATGGAAGGAAGAAGAAAACCCAACAGAGGAGTTGTCGCACCCGCAATGTACGGATGAAAAGAACTGCAATGACGATGACATGATCACCATGAAGTTGGTCTTCATCTGGTTGTTCCTCTCTTCCGCTAGCAGGTGGTTCCAGTACCTAGCTTTCGCCTCCTCCTTACTCCCACTTCTTCATCTCTATGCACAAGACAAATAAAAATGTTAGGCAACGAAAAGCAAAAGTTCACATGTCTGCAAATAATAATTAAATGGGTGCAGAAAGATGTGAAGTACACACAAATAAAGTAGAGCCAAGCCTGGGCTCCATTTTAGGTTTTCGGGTGGGGTGGCCCTGTAATTTGTTAGCCTACTTAGTTTTAGTGAAAACCGCTCTTGACTTGACACATAGCATGCCACGCTAGCAAGCGAGCTTGCCTATTTTGCATCCCCGGTTCTAGAAATTCCTCGGCTCTATACCCATAGTCAGTGGCGGAGCTTGGGCCAGGTACAAGGGTTTTGGGCCCAGTCGGGGGCAAATGTGAGACAACTTACATGAATTTCTTCAGAAAATTCCAGTGGGCTAGGGAAGGGGGGGGGGGGGGGGGGAGCGACGCCCCCCCCTGACCTGAACGTAGCTCTGCCAAAGCCCACTCTCTTTATCTCTAATGCTACGCCACCTCGACGTCCACGATAAGCTGCGGTGGAGGATGGAGATGGAGAGGCGGGTGGATGGAACACGTCGTTGTTGTCGTGTGTATTGGTTGTCGATGTAGTCCACGTCATGGCCGGTCCTGTGGATCATCGTTACTATGGTCGGCGCAGTCGCGTCGACCTCCTTTCTATCCCCGTCGGCGAAGAAGGCCGATGAATCGTGCAGACCACAGTTCTACCAATATCAACTGTGTTCCTCACTGTCCTCGTCACGATTGCAGCTGCTTGGGCATCAAGTCCGGAGGTTGTCTCATCCATGAAAATGATAGAAGGATACTTTTTTCATTTGGTTTTTTATCAGGGTAGTCTTACAAGTTTTCAAAAAAAAAATCTCTTTAAAATTGTTGGCCCAAGATTGTACAATTCAGACTAATATGGCCTCTTTTACACTGTCGTGCGAGTTTATAGGCCGCCCAGCCTCTCTTGGAAGTTATTTGATCGAAGATAAGTTTGTGGGTGCCCCATATATTTAACTCAAAGAAAAGATGAGGAGACGGCCAGAGACATGCATGTCCTCGATCGAGCATATGTACACCTCGGAATGTGGATCAAGGTTTTAGTTTGATCAAAACCGTAGTGATGACATTGTAGAGAGCTTTTATATGCAGTTGATAGACTCAAGAAATCCATGCTCCTCATATACTCCTCCTTCCGTTAGAAAATAAGTGTCTCAAGTTTGTCTAAAAATGAATATATCTATACATGAACATGTCTAGATATATCCAATTTTGCGCAAACTTAACACACTTATTTTTGGACGGAGTGAGTATTAGCTATAGTAGAACTCTTTGCTCATGGATCGGGCCCTCCGTACGTAGGTGCAATTAGGTTGGAGTACATTGTTGCGACTTGTAGCATAGTGCATTACCATTACGTGCTAGCTAGCAGGTGTCGTCTTTGCATAGTGCAGTCGTAGTTTTTTTGTTTTTTTAAGGGAAAGCCATGTTTGTTGCAGAGGAACAAGGTTGCTAAGATCAGATTGAAACGACAGAAATGATGGGAGAACAACCACCCTTTTTTTTCCGGCGGCGCGCACCTCGACGGGCCTCGACGGCCAATCTACTCGGTGCGCCGGTACGCACATTTGTTGGGCCTCTTCTACTCGCGGAAGTGGCTCGCCCGCGCGTGCGACGGAGGCCAGTGGGTTCTGGACGGACCTCTTCTAAGCTAGGAAGAAAACAAAATTAAGATTGGAAGAAGGCGAGCAGGAGTGGCTCGGATTGGGATGTGGGTGGGCGGCAACGAAATGAAGGCCGTCGCTTTCGCTCGCCGTCAAGTAGGATCGTCATCGTGTGGTCGCCGCCGTTCGACGCTACTGGCCAGCAGCATCTTCATGCCGGCCGGCCGGACTTATCCAGAAGCTCGATCACACGCTTTGCTGCATGCATACACGGCCGCCACTTATCCACACACACTCCAACTGGCTGATGGCTGCCTAGCTAGCTGGTCCAGACTCTGAGACTCACTAAAACTAATCTCAGACATGGCCTGCCCTCTCGATCGAACACTTTGCTCCACACACACATGATCAATCTCTCAATCGTTAATTAGCTAATTTTCGATCTGCCTCTCTTCAATGCCTAAGCTCCTGTCATTGTAGAAACATTTAAATGCATGCGATGCAAGGCCCATGCACGATTAGTTAAGGAGAGCACGCGCGTGTCACTCTTGTTCTTGCCGTCGATCTTATTAAGAGGACAGCCGGCCGTTGATTGCGGATAAACCGAACTGAGGTCGTCCACTGACGAGCGGGCCCTAACAGATCGTGTAACGGGGCGTCGACATCCATGATCGAGTGGAGATGCATGGGCATGGCCAGCTAGGCAGCCCTTATTGGCGCGCGCCGAGCTGTGAGCTACTCGTGGAAGTCGAAAGGGACATATACACTATTTCGATATATACTATTCTCATGCGTTTTAGGGTGTGCATTCATGGACACGATGTTTTGGGTCGTAGGTTTAGATGTACCCATTATGAAAAGACATTTCAAAAACTTTTTAAAATGTCAAAGAATTCCAAATAAAAATGTAGGTGTACATCCGAATGTTCTATATTCGCACATAAAATTTCGTGAAAAAGGAATTTTTCTGTGGCAAGTGTAAAAAAGACAAATAAATGTCTAGTGAGCATACGAATTTGTCTTTTTACATAGCCCATGTTTTTTTTTAGTTTTCCACAAAACTTGTGCGAACATAGAATATCCGAGTATACATCCATTTTGTTGTTGAAGTTTTGAAATTTTTGAAATGCCATTTTGAAATAGTGTGTGCATCTACACCTATGAACCAAATATGATTTCCCGTGCATTATGTCATTTCAATCCGTATATAGTATATAATGAAATATTTGAAACATCTTATATTTATAAACGGAGGGAGTTGTACTGTATGCTGATTCGAAAAATCTCTTTGCCTTCCGAGCTCCAAAGATCCCTTTTTTTTTAATAACATTCTGGTGTTGTATGAACTCGTGGCCGTGTGGCTTTATTAATTTAAAGCTGGGCTCATCTTGAGCCTGTTTTCTCAAGTTCTTTGTATGATGGGTTACACAAAAATGAAAGTTTTGTATATTTTCGAGATTTGAAAGTGTGTTTGTTTAGATCACACATTTGTATTTTTTCATATAGCTCTGAATATAAACCTTTTCAAATTGAGATTTCACACGTTTCTGAGATATATCATTGACAATATGGGGGGATTTTTTTCCAGATTTTGAAAACTTGTTAATATGATTATTTTTAGTAAAGATCTTACTAGAACCGACATCAAGAAATCTCTGTTTGTAGAGTATCTAATCGTGAGAGACAGTCAGAAACCCCAAATAAAGGAGCCCTTTATTTTTATAAAATCAAAACCATATTTTAAAATTTTGAAAAAACTGAAAAATTGCTGATGTAGTCAATGAAACTACAAGCGTGAAAATACCATTTTCTTGAATTAAATTCTAGATTTTACCCCATAGTTTGGCTTTTTTTATACTAAAACCCTATTTAATAGTTTTTCATTATAATTACCCCCATTTAGTTTTGTTTTGCCAATTTTACCCCCTCTAAAGTTTTTAGAGAGTTTCAAACATATGGATCTTGGCCATACACGTGTTGATCACGGTTTTTCAATGTATTTATTTACATAGAACCAGATTGCACGCACCGAGGCGGAACTTATTTTTTTGCTTAGCCAGCCCTACCCGTTCTATCGGAGAAGCTTGGCTTAGTTCATGTCAGGGGGGCCACCCCCCCAGGTTTTGCAAAAACATGAAGGTTTTTTCGAGAGAGTTTAGATTAGTTAGATTTGTGTGTTTTGGTCCCCCTAGGGACTCATATATCGCATTTTGTCCCATAGCTAACTCTGTCAAGCTCCGCCATTGGCCAAGATGTGTGTGATGAGTGAAGAGCCTAGCATATTCGTGAGATGGATAGGGTCGGTTCATGCACAACTAATTTGCGTTCAGTGATATAGGAACAAAAGGAAAATTGTAGCCATATTAACCTAAAGCAACGTGAGTAAAAATCCCTTACAGTAGGGCATTCCGTTTTCATAACAGATGCAGGCTAAAGTTGCGTGAGCCAGCTGCCTGCTGGTTGCCTAGGACGTGTCACGCCATGTGTACCAGACGGTTTGAAACCACCAATTGTTACGCTCTAAATATTTATGAGGGAAAAAACATGGAAGGACTTACACTAAACGTGGTAATTGTGATGAAAAACTGTTAAATGGAGTAATTGGTGTGAAAAATCTCAAAATAGGGGGTAGAAACTGGAATTTACTCTTTTTATTCTAGCCTACAAAAAAAATGACAAAATTGTAGAACCGAGTATAATGAATAGTTCACATTTACAAGTTCATCGTTACCTACGCGCTTAAAGTACAAACATAATTGATTTGGATAGTCCCATGTGGTCATAAGCGTCCCCGGCTGAAGTATACAAGCACTCTGTAAAAGCTACGGCGTACCTATGGGTTGCTGAATGAAGATATCCTGAACTTTGAAAAAACCACAAGTGGGTTGCTCAGTGTATATATCAATTTTTCTTAAAAGGAAGATACCCTCAATCAAAGATTTGTTTCACAGAATCTAGAAACCCTATGAAAAAAACAGTGAAGACCAACCACATTAGGCATCAAGCTTGCCCCGCAAAAATAGGGAAGGAGGACAGGGCAACTAGTGCTAAAAATTGCCTTGGATGCAAGTTTAGCAATATTGGTCCATGACACATTAGGAAATAAAGTAGGTTATTGAGAATAGTTGGATAAATGGACAATGCACTTGCCATCCCTGGCCTTGCACGATTCTAGTCATGACACTAGTACAGAACGACACATCGGAAACGGGCCAAAAACCCCTTCGGCAACGGAGAAATGGTTCGTGTCCCCGCCTCTGTCACTGATGTGAAGCCTCACAATGACAACGGAGATTTTTATCGTTTGCAATAAGTTTAGCAACGGGCATAATATATAACCGTTGCCTTTAGTCTTTATATCAGATACGGAGATTAGTTTTTGACCGTTTGTAATGAGGGCTAAAGGAAACAAAAAAAAAGCCGGTGACGCTTGCTGCACAGTCGACGGAGCCCTGTGGTTCCTGCTTGACGGCCGCCGGTTCTTCACCTTCCTCTTCGCCCAGCTTCATTGCGTGGTCTTCTTCTACCTATTTAGTACTGCACAAAAGTCTTGCTCCTGAAAGCGCCGGCTTCAGTGGACCGTGTGGACGGAGCCCCGCTCCTACGTCTTCACGGCCGCCGCATAGTCTCCAGGTTTCCTCCTCGCCCTAAAGGAGATGAAAAAAATCAAAATGTAAGCTCCTTCATCTCTATACACAAGACATATGCTTCTTCATCGGCATTACAGAAAATATAGAACTAATTACAACTAGAACATAGCCTAAACAATGCCTCATATATAGGTAGATTGGACACACAAATTCCAGTGATGGAGCAAGCGAGCCAAGTAGGATGCACAAGATCGATGTGTATTTGTGCATATCACAAGGATCACTAGCGCCACCCCCGGATCACACGGTGTCACCTAATTTTAATCATCGGCATAACAGAAACAAAACTAAAATCAGAGCAAATGCCTACTAAAAACAGAGAAAATCTATGGATAAACAATTATCTACTTACAACTAGAAAAACAGCTAAAATCTATGTGTAAACAATGCCTACTAAAAACAGAGCAAATCTATGGATAAACAATTAGCTACTTACAACTAGAAAACAACTAAAATCTATGTGTAAACAATGCCTACTAAAAACAGAGCAAATCTATGGATAAACAATTAGCTACTTACAACTAGAAAACAGCTAAAATCTATGTGTAAACAATAGCTACTAAAAACAGATCAAATCTATGGATAAACAATTAGCTACTTACAACTAGAAAACAGCTAAAATCTATGTGTAAACAATGCCTACTAAAAACAGAGCAAATCTATGGATAAACAATTAGCTACTTACAACTAGAAAACAGCTAAAATCTATGTGTAAACAATGCCTACTAAAAACAGAGCAAATCTATGGATAAACAATTAGCTACTTACAACTAGAAAACAGCTAAAATCTATGTGTAAACAATGACTACTAAAAACAGAGCAAATCTATGGATAAACAATTAGCTACTTACAACTAGAAAACAACTAAAATCTATGTGTAAACAATGCCTACTAAAAACAGAACAAATCTATGGATAAACAATTAGCTACTTACAACTAGAAAACAGCTAAAATCTATGTGTAAACAATGCCTACTAAAAATAGAGCAAATTTATGGATAAACAATTAGCTACTTACAACTAGAAAATAGCTATCCTACTGAACTGGGGTCTTACATTAGGCGAGGCGGGCTCGCTTAGCGTCGCCGCCGGCGACGGAGCTAGCGCCGGCCTCCCCTGGTGGCGCCTTGCCCTCGCCGTGGACCAAAGAGAGGGCTATGGCGGTCCAGAGGTCAGACTGGTAGACCGCCTCCTTGGCGCGTTCGACCTGGGTCGACGCCTCGGAGAGGAGGACCGCCGCCTCCAGATTGGCCTCGCCCTGACGACGCTTGGCGTCCTCGCGCTCGAAATCGGCGCGGGAGAGTTGGCAAGCGATCTCCAGATCACGATCCTCCTCCTCTTCCTCTTCCCCTTCCTCCTCGTCAGAGGACGAGGACGAGGAGGAGGAGGAAGACGGATGGCGACCGGGGTACATCGCCTGGCGGATCTCGCGGTAGCTGCAATGGTGGCCAAATGAGCGGGTGCGGCCGGAGCCTTCGCCGTGCGGACGAGCGCCAAGGCTGCGGGACCGGCCGCGGGGGCCGGATCGGCGGCGGCCTGTTCCGCAAGCTCGTCCCGCAACACCAGCTGACGCTGCTGCTGCCTGAAGGCCCGGAGGGTGGGGCGGCCACGGCCGCGGCCGCGATGGCCGGATCTACCAGCGCCGACGGTGGAAGCCATGCGAGAGAGTGGAGAGAGAGGAGACTGTGCGGCGGCTAGGGTTTGAAGTGAGACAGTGAGAGTGAGAGTGAAGGGCATAGTAGGTTCTTATAGGCCGGCTGTCGGGCTGCTTCTAATGGCAACGGAGATTACGAAACTGTCCATGTGCGATGAGCACACATCGGTAACGGGTTAAACCAAACTCCGTTGCCAACATATATTCCACTATTCACCCGTTGCCTTTGTTGTGGGCCTGCTTTACGGCCCAGTGCGGACACGCCGGGATGTCGCGATTTACCGTCGCCTAACTCCTGCCGTTGCCATAGAGGGGTATCCGATGTGTCGTTCTGTACTAGTGTGATCCTTTGCTGAGATTTTGATCTTACGCGTAGTCCTACCCCCTTGGATTTTTCACCTGTCTGAAACTGCCTCACCCCTTCGCACAATAGAGATTAGATGGAACTATAATATAACTTACTCGATCTCCCCTTATAACATGATTTTGGTCCTTGGTGGGATTGAATCTTGGGCTTAGCCTAACCCTGACATCCCTAAACCCTAAACCGGTTAGGCATGGCAACACTGAAGAGGTTGGAAGAGCAATGTTTCTACAGCGAGGACACTTGTCACTAGCTAGTTTTGGTGGCATCATGAAGGACACTGGTAGCTAACCGCTACCATGCCTACGCATCATCCGCTCTACGCCTGCCATACACCACACCCAGTGCAGATGATCATAGATGCTAGCTGTGGCGTCCAACCGACCTACAATACGGCAATATTGCATATCACTAGGCCCTATGAGATGGAGATGCGAGTAACTCTAGGCAGGGCCGGTCCATACATTTCCGGGGCCCGGGGCGAGACGATAAAATGCGGCCCTTGTAGGCAAAAAATAAATAAAAATAGAATGTATTGAATTTCACTCAGAATTTAGTAATTATGAGTACACATCATAGATCAATAGTTTTTTATAGGGATAATAAAATATGCACATCAAATTATTTATTTGTAATGATCCTGAGAACTAAATGATCAAATCTTGTTGTTCTTCACTCCATGTCTTCACTACACGTTCTTCACTCCATGCACTCCGTGATCTTGTTGTTTCTTCTGTGCTCCCTGCACTCAGTCAGATCCAATAAATCCTTGAAACAAGCCTACAACGGAGCAATACGAGAAGAACTAGAGATATGAGATGAAAGATGGAGCAGTTAGAGAAGCAGAGCCGGGCTATTTAAAAGCGATTAGGGGAAGGATGGAAAGAGAGATGATTGGGGAAAGGAATAGCACAGTTGGTCTCCATAAATCGCTGCACGGCAGCGGCGGCCTCGTCGCCTCGAAATTTCCGTTGCCTCGAATTCGGAAGATCATGGTAAAGACTGGAGCGGCAGCGGCATCGCTATTACGTGATGTCATTATGTGGACTGCAGAATTAGAGGAGGAGGCGAGGAGACGAGGGTGCGACTGTTCGTCTGCGCTGGGCTGCGTGTGCGTACTGTGCAGCAGGGTAGACTCGATCGACTGTTTCATCCGTAGGTGCTAGCTAAGCATGGGCCAGGGTGCTAAACTGGGCCCAGTATATTTTTTCCTATATGTAAAAATACTGAAGTGCTACCTGGGCCAGGGCCCCTACCTTCCTGGGCCCCGGGGGCGGTCGCCCCGGCCTATGGGCCGGCCCTGACTCTAGGCGAAACTTTCTCGTTTCGACCTACCAATTTTTTTTTGGCCATACCTCGCAACGAATCGCACCCGCGTGCTTCTCTAATTAGAATGTTCTTATTACTTTGATCAGATCCATACTCCCTGTGTCGCCAAATATATGGCGTATAAACTTATTCAAAAATCAGTGATTTCTAAATTTGACCAAATATGTAGAAGAGGATATCAACAACTACAATATTGAATAATTACGCTATGCACATATTTCTTATGATAGATATATTGGTACTCATTTGATACTATATACCTTGTCGAAGTTAGAAAATATTGACAAAATTTATGAGGCACGTATCTGGTGACAATGGGAATATAATGCAAAACCTGTTAAATCCCTATATCTAACAATCCTCACTCTCCCAAGTGGAAATCGGATCAATGGGGGATATGATATTGGAGGGCCCCTGCCACTAGGAAACCTCCACGGTGCCAATTAAAAGATCTACTAGTACCTAAACACGCCGCCGCCATTGGCCGGAGCACCGGAAAGCGATTTTTGACCAGTAGGCGAGCGCGAGAGAGGAGGAGATACTCATCTCGATGGAATGATTGGGTCTCATCTCTCATGTGCACGCATCCTCGATCTATCTAGATATTGGATATTTTCTTTGTGGCTCGCACACGCACCAACGTCCTAGTCATCTCATCCAGCGCTAATGGGCGGCTGATTTTTGGATGCTGATCCAAGGAACTTTTCTTCCTGCAGAGATCGATCATGGAGATCAACAGTTGAAACCGTACCGATCGAGGATCGGCCCATGCACGCGCCATAACTGATCTCGATGGGTTGCATCCCAACGATACGCTGCATGGTGTGCCCGTTAATTAGATTAGATATTGTTCCATTCCACCCAATCGCTACAGTTGTGAATCTGTGATGTTGATCGATCGGCACACCAAACTCCATATGCACTGTTGCATCATAAAGTTAATGATATGGCCGGAGTAGTAATTAGTGTCTGAAATTTCAGCTAGTTTTCTTTCAAAAAAAAAATCAGCTAGCTACCTACTTGTCAACAATTTTTGACCGCTCTGCTCTCGTTCAAAGGAAAAGGACGCCCAGAGCTAGCCCTAGATTTCTTCAAGTACACCTGATCAATGAAAACAATACATAAACCAATAAAACAAATCCGTGCTAAAGCTAAATACCGTGCTATTTAGAGCACGTGCCCCAGGGAGCTTTCCCGGTCTGATAAAAGCCCCACATAGAGCCCTCCTGGGCCCTGGCATCCATCCATGCAACTAATGAAAAAAAAATCATTTTTTTGTTTTAATACTTAAAATGTTTTACCTCTCCAGCCTTATATCAAAGTCAAATAAACAACGAGAACTTTGAAAATAGTTAGTTTCGACAAAAAAATTTGGGTCAATAGTTGTTAGATTATAGTCACTTGCTTATCTAGTTATATACATATATTATATCACTTTGTTGCCAAGTAGTATTAACTTAGTTACCAGCATTACTAAACGTCACTCCTACCCATGTTTAACTCATATATGATGGTATTTCCATAACATGACAACATTTTTTACATGTTGCCAAAAATTGAATTATCGTCCCCTATAAATGAATAACATTGACATATCCAAACACATATAACTATTACTCCCTCCGTCTATAAATGTAAGATGTTTTACGTGTTTCATATGTTGTGTAGATGCATACTAAAATAAGTGAACATATACACTAAAACATGTCTAAATACATTTGTATACATAGGAATGTGAACAGAGGCTAAAACATCTTATAATTAGAAACGGAGGAGTACATGATAAGTGTGTACAATTAGGATGGTACCAATTCACTACTAGCATGGTAGCCATGGAAATCTCGGGGAAAGATACAAGAGTTATTATTTGACGAAAACTTACATTGTAAGTTACAACTCAATATCTATGTGCATTCAAGATTTGCGGAACTTACATATGTAGCTTTTTGCTAAGATCTACAAAGTGTGTACCAAAATCTGTGTTTTTTATTGTCACGGTCCACGAAGGTATTGGACTTGTTGTCTGGATCGGATATTGAGTTGAGACATCCCTACTCCCTACAACAGATTAATTTTTTTGAAAAATAAATACACATGTTGTGCGTAAATAAACAGTGCTCTAAAAGTTAATTTTTTGGATCATGGCATTGGTTCATAGGTCACAAAACTTATATCTTTACCATGAATATTATATGTACTGATACATATACAATTGCATTTTTTTTTCAGAATACTTAACTGTAAGAACACCTTTAGTTTCACATGGGATCCCATGTTCTCGGTCTTTTTTTGAATTACGAAGTACCATATTCAAGAGCAAACTAATGCCATTTTAATCAAATGGGGAGGGGGCGGTCAACGACACCGATGAGATGGGTGGTCCTTTTCTGTTTCGAGGCTCACCGAGCACTCGTTAACTGTTGTGAATATGTTTTGGTTTCTTTAACATGGTTGTACGTTTGCATCCTAATACCTAAGCTTATTACGATATCGCACCGGTGACGCAACAGTAAAATTCGATAAAGCTTCGATTCCGCCGAGTCGCTTGTCAGGGGAATACCCAATTGGGCAGGCCTACAAGACGAAGAGGAATCAGTAGGCCCATGACAGCTCAAGGCAGGGTCAGCTTAAGGTTAGATCAACTCGCTTAAGATGACTCAAGGCTGGGCTGGGTCGACTCAAGGATTTGATGATTCAATACTGGGATGACTCAAGGCTAGGCTGACTCAAGGTTTGGTTGACTCAAGGATGTGATGACTCGAGGCTGGGCTGACTCAACGTACGCCCTTCAAACACAAGATAGAGACTCAATACATAGTCGACTAGGACACTTGTAAACCCCTACCTGACTACCTATATAAATCTTGGCAGGGGCACCCCTCAAGGGTAAGCTGGAAGACATCAAGTGAGATGCACATAGATTCAATACGCACATCGTGCACACTGTAACCTATCTCATATCTCCCCGAGAGAATTATAATACCAGACAAGCAGGAGTAGGTCTTTAGCTTCACCGTGAGGGGCCGAAACTGAATACAGTGTGTACTAATCTCACTCCCGGATATCCTGCCATGCCTAGCTCCACACCTCTACATAGGCCACCCTGTTGGCTATTGCCGTGAATAATACCACGAAACCGCTCACTGTCGAGAATTCGGCTATCAGAAGAAGAGAAAAACACCCAGGGGGATTGTCGGTCGAATACCGGACGGGACTCTCTGGTGAAACTTTGATTTTAAAACCGAGGAAACAGGTAAATACTTTTATTTTTAGATGGATACTGGTAAATACTTGGCATAAATTAACCACGGTATTTCGGTCGGTAACCAAATCGGTACACGGTGTTTTTTTGTCACACAAACAACCAAGACGGAAAATATCTTAGAGCTATATGACGGGCGGGCCCGGGATAGGAGGCTTCTATTCCGTGGACTGTAGAGTGGGGGCGGATGGAGTGGCCGGGTAGCGACATGCCACCACCCACCTCCCGCCGAGGATGGGCCGATGCCGCGCGCCCGATGAAAGCTATGGCGGCAACGGGCGGATGGAGCGGGGACCCGTCGTTGCCTCCCTCGGGTGCCTTTTCGTTGGGCGAAAGGAACGGAACCGAAATCTTATCGCCGGGAGATGTGCCGCGTGGGGCGCTAGCCGGCCGCCGTTCCATCTCATCCATCCCTGCTCTCCTGTGCCCATCCATCCATCGTCCACCCTCGCTGAAAAACACGTCCCGGCTACTTGCCCGGCCCTCTTGCGCATGTAGGCCAACCGCGTCATCTTATCCTTCTCCTTGCTTCTCTCTCCATCATTCCCTCTGATCTAGCTAGCAGCTCGTGCTCGTGGTGGTGCTGGTACATCCCATCTCCCTCCTCCATTCTTTTCCATCAGCAAAGAGAAGACACGAAGAGCAAAGCCGCCGCCGTCTGTTCATGCCGGACGTGCACGCCGGAGGAAAATAAGCTTGGAGTGTACCAGCAAGATCGAGGTGATTGATCAACCTGATCAGCTGCGACCATCTCGGTGAACAAGGCAGCTGCTAGCCAGTGATCCATGCATGGATGGCAAGGAACTCATCTCACCGTCCGACCTGCCGCCATTCTACCCGCAGCAACACCACCGCATGCTCGGCGGCGGCGGGGGAGGGCATAGCAGCCCCTCCTCGCTCGCCGGGATGCACTCCGTCATCCGCCCCATGCCCAACATGAGCATGAGCCCCACCGCCATCCTCCAGTCCATCGGCGGCGCCGGCTCCCACCTCTCCGGGATGCAGTTCCACATGGACAACACGCCCTCCCCGTCCTCCATGATGGACGGCGGCAACATGCCGGGCTCCGTCTCCGGCAACATGGGTTCCGGCCCCAGGTCCGGCAACATGGTCTCTGTTTCAGGGTCCGGCGGCACGATGCCGGTCGCGAGCCAGCCGGAGCCGGTGAAGCGGAAGAGGGGCAGGCCACGCAAGTACGGGCCGGACGGGGCCATGAAGCAGCACCACATGTCGTCGCCGCAAGGGCAGCCGCGTCAGCAGCATCAGATGATGGGCGTGCAGCCGCCGAGGATGGGGTCGATGTCAGGGCAGGACATGGCGGGCGGTTTGGACGACGCGGCGGCCAAGAAGCGGCGTGGCCGGCCGCCCGGCACCGGGAAGAAGCTCTCCTCCCCTAAACCCTCCGGTTAGTACTACTCAACTCTGAATATATTTATGGTCAACTCTGAAAACAATTATACAGTTTCTTTCACCGGTAGTCAGGGAAAAAGAACATCTGTGGTGTGTGGCTGCTTTAGATAAAAAAATATGCTTCTTTTTTGTTGATTCTAGTAGTGTAGAAAGTATTGCTTTGTTTACAGGTTGAGTTTGCAGTCGTACTATACTCTGCAGTTTACTAAAACCACAATAGACAAAACTAATGTGTGGTAGTCCTCTGTTCTTCCGGTTCCCTGATCATGTCTTCCAATGCACTGTTATTTTGTCTAGGCAATGCGTTCTCTGGTTCAGCTGGAACGAGCTTCACTCCTCACATCATTACAGCATCTCCTTCAGAGGTATGTACAGAATGCAAGCTGAAGCAAGCCCACAGTGGCAGAAACCAGCACAAGGACTTTGTTTAGACTGGACTGGATTTCATTTATAACCCTCCTCTATCATATTGCACCTGAATTTGAAGCAGACTGAACTGACAGAAAATCATATCAATCACCTTGTTCGCCAGGACGTCGCGGGGAAGATCGCGGCATTCGTGAACCAGTCCCCAAGGGCCGTCTGCGTGCTCTCGGCGATGGGCTCCGTATCCAGGGCCGTCCTCCGCCACCCAGCAGACCACGCTCCTCCGTCTCTATGGCTCCTTCGTACAACAACAATCCTTCCAATTCCATTTACGAGGTAGGCGACCATCCTATATGCAGTTAACATATCAAGAAATGCACCTGAAACTTACATGTAACCCTCAATGCTTGTAGGGATTGTACGAGATCCTGAGTTTATCCGGCTCTTACAATCTGACCGAGGCGCAGCAGAACCAGAGCGACGGGCTCAGCGTCACGCTCTGCAGCCCGGAGAGGCATGTCATCGGAGGTGTTCTTGGTGGAGCATTGGTAGCTGCCAGCACTGTCCAGGTAGCACTCTTCCACAGTACCAGATCATCTCATCTATTAGGATTCACACATGGAATCCAAATCCTCCATCTACAATGCAACTTATAACTCTGCTTTGGCATGTGCAGGTGGTATTAGGTACTTTTGTCAACGGAGGGTCCAAATCAAAGTCCAAGAAAGCCGTGAAACCATCGCCGTCCTTCGGTTCCCCCGACTCGCTAACAGGCGGAGGGCCAGACGCGTCGCCGGGCTCTGGTGGACATAATCAAAACCTAACACCGCCGCCACCCTCTGTCGTAACAACGGGAGGGTGGCCTAGCTCTGGGATATTTGACACGAGAAGTTCCAACATTGATATCAACTCGTCTAGAGGATAGCTCACCTGTCGATACTCCCAGCTCTCAAAAGAGATTTTCTGTTCCCGAAAGAATACCGAAAGTATACTTTGAAATAGCTCATTCAGTTTCTGAGATGATTCTTATAGATTATTCACCAGCTCGTGTTGTTGCAGCAAGATAATTTGGTTTATATTTCAGCGACGTGTTAATAATATTCCTTTTTATCACCGTGTAGAACACGACATAACATTTGACAAACTGGAATTTCTCTTAATAGAGTAAGAGTACATACGACCTCCTCTTTCGCGTCTCCCAGGCGGCGGCGGAAAAGCTTTTTCCTCCTCCAATCTCCGGCGATTGTGCTGGGCCCCTCTCCTTCCGCTTGCCGCTCCGGCGGCAGGAGGGAGGGGGACCCCGTTTTTTGCATGGTACTTAGGGATAGGGATAGGAGTTCTCTAGCATGGCTCGTCGTTGGGGTGGTGGGAGCGGCGCCCGGACAAATAAATTTGCCTCAACTCTTCTCCCACACCGGCGTTGTCCTTCATGGCGGCGTCTCGGAGTTGGTGCCACTGTGTGCTTGCCGATCTTTCAGATCGGTGGCTTTAGGGTTCATGGATGGTGTCGGCGAGGCGGCGACGACTCCATCAGATGGTTTTTTTCCTCCTGCTCTGTCCCCGTTACTGCGGCGTTGTCTCCGGCGCCAAGGTGGAGCAGAGAGGATTCGTCCAGGAGTACGTGCAGACGGTGGTCTGCACTGGTGACAGCTGGAAGATGGTGCACCTTGTGGTGCGTTCGTGGTTGAAGGCTGATGGTTCTGGTTCCCTACTACGACATCGTCGTGCGTGGGTGCCAGTGCTGAAGTTCGATGGCGTGTCCGGGGACATGCTGCCCCGGTCTGATTCTTTCAACGGCAATGGTTTGTCCTATGGCAAACTACATTGGAGGTCCGAAAAGCTGATGACCACCGATGGAGCCGCGTCGAGCTCGGGTGAAGAGGTGATCTGTCTATTTTTTTCTTGGTGGCTACTACGGTGGTGCCGAAGAAGATGGATAGGCGTTGGTTTGTCACATAGGTTTATCATATCTTTACAGATTTGTAAGATCGGTGTATACGTACTTTGTATCTCGTCTTTTATTTATCAATAAGAATCGTATTACCATGCAAAAAAAAGAAGAGTAAGAGTACATACAGTAGCGAAAATAACAGATGACACCATACACACGACACTGTGGTGCATGATCTTCCCTAGAGATACCTCAAACCTCTAGAAGCTTCTTGATGTCATTCTGCGGAAACAAAATTTCACCAGGTTAATCACCAGAATGGTGGCCGGAGACAAGGAACATGTATTTTTTTTTTTTTTACAAGGGGTGGGGTCTAGAAAGACCCCGAGCTGCCATTAAAATCAACGCGGTGGGTACAAGTTACAAAAAGGGCCTTACAACAGATAAAATTCAAACTAGCCCCTGGAATAAGCAAGGAGGACCCTAAAGAAAGCGAAAAAACGCGATCAAGTCCTTTGACCTCTCCACCACGGATGAGCTCCAGACGCCGGCCACCCTGCTCCTGCCGGGGACGAACCACTTGGCCGGAGAAGGCTGGAGGACTCCAGCTCCGAGCTCGACAAAGGCCTCCCTCCTGGAGGTAGAGCACACGCCACACAAGGCGTGGAAACGGCCCTTGATGGCCAAAGATGCCGGTGGCAAACGAGGCCACCAAGCGAGTAGCGCAGCGAGGCAGCCAGCACCGGCCGGCAACGAAGAGCAGCACTCCGAGATCCCCTTCCCCCTCGCCTCCACGGCCGGCCGGGAACAGGACCAGAGCAAGGCTCCCGAAGATCCTCCGGTGAACACGCTTATTGCGGAAGCCCGAGCTTGCAATCTCCTCTGACATCCACCATGGAACCCAGAGCGAGGTTGAAGACGACCTTTCTGCTGCGCGCGGAACCAGCAGCAAGGAAAAGCTCCAGAGCTCAACTTTATTGACGGAGATGCCCGACTCCAGCTCCTCCGCCAACGACGAACCGCGCCACCAGCGCGTCGCCAGCAACAGGAAGAGAATCGGGACGCATCGGACGAAGTCGAGAGCCGCCGATGACCTACTCCAAGACGCCACGTAGGACAACCTGCAACAAAAAAGAAAACTACAACTACTACTAAACACAGGAGGGCGGCCCCCTCTCCCCCTTCCGCTCCGGCCGGCAAAGCCGCCGGAGAAGAAGGGGAGAGGGGCCGGAGATGCGGTGGAGACTCTCAAAGAAAGAGGAGAGGAGGGGAGGGGAGGGGAGGAGAGAAAAGCAGGAACATGTATAATAAACCGTTTGAGTTACAACACTACCTCAATGTTGGACGGGGAGCAGGTTGGTGCATAGCGATTCACGGCGTGTCCCTCTGTCAACTAGAAACTTGGTGAAATTCCATTTGATACGTTCTCCAAATAGACCGCTTCTCTCTGACTTCAAGAACTTGTACAGCGGGGCAGCATTGTTACCATTCACATCAACCTGTTGAAAAAATTGTACATGTTTAGATATAAAACAAATGCATCTGGGTTAGGAAGCTAACACGCACACGGAAATAATAGGTTTTCCGCTGGATAGACCTTGCGAAAAATAGGATACTCTGCTTTGAAGCGAGTGCAAGCAAACTCCACAATCTTCTCATCGCTATCTGGTTCCTGTCCGGCAAACTGGTTGCAGGGGAATGCCAATATCTCCAATCCTAGTTGCATCATAAAGCATGCAAAGCTAAATCAAGCTTCAAGATAAAGAACATCACAAGTTACGTGACCTGCACAATTCACTGAATGTCCTACACTCCTACTCGTAGTACAAACTTGCAGCCTAACACGAGTTGCAGATTTCTCTTCTACTTTTGTCTTTGAGGCTTGATATCTGGTACTATTCAGCCTAATGTTGGACCAAACACAGCATACCTTCTGTCAATTAAGTTTGATGGTGGAATAAATGAAGGAACCAAACTGTTGACCTGTTCAACTTCTAGGGCTTTTAGATAACACTGTAGTCTTGTATATCACTAATAAAACTAGAAAACAAATGTATTCACAGCATAAGCCTGTACTTGAAGAACTCATGCTATTGAAAAGCAAGCTAAGCTACAGGTTAAGTTTCATTGCTAGTGTATTAAGCAGGTGGAGTATATATTGTATGCACACATTATGACCAAGAAGTAGCCCGGGCGGTGTATCCATTGTGTGGATTGAATTGCATCCGTCTATGCAATCTGAAAATTTATTTCAACATTTGATTATGTGTATTATTGATGTTCTGAATTCCAATTAAATCAAAAGTCGGCAGTCGACAAACACCTAGCACCTTTAATAATCAGCTTTGCATTTCTAGTGAAGGCAAAGCCAATGGTTTGTTATTTAAAACTGGAACATTCCCATGGCATACAAAAATAACGCATTGAAGAGTTTAAATATTCTCCACAATAAGAAAGATAACCAAAACATGTTAATAGACAGCATGTTATATCATATATCGTGGTCAGTTTAGCATAAATATCAAGTGCTTAATCAAGAAACGATGGTTATGAAGCATAGAGAGTTTCAAATCAGAATTTCCTCCAACTACTGATGAAAGCTAGGGTGGATATAATTCAATAGAGCTACTGCTATATTGGAATGACATATGCACCAGGCTATAGAAAACTAAGTACCATTCTCCCTGTATTTCTCGTAGAGCTGACCCAGTTCAGTGTAGTTGGAATTTGTCAGACCACTGCAGTGGATATGAATGAACTCAGCTGGTAAACAGGGATTAAAATTGGGGAATTTCAGGCTAAAAGTGCAAAACACTTTACCATCGAGATGCAACATTCACAATAAGCAAAACTTTCCCCTTGTATCTGCTGAGCTCCACATCATTTCCTCTTGAATCCTGCAAAGTTATTCCACAGATTGTCAAGGATGAAATGAAACTGGATAGCTTTACAACCAAGCGGACGTACTGAAATTATTTTCCCATCTACCTACAAATAACCCATTCCATTGATTTACAGACATTTCAGCATGCTTTGTCCAAAGTTCCACAGATAAATCCTCAATATGATTGACAAACAAAGATGAACACGAGCGGGAGAAACAGAGGGAGGGATAGGGCTGTGGACCTTAACGACGAAGTCATGGACAGAGCCAACGGGCTTGGAAGACGACTCTGCTGCACCCATCTTTGCTTTCAGCAACACTGATTTGAGAAGAAAAGTTATGCGGCAATACTCGGAACTTTGGAGAAGAACAATATGAATGGGGACAAGTGGCAAGTGCCTGTCCTGAAATTTATTTCCCCCTTAAGATTTTTTAAAATCCTTCCTTTTTCGCAGTCCAAATATTTCCTCGTATGCTAATGGCAGCCACACAAAGTGCAAAGCATTATGTTTGAACACGCTGTTCCTAAATCACAATTATTTCAGTGGCCTGTAATGCTACAATGAGAAGTAGACAAAATATTTTGGGCCTACTGTACACCAACTACCATAATCACTTATATTGGGCATTATTAAATTGACAGCATTCGAAATTAAAATGCAAATGAAAGGATAGAGAACATATACAGCTATAAGCTACTGGTTCTGCCAAATGCAGGCATTCAAAAATAGTGACAAAAGTCAAAGCAGCATTCTTTTAATCAAAGTATACAAAACAATATCAAGTCAAATCACATGCACACAAAAACCTTGGATAATCAATCAGCAGAAACTAGCCACAGAAAGGCTTGTGGAAACATGCAAGTAATCAAGTGGTCAGAAACGCAAACATACAGACCACAGAAAGGAGTCACGCAGGATATTAAACATTAAGCAACTAGATATCTTATAAACGATGAGCACGATTCCAAAATCCGGTGACTCATAATAAGCTATCTCACATTATTCCATGGAATCCGCACCTAATACGATAGACAGGCCCTTAAGTCCTGAACAACAACAGTTACAAAAACAACAGTGATGCAAACTACAGCAACAGACATGGATTATTCCTAGAGATTACAACGGTAAGGCCTCTGCACCAGATGTCAGCTACTTTATAGCATGCTGTCGGTCCTTGCTGGCAAACGTCTGAAGAAGTTTACTGGCGTCGAAGGCAGCCTGTGCCTGAACCTTGGGTGCCTCATGGCATAGAACCCTCCTAGTGCTGCAAGAAGTTGGAGCGGTGTAACGTACAGCACTATCGCAGCTATGAAACAAAACAGGACAAATATTGATGTGGCCCGAGGATCCCTCCAACTAAGCAGTGCTTGCATCCTCTCACCTTGGGTTGCTATGTCACCCACAACAGTCTGTATCCTTCCAGCAACACTCCTCAGTCTATCATACCTCATCCTTACAATCTCTTGGCTCCGGCTTGTCGGGAATGTGTCGAACTCTTCGTCAAGTTCATCTGGGTGAACAGCCTCCGCGTGAGAGATCTTGGTGTTCATGTGTGGAGGGTAGCGAGGCCGGTACCGGTAGTTCCAAATCCCTATCAGAAACATGTACAAGAAAATTGTTGGGAGTATGAGCTCCGGAAAGCACACCAGCATTATAAAGAGGATGTGGACTAGCACAGTGGTAATTGGGTTCCTCCATGCACAGACACCACTGAACCACTTGCTGACTGCTAACAAGCCTGAGAAGACTGACATAAGCCTGAAGAAGTTCGCTTTGCTTCGCCTCATGCTCCACAAGTGAGAATCAAAATCTGACATGTACTCAACAACTTCCTTTCTCAGAGGTGGCTCCATTCGGCTAAGACGAGCAGCTACAATCTGGACAGCTTGATGACGCAACATGTCAACCTGAAGCACTGGTATCGGTCGTGCATAGTGCATCTTTGGTAGCAGAGGTCGAGAGTACAGGTACAGCATGTTCACCAATGATGTTGAGGAAAATCGTATGGCAAGGTGCAGCTCTCCCATCTTTTTCACCCCTGATGGGTGTAGAACCAGGAGAGGATAAGAGTGGGTGTAGACACGGCCAGTTTCAAGTGTCGAAAGGCGAATTCGAACCTTGCCAATTTTCGCATCTTTACCACTGGACTTCTCCCCATTCCTGTCTCCAAGCTGGCCATTGTCAAAAGCACCAATAGTAAGGACAGTTGACGGATCATAGACTTCCCACGTGTATTGTTCATTGAACTTTGGGTTTGGATTGTTCATGATAGTACGTGTTCGTATCCACTTTGACCCATACTTTGCAACACAATAAGTGTCTGATGATCCTTTTCCATCTCGTGTCTTCATAGGAACAATCCCTTGAGCACCGAGGACTCCAAGCTCGAGCAAACCAATAGAAGGCTTCCAGAGTTGCTTGGCTGTTGGTCGGAGATCACTGCTGTAGTTTGTTGACTCGTCCAGAACATGATACCCTCCATCAAGGCAGAGACGGAGATGAAGCCGACTAGAGAACTTCTCCTTCTTCAGTTGGTCCACATCAACAAGTACAGGCTTCTCGAGATTAAACCATTTCCCATGGACAATACGGTCGTCAGCCCGCCTATCAATCATCGTCAATGGTATGATTATGCGGCCAAGCATTTCATCTTTGTTAGGAGCAACACGGTCTTCAAGCGTCAGAATAAGGTGATCCTCAAATGGTTCAGCAGCCACAAACATAAGGTCTTCATTCCAAAATGGGTTGAAGTTTCTAGCTTGAACAGGCTTTGTCCTCCCATGCTGATGTCCCACCTGTGCTCTAATAAAAACATCTGGATAGCGAGTCTTATCGTGTATGAGAATATCTTGGGCCTCAATTATGTTAACTCGCAGGTACCACAATCTGGGAGCATGGTAAACTTTCGACTTCATGTGTGTTACAGCAAATGGATCATCAAGTGTAGCAGCATCTGAATGCCATGCATCAGGAAATGCCTCGTCAGCTTGGGTGCCAATCCAAACTGCCAGCATCAGCTCACCCCTTGACTTATCCCCACCCTTATGAACAAGCCGGTACCATTCTGGAGCAAGTGGGCTGTCAGGGGGCACACGTGTCGGTACATCATTCAAATCAAACCGCACCATGCCAACAAAATCATCCTTCATAAGATCTTTGTCTTTGACAACCACTTCAAGGACAGATGCCTGCATACGCTCTCTCGAGAAAGCAAAGACCGCATTCCATTCAGGGTGCCGCTGCTTCTCAAAGTGCTTAGTTATGCCCCTGTAGTTGCCAACTCTCACTTCCACAAAAGGATCTAGGCTCCCAGTGATGTCCATGTCAGGCAACTCCCTTGCCTTGACCACACGGACAAACAGATACTGCATTCTCTCCACTAGGTCATAAGTACTGGCATGCTTCTCACCACGTACGACCCGACCACCAACAATCTGTCCACCACCAAGAAAGGGACTAGTTTCTTTAAGTGCATAGTCCATGGGCTGCTGGGAGGCTGCTGAATACATCCTGACCATCTTGGGCTGTTGGGGTTCAGGTTTCATTTGCTCAACACCATACTTAGAGTTATTAGGCTGCCCCGCAAAAGAGGATGAAAGATGGCCATGGTGATTATGATGTACGTCCTTGGCAATGGTGTGCAAGGTTCTCACCTCATGCCTGTGCTCCTGAGAATTGTTCAGATTAGTACCAGTTATATCAGCCGCAATCTGCTCAGCATGACTCGGAGTTGGAGGAGAGTTATTCGAAACAGCGTCCATCGCAGAAAGAGGGTTTGAAGCCCTGATGGAGGGGTCATTGGTGATGTACACTTTCAGGCCCAGCTCCCCTTTGACACGCGAGAACATCCCGCGCTTCTCCAGCGGATAGTGCATGACGACAGAATCCGTGAAGGGCACAAACGAGGTCCCGGCAATCCTGACCTTGCCAAGGAAGGACCTGGAAGCCTCGAGGGACTTGTTGACGTTGTAGACATACGCCTCGAGAGCAAGCTCGGGAGGTTTGAGGGGTCGGAGACGTTGAAGTAGAAGCGCTCGTTCCAGACCGGGTTCAGATCCTTCTCCTTGATGGCAGTGCGGAACCGCTGGCCGTCAAAGTTGAGCTCGACACAAGCGCTGGCAGAACCTTGGCCATCCTTGGGCATCAGGTCGTGAGCACTCGCGACCTCCACGCCCAGCTTATAGGTTGCCATTGCTTCTGGAGATGCTGTGGTCTAGTACACCTGTACTGCATACATACAAGAAACGAACAGCTGCGTTAGTACCACTGTACATATGCTACAAACTGGCCGCGACAGAAAAATAAGCATAAATAAGAGAAGATCCCAATTAGTTAGTAGGACAAGAGCAAGATAACTTTTAAGCCGTAACAAGAAAAACTTGCAAATCACTAAAATACTGCAATCACACTAGCAAGAGCACACAGAATCACGATATTTTGCATTTCTGCAATATTATTTGTGTTAACGTCGATAAATATTGAAATAACGAGTCCACATCAAACAGAGACATGAAATTAAAGGGAGACTAAAATCCCCTAGGACCATAAGCAACCATCCGAGGATAACCCTACCCGCCGACTGCGATGGCTCAGAGCTTACACCTGAAGGCGACACAAGCACACATCGGACCCGTAGATTACTACTACTACTACTACTACTACTACTACTACTACTACTACTACTACTACTACTGTACTAGTATTATTTTCTGGTAGACGCATAAAAAGGCACATTATGTTAGCACCACTGCAAATTTTATCTACAAAGTGGCCGTGACAGCCAAGTAAACATTACACAAAAGAAATAGTTAGCATTAGAACAGCACGATACTTTTTAAGCCGTACACAGAAAAACTTAATAATGGATGCTATCGAGAAGCATCGAAACAAAGGGTCGACATCAAAGGGAGACATGACACCCACAAGGCTAAAATCCCCTAGGACCATAATAAGCGCCAAAATCACCACCCAGCCGCTTAACGCTGGCCACTGACCGCGATGTCTCTGAGGTGAGTCATCATACACATCGCTGAAGGCGACATACACACAGATCGAACCTGAAGATTAATACTACTATAATTTGTTTTCCTGGACGTAGTAGTATCCGAATCAGGTCCTTTTGGCGTAAAGCCAAGGTGGAAGCACTAGTTTAATCAACCACCAGTACGTACCTAATCAATCAATCAATCCGTGAGAATATGCGACAGAGAGCGCCTTTTGCACCCCCTCGGGACAAATCTGAGGTCGCGACCACGCGGCGGACCCGAGTAAACCCCCGAGAAACCCCGGGATTCGGCGCCACGGGACGCGGAATGAAGGAGAAGGGGAAGGGATGTCACCTGTGGAGCCGGCGGGAGGCGGCGCCCAGATCCGGGCAGATCCGGCCCAATGCCGCGCCGAGCCCGGGGCACCGAGTAAGGGGACCGCGAGAGCAGCACGCACGCACGCAAGCAAGCAACGCGAGGTCCTTCAGTCCGCTCTCATGGCGTCCGTCGGTTGGGGTGCGGCGGTGCTGGATTGGGGATTCGGGGGAGGAGGAAGAGGGGACGGGAGGGGGTTTGCTTCGGCCGTGGGTTTTGGGGTGGGTGTGGGGAAAGAGAGCGAGGGCAATGCGTGACGCGTTGGCGTCGGGTCGTCGTCGTCTTCCTCGTGCGTCCACCGATTTCAGTTCGGATACTTCCTTCCTCGGCAATATCTCCACTCTTTTCCTCCCTCGATCTGTACCGCCTGCCAGAATTAAAAAATGGGCGTCGTCAGTGGTCGGTCGCCAGGGGCCCCAAAAGACTTGACCGACGGGCGACTGACTTGGTTGCAGGTTTAGCTTTTCGCGCTTTTCATAAGACTAGTTGACATGTCCGTGTGACGCACGTATTCACAATTAAATAGGAAAATTTACAATTAAAAAAAAGATCGTACACGACCGATTAAACATAGATTCAATAGCATGCGTGCAACTCGTAACTACAATACCGATTTAAGAAGGCGGTGGTCTCGAGGCTGTTCCTTCGCGTGCGACGGCCGACGACCGGCAGCTCTGAGCGTCGTCGTCTTCGTCGTCAATGGCCGCTCCATGGCGCCACACGAAGCAGAGCAGGAAAAGACGGTGGCCTTGAGGCTGTTCCTTCGCGTGCGGCGGCCGGTGACCGGCAGCTCTGAGCGTCGTCGTCTTCGTCGTTAATGGCCGCTCCATGGCGCCGCACGAACCAGAGCAGACGCCCCTAACCTGCGCCGAGGCCTTCCTCATCGCCGTCCTTCACTGCACACAGCTCTGTGCGTCGTAGTCTTCGTCGTCAATGGCCGCTCTGTGCCGCCGCCGTTCGGACAAACACTGGCGACCGATACTCAGTCCCCTGGTGTACCTCGGTCCCTGACCTCGGATATACTCGACGAGGTTCATATCTCTGCCAGCAAGCATCTCCGGTGAGCATGCTCTCGCCCATCTTCACCTCCGTGAAGCTCTCTCTCCCTCGCGCATTTTTTCTTGCGCTGCTCTCTCTCTCACGTATTGTGAGCTTTAGCACCATTGATTATTACAGCAAGTGAGTTCGTAGCCTCAAAGGTTCAGTACAACTCTCCTTCCTAATTATTCAGATAACTGAATATTTGACACCGTGATGGGATTGAACTCAACACGAATTGGAAACCTACTCCAACACGAATTGGAAACCTTTGCCAATTCAGGAGTTTGTCCAGGTTGTCATGAGGGCACGCCATAGCAAATAAAAACCCATTTTTTGGTAACTTCTTCATTGACCATCTTGAAAAGAAAAAAAACTAAAGTGGCATCTATAACATGTGAACTGCCGGATGGAACAACACAAGTAGATTGTTTAACCTAACCTGCAGGTAGGAAAAAAGAACATGCTATCGATCATAAGTAGGTTGCTCTATGAAGCAAAGTTCAAAATTTTAGTTAATTTTTTGTACTGCACGAACTATACAATCAGCAGTGCCATCTTGGTTTTAACATAACAATTAACCAAATTGTACTCCTGTAGAAGTGGAGGATGACAAAACACAAATTCAACCAGCTGAAGACTACATAATTAAGCAAATAAGCACCTGGTCAATGCAATTGCTGCGATTGAGTTAGTACTTAGTACCAGCACTTTGCCAGTCAAAAGATAAAGTCGGTCTTCAGTAGCACAAACACTATAGTTCAGTGGTTGCTTGCAATATATCCGATCTGTCGCAGCTAGTCTGAAGCATGGCAGTACGGAAGTGACAGAATAATGCAAGTAGTTCAGCAGCACGATAACATGCCTTGGTAAAAAGCAGATTTCGTTCCCTGATGATTCTGAATACTTGCGTCAAATACGCCGATCAGCATCTTCGAGCCGACATCATCCTAGTTTGCAGCCACCTCTATGAGAGTTATTTGCACTGGTGGTCACACAACTCGACAGCTATGTGCACTTAAGTCACACAACTGGATAACTGAATTTTTTGGTCACACAACTCGTCATCTGGTGCACTTAAGTCACTGACCCCACCTGTCAGGCCGTTTTCCGTTGAATTTGATGCTGACTGGACACGTAATTTTGCAAAAAAAAACCCTGTATTTTTTACATTTGCAAAAAAAAAACCTGTATTTTTTTCAAAAAACCCCTGAATTTTTGAAATGTCCAAAAATACAGGGGGTTTTTTGCAAATGTACAAAAATACAGGGGGGTTTTTGCAAGATTACGTGTCCAGTCAGCATCAACTTCAACGGAAAACGGCCTGACAGGTGGGGTCAGTGACTTAAGTGCACCAGATGACGAGTTGTGTGACCAAAAAATTCAGTTATCCAGTTGTGTGACTTAAGTGCACATAGCTGTCGAGTTGTGTGACCACCAGTGCAAATAACTCCCTCTATGAGGTGGCAACACAACCTCGTATGAAGTCCAGCCTCCCGTCATAGCCTCCGCGATGGAGGACAGCGCACAAATCAAGGTCGAGCTGGGCGCCTAAATCAGCCCCGCGTCATATAGCCTCCACCTGACCCTATTCCGCATGTGCAGGTCACGGCCTTGCAACAGCTCGCTCGATCCTCATCTGGAGCAGAAGCAGGGGCGGAGCCAGGATTTGAGTATAGGGGGGACGAGAAGTCAATGACCACACAATTTTTGGAAACTAAATATATTTGATCTTCAATCCGATGATGGGGCGGCATGCAAGATTTTGATGTCAATTGGCATCACGGGGTTTTTGCAAGACATGCTTAAATTTTCTGAAGTAAATCCATAAATCCATATAATGTAATCCGGTGTAGATTAAGGGATTGACATGATATAGTCGTAGGTCTAGCACTACAGCTGCTCCAATCATTCTTGGTCTTTTGGATTCTAAATTCTACGGTAGTAAGGTAGTGTACTGCATCAACAAAATAAATAAAGCAATCAACGGTAATTTAGTAAGGTAGTATGTCTCACACTTGGGAACGATCTACCTTAGGACATAGGTCCAGGATGAAACCGTGAAGCAATCCAGCTCTTCGGCCGCCAGGCCGCAGCCAAAATCTGGTGATCAACGTCGGGGACGACTTGGCGTAGGGCATGAGCGACAAAATCTTTGATTGCCTATTGCCATGCCCTGGCGCAGCGGGCGACGGTGATCAACAATTGATCGGATCTAAGAGAGTCGAATCTGTTTCCAGCTATCTTGTGTGCGCGCGTAGATCCTAAATTATAGGGATCAGTTTGACATCGACAGCTTGTACCAATTAGGGGAGATTCTTGGGCCTGTGGGCTTTAGTCTTTCACTTGCGCGTGGTGAATTTTGGGCTGCGCTTACAGAGTCTAATGGTCGTCCTTAAGTACGCAATTAACGTAACCTAATACTAGCGGAAATCGTTGGGGGGTGCCGATCGTTGGGGGGGGTCTGACCCCTGCTAGCCCCCCTGTCTCCGCCCCTGAGCAGAAGCCGCTGACCAACCCGCCTGATAGGGAGCAACAATGGAGGCGCGGAAGCTCAGTCCTAGGGCTTGGCGCGGTTATGGAGTTTGGCGACGGAGATGCCTGATCCCTGCTGGTGTGTATGCCCTGCCGCGTCGGTGCGGCCTGCAGGTCAGGCGCTCGGACAGATCAGCGAGGGATCTGGAGAGTGCGGCGGTACGGCTAAGGTGATGTACATGCAGGCGGCCTCCAGCCGTCCTTCCTCATCCCTGGCTCCGACTATCCGCCAGGGACACGCAGGCCATGGCCGCCAACCAGCCGGGAGCTGGCGCCTGCACCCTGCCGTCGGAGACGATCGCGCATCGCTTCTCACCGGCCAGGCCGCCATGCTACAGCCGCGCGGAGACCTTGCTCTCGGCGTCACCATGCACCAGCCTGTCTCAGCCCGTCTCTTTAACTTGTGACAATTCTTGTAATTATTTCTTGCGTTTATTTCTTTTAGCGGTGGCAAATCTCGTAATTATCACGAAACGAAATAAAACGAACCGGTACGATGGCATTAGCAGTATTATGTGATTTGGTGGGAGGGTAAAACGGGGAAAAGTGGATTTATGTTGAGTTGTCAAACATTGGATCGATCTGTACCGTTGGCCAAATATTGAAGGGCTCAGATTCAATGTATCAACACAAGTTTGCTCTTTTAATAGTAGTATAGATAAGAAAAAAATGATGTTGACGGCACTACTTTTAACACCATATAAAATACTCACTATTTTCATTAATTAATGTAGGAGAAAAAGGCATGGCCAACTCAACCGGACATTTTGGTCGAAAAGGACAAAAACACACGCTAATGAACCAATAGCCTCATGAAACAACCACATGGGCACCGGCAGACCTAGCCACGCGAAACACGAATGTCGTCGAACCGAAGAAGCATTGTTGAAATTGGCATCGACTGTCATCGTCATCACTCCTTAGAGCATCTCCAAGCGGAGCCCCCAAATCCGCCCCCCAAACTGCGCCCGGACGCGTCCGTGGACACCGACCGGACGACCCCCATAGTTGGGCTCCTACAACCACAATGCACAAAAATTGACACCTAAATCCATGCAAGCCATGCAACGTCGATCCGATCCGATACATACCGGATCATATTACAAGACATAGAGTTCAAATTTGAATGAAAGTTTAACAAGTTGTCCGATACAAAAATCGGATTATGGGGCGGATCAAGGGGCGGATGAAGGGGCGGATCCACCGGAGCCATCAACGCCGATGTCACGGTCGGAGATCTTCTTCTTCATCATGAGGATCCACTTGGCGCTTGCCTCATCCAAGAGTGAAACGTCTTGGAACATGATTTTTTGTTCCTCCATACTTCTTGCGATCATGTTCTTCTCATGCTCCATGGCATAGGCATCCGCCATCCTCTTTTGCTCCATCTCATAGGCATTGGCTATCTTCTTTTGCTCCAATTGGAGCTTCAACCAAGCCTCCTCCTTCGCCACGGTCAACTTCTCCCTCTCAATGTCCAACCTCTCCTTGAGCCGGATGCGGTCAAACTCCATTCTCTCCTTTTGCAAAGCCAAGAAGGCGTCATACCTCTCGGCCTTCTTGTCCTCCCTTTCTTTCTCCAACTTTTGCATGGCTTCATCTTTCTTCTCGAAGATGTCCCTCCATGTGGTGGACATCTTCGCGGCGGCGCCGTCTCGTGCCACCCGGTCCTTCTCCGGGCCTTCGGCGTGTATGCCTTCCGGGCCTTCGGCTTGTCCGCATTCCCCACCGGTTCGGACTCGCCCACCACCGCCGACGGACCCTGTGATGCCGGATCCTCCCCATCCCGGATCAATTCCAGCATATAATCATTCTTATCATCCTAAACATGCTAAGGATTACACTAAAGGCCTAGATTGAGTCGGAACTATGAAGTTTGGGTAGAGATGCATACCGTATAGTCGATTTGACTTTCGTTGAACAGGTTGTGGGCGACGTCGGTAGCGGTGACGCCGGAAGCATCCCGCGTCCGCTGGAGCGGCGGAGACTCGCCCATCATCTCGTTCTCCTGCGTCGGCGGAACCTGCGACGGGTACTCATCCGGGTGGAAGATGTTGCCCGCATCCTCCGCCGGGTTCGTCGTGGAGGATGTCGACCTCCTTGCCGGATGACGGGCATGGGCGTGGACAACTCCGGCTCGTCGCCCTGCGTTTCCGCGTTCGCTATCCGTTCCGCCTCCGTCTCCGCCATAGCCTCCAGCGCCGCTTTCTCCACCGCGAGCTCGCGGAGGCGCTGCCTGCGGCGCCGCGTCCGCCGCGCGATGGTCTCCGGCTTCAGCGCCGAGGCCCCCGCTTGCTCGACGGACTGGGAGGAGGCGCCGTTCTCAGTCAAATCGATTCCTTCCGTCGCCTCCATCGGATTTGCAGGTGGATGGGGCGGGAGGAATGAAATTGGCCGGCGGGAAATGGAGGCGGAGAAGGGGAAAGTGGAAGTGGCCGGCGCGCCGGAATTTTAGATGGAAATTTGGGGTAGGCCCGCCTTGCCAGATCCGACGTGGCGGACGCGTCCGGGCGCGTCCGGGCGGCCCCAAACCCACCCTACATATGGGCTGGCTTTGGGGGGAGCCGGACAGCCCGGACGTTTGGGGAGAGTTTGGGGGCCGCCGTTGGGTGGACTAAAAAAGCCCAAAACGCATCCGGGCTGTCCGCCCGGACGTATAGGGAGAATATAGCTACCATGCTTGGAGATGCTCTTAGCAAGGGGTAACTCCGACCTCACCATTGACGACCACCAACAAAGCCTTCGGCGTAAAACTGTGTTGAAACACATGACAACATCTACCCACAAACGTCGACGACAAACATATTTGATTTCGTCAAACCAGCATCACAAGATGACCGTCCACTAGTAGGGAAACCCTATATAGGTAGGTTGGCATTCTGTGGCGCATCCTTAATTGGTGCGCCACAGAACTATTTTTGTGGCGCATGTTGTTTCCGTGCGCCACAGAAATTTGCAATTCTATGACGCACCAAGTTACATGCGCCACAGAAAGCTAAGCTTTCTGTGGCGCATGTAGCTCAGAATTGCCTTTCTGTGGCGCACCCCCAAAATTGCCTTTCTGTGGCACACCCCCAGAATTTCTGGGTGCGCCACAGAATCTTCGCCACTAAAATTTTATTTCTGTGGCGCACGGCCAGGTGCGACACAGAAATCTAACTTTCTGTGGCGCACCCACTGTGGTGCGCCACAGAAATATGAGGGCAGGGCCCAGGCTGGGCAATTCTGTGGCGCACCCACCACGGATGCACCACAGAAAGTGGTGTGCCACAAAAAACCAGAGGGTGCGCCACAGAAATATGAGGGCAGGGCCAGGCAGGGAATTTCTGTGGCGCACCCTTTACAGATGCGCCACAGAAAGGGGTGCGCCACAAAAAAAAGTGGGTAGGCCACAGAAAGTGTGAAACAGAAATACACTTTTTTTTTGCAATACAAATACAGGTATATACAGGATTTATACAGAAATACAGATATATTTGACAGTTATATAAACAGAGACAAATTAATCACTATTTCATCACACATATTACTTAGTGTGACCGAGATACATACACATAGTCACAAAAGTGCCGAATGTTTACACAATTAGTTATGATATAAACAAGAGTTCATCATTTGACGCTACACATTACAAACCAAGTGTTCACCGCCTAACTAGGATCAAATGTCGTACACATCGGCGATGATGGTGAGCAGGAGCGCGCGGGAGCATGCATGATCATGGTTTCTTCTTCTTGATCAGTGGCGACGGGAACGGTAGAATGCCCCCTTTCGTCCTCCATTCCCTGGTGTCACTCTGCGCCTCTAGTCGATCTTGGATCTCCCTTTGAGTCAACCCTGAAGATAGTTTGGAATCTATATAGGTTAGTGATATACATAGAGTATAATTTATTCATCTAAGTAGAGAGGAAATCATATGGCTATCCTATTTGGGTTTCATAGCATAGCATATATATAATATATAACCCTACACATGCATTTCTACAAAAAAGTACACACTATCTAGTAATGCTTAGCAAGGCTTTCTTTTATAATACATCCTACCTATGGGGTAGTGGAAGGACCCTGAGGCGTGAATGACATCGTCCATGAGGATCGTTGTTAATTGCAGCTTGATGCGATGAAAGTCTTGTCTATAATCAGCATCGGTGAGCTCATCCGCGGTCTTGGTGTATTCTGCGAGATTAGATGGAAGCTTCGATTTCTCGCAATCCCGGACAAGCGCTTTCATGTGATGGAGGGCGTACCATGCCTCCTTCACGCTGTGATCCAGTTGCTTGATGCAATGGAATCCGGTCCCATGCAAGAACTAGTGTGTTGTCGTCCTTGAAGAATTGTGACTTCTGATAAAAGGGGCCGCCCTTTTTGGCGTAGGTCTCGAGAGCGTCATCGAGAAGACTCTTTATTCTGTTGTAATCTCTCGGCTGAGATTTATTCCCCGAGTCAAAATAAGTGGAAAAGGACCACCTCGGGCCTACGTGGATGAGTGCGTAGTACTTGTCCCTGCTCAACACAATTGAAATGGAATGTTGGACAAAGGATCACCGATGGAAGAAATGTTCAAGAATTCATAAGAGAGGACGGTGGCTAGCGGATGTGTACTTACTCGTAAAAGTAAGGCAGAAGAAAGGCGGTCTTGTCCTTGTTGGCCAGGAAGAACCTTACGAGGTACTCCTTGGCCGTATCACGTGCCCTTGATCCTGGCACCAGATGGCTGTCGCGCATGTAGTAGGGATCCACTACCGCGACGTACGGGTAGCATCTCTCCTGATCTTCATCGCCTGATTGAGCGCATATAGGCGGACCATGTTATAGTCCAGCCGTTTGGTGTGAAACAGGTTGAAGATGTCCTCGAACGCTATGAAGAACACATCCGCGGGGTCTTCCCGGACGAAGTCCACCATCTCTTTTGACACCTTGACCGCGAACGCCGGGTAACTCGGCTTCTTCTCTTTAAGAAGGTTCTTCTCATGATACAAGACAATGTTCTGCAAAGAAAGCATGCGTCCTTCTGCAAGACGGTGCAACTCCTCAGGCAAGATAGCTTTGCCAGCTTCATGAACCCGCGGGTAGCCATCAACATTGTCTTCAAGACCCCGGATCTGAGGAGCTGGCTTGCTTCTCTTCCTGACCTTCTTTGGCTTCTTCGTCTCTGCGGGTTGTGGGGGTGCAGTGAACCCCGCTTTAACAGTTGCTTGCAGTGTGTTAGGGCTGAAAATGTTACCCGGTTGAGCTTGATGATCGCCGGCATCAGGAGGCGTGTCGGTGAAGGCCAGGCGCTGTGTGCATGAAGTGGGACGAGCATGTTGAGTTTGGTGGTCGCGGAAGGGTTCTTCATCCACGTGAGGCATGTAAAGATCATCCGCGATGGCGCCAGTGTTGATGAACTCATCGATGTTGACATCATTGTCGTCGTCGTCATTGTCGTCGTTGTTGCCACCAAGTTGAGGTGCAACGCCTTTGTTCTAATTAACATAAACAATAGCACATCCGTTAGTCGGGAAAGTCGGAAAGTTGGGGAATTCGTCGAGTCAGAACTAACCTTGGACGGTTGCGGTGAAGACGTTCCCAACAACTTTTTGTGGCGGTTGGTGGCGGCGATGACCGGCGGCGGTAGCTTCCGGCCGATGATGGGGCCGTGTGGCGGTCGGCCGGCGGTGGCGGCGACCGGCTGTTCCTTCTGGGTGGTGGTGACGGCTGCTTGTGGCGCCGGTTCATCCGCAACATCTTTCTTTGTCCGCCTCGGCGGGGGCCGAATGACCGGGGGCCGGGGCCTCGAGGTGGCGCCGCCGGTGCGCCTAGACCCATGAAGAACATTCCCAAGACGAATTTGGGTCTTCAGCCATTCCAGCATCCAACTCCCGCATTCGCCAAGCTTCATGTGTGCCTCGGCTCCAATAGGTTGCTTGGGGGGTCGATGTCACGGAACTCAGACACTACCTCGCTCACATTTACTTTCATTGAGAGCTCGTTCATTCGGACGGTGTGGAGTTCCCGGGTCAAAGGTTGTATGATTGTGGCCCTTGCGGCTTCCTTCAACTCGCCCTCGGACCCCATCCTAAGCAGGAGTATGCATTTGTGTCCTGGGAGTCAACATATAGCGTGCACCATGAGATAAGGCATATATAGTCTCACACACAATGTATCATACATATTCATGATCATACATATATATGTTTTCATTGTCTCACACACACATACCAATTAGTTACCTTGGTGACGGCGTTGAGCTCGGCTAATGGAGAAGGAGATGCGCCGGTGCCGGCGGTCGGCCTATCATTCTCCGGCCGGTCGTGTGCATTATCATTGTTCTCCGGCGTTGGTGTCTATTGCTCCACGGTAGCGGGCACCGGTGGGGTCTGCAGGACCGGCGACACGTTATGGCTGGAGGTGCTGCCGACGAAGCTGGGCACGTGTATCGGCCCCTGTTGACCTCCCGCATGCCAAGCAGCTATCCCCTCCACCAATGCAGGGGGTAACATACTCCGGAGCCTCTCATCCACCTTCTCGGCCACCAGCTTGTCCACCACGTTGGAGTCCACCTTCTCGGCCAGCTGCCTCCTTAGCTCGACAACCTCGGCTCTATCTTTAGCCGGGTTCCTCCTCACCCTTTTCTTCTCGGTGTCCGTGCTGTAGTACTCGGTGAACTTCATCGTCGTACCAAAGCCGGTCACACGGCCAGCTGACGTCGGCGCATCTCTCTTGCCCCTTCCCTTGTACTCGTTCATCGCCCGGTTGAAAGTTGCGTCCCACGGGCCAGCCGGAGCCTCCGGCTTGTAATCAGGGTGGGCCTCAATCTCCAACTCAGCCTCCTGCGGACAAAGGAAATAAACGTGAACCCATGTAGAAATCAACGCAAATGGACTTTGAGATTACCGCGGTAATTAAGTTCCTTACCAGCTTTTTCTCGAAATCCGCCACATCGGGATCATCGGTAACGAATTCCCCCGTCCCCGGCTTCAGATAGTAGCGGGATCGAACAAAGTTCCTAATTTGCTCGTCCGTGATTTTATGCCACGGGTTCTCTTTCCCAAGTCTCGCAACCTCGGCATCCTCCTTGTCCCAAATGGGCTTCTTTCCCGCGTAACCGCCGCTTCCCAACTTGTGGTTACCTAAGTTCAGTGACCGCATGTTCTTCCCCCATTCGGTCCATATTTCAGACTCCAGAGATGACAAGGACACCTTGAGTATATCGAACTCGTCTTTCTCGATGTACGGCTCGTTGGCACTGATCTCCTCCCAGCTAAGACCCTTTACAATCTTCTTCTTCACCCGGCCTCTCCAGCTTTGCAAGGCTCTGTTCATCTTCGTGATGGCGAAGTTGTCCAACTTTTTATTTCCATCATCCGGGTAAATATATCGTGTGTGAACCTTCTTGAGGAGGTCATTGCGCAAAGCCTGATTCTCCGGATTCCTGATGTCATACGTGTTGATCGATGCGGTTTCTCGGAGGATGCACCCTAGTTGCATGCTGTAACCTTTGGCGATGTTCCTAGGCTCCAGTGGTTGGCCACTTAAGGAGACCTTAGTGAAGGTGTCTGTGACGGTGCCGACCGCTTGCGGTGTCCGGTCCTTCCTCAGCTTCTTAAGCTTCTTAGCGGCCGGGTTACTAGCACCACCACCCTCCGTGTGGTCGCCACCCCCGACATCCGTGGTGGTGGTGGCATCTCCATCGCTGGTGGTGGCTTCTTCTTCCTCCTCTAACAGAAAGTCCTCATCGCCGGCACGAGCCATTGCGGCGGCCTCCTCCTCCTCCATCTTCCGGTTCACTTCCCAGAACGGTGCGTTAAGTTGTCTAGCTTGGTCTTCGACGCTCATGTACTTAGAAGGGCCGGCCTCGGAGGACATGTTTCCACTGCATTCAAAAGAGGCAAAAAGTAATTAGTACAACAAATATAACAAGAGCATCACTTAATTTAGTACTAAGATACCCCGGCCCAGGCATTAGTCGCAATACCCCATATGTCCTATTTTTAGCAAAGTCATGCTAAATTTCACGAATTTTTTTGGCATGACCTTTGCTAAATATAGGACATATGGAGTACCCGAATTTGCCAGAACGGAAGTTAATCGACGTTCCGGCAATCTCAAGGGCCTCACGGGGTACCTGCACAAGCATTTCACAAATAATATCTCGCCGGCATAGCTGGCCGGCAACAGCATCACAACCAACACATATCACGTCGGCTTAGCTGGCCGACAACAGCATCACAAACAACCATGACACGATGGTCGTGGTATCACAGAACACATGGTCACCGGAGGTTTTCGACGAAATGCTCACCAAAGGGGAATTGTAGTTTAGGAGATAGTTGATGTAGTGGAAGCCGGGGGTCTGCACAAGAAAAACATAAGAATATGTTAATTTAGCTGCATAACACATATTTCTTTTGTTTCTACACCAATTGCATAAATAGAACACATGATGAACTAAAAATGCATCTTCAAAGTAGTTAAAAAGTACCAACTTTGGAGCATTTTCAAAGCATCAAATCTTGATCCTATTTCACATTAACCTCCAAGGATCTCTTGTACTAAGTTAGTACTTCATGATAAACCCCAGAAATATATTTTTAATACATCTAAAACCTAAATTGAAGGCATTTTTGTAGGCATGTTAAAACAGTGACCATATTTATCTTACAAAAAAATTAAATTTTTTTGGTCTCCATATTTTTCCTAACACCACTAGCATCAACTAGAAGCATTAGCAACTACTTGCAGCAAGCAATCAACAACCAAATCATCCAAATTCTGTAAAAATCTGGGTTTGGCATTTGACCAAACACCTTGTGTGCAGGGTGTGGAGGGGAGGGAGTGGGGATGGAAGGAGCAGCACCTCGGGAAGGTGATGGTCGTGGGGAGGAAGAGGAGGTCAAGGGCGGCGTCAGCGTCGAGGTGGCGGGCCGGTGGCGACGGTGGCGTCGAGCTCAAGGGGCGGCGAGGCGTCGGGCTCGGGCGTGTGCGGCCGGGGCAAGGCGGGCACGGCCGGGCGCGTCGAGGGCCGGGCACGGGCGCGTCGAGGGCACGGGCACGGCGAGGCACGGGCGGGGGGCGGCCGGGGTGCGTCGAGGTCACCGGCGACGGGGGCATCGAGGGCGTCGAGGGGCGTCGAGGGCGCGGTTTCTCTGTGACTTAGCAAAATTTTGGAACGCAGGAGGCAGCGCGGGGCCGGCCCCACCTGTAAGTGGGCGCAAGAGAATTCTGTGGCGCGCCGCGGGTGGGATGCGCCACAGAATGTTGAGAATTCTGTGGCGCATCGCCCAGTGGGATGCGCCACAAAATTATTTGGGGCAGGGCTGGGCGGGCCCACATGTCAGTGGGGCATCACATTTCTGTGGCGCATCCGTTGGGGTGATGCGCCACAGAATTATTAGGTTTCTGTGGCGCATCCTTTGGGGTGATGCGCCACAGAATTATTAGGTTTCTGTGGCGCATCCTTTGGGGTGATGCGCCACAGAATTAATTGGCCTGAGACTTAAAACTCCCTGTGCTGTTTCATGTACACAAACACACATACGTCTTAGTGGTTCCAACCAGTTGATTTAACCTGTGCAGCTAGGTTCGAATCCTGGCTGCCTCATTTTTTTTAAAAAAAATCTTTAAAATATTTTTGGTTAAAAAAACACACAATGTCTTTGGTACATATATTTAGTTCATTGAATACATATATATGGTCTTGCATTGTCTCACACACAATGTCATACATATTCATGAATAAATATATATATTGCATTTTCACACACACACACATAAAATTAAATACACCAAAAAAGTCTCTTCTTCGTCTCGGTTCCGCGAGTTAGCTTCTCTTCTTTCCCTTCTTCACGGTTGAAAACTTTAGGCCGGTGACCTTGAGATTTCTTCGCGTGAACGGACAACCTTAGGTAGGGAGGTCTTCCTTCTTTGTGTACTAGTAGTAGGCATGTCGAAGAACTTGTCGAATTCCTCCTCGATCTTTGGCTCGTTGTCCAAGTCTTGCTCGGTGGCGCCTCCTTCCATTCCGATGATGCTCCTCTTGCCCCTCCTCACGACAACACGGCTAGGCTTTGACGGGTCGGTAATGAAGAAGCATTGCTCAACTTGGCTAGCGAGTACCCATGGCTCATTTTTCGCGGAGGCGTTCTTCGATTTGGCATCGGGTATTACCATGGTGGTGAAATACCGGCCTTCTTTGACGACGTCCTTGGCCCATCTTACACGGAACATTGGCACCACCTCTCCACAGTAGTTGAGCTCCCATATGTCCTCAATCCTTCCGAAGTATCTTTCCTTGACAGTAGCCTCCTCATCGCCGTAGGATAGCATAGTTACTCCTGAGTTTTGATATTCCGACATCTTGTCCTTTTCCTCGGTGTAGAATCTGTAGCCGTTGATGTCGTACGCCTGATAGGTCTTTACGTTGTGCGAGGGACCCCGTGATAAGGAGAATATGAGTTTTCATCTTCCGTAGATGGCGGTTTCCTCTTTGCTAGCTCCATTTGCTTTTGCTTGAACCAACGCGTGAAGCTGGCGTTGTGCTCTCTGGTTACGTCTCCCTTCTTCCTCGGCCGGCCCAGTTTGATGTAATGTTGCTCGAGTAAGCATTTGTGCTGTTCCACCCAAGTTTCGATCAACTGTAAGTGTTGTAGCGCGACCCGGTGAGCCCTTCGTAGTCGTCCTTTCGACCCTGCATGCTGACAAAGATTGAGCTGGCGCCCTCTCGGTGACCATATCCATTGAGCCTGTCGAAGTGTTTCCTCGTGGGCAGACCTACATCCTGGTTCTCGTGCTTAGATAATTCTGGCAGAAGGAGATGCACTCGTAGGTTAGAAAGCCCTTGGCCATGCTTGCGTCTGGACGGGCCCTGTTGCGAACGTATCCTTTCATGACACCGTTCATCCTTTCGAACGGCATCATGTAGTGCATGAACGTTGGCCCTAGCTGCCTGATGTCATCAACGACATGGAGAAGGAGATGCACGCATATATCAAAGAATGCTGGCGGGAAGTAAATCTCGAGCTCGCATAGTACCAGCTCGATCTCTTCTGTAGCCTGTCGAGCTGCTTCACCCGATCGACTTCCTGTTGATGACGTCGACAAAGTTGCAAAGGGCAAGCAGCGTATCACGGACGTGCTCGTCCATTATCCCTCGAATCGCAACGGGAAGTATCTGCGTCAACAGCACGTGACAGTCGTGAGACTTCATCCCGCTAAACCTCTTCTTCTTTCCGTCCAGATATCTGCTTATCTGCCCCGCGTAACCATTCGGAAATTTGACTCCTAGAAGACACCTGTAGAATTGCTCGAGCTCCTCCGGACTCATAGTGAAGCACGTAGCGGGAAGCACCACAGTGTTCTTCTTTACCCTTTTGCGCGACCTTGAGTCCCTTCCGTCTGATCATCATCATCATCGTCATCGCTATCGGGGGCCTGAAGATCTTTCCTGACACCAAGCCATTTCAGATCGTATCTTGCTTTCGTCCCATCCTTGGTCTTTTCCGGCATGTTGGAAAGAGTGCCAAGCAGACTCTCGGTGACATTCTTCGTAATGTGCATCATATCGAGGCTATGTGGCGTCTTGAGGACCTTCCAGTAGGGCAAGTTGTGGAAAACAGCCCTCGCTTTCCATACACCCAGCAGCGGATCTACCTTCGGTCGTTTCTTTCCCGGCGCAGGGCACTCCTCCAATTATTCAACAGCTCGTCGATTTCTGTGCCGCTCCTCGGGATCGGGGGTCCTTCGGGCTCGTCCTTACCATTAAACAGGTCACCGCGTTTCCTCCACGGGTGATCCATGCGAAGCCACCTTCGAGCCCCTGGGTACACGGTTTTCGAAGACCCGGATTCCTTGGTAGCTGGAGATGCGGGGTCTTATCCATGCACCTGACACATGCGCAGAATCCGTGGCCTACCTGGGCCGATACATATGAGCAACCAGGATAGTCCTGCACCGTCGTGAGCAGCGCGGCTCTCATGGGAAATAATCTCCAGTGTAGGCATCCCACGTACGGGCTGGGGTCGCCCACAACGTGGCTAACTCCTCTTCCAACAGCGCGAGATACGTATGTATGTGGACACCTGCTTGTTTCGGCCCCTGAATGAGAAGACTCATGTGTATATACCTTTGCTTCGTGCACAACCACGGGGGAAGGTTGTAAGGCCATACAAACACGGGCCAGGTGCTATGCGTGCTACTCTGGTTGCCGAACGGATTGAGTCCATCGGTGCTCATACCGAGCCTGACGTTCCTTGCGTCGCCTCCGAAATTTCCGACGGCGTCCAACTCTTGCCACTGGCTAGCGTCTGAAGGGTGTGTAAGGATCCTGCCCTTCTCCGGATCTTCTTCAGGCTTCTCCCTTTCCGCGTGCCATTGCATGAGCTTTGCTTCCTTAGGGTCCACGAAGTACCGCTGCAGACGGGGAGTGATAGGAAAGTACCATACCACTTTGTGAGGACCTTTCTTCCCACGGCTCTTGTACCGTCCTTGGCCGCACACCGGACATGTGGTTCTGTCCTCGTACTCGCCCCGATAAATTGCGCAATCATTGATGCAGGCGTGGTATTTAACGTGCGGTAGGTCAAGAGGGCACACGACTTTCTTGGCCTCCTCGATACTAGTTGGCAATGTGTTCCCCTCGGGAAGACGCTCGTGGAAGAATTTCATGTTCTTGTTGAAGCTCACGTCGGTCCATTTGTTTCCCGACTTCATCTCCAGAGCATCAAGCGTTACTTGCAAGCGCGTATCCTGTGGCCGGCACCCTGGATACAACGGAGTCTTCCCGTCTATCTCCATTTGCGCCAGCTTGGCTTTCTCTCTAACGGTCCTCGCCTCCTTGAGGAGCAGTTCTTGAACATGAGACTCCATCAAGGCCGACATTAGCGAGCTCTGCGGCGTGTTCGCGTCTTCTCCACCACCATCTACTCCTTCATCATGACCATGTCCGTCGGCATCTCCTTCGTCACGATCATCTTGCCCGCCCTCGTCTTCAGGCGCAACATTTGCTGTCGGCGCTTCATTGAAGCCTTCCATGAAACCGCGCCTGAGCAGGTGTTCCTCCAATGTCCGGAATCAGGGTCGATCCATCTCACAAATTTGCAACTTCTACACGGACATCGTATGTGGCGCTTGTTGCACCGAATCATTTCCGCCTTCGCTTCTTCCTTGTAGTTGTTGATTCGACTGGAGCTCATCTTCATGACCATGGTCGCCTACGCGGTATACATATAGAGTATGTGTTATTAAGTCGGAAATGTTCGACGAAAAAATTCGGCATGACTTCCCCTAGAAGTAGGACATATGTGGTGCAAAAATTTACCGAAATGGAAATGAATCAACATTTCGGCAAACATCCATGCACCACGCCGGCGCAACACAACAACAAAAGGCAACAACATGCACAACACACACAAGCTTCATGTACACACATATTCATCCAACAATACTCACCTAGTAGATCTAGATCCGTTGCCGAGACGTGACCGTGATCGATGAGAGAGAGTGTGTGGTGATGGAGAGAAAATAGTGGACAAAAAGAGAGGAGAGAATATATATGGAGGCTCTCCCCAAGCCCTCACCAATTATATGTCAAACAAAGAGTTTAACAACAAATAATGGATAATAGGATGGTCAAAATGCCATGGGAGAGAGGAGGAGCTCGAGCTAGATGCATGGGGGGAGAATGAAGAAGGTCACATGGGGAAAGTGGGTGTTGCCACCTTTTTGTGGATCTGGGCAACATTCTGTGGCGCACCAGCCATGCGCCACAGAAACTTTCTGTGGCGCATGGCTAGTGGTGCGCCACAGAAAGTGGCAATTCTGTGGCGCATGGTGGGGTGCGCCACAGAATATTGTTTTCTGTGGCGCACCCCACCATGCGCCACAGATTTTCCCCAACAGGTCCTAGGTCCAATGATTGAGTGTGGGTCCCACAGATCTGTGGCGCATGGGTGCCCATGCGCCACAGAATCTTGACTTTCTGTGGCGCAAGGTTGCCCTGTGGCGCATGGCTCCTGGATGCGCCACAGAAAGACAAAACATTCTGTGGCGCACCCCTTGTCATGCGCCACACAAATATTTCTGTGGTGCGCCACAGAGTGTCATCTCTCCTATATAGTGTTTTCCTACTAGTGGACGGTCATCTCTCCTATATAGGGTTCTCCTATATAGGACGTCCTACGGAGACTAGGTGGCGTCCCGATGCCGTCAGAAACGTACGGGTTCGAGGGGGGAAGTTTTAATCTTTTGTACACAACATTTTTACCAAAACTATAATACAAAACACACGCTCGGTTCGTATGATTCGATTGTGGTGGAGATCAAGAAAATGCGAGTGGTTCTTGAGTGGTTGTCGACCTGCCGTCTACTGAACTTGACTAAACTTATCTAATACGGTATATGCACTTATGACCATATTTTCAGTTTTAATTTTTGTACCACCTCAAGGTCGTGTCCATTGTAGAAAAATAAAATCGAGGGAAGCTCGTGTATCGCACGCACACGTAGCAAGGTCGGCACTCGGCAGTGAGCAGCGGCCCCGAGGAATGCTCACGCACCACGTGCTCACATGGCTGGTGTCCCGGGCTCGGTCTCCCACTGCCCTGGTATATACACGGGCTCTTCTCATGGGCCCTAACTGAGGGGCTGGATTACATGGGCTCTTCCCACGGGCCGTGAAAATACAAATCAGCCAAGAACCGGACCTAATTGACAATTGGGATGAATCAGAAATTCAAAACGCTGCACAAACTCGTCGTGGTATTTTATTTAATCCCACCTCGGTGCCGCAAGCCGGTTAGGAGCTACGAGGAGCCTTCATATACACCGCCCCTGCCAACATTTCGAAATAGGGGCCCCGATGGGGCTGGCGATCGATAAGATTCGTGCCTAGGCCGGTGACCCACATTGCACTTTGTTGGGTGCGTTGGTCTACCGGCTCCCCTATGAGGAAGACTGGACATCGTAATTTTAGTTAGAGGGTATGCCGACCGGGACGCGACCCCTACCAAGTTGAATACTAAACCAACTTTTGGTATCTGCTTGCTGAGTTGAATACGAATTTTGAACGAACCTCTTTGGTATTTGCTCTTGAAGGCGAAAGAGATTTGAGGTGGCATGATTTGCCGAACACGGCGAGCTGCCACGGCACACCAGAGTTGGAGAAGACGATGTCCAGCGAGCGGACCAGTGTGGATGTCACCCGATTTCTCAAATTTGGTGTGAGACTTTAAGACTTCATTAATCTAAATCGTGATGACTGTAATTGATTTTACTTTTCTTTCAAAAAGGATGGAATGAACCTAACCTTTTTGCAAGTAATATAAGTGAGCATAGTGAAAAATTTCCACGAATTAACTTAAAGGCACTCGTATCATTTATATGAGTTGGTGACTATTTTAGTGTATTGTTAAATTCGTGTAGAGTGGTACGGTTTCCTAATATATACTCCCTCCATCCCAAAATACCGTGTCTTAAATTTTGGTTTGGAGGGAGTAGTTATCTTGACTAATAGAGCATATATGATATAACCGTGTATCTTTGGCGTAAGTAAACCATACATGGGAGGGTATATGAGGTGTTCACTAGTAGATCTATAATTATCAAATATCTCGACGGACGATGAAGATGAATTTCATGCAATAACAAAATGTGAAACGTTCAAAGGATATTTTCGAGCTAAGTCTCATTCTGGATGTCAGCCTCTAGAAGAGGAGCAGTTTGCGTGCACATGGTTGAACTGCTTATTCTTTTGCTACAATGTATGTAACCAAAGATGAAATTCTTGTATGATTTAGAATCGGAAACATGTGCCCGATTAGCATGGAGGAAGCAGATGTTTTCGTGCAACGTCAAGTTGGACTAATGATTGGTTAGGGCACAGACTCAAATACTCAATGCTACAGTCATCGAAGGTGTAGGTTCTTGCCTTGTGCTTGATCATCTATAGCTTGGCCTTATTTGCGTATGTGTGGAGAATCTTGACACAAGTGAGGATGTCATCCATAAAAAAATGGCAAAGATTTTAGCGAGGCAGAACCTTCGGTTCCCCAGGTAGAGCAGGTTTACTCTTCATAAAAAATCACTCGCCCGACAGTTGGGGCGTGTCAAAGCCTCCCCGCTGGCGCATCACCTTGGGCGTGGGCGCATCTCCATCAATAATAAGAGGAGACGTCAGGAGCTCAAGCGCGACGAGGTTTTCATGGTTGTTGTCAAGGAGGCCGAGGTAGAGGTTCTAGAGCTGAGGGACTCGCAAAGCATGTATGCTGGCTAGTGATCAACAACAAGATTTTGACACAAGTTAATCTGAATTGGGCAAAAGTGCTCGCTCATTTTCTTAATTGAAATTGGGATCGTTCTTTTAGGGCTCTTTCATAAAAAATGGAGCCAATCACATTCAAGTAATCCTAGCGTGTTAACCCACACTCATGCAAGTTTTTGCAACCAGCAAGGCTACAAGCCTACAACAGGCGAGCTACATTCTATTTTCAGCATTTTTTTATGCATAGTGGTCGATGCATCGAACCCACCGCTTCGACATCATGGCATAGGTTGTCAGGCGAATGTCGGCAAAATAACTCATGCCATAGGTTGTAATTCATCGAATACTATATAGCAGGAAATGAGATTGACAACCGGAAGGGGAAGTCAAAGGATATACTCCCTTGGTATAAAAAATGATGTTGCTAAAATGTATGTATCTTGCACTATAAAATATGTCCCTAATACATCCATTTTATTGACATTTTTTCGGAATGAAGGGGTAGTATTTTTTTTCTGTCGGCCTAATTTGAAGTTTCGTGGGCAGACTCTTTAGGAAGTCTCGGTAGATCGAGGTTGTTTTGCTGCTATATTTGAAGGAAAGCCCAGCCATTTCGCAAAAAAAAAAAAAAAGAAGAAGGAAAGCCCACCATGGAAAAAGGAACTCGTCTATGCTATGCTACGAGATCAATGCTCTAGATGTATTCCGACTCGGCTTCAACCAAGATCCTCCCAGCCTATATATACCCACGTCACGCTCGGCAACATCAACGATCATAGTAGCAGGATCCCGTCGCATCCAGCCATGAACGTCGTGAACGCCATAGCGGGGCTGGCCGTGTCCCTGCTAGCTGGCGCATCCCTAGGAAAAAATAAAGGACGACGCGATGACAATGCTTTCCACCTACAACGTGTGAACGAGGGCGGCTGCCTGAATGATTTCATAACGGCGATGATCCAGTGCCACCCCGACGAGATCAAGAAGTGGAACCCAGACGGCGTTGTCGACGTGGAGGCGCGCGTCAAGGCCACGGAGGCACTCCACCGGAGCACCTGTACCCCCCCCCCCCCCCCCCCCCCCCGCGCATGGACCACGGACTCGACGAGGACCTCAAGCCATCCCCGGAGGAGGTCAAGAAGGAGAGCTCTCCTATAGGTGGTGGACTAGCATGAGGAGAAGCTAGTTGCGTTCGTACGTACCCCTAGTGATCCATGCATGCATGCCAATCGATTCCTTATGCATATCCGTATATGAGACATTATCACCACTTCTTTCCTGTCGTAGTACTAGTACTAGCTACCTTGTTATAGTTTTCTTTAGCAGAATCAAATATAAGGTGTACTTTCAGTTTGCGATCTGTTTTTTATTCTGAGAATTTTTAGTCACGCTCACGCGTTGGTCAATTTAGCAAGCTGAATCTCGAGTACTTACAAATGAGAGAACTTGGCAGAATAAAAAACAAATCTTGACCATCCATGTGCGTCAATCAAACGATCAAGATTCATCTCTTCTACCCCACCCCCTACAGGAAAAAAAAAAGGAACATGATGGGCTGGGTCCTTGGTAATAATCAACGATGCATGATTGGGCCTACCCACGGAGGATTTTAGTCACATCCGTCGCGCCTTGCGTTCTGATCGCCGCCGCCGCCGCAATCTTGATACGTCGCACCTTGAGCTCTTCGACCGGCGGTTCGGAAGATGATGCCCCGGCGGTTCCTGAACCTGGTGATGAAAGACTATCGGGTGGGCGGCTCGTACTGGCTGAGCCGCATGAAGCCCGAGGAGAACCTCTTCTACTCCTCCGCCAAGGAGGCAGTGGCGCAAGATGCGCTGCAGAGGCGGGTCGCACACAGGAAGATGCCGGAGAGCACGCTGGAGCTTCCCTCGCCGAGGATCAGGTTCAGATCATCCTACGCGCTGGATTCAACGCTCGCTTTCTTGCCTTTCAACGGGGGGATCGCTGGCAGCAGGGTCGTCGTGGCCGACTCCGGCGGGGGCACCCTCCTCTACGACGCCGACGATGGCTCCACCGAGATTCTGCCCCCCATCAACGATGGTGACAAGTGGCTTACCCCCGTCTCCTTGTGCGTCACCGACCCCAAGAAGAACGCCGCTCGCGCCGACGCTCTCTACGCCATCGACCGGAGTACCTCGGCCAACTTCAAGTCTCTAGCCTACTGCAACGATGCGAACGTGATGGCTTGGCGCTGGCGCGACCTACCACACCCGCCCTACTTGTCAAGCGGCGAAGAAGATCGGGCCATCAAGTCCCACACGCTGCTTGCCGACGGCAAAACCATCTGCTTCTCCGGCGGGTTTGGAACCTACTGCTTCGACACCGACAGCCAGGAGTGGACAAAGGCCGGCGCCTGGACGCTGCCGTTCCATGGACGTGCCTTGCAAGTCCCCGAGCTCTACAACCTCCACTTCGGCTTCCATGAGAACAACCCTGACAACATCGTTGCGCTTGAGCTCTCGACTCCTCTCGACCATGCGGATGCGCCGCCCAAGGTTCTGCTCCAGTGGCGAGGCTTCATCCCGCCGCACCCGGACGAGTGGTTGCTCATGGAAAGCAGCCTGCTGTACCTGGGGAACTTTAGATTCTGTATCGCCAAATGGTTTGCCATCTACTACCACGGCTCTACCTTTGAAGGGGAGAAACTTGTTGACACGGCAGCTGTGCTCACTGGTATGGAGATTGTCAACGGACAGGGAAATAAACACAAGCTGCAGATGGTCAAGCACAGGACCAGAACCTTCATCGTCGAAGGCTGTAACCTTGAGGCCGTGATCTAACTGTTGAGTTTTGGACACTCAAGTTCAGTTACAGAACAACAATGTCCTACACAATATGTGTACAGCTCCATTTGTTGCTCTGATAGATAAGAGGAATTTAGGTTCACTCTAATTTATGGTCGAACACTAGTACTGCTAGCATAAATTTGCACTCTTCCATTGATCTGGGAATTCTGCAGAGAGTATTGATAGATAAGAAGAAGCTACAACTTCCATCGTTGCAATATGAAACTTTCACCGGTGATTATTAGATATACAAACATAAATACATTGCAGCGCGCCTTCGGCTCATTCAAGTATTATCGGTCGTCGGTATGTGGTACAAGGACCTATTTTTAACTTTTAGTTTCCTTATAATACTACTTATTAATAGATGGATGAGCATGTTAAACAAATCGTAAACACGTATCACCGATACATTTACAGCTTTGAGGCTAGTTATATTATAGAAACTCTTTGTGAACTCAACATATGATATGATATGTGATGGTTCCTCATTAATTGGCAACAAGCCAGGTCAACAAACACAAGCTCTATTACAGAATAAAATAGCACAAACCCAAGTACTACTGCTAATTAAAACCATACCAAGAGCAACTTCTTCACTTGTAGCTTTCTGGCTTTTGTGCTGGGCCTTCAAGAAGAATGATAAAGAGCGGAAAACTGATAAAAATATTGTTGAGTGCATTGTACAACATCGGATTCAAATGCTTGCAAACCGAATCCTTGTGATAGTCCGATGGAGAAGCGCTTGGCTGGTGGGAGTAAAGCTACGCAACATAGGAAACATGACCAAAACGAAGCAAACCAGAGGGAGGCGTTGACCTTGCCACACACTAGGCTTTGTCACATGCTCCACCGCTTGGTTCCGTCCCTCGGTCACAACTAGGTCACCTCGAGCGCCATCGTTGCGTCACGTCTAAATGTGGGGAGAGAGCGAGTGGTAGTGTTTTCTCTAAGTGCCTAGCATCTATATACCACATGATTTAACAACGGGCTATTGAAGACGTGAGTTGGAATATACTACATATTGGAAACGTAGATATAATGGCAGGCCTCGTCAGCCACACACAACTACAAATAATCGTGGGATTTCTCGCTGTCGTTGCCACAACGGTGTGTTCTCAGAGTCGTTATATACTAGTGATGTCCTTACAGGATCATGTTTTGAAGAACTCATCGTGAGAAACACAATTGAAAAAATATATTCATATTCGACAATCGGTTTAAAAGCAGTGCATTTTTTATTCTTTTTGGAACCATTAAATTTGCATTTCGGTTTTATAAACGTACAAGTAGATTGGTATTTTCAAAATTAGATATGCCGTTTGAATTTTCTTGAAACTGTAAGTGCTCTTTGATTTTTATTATTTTTGCTATCGTATTAATACTTCCCACATTCCAGCAATTTTCATGTTTATATTTTAAACACGAGAAAAACTTAGAGATTTGAGGGAATGGACAACAACCCTTCCGTACAAAGAGCAATAGATATTAGATAAGCTGCAAAAATAAGGAACAAAAGAGGAGACGTGATGGTGAATTGGTGATGGGCTCGGGTCCTCGATAATATTCCACCATGTTTGGGCCAACCCACGGACGAAGGCCACATCGCATCGCACACAAACTTACAAAGAGCAGAGCCAGATGGCGTTTGTATTCCCCATGTTTTGAATTCTGAATAATTAGGCAGGTTGATTCTCAAAAAAAAAAAAAAAAATACAAAGAGCAGAGCGGCTAAACTTATCGCCGCCGCCGGCGACGCTGTAATCTTGATCGGTCGCACCTGTAGTTTGAGGCCTTCTTGCATCTTTGACCGGCGGCCGGAGAAGATGATGGCCCGACGGTTTCTGAACCTGGTGATGATGGAGGGCGGCTCCTACGGCTGAGCCGCGTGAAGCCCGAGAAGAACCTCTTCTACCCCTCCGCCAAAGAAGCACTGGTGCAAGAATCGCAGGAAAGGCGGGTCAGATACAAGCAGATGTTAGAGAGCACCCTGGAGCTTCCCTCGCCGGAGTTCAGGTTCAGATCATCTCGCGCGCTCGACTCCACGCTCAGTGTACTGCCTTTCTACGGGCTCGCTGGCGGCGAGGGCAGCAGGGTCGTCGTGGTCGACTCGGGCGGGGGCACCCTCTTGTACCACGCTGACGATAGCTCCGCCGAGATCCTGCCCCCCATCGACGAGGGTGACAAGTGGCTTACCCCCATCTCCTTGTGCGTCACTAGCCCAAAGAAGAACGCCGTTCGCCCCGACGCTATCTACGCCATCAACCGGGCCAACTCGGCTAACTTCACGTCTCTCGCCTACTGCAACGCGCCGGACGAGATGGCTTGGCGCTGGAGCCACCTACCAAACCCACCCTACATCTCAAGTGCCATAAAAGATCGCACCATCAAGTCCCACATGCTGCTCGCCGACGGCAAGACCATTTGCTTCTCCGGCAGCGGCTTTGGCACCTACTGCTTCGACGCCGACACCGAGGAGTGGACCAAGGCCGGCAGCTGGAAGCTACCCTTCGACGGGCTTGCCCTGAAAGTCCCCGAGCTATACAACCTCCACTTCGGCTTCCATGGAAGCAACCCTCACAACCTCGTCGCGCTTGAGCTCCCGTCTCCTCTTGATCATCGGCCCAAGGTTCTGCACAACTGGCCAGGTGTCTACCCGCCGCGCAGCAATCAGTGGTCGCTCATGGAAAAAAGCCTGCTTTACCTGGGGAACCACAGGTTCTGCATCGCCAAGTGGTTTTCCATCTACGATGGACGGTCTATGTATGAAAGCGAGCTTCTTGACATGGTAACCGTCCTCACTGGTGTGGAGATTTTGGACGAACATGAAAATAAAGACAAGCTGCAGATGGTCAAGCACAAGACGAGAACATTCCGTAACCTCGAGTCTGTGATTTAAGCGCACTCAACTACTGTTTCAGAGCAACATTGTCCTAGATCGCTCCATTTGTTTCTTTCATAGATGAGAGAAACTTTTTTATTTTGATAAAGGGAATGTATTAATATCACAAAGATACCAATTACACTCGAGCTCTGCACCAATAAAATGTCATAAAAGACATACATGATTCACATAGTCTAAAAGAGAACATAAAACAAAAGGACACGCTGGGGTAGTTAACTCCTTGCATGAGCAGCCCCACAAACCACCACCAGAGACAACACCCGGAATAAAAAAGTTATCCAAAAGCGACGCCTCCAAGAAAGGAAACAGTACACAATCACCATCGTCGCCCGATCGAAAATCTTAGGTTTTCACCTTGGACAAAGTCCGAGCTCTCAAAACAATGTCTTAAGCATCTACAAAGTCCGGGGGGACTTGCTCACCATTCAACATCATCCTAGTATTACTAGACGAATGGGATAATCGCCAAAATTTTATAAAATCTCGGTCCAAAATCTACTCGACTCAACACCTCAAAGACTAGTGCTCAAGAACCCGAATTGGAGGTGTGTGCGATGTCAACCTTGAGCATCTCCCCTACACGAAGTTATCATGGATGAAAACTTTGGACATATCAAGCGCATACCAGCAAGTTGAAGAATCACAATGAAGCACTAAGAAAGTGTATAAGGCTCAATAAATCCCTCATTGCAAGCCTTGAGCCTAATACTAAAAGAAGAGACATAAAAAAGTGCGCAGTTGAACAAACAAGACCCAATAAGGAAAATATAAAAATAGTGAACAATGCAAAATTTGAAGTCTACAAAACTTGTCTGATTTTGTTATTTTTGTGTAGCCCAGAATATGAGTTATTTCAAGTTGATAAGAATTCAAATCTAACAAGCAAGAGAAACTAAAGCACTTTGAACCTAGACATAGAAACTCAACATAAGAAGAGGTCTGTTCGAAAAGAAGGTTCACAACTGCCCCCGCCAAATGCCGCGGAGAAAGAAAATGATCACATAAGATGTGGGCAAAGCATCAATGGAGAATGAGAAGCTTTTAAAAATGCTCATGGTAGCATTCCTGATTCTCATCTTCAAAGGATCATTCACAAGACAAAGTAAAATGTGCGTCACGAGAAGAATCATATATTGTGAAAGTATAAGTCCAAATACTTACCTAAGAATAGTAACTTCACCACGAGGAAGCCTCAAAAGGCACTAGTTACTCAAGAAGAGTACATCTCCAACGATGATGAAGAAGATTAAGACGGTGAGAAAGTCATGACTAGAAGCCCGTTGAGCGCCAATACACACAACATGGTGAAACGAGGTCCCCCTGCGTTGCCACACCGGGAGACTTTTTTATTTTGATAAAGGGAATGTATTAATATCACAAAGATATCAATTACACCCGGACTCTGCACCAATAAAATGTCATAAAAGACATCCAGGATTCACACAACCTAAAAGAAAAAATGAAACAAAAGGACCCGCCACGATAAATAAATCCTCGCATGAGCAGCCCCACAAACCACCACCAGAGACAACACCCGGAATAAAAAAAAGGTTATCCAAAAGCGACGCCTCCAAGAAAGGAAACAGTACACACGCACCATCGTCGCCCGATCGAAAATCTTAGGTTTTCACCCTGGACAAAGTCCGAGCTCTCAAAACAATGTCTTAAGCATCTACAAAGTCCGGGGGACTTGCTCACCATTCAACATCATCCTAGTATTACTAGATGAATGGGATAATCGCCAAATTTTTATAAAATTTCGGTCCAAAATCTACTCGACTCAACACTTCAAAGATTAGTGCTCAAGAACCCGAATTGGAGGTGTGTGCGATGTCAGCCTGGAGCATCATCCCAACACGAAGTTACCATGGATGAAAAGAACAATCAAATTAATTTCAAATCTATGTGGTCCATACATATCGAGTTTCATATCAAGTTTTTGGATCTATGGATGTGATATTTGTGCTCTGACGATTTGTTTTATGGTTTCGCTATTTCTAACTCAGAGTGAGAATTAAGTTATAGCTCAGCGTCGCTACATGTATGTAGCTACATATATTGAGTTTTGGATTTATGGATGTGATGATGTTTGTGCTCTCATGATTTTGCTTTTTCAAAGTAGTCCTCGCCGCCCCCGCCTTATCCTCCGTCCGTCGCTGCGATTGCATCGTCTTCCTCCTCCGGGCAATCGCCATTCCTGGTCGACGGCAGGAGCAATGCCGATGCAGTTCCTCTCGCTCCCCACCGCCTCCACCCCCACTTCCCACCTCCTCCCGCCCAAGCCCTTCTTCAAGCCCCTCGCATCCGCCTCCTCCTTCCGCCGCCCCTCGCAGCCCCCGCCGCCGCCCCCCAAGCCCGCCCCTCCTCCACCACCCCCTCCGCCTCCCCCTCCTCTCCCCAACCCCCTCGCCTCCAAGCTCTGGCTCTCCAGCAAGCTCTCCCCGCCCCCACCTCCCCCTCCTCCCCAAACACCACACCACACCCCTCCGCCGCCGCCGCTGCAAGAACCAGAGCCGGAGGCGCCGCCACAGGAGGACGCGGAGGACGGCGAAAACGAAGACGAGGAGGATTTCCGGCAGAAAGGCAAGGTCTTTGTGGGCAACCTGCCGCTGCGGGCGCGAAAGGCCGAGGTGGCCGAGTTCTTCCGCCAGTTCGGCGCCCTCGACAAGGTGGAGCTCGTGCGCGCCCACGACGACCCCGAGCGCAACGCCGGCTTCTGCTTCCTCTACTACGCCGAGGACGCCGGTGCGGACGCCGCTGCCGAGGTCGACGGGGTGGACTTCCGGGGCAGGTCGCTCACGGTGCGGCTGGACGACGGGAGGCGGGGGAGGGCCAGGGCGGAGGACCGCGCGCGCTGGGTGGAGCACGGCGGCCCGAGGCGGGAGCAGGCCTCGCCGTGGCACCGGGGCAGGGACGAGGCGTGCCGGGAGTTCCGCGCCGTGGTGGAGTCCCGGCTCGAGGACTGGCAGGCCGTCGTCTCCGCGTTCGAGAGGATCCCCAAGGTGCCGGCTTTCTCGTACATTATCATCTTAACATGTGGTATCGTCTTAAGAATGGGCGATAGGGTATCGAATTGTTTCACCAGGATGCCAGTTACACAATGATGATACAAGTATGGTCTAGTTGTCCTTTTAACGAGAGATCATCTGTACCTGCACACAACGCAACTTCACCTCATGCAGATTCTTATTAGCCTCTCCCATTTACATTGATGTCATGGGCAATTTCAGTGGAAACCGTTAAAAGGGTTTAATGGGAATTCAAATTAAGAAATCTTTGACTAGTTGACTGTCGATACATTGACTGCTCCACAAGGCATTATTCATTAACATGAACAACTGTTGTCACATCTGTCTCTGTTATGGTGGATACAGATTCTTCTAGTCTCTTTGAAAATCTGCATAGTGATATTCATGTATTCACAATCTTCAGTGGAAGTTGTGCAGCTACTTTACTTTGACACGCAGCGCTGTATAAGGAAAGAATGTTGGTCTAATTGATGCTCACGTAGACCGAGGCTTAGCCCGGTGGCAGGAGACATGCTGATATGTCCCAGCCCGCCCGAGTTCGAGCTTCTGTGCTCGCACTCGGTGCGTATGCACAATCACTACTATCAAAAACAGCGCTGCTGGTTTCTTCCCAGTACGGCCGCTCATTTTTAATTGATGCTCACTGATTTTTTCTTTGGATGTACAATAGAATATTGTGATATTCTCATTGTGATTTGAATTCTCTCTTGATGTAATTCATTTGTAATCTTTGCTTTTTATTGTTTCAGCCATCAAGGAGAGAATTCGGTTTGATGATTGTGTATTATGCAAAGCGGGGTGATAAGCATCATGCTCGTGCAACCTTTGAGAGCATGAGAGCAAGAGGAATAGAACCCAATGCCTTTGTCTTCACAAGGTAGGTGCATTACATTGTTTGGTTTTTTCTTTCCCATGACGCAGACTAATGTATTATAAAACAGAAGACAGAGGGCCTGTGCAAACATTTTTATGAAATAAAAAAACTACAAAACCTATTACATATGTTTGATCATGGAAAATGTTTCTGCATGATACAAGGTAGTCTTTGTGATTGCTTCACGTTGCTGGTTTGTCCCCTGCATTAAATTTAATTCATTTCATGCAGCCTTGTTCACGCTTATGCAGTTGCTAGAGATATGCGCGGGGCACTGTCATGCGTTGAAGAAATGAAAGCTGAGGGCATTGAGTTGACAATTGTTACCTACAGTATCCTTATTGCAGGATTTGGCAAAATTAATGATGCTCAGTGAGTATGCCCCTCTCCCAGTCAAATCAAGTGCCAAACCATTCTCAATGTGCTTCATTTAGAGTTTCTGATCTAGCTGTAAATTATGTTCTCAGTATTCTATCCTTGTCGCTATGTTCAGTATTTTTTGATCTACCTTTGACAGCCCATTTGTATTTGATGAATTCAGATATTTGCTTTGTGCACCAGGTCGCTTTACCTTTCCATGTTTAGTATTTCTCACCCCATGGCCCTTAACTTTTTCTAATATCTTTTATCTTGCTTTGGAAGATCTGCCGACAACTTGTTTAAAGAGGCAAAAACCAACCTGGGAGATCTCAACGGGATCATATATAGCAACATTATACATGCTCACTGGTTAGTCTTACTTTATTACCAGATTCATGAGCCTCTTCAACATTGAAAAGTAACACTATCATATGGAAATGCTTATGGTGGCGTTACCTAGGGCAATCTAGTCATGTCAGCTTTTACTTATGCAGTGTCGATTTAGCACTCAAATGTATGTACTTTCTGCAGCCAGTCTGGCAATATGGACCGAGCTGAAGAGCTGGTTCGCGAAATGGAAGAGGATGGAATAGATGCTCCCATAGATGCATATCATAGTATGATGCATGGATACACTATTATTCAGGATGAGAAGAAATGCTTAATTGTGTTTGAAAGGCTGAAGGTAAAGTGGGAAATGTGGTGAAGGCTAATTAAGCTGGTTGGCATTCTTACATTATAATACATAGGAAAACATTTGTCTTTTTTCATCTGGTTACTCTTTTGATTTGCAGGAATGCTGCTTTACACCATCAATAATTTCTTATGGGTGCCTTATCAATTTGTATGTAAAGGTAAAATTCTAACCATGTCATTATAATTTTGTTCTTTTTCACACGGGTCGCTGCCTGAAAGCCTTGCAGAATAGCCTTTACTATCTTTTCCTTTTTTGTCAAAGGTGTAAAATAAGCTGATTTAGGGTTCTTTTCTTCTGCTTTCTGGTGCATTTTGTTCTTTGTGCTAGCATCTGGCCATTTTAACGGAAGAAGATTGCTTATATAAGATATTTGAAGTGTAACTGTTGTTTGGTTAATGTGCAAATGATGTTATCTGAGGAACTGTCCCATCTTGGAGCCATAAAGTTGATAAAGCTATTCTAAGCTTGATAATTGTTGATGAACTTATGTTCTTCATAATGTATCTCCTACTTCCAGTATTCCCTAATATACTCACAAATCATAGTTGCAAGAGGAAAAGAAACAACAGGGCTGCAGTAAAAAAAGAAAAAAATAGCCCTGCCGCTCAGACCAACAATACAAATTGTGTATTTATGCATCATTTTTCTGCATGTTGCATTATGTGAATGACAATCGCTGATGCTGCTTTGGTACGCTGTCTCACAGATTGGTAAAGTCGCTAAAGCCATAGCTATTAGCAAAGAAATGGAGTCATATGGCATCAAGCATAACAACAAAACTTACTCTATGCTGATCAGTGGATTTATCCATTTACATGACTACACAAATGCTTTCAGTATTTGAGGAAATGGTAAAATCTGGTCTTAAGCCTGACCGTGCCATATACAATTTGCTGATAGAAGCATTTTGTAAGATGGGAAATATGGATGAGCTATTCGCATTCTGGAAAAGATGCAGAAGGAACGAATGCAACCATCAAATAGAGCATTTAGGCCTATCATAGAGGGCTATGCGGTTGCAGGGGATATGAAAAGGGCTCTGGATATTCTTGATCTGATGCGACGAAGTGGTTGCGCTCCCACTGTAATGACTTACAATGCTCTTATCCATGGGCTAATTAGAAAGAACCAGGTATTTTCTTCAAACACATACTAGCTCCTCAAACTAAACCGTGAAATGTTGTCATTTTCATTTATCTATGTCTTTGTAGGTTGAGAGGGCTGTTTCTGTCCTTAACAAGATGTCCATTGCTGGTATTACACCGAATGAACATACATACACAATCATTATGAGAGGCTATGCTTCTAATGGAGATATTGGAAAGGCCTTTGAGTATTTCACAAAAATCAAAGAGGGTGGTCTAAAACTTGATGTCTACATTTACGAGACACTGCTAAGGGCCTGTTGCAAATCAGGGAGAATGCAGAGTGCTTTAGCAGTCACCCGCGAGATGAGCTCTCAGAAGATTACCAGGAATACATTTGTATATAATATTTTGATTGATGGGTAGGTACTCTAGAAAGCTCTTTAACCAGTTCCATTAACTTATTCTTCTTAAGTTCTGCTAGGTCATTATTTAGCTGTCTAGTTACTAATTAGTTCATTACTCAGAGAAGCCTGTATTCATTTCTTGACCAGTGGAGTGTATAGAACTATTTAGCCAACTGCAAACGCAGAAAGATGAAGAAACTATCATGATAGTTCTTTACTTAATTAGTTCTACACTATTTTGGCAGTTCATGCTACAAATATTATGGTTTATTCCATTAATATACTAAAATTTCCTTTTGCTTGTCTAATCACTGATCTTTTGTCTAGGTGGGCTCGGAGGGGAGATGTTTGGGAGGCAGCAGACTTAATGAAGCAAATGAAAGAAGATGGAGTCCCTCCTAACATTCATACATATACCTCCTATATAAATGCATGCTGCAAAGCAGGAGACATGCAGGTATGAAAACTTTGCATTACTTATTTAATTTGTAGCTTATTGTGACTGCATGCTGGAGACAAACTGACAAGGATAGTACAATTCCATCTAATAATCATGAGTGCACATTTTCTAGCACAATGAACTTTATCCTGCATTCATTTTTTATAATTTGAAATTTATAATACAAGTATTTCTCTTGGGTCCTTGTTTGCACACTGTCCGTTGATTTATCTCAATTATATGTTTTTTGCAGAGGGCACAAAAGGTGATAGAAGAAATGGCAGATGTCGGGTTGAAACCTAATCTCAAGACTTATACTACCTTGATTAAAGGTTGGGCAAGGGCATCTCTTCCAGACAGAGCATTGAAATGTTTTGAAGAGATGAAACTGGCGGGGCTGAAGCCTGATGAGGCTGCTTATCATTGTTTGGTGACTTCACTCCTCTCAAGGGCAAGTGTAATGGAGGGAGGCACATACACAGGAATCTTGAGTGTTTGTAGAGAAATGTTTGAGAATGATTTGACTGTTGATATGCGCACTGCTGTTCACTGGTCGAGATGGCTTCACAAGATCGAGAGGACGGGAGGGGCACTAACAGAAGCACTTCAAAGAATATTTCCTCCTGATTGGAATTCATTAGAAGTTCTAGGAGAGGTTTCTGATTCTGTAAACTCTGGATTCAGATTACTCCAGTGATTCTGATTTGAGCGATGGTGACGAGAATCAAGATGGTGATGACAACTGACAACCTGTAATTACTTTCAACGTTAGTCACCCCCACGCTGTTTTCGTGTGAGCTGTGCCGACTTGACACAACAAGGTATGTTGTATGCTTGCATTAAATTTGGCACCACCTTTTGCTGATACTACTAATTACACAGACAGTATGTTTATATTTGCATCAATAACTGATTGTCTGTAAATTGTGAAGGAGTTGATAAGAAAAGAAGTTTTGCAACGGTTTAGTCATTGCTTAATGGTAGTTTCTGAAAGCAGTGTTCTAGAGTTACTGATACCCTTTTGTTTGAAATGACAGTGCCGTTGAACAAACCCTACTGCCGCATTACAGATCGGCAGTTTGTGGACGATCTGAAAGTAGGGCTTGGAATCTTGCAGTGCAGTAAGCACGAGCTGTCTGGCTTCTGCTGCATTTCTTCGAGAGCTGCAGACAGTCAGTAACATTTCTACTAGGGCTGAGGGCCGAGGCTCTCGTTGCAAGTTCGCGACAGATGAAGCTTACTCAGTTATTTGTGTTCCTGTACATAACAAAACGACTGCCATACGTAAATATTCTTGAGGTATGAGCAGTTCATTTTTGTTATGCTATTCCTCACTAGAGTCCAACTCGTTTATTTTCGTAAATCAGTACATTTGCATAAATGCAGATATCTTTAGTGCATTGCCACCCATCACCAATTTCTGCCTTGCTTTTTAATACAGCCACTTAACCACCATTAGCCACCCATGACAAAGCCTGGGCTCTCACTTTACAACGTCCACATGTTAGGAGTAGGACACGAGGGTTTATAGGCCCATGATTATTTCTGAGTTCTGACAGGTTTCATAGGCATATGGTTGAATACCACGCTTTGATGGGCATTTAGTAAAGCATTTCAGAGCAGGCCTATGGTTGAATGCCACTTGGATGTGCATTTAGTAAAGGATTTCATAGCACATGACTCTTAGCTGGTGTAGGGCAGCACAGTATGTCCACAAGGGTTTTGTAACCTCAGACCATGAGTGCCGCGGGCAGCATAGCTGAATGCCACACAAAACAACTGTGGTGTAGTGCTCGTCAAAGGTGAACTAATATTGAACATTTGACAACATGTCGTGGAACGAAGGTTCTCTTTGTCCCCATGAGGCCATGATATGGTATTAAAAAATAAAGTAAATAGGAGCACATTTTGCTGCCTCGTAGATGTCTACATCATTGCGGTTTTTTGGGCAGATTTGGTGGAGGAATTCCCTCCTCTTCGAGGTGAAGTACAAATGCCCAATCAAGCACTAGATGATGACTGTTTTCCCATTTAAGATTTGACATCTTCTGGTACAGCAGCTCCAATCAGACGAGCCTTAAACTTGACACAGCCCAACTCGATATCACTTGGAAATGCACGCCTGCTGTCCATGCTGGGAGCTTTACTAGTCAGGATGAATGCCTGCACAAGACGGCATTAATACAGTGCTTACAAGCTCGGGTTCGTGTGCTGAGTATAACTGCAGACTCTTAGCTGGCCGTATCTTTCATTGAATCAAGAGTTGGCTCCCTCCATACTCCCCATTCAAGTCCTGCCCACAAGATAAAACAGTGCTCATTTATGCCCGTTATTTAAGTTGGTTAGCTGCGTTGCCCCCCTTCTCCATTCATACGCTCCATTAATTCTTGCTAGCAAACCTTGATTGTAGCTGCAGTATTTCTCTTGTTATCAATGTGTGGCTTAATGAACTTTGGATACTACTGTACTCCTACATGATTTCTTCATCTTACACATTTTTTTTTTGGCATTGCAGCCTCTGCTTTAGTGCTTTGTGACTGTCTAGTTTGATGAAGTTCTTGCATGTGGGCTCCAGCTAAAGCCTATGGGTGGAAGTGGGAAGGGAATTAGAAATATCTTTGTTCATACATACAGGAGTAACTGGAAATGGCACCACAGGTGGGCAAGGATCCAAATCTCCTTGTGTTCCCTTTGGAAATAGATTTTTGGAACCTCTTGGTAGTGGGATTGTAACTGCTTTAAAAGGTAGCCATAATGGCAGCTATCTTGATGCTATCTCAGCAGATGCAAGCTGTAAAGATCTTAGTACTACTAAATGAAATAGATACATGTCTTCTTATATTTTATTATATTCTGAATTTGAAGTTCAGGTAAAGGGTGTGAAGGGACCATGAACTTTGGCATGACTTAGCTGTTCAATAATTAACTTTGCAGTAAATATTTTTGAGAGATCAGAAAAGGACAAGCCAATAAATAATGTGTACATCTCTGATTCATTCTGTTCTGAGCCAACTACTCCCCACAGTGCCACTAATTTGAGAAAAGACAAACAGAAACTTTAAACCTGATTTAAAGAGAAGAAGTTAATAAATTATTTATTAACTACATTTTGTGATGTTTGTTCTATGTTCTCTTATAGTGTCAACTGTACCTTTGCCGATATTTCCATTCTTTGCCCTTATTTAACTGAAGGAAAAACCTGGTTCGGTATGTTTCTCTGATTTTAATTATAGTTTTCAATCCACTGTTTCATACTTTTATTCACTTGTTTGGTTAGTTACAGAAGAGCAGCTAGGAAATGTATTTAAAGTTCTAAATCAAGTCCGGCGAGACAAGCAAATAAGCTAACATTGAAGTCGTTAGATGTTGATGCATTCAAGTGGCCCCTCTTCCTCCCCAGGGCACGGCACTATATATAGCAGGTTGCACCGTTCTACCGCAGCAGAAACACAAGCACAGTACCCTCCCCTGAAGCCTACCTATAGAGCTATAGGTTGCACCAGGAGCTGGTCCATGGCGAGTATGGTGGAGTCGCCAGCAAGCTCCTGCGTGTCGTCTGACGCGGAGGAGGAGGCGGCCGTGGCGTTGGCGAAGTCGATGGTGGTGGCGGGGTGCCCGCGGTGCCTCATGTACGTGATGCTGTCGGAGACGAAGGAGCAGCCCCGGTGTCCCCGCTGCAAGAGCCTCGTCCTGCTGCACTTCCTCCCTGGCGCCGCCGCCGCGGACGCCGACACCGACAGAAGCAGGCAGGGCAGCAAGAGCTAGCACGCCGACGGCAACAGCAGCGGTCCTTAATTTCCTGCTGCTCTTCCATGTTTTCACGCGTGTATTTTGACCACAAGGTCTACCGGTCGATCACGTTTTGTCAAAACAGGAAAGTTCTTTACGTGTTTTGCTACCAAATCATCTTCGGTTCCTAATGCGATGTTAGTTCACACATGTTGATCAGTTTGTGGAGAACTCTGTTTTCTGTCTATTCCTGAACCTTGTTCTGCATAATTGGTTTAAGAAGGCCGTTTGCAGTGTAGCGTCTGGCCAAGGGCTCTTCACGTTCATCCCTTTTTTTTTAGAGAGGAGGGGCCTCGTCCCCAATTTTCATTTTATTCAAACAAACTGATAATACAGAGTACCATAACTCACACCACGCCATCTCCAGGGTACCAACACCCCCTGAAGATGCCAACCTCGGCCTCATAAAGCACAAACTACCACCACCAGCACCAAAAATAACAGCCCTAGCTACTAGAAGTTTCTCCTTACAAACAGAAGTTTCTCGCTGAACAGCTAGCTCACGTTCATCCCTTAACTGACCTTTTCTGCTTTCATTTAATTTCCAATAAAGATGGGTTCATCAGTTCATGACCAGCGAGCTACATCAGTATAGCCAGACCGGATTGTGACGCGAAAAAAATCAAAGAAAAGATGACTTGATGGAGCATTGGATGGATCGATCAACTGGCTCATGGGAGACCTGTGCGCGTTTTAATTAGAGATCACCAAGTAGGAGCATGAGTGCTACCCTGCTTAATCACCTCACAGTTCGGCATCAGACGCACATTATGGCTTTTTTGGTATTTGCTGGGTACCAGTACGTACCACTCCCAAGAAGCCGACCTCTCTGTTTTCTATTGTGAAGAATGCCCAAATTACTTTTACCTGATTTGGTTTATACAAGGCGTTGAAGCTACAAAAGCAGATGAAACAGGAAAATCTGCAACACCGTCATCATAGAGTACAAGCATATTATACCAGACCGGACCAGTTTATCTAGACAAAGTACTCTAACCGGCTGGTATTAAATAAACAAAAGCACTAGCGTATCCTTGCTTTATGCTCAGCGCTCATTTCGGCCTGGTTCAGGAAGTGAATTCTAGCAAGTGTCTTGATGCCACGGGTCAATGCATCCTTCGTTAAACGCCTCTGATTCTCTGAAGGCGGAAACCTTGACGGCCTTATATTCCCCAGACGAACACACTTAGTGCATGCCAATCTATTATACAGGTACACATCCTTAAGGTTTACCGCTGCTTTCATAACACGCGTGACATGACTCATCATGTACGCTTTGGTCTCAAAGCAGAAGATGATGAGCTTGGTAAGACGGCGGTGCTTGAACGTTGAAAAAGGTGATCCCCACTCTACACCCTTCTTCTCGCTATACAAGCGTGCCCTCCTCTTCTCAATGTCCATTTGCATTTCACACGGATGATCAAATACCATCATGTAGAACTCCTGAAGAGATGGTGCAGCTTCCAGAATGAACATTGTCCATGTGAGATCATACCCTTCAGGAATGTTTACTAGATTGACAATCCTTAGCCGGTGGAACACAGATGAAAGCCTTCCGGTTGGACACTCTGGTTGAACCCAAATCTTTTCACATTTAAACCCCAAGCGTAGGTCTTGTATAGAGGTATCAAAAAGCAACGTACTCAAATTGACCATTTTGTGCGAACTAAAAGCTACATTTGTAAGGCTCACAGCCTCGAGCAATAGGACATAACCAAATGATAGTGGTAGTTCTTCAAAGGACATCCAAGCCTCAAAGGTTGTTCGTGTGAGTCTTGGGAGCCACTTGAGTTCAACTTTGTCAAAACGGCAGTTGACAAAACTGAGCTCACTGAGTTCCGCGTGTTCAACTTGGAGTTTTATAAAACTCTCCGTATCACAATTGAGAAAACCTAGATATCTCAGCTGCTTGCAAGTGCCGAGGATGTTGGAGACAAAGTCAGATTCAACAAATCTTAAGTTCTCCATGTATAGGTGTGTCAGCTCAGCAAATGCATCGCGACACTCGTTAAAGAATGACACAAACTGTGTCCCGTAGTTCACCATATCCTCAACAGTGCACTGCAGGCGTCCCTTCACTGTCCAGACTGTGAATTTAGCGTTCTCAATCTTGTGTGTCGCCATGGCATTGCCAACAGTACGCCCAAGGGATATTGGGGCATCATCTATCAAGTAGAACGCCGTGCTCAAGAGTGGGATGGTGCATCCACCAAGATGATCCCTTCGTGCCAGCAAGCTCTTTGTTGCTTCAACAACAGCTGCATTGATCCGACGGAATTCACCATCTAATAATCTAGGTCTTGGACGCATGAAGTCCCGAGCGCTTATTGTTAGTCGTGAGAGATCAACAATAAGATCATCGAGAAGCTGACTCCACCGTCTCGACAGGATGCTCGTCCTTGCAGCTTGGCGAACGTTGAGTCAGTCAAGAATGTTGAAAAGAATCTCCTTGGGCAAGGTGCTGATTCTATCATCTCCATTGCCTTCCTCCATGGCTCCTGTAAGAAATTTCGTGCCGAGGTCCGAGAATACTTGTAGTTGTAGCGCCTGGTCCACGCAGCTGATGGCTCGGAAGTTGCGGTTCTGCTTCGAAATCTGATGACTGCCGGGGCGTCTGCTGGGCAGATTTATATAGCGGCTTGGGTTCAGCCGCCGATGGCAACCTGGAGACCGAACAGAGCTGTAGTCGATCTTATTATAGAGAAAAAAAGAGATGTATTCGAATTCTGAGGAGGCAACCTGGAGACGGAACAGAGCTGCAGTCGATCTTATTCGAGGAAGAAAGAGATGCAGTCGAATTCGAAGTGCAGTTCCTAAGGAGCCGCTTGATTGCGTACTGCAACTCGAAAATAAGCTACTTGATTGCGGACTGTGCTCCGAAAGGAGCTTCTCAATTCTAAATTGCCGCTCCAAAAGGAGCTGTTATTTGGGCGGACACGGCTCGATCCTCATACGAGGAGCACGAGAAATTTTGCACCAAAACACCATGCCCACGTTTCCTGCTCTGCTCTGTGATTATTTTGTTTCAGTGAAAAAAACATTGTGCAATTAGAAGTTACATAATATTATCATCATGCGTGAGAAATTTAGAACTTATTTGTATGTACTTTCTTCATGCACCAACACCAAACATACTGAAGTATTTTACTGCTCCAATTGGCATGTTTTTTTTTTTGAGTTTACTGCTCCAATTAGGCGTCGTGGCGTCGTCTATGCCGCGTGCGACCTTTCGGCCATGCCCCCGACACAGGTGGTGTCGGCGCGCTGTGTGGTCTCGGATGCGTGCTGCTTGATTACGTCGATGGTGCAGTGTCGCAGTGCTTGGGTCTCCGCTGCCATGTCCGGTGTACTTCCCATTGTGATTGCAGTGCTTGGGTGGTGATGAGTTCTTCATCAACTGTCTCTGAGGATTCTCAGAGTAACCCCCTCTTGTGTGTTGTTGGCGTGCGTTCCTTCTCTTTTATTTCACTCTCTTGTACCCCTGTAAACTCTGGTTCATTTGAACCTATCTTGTAGAGGCTGCAAAGCCTCAAGGCAACTTTCAATTGGCATGTAAACGTTAGCTATACCTAAAATTATACATTTTATCACGTCCAATGACTTACACCTTTGTCCTATTTAGTTCAATGCAAATTACCTCATGTGGTTGTTATTCAGTATCCTTTTTTGTATAGCAAACTCTTCATAATGTGATGGATTCTTGGGACCTAAATGTTTCTGTCCATGAAGTTTTTGCACCACCGCTCAGAAATAAATCCTAGATTATGTTAAAAGAATCCTAGATATTGTCATAATATGTATTTTTATTTCAAATTATTTTATTTCCCTTTTTTGACATAATTTATTTGTTCCATATTTATATGTGGCTGAACCTGATACCTTTATGAATCAGATGAATTTTATGTCTTACAGCTTTTATGCTTGGTACACTGCTTATGAACAAATTCAGTGACATTCTCGCCTTGTCATATGTTCCACTTTCATTTGAACTTTTTTGCCTGTGTTGAAAGCTAATAATGCACACGACTTAGGGTCACACAGTGGTCAGTATTTAGAGAACACGGCTAATGCACCACATAACTAATTGTACTCAGTAACCTTGAGGTGCAATTCCTAGGCTGTTAATTCAATAACCGTTTTTAGGGATGTGTTCCTAGGCTGTGTACCTTGCATTTCATAGAATTATATCTATGGAATTACTGGTTTGGAAGAGATTATGTAAGTACTGCTATTCATGCTTATGTACAAAGAATTCTTGCTTATGTACAAAGAATTAAGCTGGTATTATGCATATTTTCGATTGTTTATGGTGGGTTGTAATTTTTGTTATGATTTCAGGTACGAAATTTTTGACTATGAGGGGTAGGATGATAAATTCTACATTTAGGCAAATTGTACGTGGTTATGAGTTGGCTGGTCCATCGACCGCGGCAGTGGCACAGAGATTTGGCTGGTCCAAGAGATGAATGACTACTTCAAATGAGATAAATATAATGTAAGAATCTGATCCGGACTATCGTTATGAGTTGATTTAGATGAATTGAAATTCAAGACCTAAAGCCTTTTATAGTTCACTGTCCAAAAGTTAGCTTCCCCATTCAGCTTATTGCTCATTACTTTGATATATAGTGGATGTGGGATATCACAGCACTATGTTGCTTATGTAACCACTTTTAGCCTGCTTAGATTTTTTTTTTAGCCTGCTTAGATTGTTGCGTTATCTGATTTGCATGATTTGCAGTTGCTCCATCACTTGAAATCAATTATGTGCTTGGTTTATATTTTCAACTCTAATGTGTGATGTAGCATCGGTTATGTCCGAGCTGGACCTGCTGTAATTTTTTTTTGAAATTGTGTATCTGTTGTATAATCAGGGATTGTAGTTCCTGGTTGCCCACGTGGTACCACACATAGTTGATCTTTCATGTAGGTGTGTTAATTAGATTCTCTTTGCTAATCCTGCATGTAGTATGGACGGTATAACATTAGTTTGTTATTCTGAATCATTCATATGCAATGACCTGCCAGCTGTCGAATACTAGCTGCATTGGTACTCTATTGTAGGGAAAAACTCTTGGATTTTTTCTGTGCATGATTTGTTTTTCTGTCATATATGCAGGAAGCTATTGAGGGCAGATCGTATATGCCCAGTCAAATATTTCCAAGAGAAGGTTCATTTACTGCAGTCATTTGATGGCAATAAATTGATAGATGCTGCTGGAGGGCCAAGAGGGAAGACTTTAGTTGCCTGGAAGGCAGGCAAGGCTATAAGGCTGCTCACAATAGACTAGTAACATGCATATGTTACGAAAACTCCAAAGTGAGCTGGAGCTCGCTTGCTCCCTTTCCCTGGCTCAATTCTGGCCACACGTTTTCCCTCGATGACGTCATATTTAGATGCGTATAGGTTGGTGTAATCTGACCGCAGAATACAACCACCTGGGGACGATGATTCGGACGGCAAGCAGGCGGCGACGGCGGCCGGACTCGACGAATAGGCGGCGGTGGCCGGATTCGCCGAGTGGGCTGCGGACGGACAGACTCGACGAGTAGGCGGCGGCGGCCGGATTCGCCGAGTAGGCTACGGCCGGACGGACTCGACGAGTAGGCCGAGGCGGCGGCACGAGTAGGCGGCGGCGGCCGACCAGACTAGGCGAGTAGGCGGAGGCGGCAGCAGCCGGACACGACGAGTAGGCGGCGGCCGGACTGGCCAGACTCTACGAGTAGGCAGCTCATCGGCGGCGGCCAGACGTGACAAGCAGCGGCGGCGGCGGTCGGACGCCGAGCCTAATACCATACGCTAGAGTCCTAGACCATCTGCTTTGTACTAGTATTTCTGTATTTCAATTTTTCCTAGTTTCTAGCCTCGCTGAAATTCAGCATTTATTACCCTGCAAATCAACCACAGCCACTAATTCACGCCAGCACAGCCGGGAGCAAGCGTGCTCGGGTGCAGTTCGTCCGCATCCTACTATAAGTTACTATTTCTATAGTGAGGTGTAACATTTGTGTAGTGTCATATTTAATAGGTTATACATTCATCTTGGCTTGAAATGTGTGATACTATGATAACATAGTTAGTTACCATCAGATTTTTTTCCTACATGGCACTGATGTTACTCTTGATGTTACTCCCATTGTGACTAGTCTAAGGTCTCTGCCGGAATTGATCGCTAAACATCATGCACGTGGTGAAATATGTGGTCCTGCCCTGAGGCTGGAAAATCTTGGAGTTTCGCTATCTGAAGGCAAGTTTGGATTCCTGGACACATCAGGTATTAGACAGGCAGGGAAATCTGGTAGCTATCAGCAAGACTGGAAACTGGGAGGGGATGTTCTCAAAAAGATCGGTGAGAAAGTTTTAGGTGGAACTCCTTGTCCCAAAGATCATTCTGGATACATCAAGCTTACAGTTTCACCAAATACCTCCTGGCTACTGTTTTGTAACCCGCTGTTTCTGCCCCCCCCGGTCTCCGGTGACCCTTGTGGACCAAAAGTTTAGAAATGATGTTGAGCCCCTACCACGTGACCAGAAACACAGATTTCATGGGAAAGCTCCCTTACAAATTTGGAGGATGTGAGGGATCTCTGTGCCTGATCGCTGAAAAAAATGAGGTGTTTGATGGTGCCATGGATAGGGCAAGGATTGATTCACAGATGAGAAGCCAGAAGCACAACAAGAAGCCGGAGGCTAGGGGCGATGCATGGACGAGAAGACTAGAGCGGGAGGCTAGGCGTGATGCACATATGGGACAGAAGCTTTGACCCACCACCTGAAAGAAGAGGATAAGACTAAGGAAGAGACGATTAAGGAAGAGGAGAAGTGGAGATGGGATACAGGTAGATAAGTGGTGTGTGTCATCCGTGATGCGTTGATCCATGGTGCAGCGACAAATCAACTGTATCTTATAGAGGTAAAGTGAAGTATGTTGACAACTGATAACCTGTGGCAGATGTTACACCTAGAGTTTGATGACCTTGACCAAAAATACATTGAGATCTGTAATGAGTTTGAGGTCTTATAGGAGATGATAGGAATGGAGGAGATATTCTTCGAAACTCCAGAAACTTGGAAGAGAGCCTTAGAAGCTTTGCAGGGAGTCATGGCAGTTGGCCATCACGGATGTCTAGCTGATAGACACGTTTCCCAGTCCTCCTTTTAAAGCACGCCACTACCTCTTCCCTACCACCCTCCCCACATGGGTACTGCAAGCCGCCACAACCGACCGCGTCCGACGGATCTGCAGCCGCATGCACCTCTTTGGCGACCCCGTCGGCACCAGCATAGGACCTCGGGAAGTCGAGTTTGTCAAGGTCGAGCAAGTCATCCTATTCGACCTCATCCTCGTAGATATACTCCAACCCCTCCTTCCTTTATCTTTATATATTCATAAATTATTTATACTAAACATTTTTTATAATTTATCGACACATATAACTATTTGTGTAGCCACCTCACCAAATACAAAGTTTCATATTTTAAATATAGACTTATATTATATCATCCTAATATATTTGAGTTGCGCTTTAACATATTTTTATCACAATATACATGTTGTTTTCTTTTTTTAATTTAGTGAGGACCTAAAATAAAATTCATCAATATGACTCACAAAATTCTAAGTAAATTCAAAAGATACGATCAAATTCTCCGGCAATTTTATTTGTGTCGCTCAATTTTTCTGCATGTGCTAGGTTATAGTTGATTGTTCAAATATTTCCGTAGTGTCGCATATCCAAATAAATATCTTGAGTGATGTTTCTAGAGAATACAATTGCATATATGTTATGAAAATAAATAATAAATTCCCGAGTGTACAAGTTACGCGCTATGTCCATGTTCTTGGAGGTTCAACCATTAGTTGATAGTGTCGACGTGTTCCATTATTCAACAGAATTAACACGCAACTATCGAGGTGAAGGCTTGCATCAGTAATAGTGGGGATTACTTTCTAACATGCGGGAAGAGACATATTATACGGTGTAGATTATTTTTAAAATACAAAGTTGAACCGTGTAACTTTCAAACCATGGACTCAAATAATGGCTGTCAACATTCATCTTTGGCTTTGTTTGAAAGAAAGGTCCGAGACTAAACCTTTTAGATTAGTCCAAATTCTTTTGAGGGCTTCTCCATGAAGCTGCCCTCCTCCTGTTTCCTGAAAAAGCCACCCCCAAAATTTTATAAGCATTCCAAATTGTTTAGCCTAAACTAGTTTTGGAAGCCTAACTAAATTTGTTGTCCGACTTGTTCAGTAAGCCGGGGAAGGAGAACTTCTTGGGGAAGCCGTCCTAGAAGCCGAAAAGAGCTGGACCTTAAAGTTCACAACTTAATACCTTATATATTACCACTCATTGGTACAAAACTTAAAATCCCTTAGTACACTTAGTAAGTTTAAGGTGCTAACGGGTGTCTTTTGTTATACAAACTAGATGATTCTCCGCGCGTTGCGGCGGAAATTAGTAGCCCTTTTCTTTTGCTCTAAAAATATTGAAACATGAGACCCGTGTCATAAATCAGGTTAAGAGAACTTCTAGTTGTCGTGAATAGCAATGGGTCCATTGCATAGTACTGAAGTACCCGTATGGTTTGAAAATAAGAGCTACCACCATGAATTATGAGCATCAATTTTTTCTATAAAAAATATATCACAAATTAGAGAAACTACTGGGGTACAACACTTAAGATGAAGCGAAAACATTTATTAAAGGTCTGCCGCAGACTTCACCGATCAACGAAAAAGGTCGTAATCACCATTGTTCGATTGCTCTCTCCGTGACTAACTGATGACCAATATGGAAAAAGTATTGCACAAATTAAAGAAATTGCATCGCTGTAGAGAGGTTAGTGTGTGTATAACATAAGCATTGCGGCATGGCTAAAGCAGCCAAAAACTGAAAATAATCACCTGAGAGGCTGCACACATATAGATATGTAAGGACGTAGAAAATTTTTTGGAGACATTCATGGAAAGCAAAGGCGATTATAGCCCATCTGGCCATGTATAATCATTAATCAACATACAATAGTATAGAATTTTCGATTTCTGCTACTTTGTTGTCCCAAGCTCAAGCTCAACAACCCAAGAGTCATATGAAATATTTTACCACGTAGGCATTTTACCGAACACCTTTAATGCACAGATGCTAAACGATTCTTTGGTTAAACTTGAACTGCAAAGAAATCAATCGGCATTACCAAAGAGAAGACAACGAAGATATCTACAAAATTACACTAATCACACAGGCGCATGCAACATAATCATCTTTTTGAAGAGAGATTGCAATAAATCAAAGAGATATTTTGGGGAGAAGGAGTAGGCATTGTTCCTTGGTTGATTCTCAAGCAGTGGCAGAGGCGTGAGAATGGAGACCTATTGTTGCTTCAGCGCTGCACGTTTCTATCCTACGATCCTATCCCATACGAAGGCACTCCTTGGAGCCCGTGGCAATTTTCTGGAAAGCTTCCTACCAAAGTTGGCAACGCAGTCAGGAATCAGAACAGGTTTTTAAAGGCGAGTGGTGCCAGATCAATTGTCGCCATCAGTTTCTTTAGCCTTTAAGTGTACGTAATAAAGATTGATAACTGGGCGAGTGGTGCCGGTGGAATCGAACAGGCAGCTCTCTTACGGCATTTTTTTCCCTCTCAGATGGTGAGTTGGGCGCCTTGGTGAGGTGGAAGGTTGCATGACACATGGCGGTTTCGTATTGTTTAGAAATGCTTGGTGAGGTGGACACCTTGCATGTTGAGAGAAATACTTGTAGTGGGATTCTCCTATTTAGATAGAGAAGATGCCATCAAGGAGCGTTTAACACTTGTGGATAGAAGTGCTCACACTAAATTCCATGAAGCGGTCACCACCAGGGTTTCGGTTACCGGCCGGAATACCGCGGTAACCGGCCGGTAACCAGATTTATCGGACCACCCCCCCCCCCACCCCCCCCCCCCCCCCCCCCCCCCCCGGAATTTGTCTATATCGGAAGAAATATTCCGGAATGGTCAAATTTGGACCGAATTCGTGTTCAAAAAAATTGAATTTGAATTTTTTCGACGTCTTTATGTTTAAATCCTGAATTCGCACCGGAATATTGGGCCGTTAACCGGCCGGTATTTTTCGGTAACCACGGTTACCGGAAATATCGGCCCCCTCCGGAATTCTTTTTGAGTCGGTTACCAAAACCTTGGTCACCACTAGCCCTCCTATCCTATTTAAATGTCGTTAATTGGAAACCAACTAGCGATGTACAAGTACAACTTCCTAGTACAGCCATTTTGATAAACAATGACAGGGTATTTGTATCTGCTAGGGAAGTAGTACATAGTTCTCTGATTTTTTTTATTTTTTGAATTTATTTCTATTTCCATTTTATTCATGATTTTAGTCAGTTATAAAGTATGAACAGACATTTGAAAAAAAAACAGCTGCCGAGTGACATAGCAGGTTGCAGTTGCACCGGTCTCCCGCAGAACAAGCGCCGCTGCGCGCATGGCCATTTCATGGTGATCACGCCCACAAGCCTTTAGCGCTATAGGTGAAGTGCAACGTCAGGTACTTGCTGCTTTCGATAGGCAGTGTAGCTGATATCCATGGCGAGCATGGCCACGGATAGCTCGTCAGACATGGATGCAGCGACGACCGTGGTGAAAGCAATGGCGAAATGATGGTGGTGGGGTGCGCTCAGTGCCTCATGTATGTGATGCTGTTGGAGGCGGAGGAGCAGCCGAGGTGCCCTCGCTGCAGAGTAACGCCGGTGTAAACACCAGCACCAACTCCATCAGGCAGGGAAGCAAGAGCTATGTGCCTGCTTGATTTCCTGCTAGTCCTATCTAAGCAGGAAGATATCCTGTTCCTCATTGCATTGATAGATTTGAATGTTATCTTCCGACTATGTGGTTCAATTGCATTAGATTTTTCTGTACTACTTCCTTAGCAGATACAAATGCCCTGTCCTGGACTCCTGGTTCATCAAAATACCCCTTTTTTAGGCCTGAAACTCAAGACTACATGGCATGCACATTTTAGTCTCTTATAAGATTAACAGATCAGGTTGCCGAAGCTTGACTGCAATATACATCAACGGCAGCTGACTGAATTCATTAGGTACAGCAAACATGAACAAAAAGAGCTTGGTCGAAACAAGTACGTCGACAAAATACTGCACACATCACCGGTCCGACTGAATCTTTCAGTACACTAACAATTTGATAATGTTGCACTCATGGATAATCATTAATATTATGGACATGCCAATTTACAGCATAATTTGGTCTCACAGAGCTATAACAGCTAGACACACAAAAACAGTAGTAACCATGTTCTTTGAAAATGATGATTGCTGGCTTACAAGGCATTGCTCCCTACTGAAAATAAAGCTAGCAGTTGTGTCAGCACCAGCAAATTGAACAACATAATCTGGTAGATTGAGAAGTGCATGGGCAAAAAATTCAGCCTATAGACGAATCAATTTTCAGAGGAAGCATAGGAGTGGTTTGAAGCTAGCACTACTGCCCATCTGCATCTGCTAATGCCTCTGAGAACAGAGGAACATAGGGTAGATATATCTGAAGATTTTTTTTTTTGAGGATGGATCCGGCACATATATTCAGACAGCTCCAAACACTTTTACAAAAAGGTCCAAAAGAAAACAGAAATTACAAGGGGACCCCGAAAAAGTGCAAAGAGCACCCTGAGCTATCGAGGAAGAAACAGACGGATCCACAGCACACCCCAAGCACCTAGGCGACGGCGCCGCCGCCGTACCTCCAACCGCCGGGAAGAGGAAGCCGCTCCAGCATGTAGAAGGTCGCAGAAGCCGTCCGCCGCGCAGCAACGGAACCGAAGCTCGTTGAACGAGTACGACCACGGCCTTCACTCCCCGCTTCCACCAAGCTTCCAGCCGGCAACGCGCCGCCCAGGACCACCACCACAACCCCCGCACCACCTCCAGGCGCCGCTCCCCATGCCTCCACGGCCGGCCAGAGCAACCACCCAGAGGACCACCGCAACCTGCAGCAACAAAACCAGACCACCACCTCCCACCCCCTCCTCCCCTCTCCACCACGGACGGCCAGAGGAAACGAGCAGGAAGATGCGGCCCGACGAACCACCTCCACAGCCTCTCCGGTGAGAACACCGGAACGGGGAACAGAGGGGGAGGACAGAAGCTCAACCACCGCCGCCATCGCCACCGTCTCGACGCCGACGCGAGCCACTCACACCTACACTAACACCTAGACTATACACGCACGGCAGCCTCCGGAGCTCCCCCCTACCTCGCAGCGCCCGAACGGCGGCCGGAGGCAGAGGGGAGCGGCGGATTCGCCGGCGGGAGCAGAGCACGCGCGGGTCGCCTCCTTATCCGCCTCTCTCAACTGTAGCAGCAGATAAGGTGGGGAACGGGTTTATATATCCGAAGATTTTCTTCCTCGAGATTAAGGATATGGACAAATTTCCGTTGCTCCATATCGTAAGCCAGCATATCACCTCCAATTGGAACCAGAAAAACAATTTTGCAATCTGGATGAATTGCGAACACCCTGAACTCCACCCAGCTTATGCCCAAGGGCTCGTCAATGGTGGCACTATGCTTCAAGACCCATACTTTGCTATCATAATTCTCGAGGCACCAGAGTGTTATGATGGTACTAGCTAGGAGAGCATTCTTCTTAGCACTATTGTAGGTAAGAACTTGGCTTGTACCAGCATAATACAAGCACCCCTGTGACATCCCAATTGCTTCAAAACTAGAGCCAACGGGTAGACCCATAGTCTTCCACACCTTCCCCTCCATGTCCACCAGGACCAGCACCACCAAAGCAGATCCTCTGTCGTCGATGTTTATGGGCTTCAGCGTGCCAACCAGGTGCAGCATGCCGCGAAAAAAGACGCTCCTAGTCCCACGGGGCAATCTAACTTGTCCAACCCACCCACTGTCTCTATGAATCCAGGCTCCAGTTTGCGACGAGAAGATGTCCACTCCTGTGACACAACTTCCCACACCAAGAATGGGCTCAATGAATTCAAGAACATGGAAGTGGGACGACACCGTGGGATCGAAGGCCAGCCGTGCGGTGCAATGGAATCTGTTTTCCCAAGCCTAGGATTGAGGGGGCAGCTCGACCCACCTCTCGGTGACGGGATTGCACACCACATAACGGAATTCATCCTTGTTCGCGACAGGAGTCTCCGTTGAAGCAGGCGCAGAGAAGGAGGCCATTGCAGGTATCAACAAGGGTGATATCACTACTAGGAAAACCCTTATAGGTAGGTTGCATTCTGTGGCGCACCCTTAATTGGTGCGCCACAGAAATATATTTCTGTGGCGCACCAGACTTGGTGCGTCACAGAAAGATGTGTGGCGCACCAAGCCTGGTGCGGCCAGGTGCGCCACAGAAAGTCACATTTCTGTGGCGCACATGGCCAGGTGCGCCACAGAAAGGTATCTGGGGGGCGGGTTAAAATTTGAAAAAAATAATTATGTGGCGCACCTGGCACGTGCGCCACAGAAAGTTGGCGCACCTGCCAGGTGCGCCACAGAAAGGCGACATTCTGTGGCGCACCAAGCTTGGTGCGCCACATAATTTTTTTTTTCAAATCCCACCCCCTGGTGGATCGCCTTTTTTGTCTTGCAGGAAGTAAAAGAAAATGATAAAAAAATCAATAAATAGAATCCTTTGACATGTAGTTTGGTTTGAGTGTCTAGTAGGTATAGAAAATTTGAAATATGAATTTTGACCTTTTCTGCAACAAACAGGAAAAAAAACTTGGAACGGCCATAACTTTTGCATACGACGTCGAAATAACGCAAATAATATGTCAAAAAATCGTGAGAAAAAAAAGAGTTCGAATCCACCCGGGTTTACCCGGTCAGCAATTCACAGATTTCTCAAATTCCAAAAAAAAAAGTTATTTCAAACAGACGATTTTTCGCAGCAAAATCAAAAAAATTCAAAAAATTCAAAAAAATTAAAAAATTCTAAAATTCTAAAAAAGACACAGAAATGTATAACAAAGAAGATTGTTGACTTTTCTTGACTTTATTATTTTTTTTGATTTTTTTTGGATTTTTTAGATTTTTTGAATTTTTTGAAATTTTTTAAGTTTTTTGAATTTTTTTGGATCTTTTGAAACTTTTGTGAAAAATCTGAAATTTAAAAACACACGTTTATAACATATACATAACATATACACATACAAGACTTAAGAGGATACATATGATATATATATATATCAATAAGAACTTGAGTAGCACAAGGGTAGGTGAAGTGGGTGGAACTTAGAAGTTAAGCGTGCTAGGGTTGGAGCAATTTGAGGATGGGTGACCTAGCGGGAAGGTATCAGTTCAAAAAATCTGAAAATAATTCCAATAATTATGATTTTTCATATTATTTCATATTTTGATTTTTCTGATTTTTTTCGAAACTTTTTAATTTTTTTTACAGTTTTTGAATTTTTTCAGAACCCATGGTGCGCCACAGAAAAAATATTTTAGTGGCGAGGATTCTGTGGCGCACCCAGCAATTCTGGGGGTGCGCCACAGAATCCATTTTTGGTGCGCCACTGATAAGGCTTTTCCTACTAGTGTATGCTTGTACTTGTTAGGTTGCAGGAAACGGAGGGAAGGGTCGACCGGGGCTGCGCCGCCTGAGATGCTGGCAAAGTGGTGGCTCCAGGCGCCTGGCTTGTAGGTTGTGTAGAGGAAGCCGGCAAGGGTCTGAGGCAGCTTCTTGCGGTGCACGGGGTCGGCGATGAGGTCGCGCCAGGGCGTAGAGACGCACTTGAAACGGCAAACGGACCTGGCGGGAAGGCGGGAGAGAACCTCCAAGATGAGGTCGTCGGTTAACAGGCTGGCCGCCGTCGCGGGAGGGTTATCCTGCCTCACCTTCTTCTTGGAAATCAATGGGGATAGTCGGTGGTTGTCTCGCCTGGAGAGGGAGGAGAGGAGACGTTGGTTTGGAGCGGCGCTGGCGCCGGCTGACGGGGAGGCGGCGGCGCTTCGCTTCTCAGGCGGACGAGGAAGCAGAACCGGCGAGTGGGGAATAAACTGGAATCGCACTGCCCTGTATTGGGCCACAAATGAGAGGTACAGATGAAGTTAATGGGCCCAATCAGGCTCTCCTAGATCGGTGGCAAAGATTCTTACCGAGATCGCTCGGTCATATCTTCCCTTGCTTGCATTCTTTTCCATTTTTTTATTTTTCTTTCAATTTTCCTTTCTTTTTCATTGTTCTATTTTAACGATGTAAAAAAAATAGCACGCTACAGCGTGGATCCTAGCGTATTTTAAGGCCGACACTATTTTTTCCTTGACTTGAAGACAACATTCAGTTTTTATTTCACGACTTTTAATTTTGCTCGCCTATTTTGTCGGATGTGTTCCATGTGAGACAACATTTTGTTCAGTTATTTGTTTCACCTAGTCTAAAGTTGTGTCCAGTCGTCTGTATATAGTTTTATTTATTCCTTATGCTATACAACTTTATTACACTTGGTCTGCATATTTTGTTCTTTTTGTTAAGTGACACGTTCCGCATTCTCTGCAACCATGGTCCAAACTTCTTGTTTGATAAGTTATTTGTTCAGTGGGGACTTAATTTTTTCTCCATTCGGTCTTGCCATATGCCGTGATTTGTTTCCGAAAGATTAAACGTTTGTTTTGTTTTGTTTTGTTTGGTTTGGTTTGGTTTACAGATGTGTCCCGCTTGTTATCATGACTTAGGGCCTATATATTTAGACCAAGGCCATAAGCTTCTTCTAATCTCATTAATTTTCTTTCAAGGGATGTATATTTTTATTATTTATAAACCCATTGAGTTCTTCAAAATTCGTCCAATATATCATGTATTCCTGTAGAATCCAAGCTGGAAAGTTTTTGTGTTGGGCCCGTTCATGGTAAATATCTACCAATCAGCCCATGGCCCACACTGTCGTGTCAACAATAAGGCCGATCGATCTAGGAGCTGGATACTGAATTAATAAGAACAAATCTGAATAATTTGGGTTGATTAACATTATCGAGCGGATCTCTAAGAAGGGGAACAATGGCGCGGCGGCTGTTGAACGTGGTGATGGAGAAGTCCGGCGTGTACTCCCTGAGGCGCATGGATCCCTACAATCACCTGTTCTACCCATCAGCGTGGGAAGCCAAGGCGGCAGCGGCAGAACTGCGAACCAGCAGGCAGAAGGTGAGACCGTCCAAGGGGTCGCCGCCGTGGTGGATGGAGCCCATGTGGCCCATGCCGGCGTCGGAGGAGCCCGGGTTCCGTCTGTCCACCCTCTGCGGTCCCGGTAGGCTCCGTTTCCTTCCCTTGTACGGACTAGACAGCCAAGGCGACGACGAGTGCAAGATCCTGTGCATGGATGAGACCGGCAACTCCGTCCTCTACGACGGCGACGCGGGCTGGTGCCCTCCTTCCACAAGCCCAAGCACTCCTGGCCCGTCATCTCCTACACCGTCACAAGCGCCGCCTCCGGCGACCCCAGCCGCCGCGAACAGTGGCGATTCTAGAACGAAAATGGAGGGTGGGCTCAAAATAACAGATCACTCAAATAAAAATATCTTAGTTGCATAATATCGACGCAAGTCACCCATATTTTTGTGGCACATGATAGTGATAATTTATTTATTTACAAATCTACTAAAAAATAAGAGAAATCCGCGCGTCAATGATCAATTCATAATTTACAAAGTAGATAGAACGAACTAGGACTAGATTTAAAGTTAATGAATTATACCGGATCCGTGGAGTCCGCAACCGAATATTACTCTATATATAAAAGTAGCTGAGAATAGCGAGCTGAGAGCCTCCCGGGCACTGTAGCGTCGCGGGAAGCAACAGTACCTGGCGCTACAGTAAGCACATCGCTGTAGCACCTTTTCTTTTTTCTTTTTTTTTTGCAAAAAATTCTATATATAAAAGTAGCTAGCTGAGAGCCTCCCGGGCACTGTAGCGCGGTGAGCTACAGTGCCGTTGCTACAGTATGCACATCGCTGTAGCATCTTTTCTCTTTTTTTGCGAAAAAAATCTCAGCTGGCAGCCTTCCAGGCACTGTAGCGTCGTGAAACTACAGTGCCCCCGGTCGCTACAGTACTGTAGGACAGTAGCACCTTCTTTTTTTTTCTCAAAAAATTCTCATTGTGCTCCAAAAATTATATACAAAAAATATATACGTGCCGACAAATAGGTTCCATTTCCGCGATCGGTTTCGAGATTTGTTGGCTCTCACTCCTCAATTTCGAATCCAAATTTGCACAAATATTTGACGAATTTTGTCAAATTTCTTGCAGAACAGTCCCCACGTTTTCCAAAAATTACATATAAAGTGCGAAGACTTTACTACAAGAAAGCGGCATCCGTGGGACAGAGTTATATTTTTTTGGGAAGTGCGAGGATTTTGGTGCAAGAATGCAGCGCCCAGAGGACAGTTACATTTTTTGAAAAGTGCGAGGACTTTTCTGCAAAAAATTTGTCAAAATTCGTCGAATGTTTGTGTGAATTTGGATCCGAAATTGAGCAGTTAGAGCCGACAAATCTCGGAACAGGTCACGGGAGTGGGACCTATTTGTCGGCGCGCATATATTTCGTATATATAATTTTTGGAAAACGTGGGGACTGTTCTGCAAGAAATTTGACAAAATTCGTCAAATATTTGTGCAACTTTGGATCCGAAATTGAGGAGTGAGAGCCAACAAATCTCGAAACCGATCGCGGAAATGGAACCTATTTGTCGGCACGTATATATAAAATGTAACTCGGTCCTCCGGAATAAAACAATTTCGCATAAGAGTCCTTTGTTTAAACAATTTCCAGAAAATTAATGTTGCAAAATCAACAACTTCAAATCTGCCCATCAGAAAAATATGAATAATATATCAAAATACTCAGAACGATAAATGCTAACTATTTATGGCATAATACAACCATATTTGAACATTTTAATTTGGTAAATACTTGGAGATAACCTAAATGCATTTTCTCTAACTATGAAGTTAAATAAAATAAATGCTCATACTTAATTCCATTGTACAAGTTACACCGTTTGCAATTAGACTCTCGAACGGTTTTAATTCTAAAATTCCTCTTAAAAGGCGCGGCGTGTCGTCGCGCCAAATTCCACTAGTAAGAAGTAAGAACGGACGAAGAAACAGGAGAATCGTCGTCCATGAGGGTTGGCCGCCCTTCGCCTGCGTCTCCTGGCAATTTCCGAATCGCCGGCGATTTTTTCTTGCGACCTGTGTCGCCTCGCCGTCGGCCAGTCTCTCTGGACCTTGGCCGAATAGGAACTACGGATCGATTTATGGAAACTTTTTTTTTAGGGGATCGATTGATGGAGCTGCTCTGCACGGCTCGTGCTGCAGGCTACTATTGGGCCAGTACTAGCTTCTCTTCTCTTTTCTTCTTCCTGGCTAAACTTACTAACGGAAGAAGCTCTCATCCATGCCTAAACATATGCAGCACATATATTTGATATTTTATGGGGAAAATTGGAGGGTAGGCTCGAGCCATACGAAGCCTACCTGGTAAAATCGCCCCTGGCCGCGAAGCCGTCTACGTCATGGACGGCCACCCCCTTACCCCCTGCGACTTCGAGGTCCTCCTCCACAGCAGCGACATCGACGAGGGTGGCACTAGAGTGAACGACTCGCGCTGGCACCAGCTTCCGCCACCTCCTGACAACACCGCAGTATATTGTCACACGTTGGTCAACTCCGGCGACGACACCTGCATCTGCGCCTCCTTCAGCAGCGGCCACACCCGCTTGTTCAACCTGGGGTCACACCGGTGGACCGATGCCCGTGATTGGATTTTGCCCTTCCGTGGCCGAGCCATCCATGTCCCGGAGCTCGACGGCCTCTGGTTCGGCCTCACCGGTGGGTACCAGAAGAACCTCGTCGCCATGGACCTCTCTTCCACCATCCACACAACCCCCAAGGTGATATACAGGTGGCGAGACCACCTCGGGCTCCCCCAGGACTGGCAGACGACACAAACCAACCTTATGTACCTGGGGAACGGTAGGTTCTGTGTCGCCAAGACCTTCGCGTACAACAAAGAAAGAGGCGGCCACCGGAATGATACGGCGGTCGTCATGTTCGGCGTGAAGGTGATGCGAGGGCCGAACTCGAGCAGGCTACAGATCAGTGGCGGACGTAGGGAAAAATTGGAGGGTGGGCACACTCCACAAAAAGTTGGCAAATGACAATATAAACAGCAAATTGATTCATGACAATGTAGATTAATACATATTTCTCAAAGTTGTGTGATTCCAATGCAAAATAGTTCGAACACATACATAAAGTATTACATGATAAAATATAGCATAAATAGAAGATTACATCTCTATGATTTTTTTTGTAATTCTACGCTCTCACATTGCCATGAAAGTTTCAACAATCTCATCTTCACTTACTTGCCATGATTATCTTTTAGCAAGGCTATAATTGCAACCTCTCACACACTCTTCCAAATTTATCAACATAACAAACACAAAGAGCAAGTTGTTCTTTGTGAGACATATCACTTGACTCATCGGCTAGAATTGCATAGTGGTCCATGCCAATATCTTCTATAATTAGTTTAGTAGTTTCTTCCGCACAACATTTAATAATGTCACGTTGTATCATAGGACTATTCAAGATGCAATTTTCGGGAGCATTCTTCAAAACAATCTTATCAACCTCTTCATTATTTCTAGCAAGCCATTGTAGAAGTTCAATAAAGTTACCCTTGTTGGTTGATTCTTCACTCTCATCATGTCCACGGAATGCCAATCCTTGATTTAAAAGATACCTCAAGCATCGAAGGGAAAAAGTGAGCCATTTATTGTAAAGAAGTAGATCCTTCTTGCACACCTTCACAATAACATTATCAATCTTGGTGTTCGGTGTGACAAATAAGTTGTACTTCTCTTGAGCTTGGTTGTGAATGCTAGAGACACCACCCAAATGTTTCTTAAATGATTCGGGTCTTTTCCAATCTCTATAACCATTGGTAACAAAGAGATTTGATGTTGTCTCTTCCATTTCTGTTTCACTCTCAATCTCGGAATCGGATTGGATCGGAGGTGCGGAATCAATACACGCCAACGCAAGCCCACTATCTTCAATGTGTAAATCATCCATCACCATCTTCTTTGCTTCATGTTTCCGAAAAAGAGACGCAATATGACTATTCCTCTTCTTCATGATGAATTCTACAATTAGAAAAAAATTGAATAAACAACACATACAATCAATAGGTTGCTAGTGCCTAGTTGGAGACAACAAATTGTCAATTTACACAATATATAGCAAATTGTGGTTATCAATTTACACAATATACAACAATTGTCAATTTACACAATATATATCTAGTAGCAAAATTGATGTTAATCTACTACAAAGCAAACAACATATACCAGAAGTCAGTGGTCCGGCGGCGGGCAGGCAGGGCGGGGGCGGGTGCGGCAGCCGGCAGCAGCCCAGCGGGGGGCCGGGGATCGTCCGGCGGCGGGGGCAGTGCTCGGCTGCTCGCGGTCGAGGGGGTGGCAGCCGGCGGCTGGGCGGCGGGCGGGCTGGCGGGGGATCGAGTTCGACTGGTTGAGGGGGTGGCGGCCGGCGGCGGGGGAGGCCAGATCGAGGTCGCGGCCGGCGGCGGAGAAGGCCAGCAGCTAGGTCGTCCTCGCGGTCGCCATGGTGCGGTTCGCTTCCTCTCGTCGACTCGTCCTGGCCACTTCTTCTCTTACGCGTGAAAATATCTAGGGGGTCTAATTTTTTTTCCAAAATTCTGGGTGGGCCATGGCCCACCCGGCCCACCCGCTGCGTCCGCCAATGCTACAGATGGTCAGGCACAGGTGCCGTTTCTACAAGTTTACCGACACCGATCGTGTCGACTGTGTCCTTTAAAGCATACTACCTCCGTTTTATAACTTTTGTCATGATTTTGATTTAAATATGAGGCAAATAGTGCAGCTTAATTCAGAGTAACATGGAAGGATGCCACTTATTTCAATTCAGATGAAAAGAATTGTGTAATCAACTTGCAACTACTCCTATAGTGCAAAAGTCAGAGCTAATCTCGTTCTATTTTCGCAGTGAAATCGTTTGCTTTATGTATAGACGGATCATCCATGCATTTTCCCACAGGACGATCATACATTTACTGTATAGCGGTGTCCCCCATAGGTTTTTTGATCTTTGGAGGATTTGTCAACTCCTTCTCATGCCTATTCTCAAACAGGGTCTTCCATAGCTGGAGAATGATAAGGTAGATCACTATGGTGTCCCTCGACCTTGTAGCATTGCTACCATCCTATCTCATTATTGACACATGTGAATAGATATACATAGGAAAGTGCAGAAGATAAGAGCACAGTTGGCCAACTTGCTTTTGAAAAACACATTGCTTTTGAATAGATATACATAGGATTTTTTTTATTTTTTATTTCCTCTCACCGAGCGGTTTCTAATTTCTATTCCACGCAAGCGCCAGGTCTGGAGACCCGTCAGTGCGTAGAATTTCCATAACGTTTTGCGTCCGTAGGTGTAGCATTACTGAGTTCTACTAGTCCGGAAGTTCTGAGGTCATGATCTACGGTAGTACGGAGCATAATAGAAAGGTTTTGTCGTGGCACAACTATGCAGGGCCGGTCCTGAGGGGGGCTGGAGGGGCGGCCGCCCCGGGTCCAGAAAAATTAGGGGCCCCTCCCACATATGTGCTGTGTATTAGGCTCATTATCATTTTAGCCTCTTTCGGCGACTGGTATAGTAGCAGTTTTTCCAGATGGGCCTGGTGCTTACCGCATGGAGAGGAGAGGCAAGGGCCCTTGTCGTACGTCGGTACGTGATCCTGATTCCTGAAGCGAGTCTTTTCATGCCTATTCGTGAATCCTGAGGCCGTCCAAATTTCCCGATCGGAAACTTTTCATGATTATTACGATTCATTCCGTCGATCGCCCAAGCGGCCGTCCACAGGCGATCCAAGATCTGACAGAAACCACAGAAGGTAGGAATCGATGAATACTAATTTTTTAATATTCCCTAATTTTGACGTACAACTAGTCTATAGCTCTATGTCCTAATCTAAGTTACTAGTTGTTTTTCATATCTTCAGCATGTCTATGACTACCATCCGGTAGTCAGAAAAAGAATAATAAATCGAGTTGAGAAGTTGTTACCATCAGTGAGAGGATCTATAAATTTCTAAAGAGTAACACAGGACATATTACCAGAGAAGGTGCCTATTAGAAAATAAATTTATGAGGTAACATCACATTTTTTTATATGAATATTGCTTTTCGATACAATTTAATTGTTGATGATAACAATACATATTAAATATATAGGTTATTATATTGATAATTCCGTCGATAGCGAGACGTTTGTGATGACTTCGTCAATTTTAAGATCCGACCCACCCGCTCAATCTTGCAGACGTGCTCATACATGTAGGGCGTGCAGGCGTTCTTATATTTGAATGTATATGCGAGCGTCTCCGTTTAAACTGTGTTTCAAAAACAAATGTTGCATCGAGGGCCCAAATTTTAGTTTCGCCCCGGGCCCCTGAAATCTCAGGACCGGGCCTGCAACTATGTAGACATCACCTCCTGAAGTTCCAAGGAAACAATATTCGGTAGTACCGACCACAACAAAGCCATTGGAACTATGAATTTTTTCAATCCAAAAGTACTGATCCACCGTTAATTTTTTGGGCCATATGGATTTTTTTTTCATAACGTTGGTCAGGAATGTGCACAAATAGTTTAGGATTTAATAGGTTGGCTGACGATTAATTCAGTGGCATACTCTAAAAACACGTTTAGTTGCTCATTATCTAGGTTGTGCATGTATACTAGGCACACATGCATTGATTCAAATACTTGTTGTTCCTTTGATTTATTGACTGGTTCGATGATTAAGATAATAGCAAATTATTTAATTAGATTCCTCGTATAATGAATACTTGTGTACCTAAAAAAAATTATTTTGATTCTACATCCCTTCGTGTCCATCTTTCCATGAATCGTAATAACTTGTAACTTGTCTGAGGGGAGAAATCATTCAAACATAAAGAGGGGTGATATTCTCACTCGATTAACAATTTAACATACACTCGGAAATTATTGATCATCAGCCGCTGGTTAGTCTGTGTAGGACAAACATACAAGGAGATAAACCCAGCCCGGGGGTGCGTTTATCAAGGATTAACCGAGGGCTAACGTGTGCCGCGTGATACCATGAGGTGCACGCACTCGGAAATCATTGATCATCAGGCGCTGGCTGGTCTACGTAGGACAAACATTCACCCCACCCCGGGGTGAAGGATTAACCGAGGATCACGTGCGCGCATCGGATTAACCGAGGATCACGTGCGCGCGTCGGGTGATGCGCGCAGAAAGTGGCTTCTTCATCAGTTTTAAGAAGCCGTTCTGCTCCGTCATGTCGACGCCGCCGCTGCAGTCTTCCGCCGACGGCACCCACTCGAACTCGCGGACGAGCGCGGCCAGGAAGCACTTGGTGAGCATCATCCCCATGCCCACCCCGGGGAAGTGCCTGTGTCCAGCACCGAACGGCATCATCCTGATCTCTTTGGGTACCGGCAACGGGCCGACATCCTCAGCCTCGCCTCCGGCAAGGAACCGCTCCGGCCGAAACTCGTCGGGATCCGTCCACATTGCCTTGTCCCTTCCAATGTCACCTAGACTGAAGAGCACCTTGAGGCCGTCGGGCGGCATGGTGGTGGCGGCGGCATCGCCGAGGACAGCCTTGGCGCCCTTCCCAAAGGCGCCGCGCAAGACGAAGCACACGGGCGGGTGCATGCGGAGGCTCTCCATCACCACGGCGTTGAGGTACGGCATGCTGCGGAGGCTCTTGCAGGACCCGTCGGCGGCCTGGTCGTCGATCTCGCGACGTAGTCTGTCCTGGACCTCAGGCTGGTTGATGAGGTGGGCCAGTGTCCACTCGACGCAGCTAGCGATCGTCCCCGTCCCCGTGCCCGCGCCAAGGAACTCGAACACAAGGCCCACCAACTCGCCTTCCCGGAGAGCCCGCCGGACATCGCCTTGCAGAACGCGGATATCGAGGAGCGAGTCGACTTATGGGTGGACGGTCCCGCCGCGAACCTTGGAGCGTGACTGCCTCCGTGCGGCGAAGAGAGGACGGTATAGCTCAACTTGCCGGTTGAACAGGGCGGAGATCTGGAGAAACCCTCTCCAGTTCACGAGCTTGGATAGCATGGAGCCATCGAACTTGGGGCTGAGATCAGCTCCCCGACGACGTACATGTAGTCCCGCACGACACGCCCCATGGCGCGCCTGTGCTGGCCATCCACGATGTCTCCGAAGCACAGGAGCGTGAGCAGCCCAAACAGGGCAGTGTTGGTGGGGACACGGACGGCCACCTCGCCGCCGGCCGCAGCTCGGGAAGACAGGTCCGCGACGAGGGCCTGGGCGGCCTCCTGCAGCAGGGGGGCGAGAGAGGCGACGCGGGAGGGGTGGAGGACCTGGGCAGTGAGGTTGCACCGGAGCGCTCGCCAGTACGGGCCATGGTTGGCCGTGGTGATGTTGTCGTTCCGGTCGCCGTTGCGCCAGACGGCGAGGGAGGCCTGGAAGATCGAGGCCGGCTGGTTGCGAAGTCGTCTGCGTTCTCGATGAGTGCTTGGTGGGCAGCGGCGGCGTCGCGTATCTGGTGGATGGTCGCCTGAGCACGGGCTCACCAGGCGAGCCCGAGGTCCAGGACAGACTACGTCGCGAGATCGACGACGAGGCCGTTCACGGGTCATGCAAGAGCATCCGCAGCATGCCGTATCTGAACGCCGTCGTGATGGAGAGCCTCCGCATACACCCGCCGGTGTGCTTCGTCTTGCGCGGCGCCTTTGGAAAGGGCGCCGAGGCTGTCCTTGGCGGCGCCGCCACCACCATGTCGCCCGACGGCCTCAAGGTGTTGTTCAATCTAGGTGACATTGGAAGAGACAAGGCAGCGTGGACGGATCCCGATGTGTTTCGGCCCGAGCGGTTCCTTGCCGGAGGCGAGGCAGAGGATGTCGGTCCGTTGCCGGTACCCAAGGAGATCAGGATGATGCCGTTCGGTGCTGGACACAGGCACTGCCCCGGGGTGGGCATGGGGATGATGCTCATCAAGTGCTTCCTAGCCGCGCTCGTCCGCGAGTTCGAGTGGGCACCGTCGGCGGGAGACTGCAGCGGTGGCGTCGACATGACGGAGCAGAACGGCTTCTTAAAACTGATGAAGAAGCCACTCTCAGCACGCATCACACGGCACACGTAACCCTCCGTTAGTCCGGTTATCTCCTTGTATGTTTGTCCCATGTAGACCAGCTAGCGGCTGATCAATAAGTGTGTGCACCTCATGGTACTGAGTATTGCAATGTATTTTAATCGAGTGAAAATATTACCCGTCTTCCTGTTGTTCTTTGTTTGTGTGCTGGGGACTTCTTTGTCGAAAACACTTCTTGTCAAACGTGCGACCCCTTCTTTGTTGTTAATTGAGAAGGCCGATCTACAAGAACTTTCACAAAAAGGTCGGACTAAGTTTTTCTTTTTCTTTTTTTGAGCTTAGAAGGTCAGACTAAGTGGGACACTACGCTAGGCACTCAGGTGGCCGTCGAAGCTCTTAGAGCATCAATAGCAAATACCGGAAACGTTTTGCTCTCTAAAAAACGCATTTTGTGGTACCACACAGGTTTCGACAGAACATATGCTCTAAACTCGTATCAGAATTTTCAAGTTCCCACTCTTCAAGCTAGGAAATGTATCAGCAAACATTGAAGTCCGCTGTTGAGGCATTCAAGTGACCCCTCTTCCTCCCATGGCACACCACTATATATAGCAGGCTGTACCGTTCTACCGTAGCACAAACACAAGCACAATACCCACCCCTCAAGCCTGCCTATAGAGCTATATAGGTGTAGTAGAGCGGCACAGAGATGTTAGGCCGCATACAATGAGAAATAAGGGTGGAAAAAACGGATGTGGAAGGTATCACCGGGAAGCCATCTATCAAGCCAGAAGGAGACACGTGCTGACCGTCGTGGACGGTGCAATGAGGGAGTGAGCGGGAAAGTGGGAGGCAGCGGGAACAATTTTGTCATGAAGGAGGGGCGCATGGGAGATCTTTATTCTTGTGGAGTTTGTGGACAAAGTTCATGAGAAGCGCAATGTTTTATCGTTGGAGATCCCGCATCCCAAAGCCACCTGCCTGCACAGGAAAAACAAAGCTTGTCCCAAGCGATTAAACATTGAGCACCAGAGCACTGATTTTTACCCGTTTGGAAAAAAAGCACAGTTTCTCTTGTCAATCGCATCGATCACACTCCTTCTAGGAGCACGTAAAATAAGTGACGGGATTGTTTAAGACAGCCTTGGAGAGGACACGCCGCCCCCAGATAAGGATGCAACTGGCGCGGGATTGGGATATCCCGCTCCCGCCTTCCCCACCCATCGGGATTAAATAGGGATTAGTGGGAATTTAAGAGGTGGGACACATGGCCCCGCTGGGTCCCGGTGGTAGTACGCTGATGGCCCTTCACGTAGTTACCTGCGTGAAAAGTAAATGGGTTAGGTTGAGACTCCAAGTGCAGAGTGTGTAGTAAGTGGAAGACGTGTTTTCCCCACGAGGGGTGACTCGAGGGTTTAATATCGAACTCTCGGTGAATCAGTAGTGAAGATTTATCTTTCCTATCCTTCTTTTGGTTACCTACAAAACAAAGTAAATGTTTTGGTCCTCAACCTCACCTAGTGGCTGTCAAGCACAAGGTGTGAGAATGATATCAAGATAATATGCAATGCAAACAAGAAATAAATATGCAATGATGGTAAATAAATATGCAAGGATGGTGATAGCAATGATAAATGATATTTTTGGGTTTTATATGATGAATGCAAGATGTAAAACTGTTTTTGTATTTTCGGATTTTTAAATGGCAGAAAATGGAAAAGTACTAAAAGTGGTTGGAAAGGTGTTTCTTATGATTAAAAATGGACCGGGTTCATGGTTTCACAAATGCACTCTCTCTTTAATAAAGTGGTAGACAATGGAACACTAGAGTTGACATATGAGATTGCAACACAACAGTTTAATGACAAGTTATAATTATATGGGCATCACGTCCTAACATAGAGACCTTTTGGTTATTTGTCTCTCTTATACTCCACCAAGATGCGAAATAAATCATAACACCTCAGTAATTAAGATAACTCAGAGTATAGCAATAAGTATCATGACATGAAGTTAAAATAAGAACATGCTAGATCTAGTCATGGAGGAAGTGGCAATGGTCACACCCACATCTCCGGTATCATGGTATTTCTTTTTATCCCTAGTGAGGCAACAAAGTAAGGTAGAGATACCCAAGTGGATCGCAGAACTTTCTCTCACGTTCACTGCACTAGCCACCCCCCGTTAATCCAACTAATGCACACGTTCCCCCTCACACGCTATCATAAACATGCTTGATCATGACAAATAAATAAGAACGGGGTACATAATATGCATCTACTTTCATAACTGAAACAAAACCAATGCAATTTCAAACATATATTAACTCATAAAAAGATCCACCACAAAGGTATTACATAGATGACCGTAATCATGTTCAGCAGCTCATACGGTACTAATTAGTGAACCTCAAGAGAGAGAGATAGATACATAAGTTAATTCCACAAACCCATAGTCCAGAGGTGGACTACTCCCTCTTCATCATGGAGACGGTGGAGAAGTCGTTGGAGAAGATGGAGACCACGCCGGCAGCGCCTGATAACCCACAAGTATAGGGGATCGCAACAGTCTTCGAGGGAAGTAAAACCCAAATTTATTGATTCGACACAATGGGAGACAAAGAATACTTATAAGCCTTAACAACTGAGTTGTCAATTCAGCTGCACCTGGAAAAGCACTAGTAACAGGGGTGATGTGAAAGCAGCAGTAATATGAGAGCAATAGTAACAGTAACACAGCAGCAGTAACACGGAGGCAATGGCACCAGAAAATAGTTGATACTACTTCTAATGACATATAGGACCAGAGAGCAATGATGATGACAAATGGACCGGGGTTCCCAGCTATCTACACTAGTGGTAACTCTCCAAACAAATAACATGTGTTGGGTGAACAAATTACAGTTGGGCAATTGATAATTGTAAGGGCATGACAATGCATGCTTATGATAAGATAAGGTTTACTGTAGTATTTAATTAGGTATTACGACAAGGTACACAGACCGCTATCCAGCATGCATCTGTGCCTAAATAATCCACCTTCCGGTTAGCATCCGCACCCCTTCCAGTATTAAGTTGCAAACAACAGATTATTGCATTAAGTATTGTGCATAATGTAAACAACACATTCATCCTTAGACAAAGCATTGCTATTTTACCCCTAGTGGCAACAACACATCTACAACCTTAGAACTTGCTGTCACTATCCCAGGTTAAATAGAGGCTGAACCCAACTATCTAGCATAAATACTCCCTCTTGGAGATACAAGCAACTATTTGATCAGGGTAACTGATACGTCTCCAACGTATCCATAATTTCTGCAGTTCCATGCTTATATTATACCATTTGCTACATGTTTTGTATACACTTCGTATCACTTTTATGCATTTTCTGGGACTAACCTATTAACAAGATGCCACAGTGCCAGTTCCCTGTTTTCTGCTGTTTTTGGTTTCAGAAAGTTACTTCTGGAAATATTCTCGGAATTGCACGAAACAAAAGGCCAGGTCCCTATTTTTCCAGCACGTACACGGAGTCCGAAGGAGAGACGAAGACTCGCCAGGAGGCGGCCAAACCACATGGTGGCGCGGCAGGGGGCCCCACCGCGCCAGCCTATGGTTTGGGCCCCTCGGGGGTCCGCCGACATCGCCCCTTCGCCTATTTATTCCCGAGACGAGAAAACCCTAAAACACCGAGCCTTTCATCCAGAACATATTCGCTGCCGCCGTCGTCGTCAACCCTAACTCGGGGGGTTCCTGAAGCTCTTCCCGGCACCCTGCCGGAGAGGGGAATCATCACCGGAGGGCTCTACATCGCCATGCCCGCCTCCGGAGTGATGCGTGAGTAGTTCATCCTTGAACTATGGGTCCATAGCAGTAGCTAGATGGTTGTCTTCTCCACTTGTGCCATCATGTTTAGATCTTGTGAGCTGCCTATCATGATCAAGATCATCTTATTGTAATGCTACATGTTGTGTTTGCTGGGATCTGACTTATATTGATACCTATGTGGAGCTGAATATTATATTATCATGTCTATGTCATTTGTGATCTTGCATGCTCTCCGTTACTTGTTGAATCCTTGGCCACGTGAATACTTGTAACTCCAAGAGGGGGTATTTATGCATGATAGTTGGGTTCAACCTCTATTTAACCTGGGATAGTGACAGCAAGTTCTAAGGTTGTAGATGTGTTGTTGCCACTAGGGGTAAAACAGCAATGCTTTATTCAAGGATGAATGTATTGTTTACATTACGCACATTACTTAATGCAATTGTCTGTTGCTTGCAACTTAATACCGGAAGGGGTACGGATGTTAACCGGAAAGTGGACTATTTAGGCATAGATGCATGCTGGATAGCGGTCTATGTACTTTGTCGTAATGCCCAAATGAATCTCATAGTAGACATCACAACTCACACATGCATGTTATATGCACTTATCAATTGTCAATTGCCCAGCTGTAATTTGTTTACCCAGCATGTTAGTTATCTTATTGGAGAGACACCACTAGTAAACTGTGGACCCCGGTCCATTCTTTTACATCTGAAATACAATCTACTGCAATCATTGTTCTCTACTGTTTTATGCAAACAAACATCATTTTCCATTCGATACGTTTAACCCTTTGTTTTCAGCAAGCCGGTGAGATTGACAACCTCACTGTTAAGTTGGGGCAAAGTAATTTGGTTGTGTTGTGCAGGTTCCACGTTGGCACCGGAATCCCTGGTGTTGCGCCGCACTACACTCCTCCACCAACACCTTCGAAGCAAACCTCGTTTTCCTACTGGTCCGATTAAACCTTGGTTTCATACTGAGGGAAAACTTACTGCTGCACTCATCATACCTTCCTCTTGGGGTTCCCAACTGACGTGTGACGTACAAGCATTTGTTTCTGGCACTATTGACCTAGAGCCACCAGTAACCACAAGTACCGGAGAGCATGCAAGATCTTAAATAAACAATAGTATGATAATATGATGAACAATCTGATCATAATGTAACAATTCATCGGATCCCAACAAACACAACACCAATTACATCATATGGATCTCAATCATGTAAGGCAGCTCATGAGATCATTGTATTGAAGTACATGGGAGAGAGAGTACCAACTAGCTACAGCCAAGAACCCGTAGTCCATGGGGGAACTACTCACAAACCATCATGGAGTCGAAGTGGAGGCGGTGGAGTCGATGGAGATGGCTCCGGGGGTCAATCCCCGTCCCGGCAGGGTGCCAGAACAGGAACTTCTGACCCCCGAAACGAGGTCTCGCGATGGCGGCGGCGCTGCGGAAGTCTTTCTGGAGTATTAGATATATATTAGGGTTTTCGCGTCGGGGTGACTAAATAGGCGAAGGGGCAACGTCGGTGGAGTCCCGAGGGGCCCCCTCACCTCCGGCGCGCCTGTGGGCCCGCCGCCCCAAGAGGTGGTTTGGAGGCCGTGGGCCTCCCCCTGGCTTGCCCTTCTGGCTCCGTGTGTCCCTCGGAAAAATAGGAGGTTTGGCTTTTGTTTCGTCGAATTCCGAGAATATTGCCCGAACAGCTTTTCTGGAACCAAAAACAGCAGAAAACAGGAACTGGCACTGTGGCATCTTGTTAATAGGTTAGTCCCAGAAAATGTATAATAATGATATATAATGCATATAAAACATGTGACAATGATACATAAAACAAGCATGAAACATCAGAAATTATAGATACGTTGGAGACGTATCAAGCATCCCCAAGCTTAGTTCCTACTCGTCCTCGAGTAGGTAAACGATAAAAAGAAAATAATTTCTGAAGTGACATGCTACCAACATAATCTTGATCCAATAATAATGTAAGGCATGTGAGCTGAGATCAAATCATTCAAAGCAAATGTCTATAGTTGATATAAGAGATAATAAAGCAAGAGTCAAACAAGCTAAAAGTTTTCATGAATTATCGCTTTAAAGACATGAAACCGTACAAGGTTCATTAAAGATGGTTTAAGTATCCAGCGTAGAAGTTCTATCCTTCAATCCAAGCATCAAGCAAATTTTCATAACATAGAAGGATTCAGCCAAGTAAACATAAACATGAACGTCATGAATCAACTGTTTCGAAGTCTACTCAACCGGTGAGCGCAAGCATTTGGTATTGGCACCAGGATGTTATGGCAAAGAGAACATTAATGGGGGTTTGGAAGGCCAATGGAAGAAAGTCTCACAAAGCTATAAGTGATCATTAGACAAGAGGAAGTCTTATAATCGAAGCTATGTAAGGAGTAGTGATTGCCATGCAACGGATGCACATAGAGCTATATGTGTATGAAAGCTCTCCAATGGAACTAGTGGGGGTGCATCCAACTTGGTTGCTCATGAAGACCTAGAGCACTTTTGAGGAAGCTCATCATTGGAATATACAACCCAAGTTCTATAGTGTAAATTCCCCACATAGTTATACTAGTAGAACATGAAAACTCTCTCACATGGAGTATAGGTGCTAAACACGAGCACAAATGATGACTATGAATACTGCAGGTGCTATAACATGAGCACAAGTGTGGATAAAGGATAGTAATGTTGCCCCCTTTTTCTTTATTTTTTTTTTCTTTTTTCCTTTTTTCTATTTTTTTTCTTTTTCTGTTTCTCTTTTCGATGGCCACATAGCACTTTTCACTTTCAGGGGCAACATTCTAATATGACAACACACTTTTTGGTACATATAACTCATAACGAACAAGACATGATGTATGAAACTGTATGCCTCTGCCAGTGTAGCAGGATATGCAATGATCTAGCGTAACATGGGTAAACCACACATCAGCTGTATAGAATCATGCAAAGCAATATATAAGTGATGAATGACAACAAGTCATGTAATGTAAATGGAAGTTGCATGGCAATATATCTCGGAACAGCTATGGAAATGCTGTGGTAGGTAGGTATGGTGGTTGTTTTGAGGAAGATGTATAGGCTTATGTGTAGGAGAACAAGAGGAAGTCCTCCCACGGGGTTGGATGTACCGGCGAAGTATGCACAACTCTCAATGTGAGCAGAAGGCAATGCACAGCACCGAAGAGGCTAGCAAATTTGGATGGTGGAAGTGCCAAAAACCGTAGCTTAACATTAGTCAAAAAGAACTCACAAGTTTATTGCAAACAACTAGCAGGTTCAACATTAAGAGCATGATTAAAATTCACTCCAAGAAGGGCCGTTCACGGCGGCACAAGTACCCCGTTAGATCCCTCGACCTTCAGCACAACTTAGTTATTACAATGAACTTTCAGACATGGAAAGCTATCAAGTCCAACTACACCTTCAACAATTTTAGAGTTTGTAGTACGGTACAAGCTTAAAGACAACAATCCACTAATGATTTTAACTTAATTAACCAGCAAGCTTTACCATCTAAATACCTCAAAACGTTTGCAAAGAATCAGATTATCAAAGTTCAATGATCTACAAGATTATGCAAGTTTTTCATTATACCACTACCACATGCAAAAATTTCTGGACCAACACATCAACCAAGCAACTCTCCAAATAAATATAAGTGAAGCAAGAGAGTACTTTCTATAAAATAACTAATAGCTCTGAACAAGAGATACATGAAAACCAAGAGCTAGAAGCTAAACAGTGCGAAAATGAATACTCAACAATATAAGTGAAGAATAGGAGTATTCAAATGAAAAAGCGGAGCGTGTCTCTCTCCCAAACAAGATAGATAGGATCCGACATTGATATGATCAGAGAATAAAACTAACAAACTAAACACAAAGACGCTCCAAGAACAGCACATATGATGTGACCGAATTAAAATATAGTTTCACTAGAGATGACCTGATAAGTTGATGATGAAGAAGGGGATGCCTTGGGCATCCCCAAGCTTAGATGCTTGAGTCTTCTTGAAATATGCTTGGGTGACCACGGGGGCATCCCCAAGCTTAGGCTCTTCACTCTTCTTGATCACAATATCATCCTTCCTCTTGACCCTTGAAAACTTCTGCCACACCAAACTTCTCATAAACTTCATTAGAGGGTTAGTACTCAAAAACATTAATCCACTTTGGTTCTGTGTGACACATTGCAATACTCAATAAAACATTAGCTACAGCCCTCCACGTCTAGAAACCTTACTTAAAGTCCACAAGAGACAATGCAAAAAAACAGAGACAGAATCTGTCAAAACAGAACAGCCAGTAAAGACGAATTTTTTCGAGGTACTTCCGTTGCTCAAATCGGAAAAAGTGAAGTTAATGAAAGATGCGTACATATCTGAGGAAGATGCGTGATTTTTTATAGAATTTTTCGAGTTTTCTCCAGGGAGAAAAGCTCAAATTCGTGACAGCCTGCGCAGAATCCAAATCTAGCATCATCTAATCATTAAAGGCTCTTCTTGGTACAACAATTCGAAAAAGTAAAGATACAAAGGAGTTGTTACAGAAGTAAGCAAGCTCCTTGACTCAAAAAGCAAAAGAAAAATTACAGAAATAAACATGGGTTGTCTCCCAAGAGCGCTTTTCTTTAATGCCTTTTAGCTAGGCTTGATAGTTTTAATGATGCTCTCATGAAAATAGAAAATGAAGCAAAAGGAGCATCAAGAAGCAAATTCAAAACACATTTAAGTCTAACCCACTTCCTATGCATAGGAAACTTGTACACAAATAAATTCATATAGAACAAAGTGACAAGCATAGGAAGATAAAACAAGAGTAACTTCAAAAGTTTCAGCATATAGAGAGGTGTTTTAGTACCATGAAAATTTCTACAACCATATTTTCCTCTCTCATAATAATTTTCAGTAGCATCATGAATAAACTCAACAATATAACTATCACACAAAGCATGCTTTTCATGATCTACAAACACATATTTTTATAAGCTCACAAATAGTGGGATTAAAATTTCGAACCCACATGTAACAATTTTATAACAAGATGATTGATCACTCTCAACATATATGGGACGCCTAGATAAAGTCAAGACTTCTCCAATCCCATTTTCATTAGTGGTACAGTCAATATTATCAAGTAACATAGGACCATCATCTAGAGCTTTATCATAAACATTTTCTAAGCAAAACTCTTTAGTACCATGCATTTCGATATCAGCCACAAATAAAGGATTATCATAAGATTTTCAAAATAGCATGGATTATCATATATAACAGTAGCATAATTATTTCACAAGTTTTACTCATAGGAAAAATTTCAAGAGAATCAACAGGAACATAACATTCATCCTCCTTGGGTAAGCATGGAGGGCAATCAAATAATGTAAGAGATGAAGAGTTACTCTCATTAGAAGGTAGGCATGGGTAGCTAATCCATTCTTCCTCCTTTTGTTCATCACTCTCCTCCTCTTTTTCATCTAATGAGCTTTCAGGTTCAGCAATTTCTTCTTCCACAGGTTCCTGCAAATTGTGAGTGCATTCTTGTGCATTAATGAGTCTCTCTTTGTAATCAACGATATAAGGATTATTGCTGTAATGTTCTATGCAATAATCAAGGATAGAAGAGACATAATCTTTAAGGTCCTTACAAGCAATACAAGTTTCATAATTTTTAGCCATGAAAGATTCTATCTCAGAGGCTCCCATAAATAAAACAAATTGTTCTACTTCTTCGAACCCAAGATGAATATAGTTATTCCAATGATAGTTCACAATTAAAACTTCTTCACTAAAGCTACACTGGAATTTAAGATGTTTAGTATCCTGTTTAGAGCAACAGTTTATATCATGGCGTTTAAGCAAGATTTTAGCAATTGTATTCAACTTTCTAACACAGCACTCATGACTTCACCCTTTTTTGATTCTCTATACTTCATATATAATTCTATAAGCTCCATATAGGTTGTGGGTTCTTCCATAACAACAGTTTTTAGTTTTTCGGTTTTTCAAATTTTTATGGATTTTCGAATTTATAAGAAAAATAAAACAAGACAAAAATAAACTAAACAAAAATAAACTAAGCACAAATAAACTAGACAAAACAAAATAAAATAAAAACAGAGAGAGAGGTAGAGTGTACTCCCCAGGTGAACTTATGAGTAGAGCTATGCTCCCCGGCAACGGCGCCAGAAAATAGTCTTGATAACCCACAAGTATAGGGGATCGCAACAGTCTTCGAGGGAAGTAAAACCCAAATTTATTGATTCGACACAAGGGGAGACAAAGAATACTTATAAGCCTTAACAACTGAGTTGTCAATTCAGCTGCACCTGGAAAAGCACTAGTAACAGGGGTGATGTGAAAGCAGCAGTAATATGAGAGCAATAGTAACAGTAACACAGCAGCAGTAACACGGAGGCAATGGCACCAGAAAATAGTTGATACTACTTCTAATGACATATAGGACCAGAGAGCAATGATGATGACAAATGGACCGGGGTTCCCAGCTATCTACACTAGTGGTAACTCTCCAAACAAATAACAGGTGTTGGGTGAACAAATTACAGTTGGGCAATTGATAATTGTAAGGGCATGACAATGCATGCTTATGATAAGATAAGGTTTACTGTAGTATTTAATTGGGCATTACGACAAGGTACACAGACCGCTATCCAGCATGCATCTGTGCCTAAATAATCCACCTTCCGGTTAGCATCCGCACCCCTTCCAGTATTAAGTTGCAAACAACAGATTATTGCATTAAGTATTGTGCATAATGTAAACAACACATTCATCCTTAGACAAAGCATTGCTGTTTTACCCCTAGTGGCAACAACACATCTACAACCTTAGAACTTGCTGTCACTATCCCAGGTTAAATAGAGGCTGAACCCAACTATCTAGCATAAATACTCCCTCTTGGAGATACAAGCAACTACTTGATCAGGGTAACCACAAGTACCGGAGAGCATGCAAGATCTTAAATAAACAATAGTATGATAATATGATGAACAATCTGATCATAATGTAACAATTCATCGGATCCCAACAAACACAACACCAATTACATCATATGGATCTCAATCATGTAAGGCAGCTCATGAGATCATTGTATTGAAGTACATGGGAGAGAGAGTACCAACTAGCTACAGCCAAGAACCCGTAGTCCATGGGGGAACTACTCACAAACCATCATGGAGTCGAAGTGGAGGCGGTGGAGTCGATGGAGATGGCTCCGGGGGTCAATCCCCGTCCCGGCAGGGTGCCAGAACAGGAACTTCTGACCCCCGAAACGAGGTCTCGCGATGGCGGCGGCGCTGCGGAAGTCTTTCTGGAGTATTAGATATATATTAGGGTTTTCGCGTCGGGGTGACTAAATAGGCGAAGGGGCGGCGTCGGTGGAGTCCCGAGGGGCCCTCCTCACCTCCCGGCGCGCCTGTGGGCCCGCCGCCCAAGAGGTGGTTTGGAGGCCGTGGGCCTCCCCCTGGCTTGCCCTTCTGGCTCCGTGTGTCCCTCGGAAAAATAGGAGGTTTGGCTTTTGTTTCGTCGAATTCCGAGAATATTGCCCGAACAGCTTTTCTGGAACCAAAAACAGCAGAAAACAGGAACTGGCACTGTGGCATCTTGTTAATAGGTTAGTCCCAGAAAATGTATAATAATGATATATAATGCATATAAAACATGTGACAATGATACATAAAACAAGCATGAAACATCAGAAATTATAGATACGTTGGAGACGTATCAGCGCCCCGCCGGAGGTTTCACCCTCCAATCTGCAGCTCCAGGTCTCTGTTTCGGTGTTTCTGTGTTTCTGTGGCGCTCCTTCCTGAGAACGTCGGGGGACTATTTTTATAGGCGGTTTTAGGTCAAAACCGAGTCGGTGGAGGAAAGATCAACGGCAACGGAGCTCCGATGGCCAAAAGGGGGGGGGGGTTCCACGCGGCCAGGTACATGGGCCGCGTGGGCCCACTCATCTGGGCCCTCGGGCCTCCGCTTGTTTGCTTTCTTCGCTCCCACGCTTTGTTCCTTCCAAAAACTGATGCTCGTAAATTTACAGGTCATTGTTTTCTGCCTGTGCAGGGTTAATTCCATAAAAAATAGGAAACATATCAAATATTCCCAAAATCATTATAAAACAGTGATATAACCCTTATATGATGCAAATATGACTAGAATATAAGTAATATAGTGCAAAGCTCATGTATGCATTTTACATGCATCAACATCCCCAAGCTTAACAAATACTCATCCTCGAGTATGAAGGTGATAAAACTAACATGGACTTTGCATTTTAATACTATCAATGGATATCAAAGATAATTACTATTGCTACATAGAGTCAAATGGTTCATTCTTAAAAGGAGTAGCAATATGCAAGATAGTTTATGAAGTGATATCAAGTATTCAATGCAAGGATGTTCAATGATAATTCACAAAGTGTAACATAAGAGAAGGTACTATGGACCACATGTATGCATAATGAAAAGAAAGAACATCCTATAATGGTCATAGAGTATTTGATGAAAATCTGAATATAAAAGGTGGACACTTTGGAAAGATATATATATGAGTAGAGGTAAAGTATGAATAAATTTCATCTAACTTCTGAACTTCTCTACTTAAGTTAATGATTGTAATGTGGTAATCCTTGGTGTCAAGCTCTCATTCCCCTATCATAACATCTTGAATGATTAAGTTTAAAGTGAAAGCAAATACGAGTAGTGTACTTGACAAAGTACAGGTTGAAAGTCTCATGCCCCTTGAATACAAGTACCTACTACATGTGTTACTCAACTTGGAAAACAAAGCAAGTTCAAGTTAAATATCATTGTAAGTAATAATAGTATCATTAAGAGCGTCAACTGGGGTACCTCTTGTCCCAGGATATGGAACAAGCCCATATCAAAATGACAAGACAAACAAACACAATGAACAATCTCAACACCCTTTTTATTTACTATTAGATAGCTTTTTATTGTAAGGTGTATCACAGAAGGTTCACCATAGCATGTAAGTAAATTTCCACCATGAATGATGCATGGCTTAGATTAGCGGCCCAGGCGTCTCGCTAACCATTTATACAAACTCATTTAAATTCACTTCATTTCCACATATATTTCACCCATGGTAAGCATCCATAAACAAAAGTACATGATATCAACTAAATGAAATGAAGTGCATGTTGAAAGCTTGCCATGTGACAGCACATATGATCTAACTCTCAACCAAAGACATTTGTCAAGCCCACAACATCATAATTTTAATCACAATGGGTCATATTTTATTTATGCAATGAAAATAAAGTGTGCATCAAGTTCGAGAGAGCTCTATAACCAACTTTTCCCACAACAATCAACAACATAAGTATTTTTATTCAGAGGTATAGATAACACAAATATCATGATAAACATACCCGGAATAGCATAACGCTAATAGGTAGATATGATAGACTCACTGGAAAAACTTTGGTTGAAGATGTTGGAAACAAGTTTTTGTTGTTGGAATTTTTGGGCTAGCAAGAGGGAGAAAGTTGACCATCTAAATGCATGCATGAGTGTCCATAGAACTAACTAATCCATGTTAAAACAAGGTAAGATAACATTTAGCATCAAAACATGAATAAAAGATAGCTCTTGATAAAATAATCGCAAATTATTACTCATTAACAAGCTCATGAATTATGCAACTATATGTATCTTTTAAAATTAACTCCAATATCCCTTTTCCCAATCTTATAATAGCATCCAACATAATTCAACCCAAATTTTCAGTAGCTCTCTCATATATAAATGATAGTGTGGTGGTCTCACAAAACAAAAATCAAACCTAAACAAAAAGACGCTCCAAGTTTATGCGATAAATTGTTTCGATCGAAAAGCAGAAGTTAGACGTGTGCAAACCAAAAGTGTGTAGGTCCAGTGGGGTTGTCTTCACATCCCCAAACTTACGGTTTTCACCATCCTTGGATAGCTCTTGGTGCATCTCCTCTAATCCCTGTGAAAAAACTTCAAAACACCGTTTCTCCCATTTCTTTTTCTGTGGAGTGCATTAGCAGTGATAAACAAATAAATTTCTTGCTGCATATAATCCTTGAACAAAAATTCATATGAATGTCCAGAAAGTGTATAATGTTGTATGCCTACTCATAAACTCAATTCGATCAAAATGGTTCAAGTTAAAAGTTCTAAGCATGCATCAAACAAAATGGGACAGAATCTGTCCAGAAAAATAGCAGCAGCAAAACCGGATATTCAAACCGGGTGGTGGGCCTAGATGCACCCATTAGCTATTTTTTTGTTTTTTTTTCAGAATGTCAAAAAAATTCAGAAAAAATCCGGATGTACGTTACAGCGTGATGTGTTAGCACAAAAATTGGCATGGTGAAAAAACTTTTTTAGCAACCTGAACAAAAAAGACAAAATTCCGACACGTATATGTACATTTCGGTATGTCCTAATTTGTCTTTTTTGCACAGGTTGCAAAAAAAGTTTTTTCTTCGCGTAACTTTTTGTGCTGACTTGAAATGTGTTGGACTACATGGAAAAAAATTATTTTGAATTTTTTGACATTTGAAAAAATGTTTTTTGGGTAGTGGGTGCATCTGCACCCACTACCCAAATCGCCTCGTACTAGCAAAACGTATTTTTCTACCCTACTTAAATTTGTCGGAAAATTCCGAAACAATTCATGCATACAGAGGATGATAAGTTGCCACTACAGTTCAAATATGAGCTCATTCGGAGTTACAGAATAAGAATTAAAAATCATACCGTGCACAGATTCGTGCAGGAATAAAATCTCCGAACGCTATAAGCAACTTTTTCAAACCAAAATGAGTAAAACTTGGCACTTTATTAAACATTCCAGAAACTAAACTATAAACAAAGTCTCTTGTTACAGCAAGAGGACACAAAGAAAATTAAAAATAAAAACAACCGGATTGCCTCCCGTAAAGCGCTTTCTTTATAGCCATATAGCTAGGCTTCTTACTTGATATTTATGATGGACGAAGCTCATGAGGGAGCTTGAACTTTGACGTGTCCCTCTTCCTTGGGAAGTGTTCATGCATAATACCCGGGTCCCATGGTGTTATCAATCCAATCAAAATAATATTCAAGTTGAGACCTAGTAGAGAGAAAAACAAAACACAAAAGTAATAACAACGAAGTCTAACTTTCTTTCTATGCATTGGCATTTTGTATATGAATGAAGCACAATAAATAGAAATTTTCCAATGCATATTAACAGTAGATAGTTGCAACTTATAGTTATTAGCAAGATAAAGAGGGCTCTTATCACCTCCTCTTTCATAATAGTTGTAAGAAGTAAAAGTAAATTCACCCATATAACCATTGGACTCATCCAACTTAGATAATTTAGGTTTATAAAGAGGATCATTAAATTTATTATGGAATTCATTAGCATGCTTCCCTCTTTCAAAATAGTTATTAAGATCAATATCAAGTTTAATATCATGGTTACAACAAAGATTTGGAACTAAGGATAGTTGCAAATCACATAAGTATTTCTCAACATAAGCAAATTTCTCCTCTATGGTGTAAGTAGGAGAGTTCAAAAACAAAGTAGGACTCTCATGAGTAAGAGCACTATCACAAACAACAAGTATATCATTTTATCCTCGCATAAATAAGTAACAACTTGTAAACATGGAGGATTATCAGTAAGCATAGGACCATCATCTAAAACATTATCATATAGCATATTTAAGCAACATTCCTCATTATCATCAATAAGTTCACTAGTAGCATTACTAGAAAGTAAAGGAGCATTATTAGTTTCATCACAATAGCATGGGTTATCATAAACTTCTTTAGGAGTAAAATACTTAAGAAAGAAAACCTCCCTCAAAATATTCCATTCAATAGTGACTTCTTCATCCAAAGACCTGAACCAAATACGAGCATTACCAGATAAATACAAATATAATAGCTTCCTTTTCACCTGATCATCAGAAATACCAGGAAGTCTAAATAAACCACATATGTTTTCAATTGTCTCCAAGTGTTCACGTGCAGACTTAGTTCCATCACCTGTAAATGGATTTTTCATAACACTTTTAACATGACCAACGGGGATTTTAAATCCCACTTTAGGTACCTCAGACACAGTAGTTTCAACCACTTTAGGAGCAATAGCATAAGCATTTTCATATAAAGCAAGATGCAGCGAGGCACGATTCATAAATGCCATGGTAACAATGAGATAATAAAATTCAGCCTTCAAGTTTCCTTATCAAACTTCTTACCAATAGCTTAAAACACATATTAAAAACAACACTTAATTTTTATGGATTTTATGTTTTTAGATGAAAACTGAAAATAAAGTATGCAAACCGAAATATGATATGCAAGACAATGACAAAACAAGATAAATTGCTTTGAAGGTAAAGATGGATAAGATGATGCTCACGTAGGTGCAACCTCCCCAATCTTAGGTGTTAGCACAAGTTGGTGATGAAGTTGACTTGGTGAGATATCTTTGGATAAACCTTTCAGCAATGATTCCCCGGCAACGGCGACAGAAAACAGTCTTGATGGCCCTTGACGTAGTTACCTGCGTGAAAAGTAAATGAGTTAGGTTGAGACTCCAAGTGCAGAGTGTGTAGTAAGTGGAAGACGTGTTTTCCCCACGAGGGGTGACTCGAGGGTTTAATATCGAACTCTCGGGGAATCAGTAGTGAAGATTTATCTTTCCTATCCTTCTTTTGGTTACCTACAAAATAAAGTAAATGTTTTGGTCCTCAACCTCACCTAGTGGTTGTCAAGCACAAGGTGTGAGAATGATATCAAGATAATATGCAATGAAAACAAGAAATAAATATGCAATGATGGTAAATAAATATGCAAGGATGGTGATAGCAATGATAAATGATATTTTTGGATTTTATATGATGAATGCAAGATGTAAAAGTGTTTTTGTATTTTCAGATTTTTAAATGGCAAAAAATGAAAAAGTGGTAAAAGTGGTTGGAAAGGTGTTTCTTATGATTAAAAATGGACCGGGGTTCATGGTTTCACAAATGCACTCTGTCTTTAATAAAGTGGTAGACAATGGAACACTAGAGTTGACATATGAGATTGCAACACAACAGTTTAATGACAAGTTATAATTATATGGACATCACGTCCTAACATAGAGACCTTTTGGTTATTAGTCTCTCTTATACTCAACCAAGATGCGAACTAAATCATAACACCTCAGTAATTAAGATAACTCAGAGTATAGCAATAAGTATCATGACATGAAGTTAAAATAAGAACATGCTAGATCTAGTCATGGAGGAAGTGGCAATGGTCACACCCACATTTCCGTTATCATGGTATTTCTTTTTATCCCTAGTGAGGCAACAAAGTAAGGTAGAGATACCCAAGTGGATCGCAGAACTTTCTCTCACGTTCACTGCACTAGCCACCCCCGTTACTCCAACTAATGCACACGTTCCCCCTCACACGTTCTCATAAACATGCTTGATCATGACAAGTAAATAAGAACGGGGTACATAATATGCATCTACTTTTCATAACTGAAACAAAACCAATGCAATCTCAAACATATATTAACTCATAAAAAGATCCACCACAAAGGTATTACATAGATGACCGTAATCATGTTCAGCAGCTCATACGGTACTAATTAGTGAAGCTCAAGAGAGAGAGAGAGATACATAAGTTACTTCCACAAACCCATAGTCCAGAGGTGGACTACTCCCACTTCATCATGGAGACGGTGGAGAAGTCGTTGAAGAAGATGGAAACCACGCCGGCAGCGCCCCGCCGGAGTTTTCCCCCTCCAATCTACAGCTCCAGGTCTCTGTTTCGGTATTTCTGCGGCGCTCCTTCCAGAAAACGTCGGGGGACTATTTTTATAGGCGGTTTTAGGTCAAAACCGAGTCGGTGGAGGAAAGATCGACGGCAACGGAGCTCCGAGGGCCAAAAGGGGGGGTCCCACGCGGCCAGGTACATGGGCCGCGTGGGCCCACTCATCTGGGCCCTCGGGCCTCCGCTTGTTTGTTTCCTTCGCTCCCACGCTTTGTTCCTTCCAAAAACTGATTCTCGTAAATTTGCAGGTCATTTGGACATTGTTTGGGTCCCTGAAACATTAAAATATAGATATAGGGTTTTCTGCCTGTGCAGGGTTAATTTCATAAAAAATAGGAAACATATCAAATATTCCCAAAATCATTATAAAACAGTGATATAACCCTTATATGATGCAAATATGACTGGAATATAAATAATATAGTGCAAAGTTCATGTATGCGTTTTACATGCATCATACGCGCAGCTCAATTTCAGCTAGCAGCCGATCGTTCGATCAATTCCTCCACACCCAGGCGTGCTGTTTCCAGCCCCATGTCTGTACGCTGGCGGCCAAAAACGGGATTAGTGGGATGGCCATGCTAATTCCGTCGGGACAAAATGGGATCACACAATCGGGATAAATGGAATTTTTTGGCGGGATGGGAGGTGGGCATAGTGGCTGTCCCATCCCACTTGCATTGCTACCCCCATAGGAGAGCAGCATGGGGCTCAAACCGGAGAGTCTACGGTCGAAGAAGGGAGAAGCGAGGTATAGCCGGTCCCTGAGTTAAGCTAGCTACTCACTCCGTTTCTAAATATAGGATGTTTTAGCCCTTTTCTAGATTCACATATATCTAAATATATCAATACATATTTTACTGTTCACTCATTTAATACAAATCTAGTCAATATATAATATCTAAAATATTCTTATATATTTAAAAACGAAGAGAGTTGTAGGTAGTACAATCGATCAATTTTTTTTTTTTTTGCGAAGGAACAGACGAAATTACACTTCCAAAGTTACAAAACGACCCAGAAAAAGGAAGAAATTACAACGAACCCCTTCTTCTTCTAGATCCCGACGCAGTCGACGCACAGGAGCCGCCGGTGACGCGCCGCTGCCGCTGCTCCGCTTCACGCCTTGGATAGGAGCCAGCTCCGTGGCAGACGGGAAGCCGCCAAACGCCGGGCCCGAGGACCCTACTCGCCGGAGCGCCATCTTCGTCGGAGGGAAGTGCAACACCGTCTTCAACTTGATCTTCAGACTTCGGATCCGCCGCCAGCGCAGATCCGGCCGGAGCCCGATGAGGCGAACAGATCCGCAGATCTGCGGCCTCGAGGATGTCAACCGCGGCGCGACGAAGCTCCGAGGAGCACCACCGCGAGAGGGAACGCAGGCCGACCCCAAAACCTCCACCGACGCCTCCTTCACCTCCATGGCGCCGCCGGTCGAGGAGCAACCTAGCCCTACACTATGTACAAGCCCAGATCTACGGGTTCCCCAGCCTCCCGCCGCCGAGGCGGCCGACGGAGGCGGAGGAACCCGCAGATCTCCGGCGAGCGAGGTGGGCAGGCGAGCTGGTTTTCAGAAATCGCCTTCCTGCTACAGTGGCGAGGGAGGTGCGCGTCCACAATCGATCAATCTTTAACTTGCTAGCACAATGGATCAATCCATCGATCCACTTTGAGCTAGGTAGTACAGGCGTACTAGCCGGCCGAGCGGGAGTATTTCTTCCTAATCCGCGACGATGTCGACGAGACGAGCAAATGAGTACAAGATCGATTAGTCTTCAACCCGCGCCGCCCACCATATCCGCCTCTCCTGTTTCCCGTGGTGCGCTGCCGCCGCCCCTGCCCGCCCGGTGGGCCTACGCCTCCCGCTAATCGGAATCAGCCGGAAATTGTCGGAATCGTTTGAGCTGTGCTAGCAGCTCCGTGTTGAAGCTGGAGTGGAGGTCCTGCGCATGATCGGAATCGACCTCGTGCGGTGGGGAGCCCGGGACCCCAACCGGCAAGATTTGATGGAGTTAAGGAAACGATAAATTTTGGCCCAAAAACTTTATATCTAAGAATTAAGTTCAGTTTGAGGTTTCACTTGAAAAATTTGAAGAGTCAACCAGTTTATGGGATCTGAAATGGACACAGTTTGTGTCCGAATTCTTGAAAAAACAGTTATTATAACATTTGACTGGTTTAAGTGTTCCGCTAGAGATGCTTTTACTGGGCATACTTTTCATGCTACCATATTATTTGATTTTTGACGTTTATAAATTGTATATGTTAGACATTTTCTTTTCCTGTGAGTCCTTCCCCACCTCTTCCTCCTCTCCTCCCCTTTCCTAGGTATTTTTGACTGCCGCCACTTTCGTCCAATCTTGTTCTTTGAATGATTATAGATACAGCTGGTTAAACTAAACGTCTAAAATCTCATCGCAAAGTTTATGTCATATGACTCTCTTTTTCTAATCATGGTTAACGATTCTAGGTAAGTTATACTATACTTTTTTACTTACTTAAAATTCGTATTTCATGGGTTAGCTAAGCTCTAACTTAAATCTCGGTGGACCGAGAACAAACAAAACCAATATGTAACTATTCATAATCTTGTACGTATAATTTCCTAGCTAAAATGTTTATTTGTTCTGTAAGTTTAGTTTCAATCACGGCACATATGTCTAGCTAAGTTGAAACATTTTTTTAAGTATTGTCTTTTTATATATTTTATTGTGATTATTGCTTAAACTTTACTAAACTGAATCATTACACTTCAAAGCCAATATAAATAGATATAATCATGTTCACCCACGAGATAATTTGTAGAACTATATTCGTTTATATTTGTTGGCGTCGATTTCATCTGTTTTCGCATAAAATAATCGTAAAATGAATGTGCAAATAAATATCTTAACCCATGTTTCCAGATCTTAAAATTGTCTACCTTTTATGTATGTAAATAATTCATTCTAGAGTTTTGATATAATAAAGGGTTGTTCTTTTTTCCGACGAAGGGTAGTATATTAATATCAAGATGATACCGGTTACACTTGGCCTTGCGACAACATGATATCAGTTACACCCCGATACTCCTGAAAGCACCAGCAAAACAAAGTCACATGTGCTTCCTCCACCACTTGTTGGCCCAATGAAAAAACGGCATCGACGCGCACGATCTTGACGTGGAGATGCCACATCATGCATGCACAAGCAAGCAATCCACGAACAGCCATCACTCCACGCGCGTGTGGGTTGGGGGGGGGGGGGGGGGGGGGTCATAGGCAAGAAGTCATGAGACTCCGCGGACGATGTCATATGAGATACTTATTATCACACGGAATCGGAATCCACGACTCGAATAGTCGTGCCTCCAATCACCGCCTTCATGTTGTGCCACTTTCTTTGATCTATGCTAGCCACTACATATGCGCATCCCGCTGCCCGCACGCTTTGTGCCACCGTTTATCGCTGGCATCCCTACCGCCAATTTTCCTCGAAAGCCGTGAGGCTTCGCCCCGTAACATCCTCTGGAGACGGCGAGGAAAGGGAGGCGGCGGGCGATCTAGGGTGATCCACCACGAGCCACCTCGAGGAGACGACTAGAGGGACTCCAAGGGTTGGGTTGTGCTGTCTCTCTATAACAAGCCTAGTGGTTCGTTCTAATCGGACATTTCTCTTGTTCTAGTTCGACAATGTTGTAGTATGCTCTTTTTCTCGGAGGTTCAACAATCGATTTACATTAGTCTTGGTACACAGATGGTATCATACTTAGCATATACTAGAATGCAATTATAACATAGTCTAAGATTACTACCGTAAGTGCAGATTTTCATGTCGTCATTTGTCAATTGAAATGCCTAGGGTGTGTTTGGTTACCTACATGGATTTTGGTCTCTTTGTAGTATATGTGACTACTCAGAGTCTGGTCGATGAAAAACGTGATCTGAACCATGTTCTGCATTCTATTTGGTTGTCTGCATTGATTTTTGCAGCGTCCTGATAACGCAAACACCGGCGCTTGCAATTCTGAATTAAGCTTCCCTAATTAAGTAGCGCTAGTATTCTATCCCTCGAAGGGCATTAGCAATCTATAGGGATGTTGGGACTTCCGTTTTTTTTGTTTTGAGCGTATGATGATCGATTTCTTAGGTTTAGTATGCGGAACCTTCTGTTGTTACCGGAGTCTGTTAAGTCAGGGGAAAGACTTGCGGCAACGGCAGATCCTTGTTGTAACAGGCCGAAGGGGAAACAAGCTAATTAAGTCCCTGGAAGCAGAGCATCATCTGCTCCCATCACCTCCACCGCCGCAGCGTTGAACAAGGGAACGATGGCGCGGCGGTTCTTGAACGTCGTGACGAAGAAATTCGGCGGCGGCAACGGCGGATCCATGTACTCGGTGAGCCGCATAGATCCCAACGATCACCTGTTCTACACATCCGCATCGGAAGCACAAGCGGCGGCGGCGCGACCGGCGCCTTGGCTGGAGAGCGTCTCGCCGCTGCCTCCGCCCAAGGTCCAAATCCGGGCGTACCGGTCCGACGACATGCGGCTCGACTTCCTGCCGTTGTACGGCAGAGGCGATGGCGACGAGAGCAGGATCCTCTGCACCGACCCGGCGGGCAGCGCCGTCCTATGCGACCCCGGCAACGGCTGCATCGAGCCCGTGCCCCGCCTCACCGAACCCAAAGGTCCCAGCCCCGTGAACTTCTCGGTATCGCTCGGCGAAAAAGTGTACGACGCCGACCTCAAGTGTGCCGAAGCAATCTACGTGCTCGACAGGTTCCCGACGAGGCGCAGCCCCTGCAGCTTCGAGGCACTCGTCTACAAGACGAGGCACTACTCGTGTAAGTGTTGGCAATGGCACCAGCTTCCGCCGCCGCCATACGTCAACGACCCCGACCACGACCTGGGCGCCATCCAGTCCTACGCGCTTCTCGACGGCGGCACCACCATCTGTGTCTCCTCCGCCCCCGTCGGCACTTACTGCTTCGACACGTCTACCCGTGAGTGGACCAAGGGCGGCCGCTGGACGATGCCTTTCGACGGCCGCGCCGAGCACGTCCCCGAGCTCGACAGCCTCTGGTTCGGCCTGGCCGGTGACCGCTTGCGCGCGCTGAGCCTCGGCAAGGTACGCAGGAAAGCCCCGCGGCTGCTGCACGAGTGGCAGGACCTGGACCCGCCCGAGGGCTGGGTGCAGACCAAGGGCAGCCTGGTGTACCTGGGAGACGGCAGATTCTGCATCACAAGAATCTTTGACATGGGGGACACGATGGCGGCGGTGGTCGCCGGCGTGGAGGTGATGCACGGAGGGCCGTGTGAGCTCTGTATGATCAAGCACAAGTCCTTTATCAGCGATGAGATCCAGTGTGTCCTCTAGCGAGTTGTATTATGAGAATGATGCTGAAATCATAACCATCAACCCAGGTTTCTGTTTCTGGTTCACCATTAGTGAAATTAAGAGGCATTGCACAAGTTCACCAGTTGGTTGGTTTTACCAAGATTACTCTCACTCTTCGGATGCATCTGAAAAATTCATGTGTGATTAAACTGTACCGATGGTCGTACTGTTCTATGCCATAATACTAAAAAGTTATTTTTTTTTGCGAAACACAGTACAACGTAGACGTTCACATACACGCGCATATACTCACCCCTATGAACGCACACACGCACACCCTACCCCTATGAGCACCTCCGAGAGACTGAGCCGACGGATCAGGTCTTGAGATTGACGAAGTCACCACAGGCGCCTCGCTATCGACGGGAACGTCGCCTCCCATTGAAGAATATTCCGCCTAAATGAGAAACACCAGCGTCAAACCTGGGATTTGAACTCTGGTGGGCTGGGGGTACAACCACCCTCCTAACCATCCTACCGCAGGCAGCTTCTCGAATACTAAAAAGTTACGAAAGGTTTAATGATGCATAGTACAACCGCACTCGGCCGTAGCATTCCACGATAGAAACACCAGAATTTGACAGAATGTTTAACGATGTGTGGTACATGGTCATACTAAATTGTAGCACCCCACACAAAAAATAATACTCCCTCTGATCCATAAAGACTGTCGCGAGGTGTGCTACCGATTTATACGTGAATAGTAATTTTCTTCCAACACATATTCCGTCGGATCGGAGGGAGTAGAAGAGATAATGTGGTGTGGTAGGAGTGTGAGCGCTCGTAGCAGAAGGGTCGCCGTGACTTCAAAAGTTCGTGAATATATGGCGGTGTGTGCTACGAGCGCTCGTGCCAAGCGCTGCTGTGATATGACATGCCCGAGTGATGTAACCCTAGATCAAAATTTTCAAATCTTTCTTTCTTCTTGCTCAAATCTCAAAGAAAACTAATTTCAAAAAAAAAATCTCAAAGAAATCCGAAAGGATCTCCACCACCCATACTTAATTACGATTTGATTCCTCGCACAACAAGGCTCTCTGCGGTAAGTTTCTTCTGATTCACCCTTTATTTTTATGAATCTTTTTCTTGCTACGCATTATTCGTAGTAATTTTAGAGGAGCTTTATTTATGTTATACCTTATAGAATTATTATTGATTTTCCTCAAAAAAAAAAGAATTATTATTGATTGTCTAGGATGACCCGCTAAAGGAGGAGACGTGGTGACTGCAGGTACGAACTACATTTGACGGAAATTCTCTACATCAACTCTACTTCAACTATGGTCAAGCTGGTATAATCCTCATGCATGACCCGTACGACCTGCATTGTCGTGCAACAACCACGTCCGCTTACACAGTTACCTATATTATTCTCATTTTCTAAAACATATTTCGGATCTAAAATTCATTCCTTGGTTTACTTCCAAGTTCGGTTATTCTCAATCGGTAACCTGGTCGGAACACCAAAATGCACTCCAGCCTTCCAGGATGCACTCCAGCCTTGCTTTCCCCACCTTTTTAAGACGCGCATAGACACTCTCCTGCGATTATGGCACAAGAAAACCAGGAAAATGTAGCTTTTAGAAAATAGCAATGCCAGATTAAATGAACTTGTCCCCTCCCAAACATGGATTGTAGAGCTAGGATATCATTGTGAATTAGGGTCATACCGGCAAGTAGGAGCACGACGGCCACGTGGGGGAGACGCCGGAGGAGCACGTGACCCGGGCGCCGAAGTAGGACCGGCGTCGCATGTCATGCCCATCGTCAAACCACGTGTCCCAATTGGGACCGTTCTCGGTGAAGGCTGGGTGGTTGACGAGGTCGGCGGGGAGTTGCTCCCTGCGCTTCTGGATCTCCCTCTCAGCCGCGGCGCCGCTGGCCTGAACGGGAGGCACCAGAATCCTCTCGGTATTGAGGTGCCAAAAGTCGGGGAGGTGGACGTCCGACAATGGCACTGGGATCCATAGGGTTGGGGTGAGGAAGACGGAGCTGGAGGGGATAGGGGTGGAAATGGTGTTACTATTGAGCCGGCTGCCGAACGTGTGTAGAAGGTGCCTATGTGTAGTAATTAATTTCCTCTCTCGAAAGTGTTTCTGGAGCCGGCTTACGCTTTGTTTAATGCTGTGTCCTCTGTACTTGGCGCGTGGGAGGCCGTGGTGTCGTGATGATGTTTGTTCCTTCCCGAGGCAGGGCGGCGAGACTCTGCGTATAATCTTATCAGTCAGATGAGTGAATCATTCAAGTATGTGGTTGGGACAACGGTTTAAAGACAGTGGTAAACAATCCATTTGATCGTAGGATGTGTCATTACGATTACGTTGGTTCTTGCATGTCATTTAGTAGTTGCGTGAATCTGTTTTCTGTTTATTATTTGTCTTATTTTGTTCGTCGACTTTACATATGCTTATAATTATTTGTACCCATTTATTATTAGCATCGTGTATGGTGTGTAGTCAAAACGGGGCTCGGGGGTCGTGCGCCAAAGCACACCCCTAAATCTAGTTTCTGATGATTTTGATGATGCTTCTACTATACTCGATGAAAAAAAGAAGTGGTCCGTCAAGAAAGCTCTCACCGATGACGCTTGGATTCTTCAACTAGCTAGGCACCTCTGATGGCCTTTCGGCTAACCATCTTGAGGAGTTCATTAGACACGCTTGCACCTAATACATCTGTGATTTGTTGATACCTAAGGACGGATAAAATAGGCAACTGAATCATGCCGAGATCAATTAATTGGGTACTGAAGTTTTCTTGGGAGGTAAAAAAGGCTCTAACAAATTCCAGTCAGTATTAGTGCGCCCTATAATATTATTTGATATTTTAGCTTATGAATGTCAATCTTACTTACTAGCATTCACGAGTAGTTAATTTCTACAAAGTTTCATACTGTATAAACACTAGAAAAGCCAATATTGTTGATCTCAGCCAGATGTCCCAGAATTTAACCGAAAGAGGAATAGTTCTAGCAGAAACTAAGAGACATACCATTCTCAACAAGATGTGGAGATCTTAACACCTGAAACATTCTACGTAAGTGGTACTCTGAAAAACACTGATAACTTGCTTGCATATGTGTTGGGAAAGATAGAGAGAGCAGATTTGTTGGGGAAGGGTAACTATCTTTCTAAGCTATATATTTTCATTTGGTATTCAATAATCTGTGTTTGTGTTTTTCTCAGGTTTGGGATGAATTTAGAGGGCAGAAAACATGGGTTATATTATTGTGTTATGTTCGTTTGAGAATTAAAGAGTGAAGTCTGGTATCTAGACAGAGGATGAGAAACTAGAACCAGATCTGATGAAAAAATGTGGGGCCAGTGCATTTGTGCATCAACACACTTTAGATCAAGTAGAGTAGAAGGTTAGGCTTAGTTTTTTTACAATGATAGCTATTGGACAAAAAGCAAAGATGCTATTATATATATTAGTGCATATATATACTCAGAGATGCATGTAGGTACACAAGTCTATACGTGTATGGGATTATTTCCCCAAGCATACTAGCTGCTAGCATTTGATTTACTTCCCTCTCGAAAAGCCTTCACCTATATATCTACGGATATACGTTGAACACTTACTCCTGCTTGTTAAGAACTGCTTTGTTGTTGTCGAGTAAATCAATGTTTGTTTGCTTGCTTGTTAATTCAGAGGTGTAGGAAGAACTAAAATGAACCATAAGAGAGCAGATACATGTTGTTCTGTTGCAGCTAACTATAACACACTTCCCTAGATTTACAAAATGCATTGTGCACTATGGTAAAACTGAAAACTGCTTGCTCTATTATAAGTGAATTCTAACCAGTTGGTCCTTTAAATTTGGGTAAAACATCTGACTATAAGTATGACCAGCCCTGGGAGGCAAAACTGAAGGTGCAAAGATCAATCATGCACATACACTTGGCCATTCATTTTCTGAGGGGTAACAACAATACGGTCGCGTGTACTCTGTTAGCATTAAGCACGATCGATGCCGGGACGGCGTCGTGTGCTGTTTGTTTCGTATACAAGGAGGATACCTGCATGTATAGGAATAGCAGTAGTAACCGAGTCGGTCTAGAATTGAGTCGGTAGCTATCCTGCCGCATATATATATATGCTGTACCTAGCCTTGTAACAATACCGTGAGTTGAGAAGAATAAAGAAAACACAGGAGCGATACGCGCCTGTTGCAATCATACCATTGTTTCGAGTGCGTGTGTTGTGCTACGTGAGTAGTAGTACTAGTTGATCGATCAAGCTGCTAGCTTGTTTGAAGAAACGCATCTCGGCGAGTTGTTTGATCGGTACGTGCGCGTCTCCACGGAATCGTCTCGTCAGAAAGTTTCGTCGTGGTCGTCGGAAAGTACTTGACGACAGGGGCTGTTCCAACATACTCAGATTTTGGCTACATAATTGAGTTCAGAAAACCACTAGGCTAGCAGATTGCAGTTCTATTTTTTAGTGATACTTACACATGCCCATGATCAGAAATAACTTATACCTAAGTGAGACTAGGTGGTCATAGCAAAAAAAAAAGTGAGACTAGGTGGAATCATTTTAGGAATTAAATGATCAACTGTCGCATTATGTTACCATTCGAATTTTGCAGTATGACTAGATAACTGTCGCAGGCATCCAGTGTGCACTCTATGACCTAAACAAACCGAATGGTTCAAGTTTTACTCCACTGCTTTCGGGCTATGATCTTTTTCTTAAAAAAGACTATGATTTACATAACTAGATTACCCATAACAATCATTAGTAGCTCCAGAATTCCATTAAGCATTGTCGTAGTTGCCCAGTGAACTATCCAGCAATATACTTTCTGCACATATCTATTTCACATGAATTATATAGATTTGTTATTTCTTTCAATTCCTTATTTATTTGTAACCTCTTGCTATCTTTTATGATTCATAAGAAAGTACTCCTCATTATGTCTGTTTCGTGAGATTCTTACTAATTCTATCTCTATCTTAGTGCTTCATGTTAAGCAAAAGCAGCCTTTTTGTTTGGCGTTCTTCAAGATGTTAAATATACAAGATTTTCATGGCTCTTCTTTTTCCTGTTAGTTGTGATGAATGTGCCCTTCTGGCCATCTTCCTTTTCTTATCTAGCCGTGACCATATCAGATATATGAGAGCTGGAGAACACCTGGTTTGGCCTTATATCTTCAGCATTCTCTCCATTATTTATAAGCTTTCAGAAAAAAAAACATATTATTGTAACTCAAATGAACATCTGCAGCTAACCCACAAATTCTCAAACCTTCTTTACTCCTTATTTGTTAGCAATACATCTGGATTTGTTAAGTTTTAGTCATTTCAAACAAATGTAGGAACTTTACTATTTATTACTATTTAGTTGGATAAAAAACATGCAAATTATGTTGTTAGGTCTTTCTGACACCAACGATAAATGCTTGGAAGAAGGGAAAGAACATGATGTTGCCATCAAAGAACAACTCTGAGATATGATTTTACTTATCCTACCATGTACATAGGGTGAAAAATTTAGAGCCCTACACGAAAGGAAAATTGGAGTTTTTGTTGCAATGTGCCTTCCTTTTCATGTCAACAATTTCTGTAATGGCCTCATACCTATAAACAAGAATCTGGATTTTCTTTTGTTTATGCTCCATATGTGTGGATTGCCATAATAAGTGCTTATTGTTTAGTGGTGGTAATTAAAAGACCCAAACTTGCTGTAGAAAACATAAATTTCAGGCGCAACCCATATAAAAAAATATAGCGATGCTAATAAATAACGGGTGCAGCAAAGCGCGTCTAATCCTTCTAGTATATAGTACATGCAAAGGGGCAACAAGATCTATGCACTGATGTAATAATGCCCATGAACTAGGGGTTGTAGAAATTAGAGTCTTTGTCTATTAGAGCAATGTGTTACTTTTCGTACGAGATAAGCTTCACTCATCTAACTTGTGTAAGAAGTGCATTAAAATTGTGCAGAATTTCTTAGAAATTTGTAGTTGTCCCAATTTTTCTCAAGTATGTGTGCGGGCTTATTTTTTTCTTAGATATTTCAAATGTTTCCCCTCAATATTTCTATTTTTATGAGCATGGTGTTGTGTTAATATTCCATAGGAGAGAAATTTATGTTAGGAGCCGAAGAAGCCGGGATCAGTTACAAGTAATTTATCCGTCTAGCAATATATGAGATCCAAAGTCGAACCAGCTGTAGGTCCAATAAACCTAGGAAAAACAGTCTAGCAATATGTGAGTAACTTTATGCGAATTTTCATGTTTTGTATTTATATATTATTTCTAAACATTGCTGCCACTCTATTGCAATAATTGATGGGCGCGGCAACATGATCTGGTTGTTCCATACATACATACATACATACATACATACATACATACATGTTGGCATGTTGAAATAAAAAGAAGAAGAGGTGTAGCAGTTTGTTAATTAGGTGGTAACGATTAGGAGGCCTGCAATGGGAGTCGTGATGTATGTCACGCTACATACACTACATACTGGCAACCGGTTTTGGGTGTGATTAGCGTGTGGATTATATATAACTAGCATTGGCGGAGCTATGTTGAGGTCGGGGGGGGGGGGGGGGGGGGGGGGGGGGGGGGGGGGGGGGGGGGGGGGGGGGGGGGGGGGGGGGGGGGGGGGCGCCGCCCCCCAGCCCAAAATACATTTTCTCAATACTAGGTAGTAGTTTGCTGCGATTGGAAGTCAACAGAGCATTCTGCCCTCCCAGCTGCAGCTTACGGACCTTGGGGCAACTGGTGGTTACTGTAAGTAGTAGGGTGCACACGTACGCAAGCAAGGGGAAAATGCAGAGTGAGAGGTAGTGGGTGACGAGAAAGGGCAACTTAATTAGATGGCCAGTTGGAGATAAGCAGACTTATACTATTAAGTGGAGTCCTAACTAATAAGTATGGTACATACGCTTCATCTGTCAGTATACAGTGTAAACACGCATGCATGGGCTGATGGGTAACAACCGTTTGTCATCGTTGTCTTTAGCCGTATACGCTGATTCGTCGTAATTTGGTCATTACACCATACATAATAGTTGTGGACGGCGGTGTTTCAACATGCAGTACGTATATATAGTCCAGATGAACGCGCGGCATCGTTGCGCGCATGCTGGAATGCATGCATGCGATGTAATCCTTGATCTGTAGTTTTTGTTCCTTTGCATTTTTGCGAAGTTCTTTGTACAAAACTCTTTCTATCTATTCGGAAGGTAAATCGATTGCCACAGTAAAAAAAAACAATATGTCGAAGCACAACATATCTGACAACAATGTAGTACATATACCATAAACCATATCTCAACGTAGCTCCATCGCAATGTAGTATATGCACAATATATATATCGTTTGAGCTCATATATAGCGCTCCACACAACATCCACTCACATATAGTATAGCTAGCTCCAGTCGAACATAGTCGATCCTATGCAACATGTATAGTCCACACCAGGGGTGGAGGCAGGATTGAACTTTAAGGGGAGCCGAAGGTGAAAGTTCTTGATTAGAGGGGGCCAAACATGCTTAATATGTACTAAAATTGCATGTGAAATAAGCTTATGTATATAAAAACCATGGCCGCATCATGTCATAGGGGGGCAAGGCCCTGCTGGTCCCCCTAGCTCCGCCACTGGTCCACACCACAGAAATGCTAGGTACGGCTAGACGAGAGTCACGAGACACATCTATATAGGGGGAGGGGAGACAATCAAGAAGCGATGGTGTATAATAGGTAGTAGATGATAAGAGCTTGATCAGCAGTTCCGGGATCCATCAGCCATCGAGGGAAATGATCTGCGCAAGAATAAAGGAAAGTTAGTACAAGGAGCTAGAAAGAACAATTTGGAGCTGATCGATCCATGTAGTATACGCGTACGTACCGTAGATGCAGTAGTATCGAGTCTGAACTCGATCAGACGCGATCTGCCGCCTGATGCTGTCGTGCCAGACGCAGCTGAATGTCGCCTCTCCCGAGCCGTATCTGAGGACAGCGTGCGCGCCACCAGGCGCGGAACCAGCGTACCCCGCCGACGATGCCCATGCCGGTGAGGAGACCACCAACGTACAGGAGGACGAAGACGAGACAAAGGACGAAGCCGGGGACCGACGCATCCCGATCCATCTGGTCGGTCTCCGCTGTTAAGCCATATAATTGTTCACGCACCAATTTATTTTGAACACACCCATACATGTTTATTCATTCATAATCAACGTTACATCATCAACCAAAATAGCTACTATGTTTGGGGTGGATTGTCGTCAAATACACAAAAGTTTTACGTCAATTTTATTTACCATCTCAACTACAACAGAATCACTCACTTTTCTGTCAACAACTTTGAATTCCCATTGCATGTGCCTTATAAGTTATAACTTTAATTTACAGAGAATAATTTTTAAAAATATTCCCGCTGCAACGCGCTGGGTATTGGTCTAGTTAAATATTTAAAGAAAGGCATATGGTATAATGGAAAAATAGTTTTATCTTAATTTGACAGAACGTTTAACGATGCGTACTACGTACCAGCGGTCATACTGAACTGTAGCACCCCACACAAAAAATAACAGAACAGATAATGCCGTGCAACTACTATTATTCTCATTTTTTAAACATATTTCGAAACCATTTGGCTAGAGTTTATATTGTTTTTGTAATATCTTGAAAGACTTGCACACAAATTACTGAAAATGGGAAGAACAGATAGGAATAAAAGGAAAAGGCTAATCTACAGCCGACTGTACCTACAGCCGGTCCCGGGCGACGCGCGCGTCATGTCCCGCGCTCACGCCGCACGTCCTGCGGAGGGAAATATCGAGCGTTCTGACTGCATGCTTTCTCGCGTGGTCCCCACAGCATGTAGGTGTGTCGCTGCATTTTTCTTTATCCTCACCATGCGCTGCTCTCTCATTAAAATAATAAAATTTCACACGCAAGTTGACAAAGGACCATGTGACATGTAGCCATACTACTTTGCAATAGCACCAAATCATTGCATGTCACAGCCTCTTTTTTACGGTCACATCCTACAATACTATTTGCTACATGTAGATAGGATCACTACATCCATTGATTACATGGTGCTAAATGAAAACATTAGTAACTTGGTACACGCTGCAAACTATTTTGGTGTTTGATGGTCCGTGTGCAATGCATGCATCTACTCACCCGCTTCTTTCTTTTGCCTGCATGTACACATGCATGTGCCCTTCCATACACAATAGCTGCTTGCTTAATTAGGTAGGATACGTGTGAGTGCTTGTCCCGGCTCGGCCGTGTTTCCGTCTTGCCGAACTAATTTTTTTGTAACATGGATCCTCCCCTAAGATACGCTCTGACCGTGTCCACGCGTTGCTCTGCTGTCTGCGTCTCGTCGCTTCGCACGTCACCATGGACGCATCTGGCACTTGACCCGCAGGAAAATATCCCGGGTGTTTACATTTCTCCGTTTTCCCCTGTGGTCATGGGTCATTACACTCCGCACAAGCCCCCGGAGTCGGAGAAGACGACGTCACGCGAGATTTATGAATTTTTGCAGAAGTGACACGATTTTACTGACGTTTTGCTACAAACCAAATTGAGATTTGTTACATACAATTTTTGTTTTTGCTACATGGATGTGTCCAAAATGCTACATCAATTTCTGCTACATGTCATAATGTTTTTCGATTTTACTGACGTTTTGCTACAAACCAAATTAGGATTTGTTACATACAATTTTGGGTTTTGCTACATGGATGTGTCCAAAATGCTACATCATTTTTTGCTACATGTCATAATGTTTTTCGATTTTACTGACGTTTTTCTACAAACCAAATTAGGATTTGTTACATACAATTTTGGGTTTTGCTACCTGAATGTGTCCAAAATGCTACATCATTTTTTGCTACATGTCATAATGTTTTACGATTTTACTGACGTTTTGCTACAAACCAAATTAGGATTTGTTACATACGTTTTTGGTTTTTGCTACATGGATGTGTCCAAAATGCTACATCAATTTTTTTTACATGTCATAATTTTTTACGATTTTTACTGATGTTTTGCTACAAACCAAATTGGGATTTGTTACATATATTTTTGGTTTTTGCTACATGGATGTGTCCATAATGCTACAACAATTTTTGCTACATGTCATAATTTTTTACGATTTTTATTGATGTTTTGCTACAAACCAAATTGGGATGTGTTACATATCTTTTTGGTTTTTGCTACATGGATGTGTCCATAATGCTACAACAATTTTTGTTACATGTCATAATTGTTTACCGATTCATAAAAAAATGTTGCAAACGATGTTCTATTATTCTGAAAATGCTACATACACAAACACAAATGTTACATTTGAGATTTCTTTTGTAGCATTTGGTATTTTGCTTCTATAGGCTGCTACATAGCAGGAAAGCTTCGTACAAATTTTTCCAAGAAATAGAAAAGAGCAACATAGAGAGAAGCGGTCGTGGCTGGTTTTGGTGGGTTCCACCCACGTGGGGTGCAGCGTGTAGCTTTTTGTGCGGTGGTAGAACGTGTGCAGTAGAAAAGTAGGAGATGATGGTTTTACCTGGATGCACTAATGCATGGACGCGACCTGACCGGTGAAAGCGACGTTTTCTCTAGCGCGCAGACCGGTGATTGCGTGGATCGCACGTTCGCTGGGAGACCCCAAGAGGAAGGTATGAAGCAGTATAGCAGCAGTTTCCCTCAGTAAGAAACCAATGTTTAATCGAACCAGTAGGAGCAAGAAATCACTTCTGAAGGTTGTTGGTGGCGCCGTTACTCGATCACCAACGTGGAATCTGCACACAACACAATCACACTACTTTGCCCCAACGAAACAGTGAGGTTGTCAATCTCACCGGCTTGCTGAAAACAAAGGATTAAACGTATGGTGTGGAAAACAATAGTAAATTGCAGAGAATGAAAAGTAACAGTGTTTGCAGTTGGTTGTATTATCAGTGTAAAAGAATGGACCGGGGTCCACAGTTCACTAGTGGTGTCTCTCCATAAAAGATAACTAACATGCTGGGTGAACGAATTACAGCTGGGCAATTGATAAAATATTGAGCGCATAACAATGCATATATGACATGATGATTATTATGATATTCATGTGGGCATTACGACAAATACATAGACCGTTATCCAACAGCGTCTATGACTAATAATCCACCGCCAGGTTGTCATACCGAGTTCCCCTTTGGTATTAAGTTGCAAATAACGGATAATTGCATTAAGTAATGTGCGTAAAGTAAATAAATGCATTAGACCTAACGGCGTACCCTTAAGCTAAGCATTGGTTATTTTATCCCTAGTGGCAACAGCACATCCATAATCTTAGAAGTTATTGTCACTCTCCCAGATTACCGGAGGCATGAACCCACTATCTAGCATAAATACTCACTCTTAGAGTTACAAGCATCTACTTGGCCAAAGCATCTACTAGTAACGGAAAGCATGCAAGATAATAAATAACATATAAGATAGATTGATAATCAACTTGACATAGTATTCAATATTCTTCGGATCCCAGCAAACACAACATGTAGCATTACAATAAAATGATCTTGATCAGGATAGGCAGCTCACAAGATCTAAACATGATAGCATAAAGTGGAGAGACAGCCATCTAGCTACTGCCATGGACCCGTAGTCCAAGGATGAACCACTCACCCATCACTCCGGAGGCAGGCATGGTGATGTAGAACCCTCCGGTGATGATTCCCCTCTCCGGCAGGGTGCCGGGAAGAGCTTCTGAACCCTCCCAAGCTAGGGTTGATGGCGGCGGCGTCTCTGGAACTTTTCGTGGATAATGGCTCGGGTATTTAGGATTTTCGCATCGGGAGGAATAAATAGACGAAAGGGCGGCGGCTGCGGAGCCACGAGGGCCCCACACCACCCCACTACGCGGCAGGGGGGCCCGCGCGGCCCCATGGTGTGGGTGCCACGTGGCTCCCCTCCGTGTCTCCTCTGGACTCCGTCTTCGTGTTGGAAAAATAGGAGGTTCTATCCAAGTTTCGTCCAATTCCGAGAATATTTCCAGACTAGCTTTTCTGGAATACAAAAACAGCAGAAAACAGGAACTGGCACTATGGCATCTTGTTAATAGGTTAGTCGCAGAAAATGCATAAAAATACTATGAAGTGTATATAAAACATGTAACAATTGGTATAATGTCAACATGGAACATCAGAAATTATAGATACGTTTGAGACGTATCAACCTGCTGTAGCTACAGCCGGCTGCCGCGTAGCGCGCGCCGGAATAAAACCACTTGAACCTGAACCTGATATAAGCACATCACTACCCATATGAAAGATGGGCGATTTCTCGCTCCCTCCGCGCTCGCGTTACTGTAGCTAGCTACAGTGTTGAACAGTACCCGACGGCATTTTTGCAAAAAGTCCCCTGCCCTTTCTGGAAATTACGAATCGGTCCTTCTGTATATAAAATACCAACTCGTACCTTCCATCCATTTCCCCCTCATTTGCCCCGACTGGCTAGGGTTAGCCGCTGCCGGCGGCGCCATGCTCATGCTCCTCACCACCTCCTTTTCCCTCCAGAGGCCGACGAGAAGGAGGAGGAGATCAACACCGGCCTCCCCCACATGAACGACGCCCGCCATCAGTACCGTCGACGGCCACCACCAGGAGGGAGACGTCCACCACCGCTAACGTTTCCCCTTTTTCCCCTTCAACTACGACGCGCTCAGCTACGCGCTCCTGGCCGCCATGGAGGGCTTCACACCGCAGGGGAGCTGCTGCGCGCCGGATCGATGCACAAGGACCTAACGGCCACCTCGCCGGATCCACGTGGGTCCTCCTCCACTCCAAGGTCGCCCCTTCCCATGGAGGGTAGATCGATGCGTGGGATCCACCTCCTACAGGCAGGTCACTCACTGCATCCACCCTCTCTCGTGCGCGTCTCCATTCATTTCCTGCTTTTGTGCTCACGCAATTAATTTCCCACCTCTGCTTTCCTTTCATCCACAGGAAGAACATTGCTGATCTGGATGGACGGCCACGGGGAGGAGACGACCTGCACCAACCATCTCCAACGCCGCTAACATGAAGGTCCTATGCGTGTAAACTTGATACCGTGGAGAAAGCAAGAAACAACGAAATTATTTGTTTTGTGCATCTGCTCACCTCTGTTGCTTCTGTTCTTATGCAGCACCCACCTAAAGGTCTTCTTTCATGAGTGTTTTCTTGGTTTCTCTACTCTTGAGCAGTGGAAATCAGCGCTCTCTGGAGCAAGTTTATGAGCTATTTCACCTGCAAGAAAATGGTATGTAGCCTGAATCCGGTCTCCCTCTTGCTCGCTCGCTCGCTTGTGATTGACTTTTTGACCTAATTAACAATTTGGTTGCCTTTTTAGGTTCTCACAGTAAGAAGGCAATCCGGTTTAGTGAAAAATCTGTCTACTTGAGAACACGATGGGAATCGTACTACGGCTCACCAGGATTTAGGAAAACAAAAACAGAGACAAAGAAATGTATGAGTTGGGCCTTCTTTTCATCGACCAACAGGTACGAATCGATACTTGATGCAACAAAATGCCTATTTTTTCATTTTTATATATCCAAATCTCTATGCTCTTGGAATTATGGTGGTTAATTGATTGTTGCCTCCTGCTACATAATGCTACAGCTTCCACAAAGATAGAACTAGCATAAAATAAATCAAATTGATTTTGTACAACACAGGTCCCTACATATTAGATTACAAGGTGAATTTCTTACCAGTATGTATCAGAGTTGTATACCCTAGGTAAATCCCTCTTGAAAAAGTATATACATGTTATCAATTTTATTCCATAAGAAGAATGTGTTTCAGGACTTCAAGCGTATTAGACCCTTTGATATTTATCAAGCCATGTGTTTTATAAGATGTTATATTTTCCAAGGTTGGTTCTACAATATTTAACGGCATTATGGTTGCATAGTTCAGTTTTCCAAATGTGTTGGAATTTTAATATCGCATTTACGAATGTACGTAAATATACATGCACAAGAATTAAATAAATGCCAGACATGAATAGCCATATATAAGTTTCTAACTATTTCTTAGCCAAAGCGTATAAGTGAATTATAGGTTGTGCAGCTGATAGTATATTGTCTATACAATTGCAAGTGTGTTGCCTTCATGAGAAACTAGCTTATTTCCTAATCCTTTCAGGGGTCCGTAATTCATTGTATAAATACATGTCCTCCACAGCAAGTGTTGATGACCATACTACGTAGAAAAATAAAATGCGATTCTAATGGATTAGTACAATTCTGTCTAAAATTAGGATTGGTAAGGTAGTCTTGTGAGCCGACTTAATTACAAAGCGATTGGTCTATGATTTCTTTGTTTGTCTCTGTGTATGAATAGAGAACATCATGTTAGCACGCCTAACACAGGATCTGAAGTAATACTGATGCGCTTAATTATTTGCTTTGGGTAACACAATTTTTATCATTGAGATGCTATTTTCTCTTCTATTTTTCCTGACATTTGTTACACGTTCGAAAAAATATTTAATTCAGTTTTTTAATTGCTAACTGAATAAGAACAATTTAGTTAAAGATTAATTTACAATTCACCGTGCCGCTGAAGCGATACTCTCACACATCAATTTGAGACAGCGTCTGAGAACGTAGAGGTAAAAATTTAAAGTTTGACACACTGCAATTTCAGACAAGGGCTCAAAACAAAAAGGTAAGAACTTAAACAGACCTCAGAAATTATAAGTTCATTATATTCACCTTTCCTATTTCCTGTGGCCAAATGAAGTAATTGCAATTTAGTTTGAACAAACTATTAGAAGTTTTTGTTATGAGAAGTAGTACATGAAACCATGGTTCAGTTACTAAATTTTGAAGAAAAAAGCGTAGGACCATAGTGGTGTTCTTTCCAAATAAGTTAACTACAGACGACACCGGTCTTTTATCGTTACAATTAACATTTGCGTTTAACCTATTTCTCACAATGAATAAACAGTCCAAAGTATGGTTGCTTGCTTCATTTTCTTGGCTGTTATTGGATGTTCTTTAATGCTCTTTTGGTTTCACACCGCTAAGTACGTTTAATCTTTTGAACAGTTGTGCTCCACTGCGACGAGCACATGTGTCTCCTCTGCTGGACCCAGGAGCACCATCGTGGCCATTTGGTTCAGTGCAACTCGAGCTCTCATGGGTAGAGAGGATGGAACTTGCTGGCACTCCATGCCACCACTTCATTTGGAGCTCCAGAATTTTTTCCCTTTTGTTTTCCATGGCAATTGGTCCAGTGGAAGATAATAATAATAATATTTTAATGCTAACTATATCTTTTAATGCAGATAAGAGAGCCGGATACACCTCAATGCTAACTATATTTGTTTTTCAGTTCTGTTTTCACTTTTAGCTCTTATTCATTCAGAAACAGCAGTGGACACTATAGGTTACAATTGCTAATGTGAGCATACAAATGATGTGAATGTATTTCATTACCCTGTTAATTCAGATTTTTTATCATCTGTAGTCAAGATGAGTTCGGCTTATGTTCATTCTATAGAAACTGATGAATTTATACTTGAGTTGACCATTCTCTTTTACATATTCGGATATTCCATCTCTTTATTATCGGCACGCCGCGCCAAATTCAACTAGTAAAAATCAAAAACAGGGGGAAAAGAAGTCTTGGGCTAGTTCTTTAGGCTAATGGACTTACCAGGCTCGATACTTTCATAGGAGTACTATGTTGTTACCCTAAAAAAAAGTCTACTACGTTCCGAGAAAATAAAGAACAAATCTAATAAGAAAGTTGGGAGAGATTACAAGGATTGAATGAGCGGAAGCGGATCCCTCTGAGGTGCGTGCGCGGGGATCGATGGCGCGGCGGTTGCTGAACCTTGTGATGAAGCAACGCGAATACGGTTGGATCCCGTGGCCACCGCCGGTGTACTCGTTGAGACGCATCGATCCTAATCTACGTTGGAAGCGCATGCGGCGGCGAAAGCCATGAAGAACGTGGGATCGCCCAAGGGCTCACCAGCGCCGCCACCGTGGATGGAGAGCCTGTCGCCGATGCCCGCGCCGGAGGCCGGCTTCCGACTACGCAGCTCCTCCACTGACCACCAGAGTCTCGCGTTCCTGCCCTTGTACGGACGTGACAGCAGCGGCGGCGACGCGTCCAAGATCCTCTGCGCCGACCAGGCGGGCCAGACCGTCCTTTACGACGCCGACGCGGGTTGTTTCGAGGTGGTGCCCTCCTTCAACAGCATGTCAATGGGCCGGGAGGGGTCCTATCGACTCTCTTACTTGCTCCCACGAACCGGCGGCGGCGGCGCCGGCTGCGACCCCAGGAGCAGCGAAGCCCTCTACGTCTTGAAGTTACAGCAGTTCTCTTAATTTCGGTGACTTCGAGTCCCTCGTCTACAGTGACTCCGAACACTCCAACGACCGCCATCTCGACCGCACCAATGGCGCCGCCGGAAACAAAGGCTGGCGCTGGAGCCGGCTCCCTACGGCGCCGCATGCGTGTACTGATATCTGGTCCATGATCTTGTCCGCGGACGCCACCGTCAGGTGCCACACTCTAGCCAATGTCGGCGGCGACACCGCCTGACCGCCATCTGCGTCTCCATCACCGACCCGAGAGGCCGCAGCCGCATAGGCGGCACCCACTATTTCAACACTCGCACCCAGAAGTGGACCAAGGCCGGCGACTGGACGCTGCCCTTTCGCGGCCGCTTCGTGCACGTCCCTGAGCTCGGCGGCCTGTGGTTCGGCGTGGCTCACGAGCACCCCCTTCACCTGGGCGCCATGGACCTCTCCTCGTCCCTCCACGCGGGGAAGGACACCAGCAGCACGCCTGCGGCCGCGCAGCTGCTGTACAAGTGGCCGGATCCCACGCTGCCGAAAGAATGGTCCATGCTAGGATGCAACCTTGTGTACCTGGGGGACGGGAAGTTCTGCATCGCCAAGAACTTCGAGTTCAACAAGAACGAGGACGCGGTACACGGCAGGAACAAGATGACGGTGATCTCCGGCGTGGAGGTAATGCGAGCATCGCCGACATCCAGCAAGCTCCTGATGGTGAAGCACAGGTCCAGATTCTACGAGTTTGCAGGAGATTGGTACTCTCGAGAATTCATCGACTGTGTCCTCTAGATTCAGCCCTACTCTATTAGGGCTGAGAAATTCAGATCATTTACTACATTCAGTACTTGTTCTTCATGCGAATTCAACATAACATTCGACAAGCAACGCTTTTGGTTCAGTCAGATCTGATCAAAGAAGATTATTGATATTGCTCGACCTTCTAGAAGGATGTGTACTGTATCTATCTAATTTTCGAATACCGTCATGGCGTCATAATATAATTGTTCTCATTCAACATTAGCACTTGGTGCGTTTCACGAAAATAGTAGAATATTTCACTCATAATGCTCTTGTTTTCATAGGCTTTTTGTATGCAACACTAGCACTTTTCTTGTGTTTTAAAAGTTTCTGGTATGTAGATGGTATTGCTTACTTGGAGTGTTGAGTGTAAATTACATCGGAATTGCTAGTTCTCAGTCGCCTGAGAACTCACTAATTCTCAGTCACGTTCCTAGCCGTTGATCTGGTATTCCAAGATTCGTGTTCTGTTTTTTTTCCCGCAATCGCTCTGTACGAGTGAGAATTCAGATGCGTGTGCGTAGGCGTCAGTGCCCGGTGGCCCATTTAGGTGAGAGGAGTTCATGTGCCTTTTGTTGGTGCATGATCAGGTCTTCGCTGATGGGCCTATTAGTTCTTTCTTTTCCTTTTCTTTTTTCGTTTTAACTTTTTTGCGTTTTTTTTTCTCACCTGCCAGCGTAGCTTTCCATTCCTCACTCGGTAGGGCAGCTGCCATTTGAAACATGAGATGCGAGGGAGGTTATATTTGAAAAATTTCAGCCGTAAGTCGGTCGCAACAGATTATTTACCCAGTTGCAAGTAGATTGTAATTGAATTTTTTTAACCAGTTGCAAGTGGGTTGTAACTAAGTTTTTTTTAATTTAGATGCAAGGGCTTTTTTACAGTTACAAGTTGGTTGCAACTGGGGTTTTATCTAGTTGTAGTGTGTTGGAACTGAGGTTTTCTAGTTGCGAGTTGGTTACAACCGAATTTTTGTCCAGTTGCAAGTGGGTTGTAACTGATTTTTTGTCCAGTTACAAGTGGGTTGCGACTTCTTTTACGGTTGCAAGCGGGTTGTAACTGAGTTTTATCCAATTATAGTATGTTTCTAGTTTCATGTGGGTTGATGACGTGAAACACACGTTCGTTGGGAGACCCCAAGAGGAAGGTATGATGTAGTCAGCAGCAAGTTTTCCCTCAGAAAGAAACCAAGGTTATCGAACCAGTAGGAGCAGCAACTCTTCAGAAGGTTGTCAACGGCGCCAGAAAAATGGTGTTGTTGATGGGAGTCTGGACTGTTGACGTGGAATCTGCACACAACACAATCAAACTACTTTGCCCCAACGAAACAGTGAGGTTGGCAATCTCACTGGCTTGCTGAAAACAAAGGATTAAGCGTATGGTGTGGAAAATGAGTATTAAATTGCAGAGAATGAAAAAGGAACAGTTTGCAGTTTGTGGTTGTTTAATCAGTGTAAAAGAATGGACCGGGGTCCACAGTTCACTAGTGGTGTCTCTCCATAAAAGATAACTAACATGTTGGGTGAACAAATTACAGCTGGGCAATTGATGAATAGTGAGCGCATGACAATGCATATACATGACATGTTGACTACTATGATATTTAATTGGGCATTACGACATAGTACATAGATCGTTATCCAACAGCATCTATGACTAATAATCCACCGCCGGGTTGTCATCCGAGTTCCCCATTGGTATTAAGTTGCAAGCAACGGATAATTGCATTAAGTAAAGTGCGTAATGTAAACAAACACATATGCCCGTGGACATAGCATCATTAGGTTATCCCTAGTGGCAATAGCACATCCACAACCTTAGAACTTTCTGTCACTGTCCCAGGTTAAGCGGAGACATGAACCCACTATCTAGCATAAATACTCTCTCCTGGAGTTACAAGCATCTACTTGGCCAAAGCATCTACGAGTAACGGAAAGCATGCAAGATCTTAAATAACATATAAGATAGATTGATAATTAACTTGACATAATATTCAATATTCATCGGATCCCAGCAAACACAACATGTAGCATTACAATAATATGATCTTGATCATGTAGGGCAGCTCACAAGATCTAAACATGATGGCACAAAGTGGAGAGACAACCATCTAGCTACTGCTATGGACCCGTAGTCCAAGGATGAACTACTCACGCATCACTCCGGAGGCAGGCATGGCGATGTAGAAGCCTCCGGTGACGATTCCCTCTCCGGCAGGGTGCCGGGAAGAGGTTCTAAACCCTCCCGAGCTAGGGTTGACGACGGCGGCGTCTCTGGAACTTTTCATGGATATTTTCTCAGGTACTTAGGGTTTTCGCGTCGGGGGGAATAACTAGGCGAAAGGGCGGCGGCTGGAGAGGCCCGTGGGGCCCACACCACCCCAGGGCACGGCAGAGGGGGCCCGCGCCCTGGCCACGTGTGGGGCCCACGTGGCGCCTCTCCGTCGCCTCTTTGGTCCGTCAGATGTGTTCTGGTAAAATAGGGACTCCCGTGTAGTTTCGTCCAATTCCGAGAATATTTGCAGACTAGCTTTTCTGGAATACAAAAACAGCAGAAAACAGGAACTGGCACTTCGGCATCTTGTTAATAGGTTAGTCGCAGAAAATGTATAAAAGTGATATAAAGTAGATGCAAAACATGTAGCAATTGGTATAAAACAAGCATGGAACATCAAAAATTATAGATACGTTTGAGACGTATCATGGGTTGTAACTTAGATTTGCATCTTTATTTGTTCTAGCTAGGAGTTGTTATTGTGTTGTAACTGAGATTTTTACAGTTGCAAGTCGCTTGCAACTGATCTTTTGTCCAGTTGCAAGTGGGTTGTAACTGAGTTTTTTTATCCAGTTGAAAGTGTTTTTTTTTGCAGTTACAAGTGAGTTGTAACTGAGTTTTATCCAATTACAATATGTTTGCAACTGAGAATTTCCAGCTGCATGTGAGTTGTAACTCTGATTTGCATCTTTATTTGTTCTACCTAGGAGTTATAATTGTGTTGCAACTAAGATTTTTTAACTGTAGTTGGGTTGAGCTTTCTCAAGTTACAAGGATTTCAGTTGCAAGTGGATCGCAACTAAGGGAAAATGTCCGTGAATGTTAATTTTGCGTCGTGATTCATGATGATCAGTGAGTTGCAAACATATTGCAATTGAAAATTAATAACGTCTTATGACAGCTAATTTTTATTATATGAAAATTAAAGACGTTGTATGGCAGCTATTTTTTGATTATATGAAAAATAAGCCTTCCCGTTCACCTCTTGCCCTCTTGGGCATCTTATTTTTCTTGAGCGTCGAATGTGTATACTTTGATTATGATTGTCGTGGTGGGATCACGGCAGATGCCATAGGTATGGCTAAGATGGGGCCGAAAGTGCGTTGGGGGAACCGGGGAGGGTTTATGCACTCAAGAAGTGCACAAGCAAGAACACCCAAGAAACCGCAAGAACATGAACAAGAAACCAAGAAACCAAAAACACAAAGCACACCACGATGTACCCTACTTCGGGGCCCTCTTGTGGAGGTAACACCCCTACTGCAGCACTAGCCTACTCTCTTTATATCTCAATAGTGACAAGTACAAAGCGCTCCTCGAGCTGTATGAAGCAACAATGGTGAGAGCTCACGATGAAGAAGAAGCTACCAAGGGGGGAAAATGAGCTCTAGGGTTCCTCCTCCACACAGGAGGTGGTGGTGCTGTATATAAAGGCTTGCCGAGTTACTTCTTTGCCCCTGGCTCCATGAGATAATGGCACTTCCAAGAGGAAGAGGACAAGCCTCTGCCCCCTGTCAGTCCAACGGCTGGACTATCAGGCCCTAGCAGGCCTATCTTGCCACTTCGGGCAATGGCAGGTGTAGCCCACCGGTCTAGGTCATAGCCCCTTTCCCGAATTGGCCGAGTCAGCTCCTAGGTTGCTGCGCTCCCAGGAATCCCGTGTCTCGACCTGGCTGTCAGGCCCTAGCAGGCCTATCTTGCCACTTCGGGCAATGGCAGGCGTAGCCCACCGGGTCTAGGTCATAGCCCCTTTCCCGAATTGGCCGAGTCAGCTCCTAGGTTGCTGCGCTCCCAGGAATCCCGTGTCTTCTGAGCCTCGGGCAGGAGGCCTGCAGGACCCGTGAACTTACTGACATTACTTGGCCCTTGTGCATTGTCCGACATTGCTGGTAAGCCGGGTTCTTCCAGGCACCCCGGCTAGTTGAGCCGGATCTCTTCCAGGCAATCCGGCTAGTTGAGCCGGATCTCTTCCAGGCAACCCGGCTAGTTGAGCCGGATCTCTTCTTCTGATCCGGCTAGACTTTGCCAGTTCCCCTTTGGTCTCCCTGTACTTAAACAAGATTGAGTACTAACCGAGTTTCTCCACCGATCCGATCCAAGTGATCCGGCTCGAGTACCCGGATTGACTTTCCTTTCCACTTTATAGCTCCCAACACCACCTCTTTGCCTACCCGGGGGCAGCCCCCCGACAGTAGTCCCCGAAGCTGGTGCGGTCCTACAGCCTCGGATGGAGGGCCGTAGCAGGTTAAAAACAAACACCCTTAACCGAATCTCTTATCACTAAATTTGTCTCAGGATTTCCTGGGACACTTGGCTGAGAATCTCTGCGCAAAGCCCCCATAATCCGGGTCTTGATTTGACATGCCACTGACAGCACATTATCCGGATCCATCAGGTACTTGAGTGCATTTGACTAAATGACTGCGTCTCCTCGGTTTCTGCGCTGACCGGCACACTTGATCCGCACCACCGCTTCCAATTCTATGACCCATCATGCTTGAAATACATGGCCACATCAGCGACCGCAGAGTTTCAGGGCACTCTTCATCCGCCCACGCCCCGAAAACCGCGCGGTAGTGCGCCGTTACCAGCTAGGGGCTATATATAGGGGTGCGGGTTCCTCTTCTTCTTCCCCGCACCTCCCACTTCGAGAACTCCAACCGCGCCATTGACGCCGCTGCGATTTCGCCCTTGCGACCTCGCCGCGCCGGAGACCTCGACAACGCCGGAGAAAACTCGCCGGAGCCGCGCACCGCGCCCTGCGCCGCCGTTTCTTCACCGGGCCTCTTCCTCGCCGTACTGCAATCGTGAGTTCTTCATCCCCAGCCATGCTTCCCTCAAACGAGTTCATCTTCCGCCATGAACTTGCGCTTGCTTTTTTAGATTCACTAGCAAACGAGTCCATTGCCGCGCCTTAGTGCATTCCCTAGATCTCCTTTCTAGGTTTTGCACTAGATTGCCCCAGTTGGCTTGCCACTGCTTGAACAGTTCCACCATATTTTTACTCGGGATTTCTTTCTATTTTACTGCTGCGGTAGATCTTGCGTAACCCTAGATTCTCACGAAAAGGTGTTTGTAGTTACTAGCCGAATTACTTTTCCGCAGTAACTAGACCACTTTATCCGGGATAGCCTCTACCGAATCCCTTAACAGCTGATTCGGTTACACCTTTATTCGATTCGTTCTGGATTAGAGATTCCGCATCTCCTAACTCGGCTATATCTGACCTTTTGCAGGACTGATTCGGATATGCCGAAGCTGCCCCCCGGCAGTTGGGAGGGTTCCGACGTTACAAATGATGATCTGGAATGGCTGCTGAGCACCCGGCGTATAACACCTAAAGTTATATGCCGAAAACCGGGGAAAGAACTCGAACCGGTCACCCAACCGGGTGAGCGCGTTGTATTTCTAGCGCACTTCGAGCGCGGATTCGGACTCCCAGCGAGTGACTTCTTCCGGAGATTCCTAGATTTCTTCGGCCTGCAGCCTCACCACCTTCCGGCTAACTCCTTTGTCTCCCTGTCGGCTTTTACCTCCTTTATGGAGGGATATCTCGGTCTCTGGCCGACTGTCGAAACCTGGGCGAAGTACTTCCACCTCCGGAAACATACGATCCCGGGTAGTGACCCGAAGGTGATGACCGCCTGTGGTGCGTCCAGCATTACCCCGAGGACGGGCTCCATCTTTCCCCGGATCACTGGCCTGGATACTTGCAAGAAATGGCAAAGGTCCTTCTTCTACGTGAAGAGCGTTGAAGGCCATGATGCTCTCAACTTGCCCGAGTTCAGGATCGAGCCCCCCACAGCCGAACTGAACTTCAGATATGATCCGGCTGACACTCTTGCGGAGCTTCAAATCATACATCAAACTTTGGAGGATTTTCTGGAGAAAGGCCTGCTCGCGGACGATCTCCTCCGGACCTTCGTCTGTCGCCGGGTCAGTCCTCTTCAACAACGCAAGCACAAGATTTGCCACATGGGTGGTCTGCTAGATCCTACCCGGATCAGCAAACATGACCTCACCAGAGTTTCCGTCAAGAGACGGGTAAACGCCATTGCCTACACCGAGATGTTGGACAAGTGGCGGTGGGGCGTGGAGCCGTTCCACCGAGATGCACTTCCACCACAGGTTAGTTCACCATTCTCCGAATCAATCCATACTTCATCAAAATGACATCGGACTAATCCAGATTTGCCTTGACTCTACTGCAGCTGTTCGACCGCCAAATCACCGAAGATGGAGATCTCTCCACCAAAGTGTGGGGACCGGATCGCAGCCCGCTGCGCGAGGGCGAAGAGGATGCGGATACGGACGATTATTTGCCGATTCCGCGCGCCAAGCCCATTCGCAAGGGTAAGCAACCGACTATTTACAACCTTTCCGAGGATGAAGATGATGATTGCTGGATCCTAGATCCTATTGATGCCATTCCGATTTCATGGTCACAACCTTGTGTTCCAGCCAAACCGGATGCTCAAGGGACATCTCGGAAACGCCCTGATGCGTCCGGATCAGATGCCCCTCCAGCCAAGAGAATGAAGAAAACTGCCTCCAAACCGAATCGGCTCAAGGCCATGCCTACTACCAAGGGGTAATGCCAATTTCATTTGCTTTCTTCCTTTATTAACCGAGTCATCTTATCCGATTAACTGTTTACTTTGCTCTATGCAGTGACGTCCTCGTCACCGAGCAAACTCATTCATCCATTCTTTCTCCCATTCCTCCACTGGATACGGCCATGGAGCACCAGTCTCCTAAAAAGGCTGTCACCTCTCCCGCGCGTGCCACAACCGCCAAAATCCCCGCCGACTCTCGTTCCAGAGTCGGTTATTGACCTGGAGAGTGAGGAAATCTCGGGTTCTACCCGAGATTCAACTTGGCCACCCTCTGAAGGAGTTGGAGAAGGAAAAAGCTAAGACTTCGGCTAAGTCTTTGACTAAGCCGGATCCTCGCCCTACCGCCAAGGCTCTGAATCAAGAGCAGCAGAAGAAGAAGAAGCAGCAGCAGCAACCTCTCGAGAAGCAGCAGAAGCAGCAACAGGAAGTATCTAAACCACCACAGCAAGCGTCGCAGAACCAACCGAAACAGCCAGATCCAGCCAAGACCCGGGCGCATCGCCTCTACCTAAGCCGACTCAGGTCTCCTTTGGCACAACTCCAACAACCTCGGATAAGCAGATGGTTGCTAGCAAGCCGGTTTCCGCCGCTCCATCAGCGACTCGGGTGCATGATCAACTCTCTGAGGCGATCACTCGCGCCCGCCTTAGTGGCCAGGTTCTGCCGAATCTCCGCACTCCGAGCGGCGACAACCTCGGCTCCGCAGAGCAATTTGTTAAAGCTTGGAATGCTGCGGACCTTGCCGAAGGCTCGACCACTTCAGCGTCGCCACATCCGGCTGGCCTAGCCGGATGTTTCAATCTCTACATTCTGTGCAGGCCTCGGTCACTGAAGCTAACCGGGTCTTCGAGGTAACATTGCCGAATCCTGCTTTATTTCATCATGATCAATCTACATATCCCCAGTCCCCGAGATTCGGGTCGAACGACTGATACTCCTCCGAGTAAGAAAGTCATTCGGCTTGAATCTCTAACACTTGATCATAAATTTTGTCTTAGCTGAACAAAAATCGTGGGACTCCCAGTCCCCGAGTCTCTTTCCAATTGATTCGGTCAACTTTCTTTTTTATTAATCTCGGGCCTCCAGTCCCCGAGATTCGTTTTGGCTCCATGCTGCTAGTCTCGGGTGCCAGTCCCCGAGACTCTTTTTACGCCATTAACCCTTTTTCTTTCAGGAAACCACGACTGCTCGCAGCCGGATCTTTAAGCAGCTAGTCCTGCAGCACCAGGCCCTCCAAGCTTCCTTCGATGCGCAAGGTGAGGAGATGAAAAAGAAAGATCAGGAGCACAAGCGCGCTTTATCGGAGGAAAAGTCAGAAGTGACCGGCTCCTGCGGGAGCTTGACCGGGTTGAAAAAGTGAAGGAGAAGGTCAAGAAAGACCGGGACACGCTGCAGAGGGAGAAAGACTCGATCCAGAAGGAGCGAGACACTTTCAAAGCCGGGCTTGAGAAGCGGGCTGAATTGGACAAGAAAATCCAAACGCACGTTGCAGACGCTGAAGCCGAAGCTAAAGCGGCGAAAGATGATCTGGCTGCTCACAAGGCGATCAGCGCGAAATGGCTTGCTGATCTTGCTAGCCTCAATGAAGACATGGATCGTAAGTTTGCCGAATCTCCTCTTCCTCCTCTGCTCTTATCCGACACATCATTTCGTGTTACCTCGTTTAACTCGGTGTTAGCTTATCTGAATGTAGGAGAGTTTACCAGCATCCGGCTTCAAGCCGCCAAAGCTGTGAGGGATGCCCGAGCTGAGAGAGCTAAGTTAACTGGAGCTCCCCTACCAGAGACGTGGGATATCGAAGATCACATTACTGCACTTAAGCTCGGATTGCTCCTTTGAAGGATCCCATTGATCTGTTCAATGCAAGCCTCAAAGCTCACCGAGTCTTGTTTCCTGAAGCTCGGCAAGTCCGGTCTGCGGACGAGCTAATCAAAGACCTGGATCAGGCAGAGACCCGGTTAAAGCAGTGGAGATCTTCGTCCGCCCGCGCTGGTGCTGACGCAGGTTTGCTATTTATCATGTCTTGGTATGAGCTGATTGATCTCGCCAAAGTGCGCTCCCTTCGCGAGGGTTCTTCATGGGCTTCAGATCCGGACCGGATCAAGATCCGCGAGGAAGCTGCCAACTTTATGGCCGAATTTGCAAACACCAAGCATCTTGATCTGAAGCTCCGGTCTACTCGGATGGGGAAGAATCTGAAGAAGAGGAATCGATGATGCCTCCTTGACGAATACGCCGAGTCTGAGGGCGAATCTGGTGATTCGGCTAACTCGCCGAACAACCTGTATCAAGTCCTCCAAAGCCAGCCTGACTCGGCAAACTGCCGAACAAGCTTAATCCAACTTCCAAGACGCCAGCCACTGATTCGGCTAAGACACAGAGCAAGCTTTAGTCAAGACCGCCAAACTTCAGCTGATCCGGATGTTCCGATCTGCCAGCCTTCAAGCTCTCCGTCCAAGGTCATTCCTGCAAGTGAGGGTCCTCTTTCAACCGAGGTTCCTCCATCATCCGAGTCCATCCCTGCAACCGAGTCTCCTGCAACCTAGGCTCCTTCTTCCTGAATTATCTTAATGAAAAACATTAAATCCCCGGTATGCCGGGAGCAGATGTAATATACAATTTAAGTTCTTCGAGACTACTTTTATTTTGCTTAATGTGATCCGGACTAGTTTATGTTGGATCATTTAAACCGAGTCCCCGAGTCTGTTTTCTTGTTTACTATTTTTGCCGAATCTTGCTCTTGTCTACCTTTTAGGTGTTTGACAGTCGAGTCACAAGATAGGAATCATAGCATACAATACTTGAAACATGCGAGTTGTGGTTTAGAATCATCTAACATAAACAAAAAAGAAATAACAGGGGTTAGTAAACGACATGTGCCGAATCGGTTTTGGACCGAGTCCCCGAGTCCATTTTCATGTTTCCCATATTCCCCACCTCTGCTCTTGACTACCATTTTGGTGTTTGTCAGTCGAGTCACGAGATCAACAACACAGCATACATTACTTGAATTTTGGGACGAGGTTCAAAACAATCCGACACATGAACGGTATGGACAAAACAGTAATAAAAAACACATGCATAAGGACGAGGCAGTCCCCGAGTCCAGACTCGGATTGCCGAAATTTCATTTATGATAAACTGAGATACATACATTGCGCCCTTAAGAGTAAAAGGGTCGAAGCAGAGCTACATTCCAGGGTCGCTTGGTTTCTTCTCCGGGTCTGTCCAGGCCATCCTTCCTTTGTTCCTGTGCGTCTACAAGGTAGTACGAGTCATTGTGCATAGCCTTGCTCACAATGAATGGTCCCTCCCATGGAGGTGATAACTTATGTCGGCCTTTGCTGCGCTGCACCAGCCTTAGTACTAGATCTCCTTCATGAAACACTCGAGGGCTGATCTTCCGACTATGATAACGTCGGAGACCCTGCTGATATACTGCTGTCCGAGACAGGGCCAATTCCCTTGCTTCCTCTAGCAGATCCACTGCATCTTCCCGGGCCTCTTTTGCCTCGGTTTCCGTATACATTGTCACCCTTGGTGCATCATATTCTATGTCAGTGGGTAGCACTGCTTCTGCCCCATATACCAGAAAAAATGGCGTATAGCCAGTTGACCGATTCGGCGTGGTCCTTAGACCCCATAGTACTGATGGTATTCATCTATCCAGCACCCCGGAGTCTTTACCAGAGGTTCTATTAACCGGGCTTTTATCCCAGCTAATACCAAAGCATTTGATCTTTCCACCTGTCCATTGGACTCTGGGTGTGCCACTGAGGCTATGTCTAACCGGATCCCCTTATTCATGCAGAATCGGGCAAACTCTCCCACAGCAAAGTTCGTGCCATTATCCGAGATGATGCTATGGGGGTAACCGTATCTCAAAATGATTTCTTTCAGGAAAGTTACAGCCGAATGACCATCCACTTTCCGGATCGGTTTCACCTCTATCCACTTGGTGAACTTATCCACCATCACCAGCATATGTGTCATGTTACCCCTAGCCGGCTTGAATTCTCCACCATATCCAAACACCACACAGCAAACGGCCAAGTGATAGGAATTGTTTTGAGCGCCGATGCGGGTAGGTGTGTCTGCTTGGCAAACCTTTGGCATCCTTCACATTTTCGGACTATGTCCTCTGCATCTGCATGAGCAGTGGGCCAGTAAAACCCATGCCGGAATACTTTAGCCACCAGGGCTCTTGTACTGCAATGATGCCCACATTCTCCTTGATGTATCTCCAGGAGCATCTCCTTGCCCTCGGCTGGCTCCACGCAACGTTGTAGCACCTCGGTTGCACTCCTTTTGTATAACTCCTTATTTATGATGGTGTAACCCTTGGACCTCCTCTGCACTCGCCTAGCTTCGGTTTCATCATTTGGCAAACTCCCCTCCGACATGAACTTCATGATTTCTTCAGCCCATTCCGGTACTGGATGCAAAGGGAATAAGTGCTCATCTATTTCCACTGGTTCGGCCGCCATTATCTCTTCTATCAGTCTCTGTCCATTCCCTAAGATTCGGTTAGCACCATCTTCCTCTCTTCCCCTTTCCCTAAGATTTGGGTAGCATTCCCCGAGTCTCGGTGCGCAGTCCCCGAGTCTCGCCATGCAGTCCCCGGGTCCTCCCAAATGTACCCGACATCAACATTCATAGGAACAGCTTCAGATTCTTGCTTTGGGATAAAAATTGACTCGGAATCAGGTGAAGGTTTGATTGAAGGGATCCTTAGGTGATTCAAGGATATCCCGGGTGGGATTGCATCCCTAGACGACCCGAGTTTTGACAAGATATCAGCAGCTTCGTTCTCCAGCCGAGGTATGTGCTTGTACTCGCAGCCTTCAAAAAATCCTGAAATTTTCTGGACATGAAATCGATATAGTGCCATATTGGCATCAAGGGCATCCCAATTTCCAGAAGACTGCTGCACCACTAAATCTGAATCACCAAAACATTCTATCCGGCGGATGCCGATGTCCTTAGCCACATTAAGCCCATGGATCAGTGCCTCATATTCGGCCACATTGTTTGATGCTGAGAAATGAATCTGCAACACATATCGCAACTGATCTTGCTTCGGTGATGTGAGTACTATCCCAGCACCCAGTCCGATTTTGGTTTTGGAGCCATCAAAGTGCAACTTCCAGTAATTGTAATCTGGCTTGGTGGCTCATACTGCATCTCGGCCCAGTCACAAAGGAAATCCGGTAAAGCCTGAGACTTGATAGCATCTCTTCTTCATAATGCGGGGTGTAAGGAGACACTTCTATTGCCCATTTGGCAACTCGGCCAGTCGCATCTTTGCACCCAATGATCTCCGAGATTGGAGCTTCACATACTACGGTGATCGGGTGCTCCTGGAAGTAATGTTTCAACTTCTTGGCCGCCAGGTATACACCATATGTCATCTTCTGGTAGTGAGGATAATTCTGCTTTGAGGTTGAGATCACCTCGCTTAAATAGTACACCGGTCTCTGCACGGATTTACCCTCCTCTTCTCGCTCTACCACTATCACCACACTTACGACCCGGTTAGTGGCCGCAATGTAAAGTAGCATTGGCTCATTCGGCAAAGGTGATGCCAAATTGGTGCAGTGGACAACATCTTTTTTAATTCATTGAAAGCCGAATCTGCCTGCGGGGTCCATGTGAACCCGGTGCTCTTTTTCATCAATTGATACAAGGGCAAGGCTTTTTCTCCTAGCCGACTCACAAACCGACTCAACGAGGCTAGACACCCGGTGAACTTTTGTACATCTTTTAGACATTTAGGCAATTTCATTTTTCTATGGCTCGGATCTTAGCCGGATTCACTCAATACCTCGGCTCGATACAAGGAAACCGAGCAACTTTCCAGCCGGGACACCAAAGGTGCATTTATCCGGATTCAATTTTAACCGATACTTTCTAAGTTCACAAATGTTTCCTCGAGATCCTCGAGGAGAGTGCGTTTTTCTTTAGTTTTGATGACGATATCATCGACATACACTTGCACATTTTTGCCCATTTGAGTGTAAGCATTTCTGCATACATCTCTGATAAGTTGCACCGGCATTTCTCAAACCGAAACACATGACACGATAGCAATACGCCCCATACGGGGTAATAAAAGCAGTCTTTATTTGATCTTTGGGGTTCAGTGGTATCTGGTGAAAACCAGAGTACGCATCAATAAAAGACAACAACTCACACCCAGCAGTAGAATCGATCACTTGATCAATCCGAGGTAAAGGAAAGGGATCCTTCGGGCACGCCTTGTTCAGGTTGGTGAAGTCGATGCACATACGCCACACCTTGACCACCGCTGGTTCGTCCTTCTTCTTCTCTACCAGAACCGGATTGGATATCCAGTCTGGATGCAACACCTCCATAATGAATCCGGCTGCAAGTAGCTTAGCCAGCTCATCAAGCACCACTTTTCTTCGATCGTCTGAAAGACGCCGAGTCGGTTGCCTCACCGGCTTCACATCCGGCCTGACAAATAAAGAGTGCTCTGCCAACTCCCTCGGAACACCAGGCAGGTCCTTAGCCGACCATGCAAAGATATCCCGATTCTCACGGAGGAAGTGACAGAGCGCGCTTTCCTATTTCTCGCCCAACCCGGCACCAATGATGGCCATGCGCTCCGGATTCTCCGGGTCAATGGGGATCTTCTTTGTCTCCTTGGGCACCTCAAATGTTGCACCTGCATCCGGATTGGTCATGGCCAGCACGCCGAGCTGAGCTGACTTCGCCATCGCCACTACTTCATGCATCTTGCTCTTCTCAGCTTGGATCACCAACGACTCGGCTAAGGTGGAACCAACCGTGGCACACTGTATGGCCTTCTTGTAATCTCCCGCAACGGTGATGATACCATTCGGGCCAGGCATCTTCATCTTGAGGTAGGCAACATGAGTGGATATCATGAACTTGGCTAATGCCGGCCTGCCGAGCAGAGCATGGTATGGGCTCTCCAAGTCTACCACCTCGAATTCGAGACTCTCAAGTCTGTGATTGTCCTTGGTACCAAACAGCACATCTACCCAGATCTTACCCATTGGGGAACAAGACACCCCGGGTACTATACCATGGAAGGTGCAACTGCTCTGCTGCAGCTGATTCGGCGAATAACCCAACTTGACCATTGTGTCCCGATACATGATGTTTATAGCACTGCCATTGTCAACCAAGACTCGAGTGAATTTCACATTAATCTTTGGTCCAACCAAAGTCGGATCCACCACCAGTGCGTAGTTTCCTGGGCTTGGCATAACCCTGGGATTATCAGCCCTGCTCCAAGTGATCTCCTGCTCGGACCAGTTCAGGTATTTTGGACTGCTGGTGTGACTGCATTCACCTCCTTCGCCCTTCGCAGCTGACTTTTCTTGTCAGTTGGCTCGGTCACAAAAACCACATAACTTTGATGAGCTTCCTTGTAATCATTTCCGGGGTATCCACCTTGCCGACTCGGACCAGCATTGTTGTTGTTGCCTCCCATATTTACCAGGTTAACCGGCTTTGTGGCTGCCGGCCTTGGAGCTCCTTCGTTCACCGGGGTTGCATTGGCTCCGGATAAAGGCGTATTTGGCCTGAAATTCGGTCTAGGAGCACCTCTCTGAGGTGGCCCTCTCTGACCTTCCGCCTGGATGCGATGATGCCAGCTACAATTCCGAGTTGAATGATTGGCCGGCTTGCGTGGGTCTGTTGTGTGATAACGGCAAGGCCCATCTATCATTGCCTCAAAAGTTAGAGGTGGACTCGGTCCATCCCACACTTTCTTTGCCCAGGCACCTTGATTCGGCCTCCAAGCTGGACCCTCATTTTTTGGTCTCTGGCTATCAGGATGATCCATATTTACTGCAGCAACCTGGTCTGAGCCGTATCTGTAATCCGGATCTCTCCTTTTATAACCGAACTCATGTCGGTCACTGGGCCTCAATGGTCCAGTTCGGTTATTACCGGTTGCCTCCTGCTTGTTCCCACCGCATCCAACGCTGGCTGCGTCGGATCGCCAAGAGCATATGTATCTGCTATCCGGATCATTTCCGCCAGGGTCTTTGGCATATCCCTCTGGAGCTTCTGCCAAAGCGGGGTGCCATGTCGGCAACCCTGCGCAAACCAAGAAATGGCCTGCTCCTCCACGACACCTTCACAAGAATTGCGAATGTTGCTCCACCGAGTCAAAAATTCTCGGTCTGTCTCCCGCTCTTCCTGCCTGCACGCAGACAAGAGCTGAGGTCGGTTTGGCCTCTTGTAAGTGCTGGAGAAGTTGCTGTAAAATGCCTGTCCAAATCCATCCAAGAGTTGATACTACCCTCTGGTAAGTTATTCAGCCAAATCCGGGCTGGCCCTTCCAACATATGCGGGAGATACCGGACCGCCCATCGGCGATTGCCCCCCGCAATGTGCACCGAGGATACATAGTCTATCAGCCAATCCTGCGGCTTAGTGCTGCCGTTATACGGCTTTGTGATTCGGCCAAGCTGAAACAACGGCACATTCGGCTCGTTCATGATCCTAGGCCCAAAGCATGGAGGACCTGGTGGGCCTTGCTCTTCCAGCCTCTCGGACTGGTAAATCCTATCCAACCTGAGACGCTGATCATCCGGAGCCAATGTCCGAGGTCCCAGCCTGGACGCAAGTGCATTATCATACGTTTGGTATCCGGCTCGCGCCATAGCCGAATTACCATCATCATAGCGGTAGCCCGCCTGGCCACCACCTTGCTGCTGCGCTTGCACCATTACTTGCTGCTCCTGCCGGGGTTGATTCTGCCCAGGAGGACGAGGTGGTTGACCTCGGCCAGCCGAATTACCCCTTCCGGCTCCCGGATTGCCTTGACCGCCATTGTTTCTGCTCTGGCCACCTCTTCCTTGAGCAGCTAGCTGCTTGCCGGCATACTCGCATCATAGGCCTGCAGCTGTTTGCTCTTGCCCGAATTCACGCTTTGGGCCCGGTCAGCTCCGACATGCGGGGATGACGCTTGCCCCTTGGATCTCTGGCTAACAGCCTTAGCCGACACTACTACCCGAGAACCACCAGCGTCCGGATTAGCTTCCGGTAAGCCTCATTCTGCCGGTTACACACATCAACCAGCTCATTGACTCTTTCTGCCTGCTTGCGCCAAGCATCCCCGGTTAATGTGGTCAACTCGGCTCGCGCTGCCGCTGCAGCCCTAAGATTTTGGCCGGGGAGCTATACACCGGCTTGCCTGTACCCGATCTATGACTAGTAGCCTTACTCGAGCTGACCTTGCGGCTCTAGCTAACTCATCATTGAGGTCCTTACCCCTGTTGCGCAAATCTGCTCTCTTGCGCGGGTGAGGCGCTACCGGAGTGAAACCATCGGTGATACCATTGGCAGCATTATATTCTCTCATGTCTCTATCAAATGCTTGCCTAGACTCCACCACTAACCGGGCTTCTCTTTGCAACCTCAGGCGCTCTGCCTCTAACTGAGCTATAGTAAGCTCTACATTTGCCCCAGGTGCCACTGGCCGAGCTAACTTTTCCAGGACATCCTCTAAGGGAGCCTCCCTACTTGACATGCCAAGTGGACCAACCGGATCTGGTTTCTCCTTTGGGAACTTTGCCGTCCGAGTCGGCTTGTCAACCGGATCGGTTGGCGTGATCAGCTCCTCGGGTATGCTATTGCCGGCATCTCCTTTGCCAGCTCCAGCACTTGCTCCGGTCATCATCACTTCCACGCTACTCCCGGGGCGAGCGCTACGCCGTCCGAGAGCTGCGCGGAAAGAAGGAGGGTCCTCGGCCACGAGCACCTGCGCCGGGTACTCGCGAACAGCCTCGACAGCAACATAGGTGACGAAGCTACCAAGCATCATCAGGAAGCCATGCTCGGGGAAGGGCTTGCCGGCGAAACACCCTGCATTGTCGCTGACGAAGGTGAACTCGCCGATCTTGGCGACAAGCCCAGAAAGAACACGCTCGCCTGAGCCCGTCCGGATGTAAACTCCCTCCAACGCCTCAATCTGCCCCACGGTGGGCGCCAACTGTCGTGGTGGGATCACGGCAGATGCCATAGGTATGGCTAAGATGGGGCCGAAAGTGCGTTGGGGGAACCGGGGAGGGTTTATGCACTCAAGAAGTGCACAAGCAAGAACACCAAGAAACCGCAAGAACATGAACAAGAAACCAAAAACACAAAGCACACCACGATGTACCCTGCTTCGGGGCCCTCTTGTGGAGGTAACACCCCTACTGCAGCACTAGCCTACTCTCTTTATATCTCAATAGTGACAAGTACAAAGCGCTCCTCGAGCTGTATGAAGCAACAATGGTGAGAGCTCACGATGAAGAAGAAGCTACCAAGGGGGGAAAATGAGCTCTAGGGTTCCTCCTCCACAGGAGGTGGTGGTGCTGTATATAAAGGCTTGCCGAGTTACTTCTTTGCCCCTGGCTCCATGAGATAATGGCACTTCCAAGAGGAAGAGGACAAGCCTCTGCCCCCTGTCATCCAACGGCTGGACTGTCAGGCCTAGCAGGCCTATCTTGCCACTTCGGGCAATGGCAGGTGTAGCCCACCGGGTCTAGGTCATAGCCCCTTTCCCGAATTGGCCGAGTCAGCTCCTAGGTTGCTGCGCTCCCAGGAATCCCGTGTCTCGACCTGGCTGTCAGGCCCTAGCAGGCCTATCTTGCCACTTCGGGCAATGGCAGGCGTAGCCCACCGGGTCTAGGTCATAGCCCCTTTCCCGAATTGGCCGAGTCAGCTCCTAGGTTGCTGCGCTCCCAGGAATCCCGTGTCTTCTGAGCCTCGGGCAGGAGGCCTGCAGGACCCGTGAACTTACTGACATTACTCGGCCCTTGTGCATTGTCCGACATTGCTGGTAAGCCGGGTTCTTCCAGGCAACCCGGCTAGTTGAGCCGGATCTCTTCCAGGCAACCCGGCTAGTTGAGCCGGATCTCTTCCAGGCAACCCGGCTAGTTGAGCCGGATCTCTTCTTCTGATCCGGCTAGACTTTGCCAGTTCCCCTTTGGTCTCCCTGTACTTAAACAAGATTGAGTACTAACCGAGTTTCTCCACCGATCCGATCCAAGTGATCCGTCTTGAGTAACCCGGATTGACTTTCCTTTCCACTTTATAGCTCCCAACACCACCTCTTTGCCCTACCCGGGGGCAGCCCCCCGACAACGATCTACATGGGGCTGCAACTGAAATTCTACAAAAACACAGAAAACTCTTACAAGTGATTATTTATCGAATATTCAATGAGTTGTAACAAATTAAAACAAAGAGAAATAGCAACTAGTCAGCCCTCCAACAAAGGCCCATGGGCCATGGGAAGAGAGCACGTACATGGTTGATGCCTCAGAGACAGACGGACGATCAATCCAGTAAAAGCATCGAGGAAATGACCGGTCGCTGGCATCGACTGAGAACTAGTTAGTTCTCAGTCGACTGAGGACTAGACGGTCCCCTCACCTCACCAAAAACTCTTCCCCCGTACAATCCCCTTCCTCATAAACCCCCTACCACTAAACCAAGTCGTTTGGTACACAGGTTTTGGCACACAGGTATTTCAGCAATAAAAATATGTATATTTTTTCACAGGACTTGAGCACACCATTTCAGCAGTAATTCTGATCCAAGGTTATCACAAAAAGCCTTATCTTTTTCACGTCACATGAGAACACAATTCAGCAAAAAAAAACTTATCTTTCTTCACAGCACATTGAACACAAAATTTCAGCAATTTTTGTGATTCATGAACATCTCACGCACTGATAATTATGTTCAGGAACAAGAACAACTCACACATCACTACAGCAACGTATCAGCGGTTGAACACAAAAATGGTTTTGATCAGTAGAGAAAATCTCACTCCACATTACATCGGCAACACATCTCAGTTGTTACCATCCATGGAAAGTGAATTTATAGCTTCTACAAGCTGGAAACCTGAACGCGTGCGGCATGCTACAGACCTGCCTTGATCATGCGAGGTTTTTAACAAGATGTTATCAGTGTACAATGTAACAAAGACATTCAGAGATGCTCAACCATTTAGATACAAATGGATAATATCTACAAAAGCACATTATTAATATCTGCACGTATAGTATAAACTGATACATACAAATGGATAATGTAATGCAACCCTCTATGTGATTCAAGTTTACTAGATCAGGGAAAATAGCAAGGTATTCAGAACAGAGCATTCTATTTAAGTTGCTATATAAAAAATTTCTACCAATGCTGCCTCGATACTGCTAGCATTTCTAACACCCAGAACAACAATGCAATCAGCAGCCAAATAGAAAGACACATCTGGGAGCAACATTTAGCAGAAGCAAGAACTCATCTAGGGAAATTACACGGTAAAACTCTTCGAAACTTTTGCACCAAACGAGGCCTAGAGAAGGGGTGCATACCCCCATTTGTGTGAGATGTGCATTACTATATCTTTTATGAATTATGCAAAGTGACGCTGTAATTTCGGGAATGCGTTTATAATACTGCCCACGTGATATAAGCATATAGTGTGCTTGCCCGTATTTATGCAGTATTTAAGCTGTAATGCCCTCAATTAACAAATATCATCTTTGTCCCTCAAATATTAGCACATGGTGTGTTTTTACAAAAAGAAGTGTACACATATTCTACTAAATCTCATCTCTATGTAATGTTTCAGTGTCTAAGATAAGTACATGGTGCATGTCAGTAAATTTGTGTAATAATTTACTCACACACACTTGCATTAAAAGAAATTGTTGGTATGTATTGCCAATGCTTAATCTATTTTTGACGGTATTGTTAAGTAAAAAGGCAAAATACGATTTAGAGAGGTACCCCAATTAGATTAGCTGTTGACACCCCTATCTTTGGTAAAAATGGAAAATTCAGGTGGGTGCTTCTGCACCCCCCGGTGACGCTTCAAAAAAAGAAAAGATTAGCTGTTGAGTAAAAGGAGAAAAATATGGCGCATCATGGCAGTCAAACATGGTACGTGCGAGGTGCACATCTAAAAGGAAGGGCGATAATAGACATATGTTCTTCTTTTAGTATATTATTGTAATGTTTGTTCGGTTAAGAATACTCGTTGGTGTGTATCATCAAAATGAGGCTCTCTTGTAGTGATAACATTATTCCTTTCCAACAATAAGTTATGAGTAGGCATGCAACCTAGTCCATACCTATATCACACCTAAGGATATGGGTAGTGACTCTAATTCTGGAAGAATTTTGAAGTTTCAGGGCATGGACTCATTCAGTTCCATAATGTAAACCATTTTTTTCAAGAACATTCAAAAGATTTGCATGTCATGGCATTAAGGTAGAAGAAGAGTTACAGGTACAAGATTACATGTTACAGTTCGAACGCTGCCCAGCTGCTACTGCCCGCAAAGCAAAACAAATACTCCCTGGCTATTCTCCGCTCCTTTCTTGGCCCGCATTCAGAGGGCAAAATCCTCTCTGATCAGCCTAATGATCGTGCCCTCATTTGCCTGCTTTCTATGAAAGTATCTTTCATTTCTTTCCAACCATAAGCGCCCACAGCAAGCGCCTACAGGATCGAAGACTGAACCTGTTAAACCGTCTGTTCGCAAGGACCTGTAACCAGATTGATCTCGCTGTCGGGCATTGTGTCATTTGGTGGTCTCTGTTAACAGAGCTCTTCTTGCGTTTATTGTTGACAGAGATTTTGAGAGAGCTGTTCTTGCTGCATAATTTAAAATGTAAGCCATTTTAGATTATGCAACCAGAGTTAGTACGTAGTAGCTAATTTCGTTGGATATCCATGCAGGCAAGTCTGGCCTGGAATGAACTTTGTACAGTGAGCTGAATAACACGCAGCATGCATGCATCTCTGTACTAGCAGTACTATTTTCAATGCCTTGTGCGTGTGTAACTAATTCACGATAAGGACGTACGCTTTACTCCAGTGATTTTATTCTTTGAAAGTTCTTCTCAGGATGGCGCTGGCGCCAAGTGGGTGGGAAATTGCACGGGGCTTTCTGTGTTCATCCTTTGGTGGGCAGATGGTCGATTTTTTAAATAGAGAATTTGCACGCAGCAGGCAGAAGTGAAAGCAGCAGCTTGCCGGCCGGCGCCATTGTCCGGCGAAAGAAGAGTCAATTTGGACCAAAATTACGAGATTAACTACTCAAATATCTGGTGGTCGATCTAGCTACTGGCCGGAGTTCGTTACTGCTAATTTATAGTATGATTGGCGCACAAAAACCTTTAAACTCTTGGTGAAAATACAAGATTATCTGGCCGGCCACCAACCGTGCAACACAGGGAGTAGACTGAAGACTCGTCCATGAGTTGATTAATCCATGATTTGCCGGTCAATCACGGAGTGTGCCGGCGGCCGCTGAACTAGAGAGTTGAGCAGCTACGCGGGAGCGACCCGGCCGGCCGTCCCTCCCTTGACCGGAACTCGTATGTGTGTGACTTGAGAGAGCGACCCGTATTCGCACGTGTGTGCGTGTTCCGCTCTCTCCAGACGGCGGCAGGGAGGCGACCGCGTCGCGGCTGTCGGCGACGACGCCGGCCAGCAACCGTCGGCTGGTCGCGGCTGAACTAGATCTCACTGGACTCTTGGAGCATCTGCGTGACTGCGTGTGTACGCTCTCCTGTTGCGTATGAACCTGGTGGTCTACGAATCAGGGAAGTTTTGCTGTGCTCAGCCTCAGAGCAATCCGTTGCTTGCTTTTCTCGGAAATTTATCTTGTCTCTCCACTTTAACTTTGTATTGAAACATTTACGCCAACTTAGGACGATCCCGAGGAGGTCTCGATCTCTCCTATGGCTATCTAAGGTGAGGAGCGGATATTTTTCTAATGGTATTTTAGATCAAGAACAGACACCGGCGAAGAGTGCCACTCGTAATTCCGATAGACCATTACTGTCACTGGTAATTGTGATAGACAAGTATATGCGAGCACCCTTGAAGAAGGTCAACGGCAACGAAGCGCTAGGGTGACACGCCAAAAATATTAGAACAATGCGCGGTCTCGGAAACTCGCATTATTATGAGCTAAATAACAAACCTAAGTGGAAAAGACTCATTTTTATCATAGACGAACCGAAAATGGTATTGATGAGAAATGAATAAAGTAACAGCATGACATGGATGTTAAACATGTAATATACGTGTATACCGTATGGTGTAGTACACCACCGGTATACCGTACCCGTGTACGTGCCACGCCAGGGGCTCTTCCTGGCTATATAACATGCACCCGATCCTCCTAAGGGAGGTATCGTTTTCCGCCCAAACTTCGACATGGTATCAGAGCGCTCTTCTCCATGACCTAGCCGCCGTATTCGATCTCAAAAACCCTAGAACCAAAAACCACGACCAAAGCCACGATCTACAACAAAAAACCTACGATCCAAGCAGCCAAAACTACGATCTACAACCAAGATCCACGACCTACGATCCAAAAGCTACGACCTATGATCCAAAAGCCAAAGAAACCACGATCCAAAAGCTCCCTGTTCTTCAATGGGGTCTTCTTCGACGACCATGGGTGCCCTCTCCTCTCCGCTAGGCTCACCCCCTTCGCAAAAACTGAACCGCGGGAACTTCCTCTTCTGGAAGACCCTCGTGTCTCCGGCTCTTCGCAGCCCCCAGGCCATGGGGCTGCTTGACGGCACTGATGCTGCACCGCCGCAAGTCCTGGAAACTGAAGACGACAAGGGGAGGAAGATCTCCAACCCCAACCCAGCCTATGCCAGCTGGGTGACTCGAGATGCCGCCGTGATGACATACCTGCTGAACTCCTTCTCGCCGGAGATCCTTGCACACGTGATCGGACTCCAGACGTCCGCCGAGGTATGGGGTGTAATCAGTCGCATGTTTTCATCTCACTCGCGTTCCCGCATCAACAGTCTCCGCGGCTCTCTCAACAACACCAAGAAGAACGATCTGACCGCCGCCGCATACTTTGTGGAGATGAAAGGCTATGCATCGGAGCTTGCAGCCGCCGGCAAGGCTGTTGAGGAAGATGAGCTCATTGGGTACATACTCAATGGGCTAGATGGCTCCTACAACGACATCGTCGCCTCTGTCAACGCCAACCCGAACACCACGCTCGATGATCTGTTCGGGCAGATCTATGCCCACGACACTCGCCAGGTGATGCTGGCCGAAACTGGTCAGGGTGGGGGCTCCTTCGTCTCCTCCGCCAACGTGGCAAGCCGCAACATCAACAACAACCGTGACATCCGCCCTTCGGGAGGTGGTGACCGCGGCCGCCAAGACCCAAGATCTGATGCTCGTGGTGACCGTGGTGACCGTGGTCACCGCGGCGACCGCGGCGATCGTGTTGACAGACGTCCCCGTGATGATGGTGGACACGGTCGGCGCTACGACGATGGTGGCCGGCGTGATGGCGGCCGCCGCAATGATGGAGCACGCCGTGATGGTGGCAGGCGCGATGGTGGTGACCGCCGCCGTCGCAACGATGGCAGGCGCGATGATCGCCGACGTGACCGTGCTCATACCCCCTACGTGGACGTGACTTGCCAGATCTGCAAGATACACGGCCACCCCGCCGCGGACTGCTGGTGGCGCTACCAGAACGATGACTCCGACAGCGACAGTGATCATGAAGAGAAGGCCGCGCACATGGCGTCGTACGGCGTTGACACCAATTGTACCCCGACACAGGGGCTACTGATCACATCACCGGTGCCCTCAACAAGCTCTCCACCCACGACAAATACAAAGGACGTGACCGTGTGCACACGGCCGACGGTCAAGGTATGCCCATAATTCATATTGGTCACTCAACTTTGCAAACCCCACATGCATCTTTACATCTCAATAACATTCTTCATGTTCCTAGTGCATCCAAAAATTTGATATATGTTCATAAACTTGCCCTTGACAACGATGTGTTCATTGAGTTTCATGCCTTTTTCTTTTTGATCAAGGACCAGGCCACAAGGAGAATTCTATTTAAGGGGCCATGTCATGGTGGTCTTTACCCCTTAGTGCCATTTTCTTCGGGGTCGTCCAAGCATGTTTTTCTTACAATAAAGCCGTCTTCATCTACATGGCATCGTCGTTTAGGGCATCCTTCATCGTTTGTCGTGCAACAAGTTCTTAGGAAAAATAATTTAGCTTATTCTTCAGAAATAAATCCTTATGTATGTGATCCTTGCCAACTAGCTAAGAGTCACCAATTGCCATATCCTGTCTCTACTAGTGTCTCTACTGTCCCTTCGGAATAGATTTTTTCTGATGTATGGGGTCCTGCCCCAGCCTCTGTTGGCAAGCACACTTATTATGTAAGTTTCATTGATGATTTCAGCAAGTTCACTTGGATTTATTTGCTAAAGAAACGTTCTGATGTTTATCAAGTTTTCCTTAATTTTCAACAACTTGTTGAACGCAAGTTTGATCGAAAAATCATAACCATGCAAACTGATTGGGGTGGTGAATATGAAAAACTCAATAGTTTCTTTCAAAAGGTTGGCATTACGCATCATGTCTCATGCCCTCATGCTCATCAACAAAACGGCTCCGCTGAACGCAAACACCGTCACATTGTTGAAGTTGGTCTTGGTTTACTTGCTCATGCCTCCATGCCTCTTAAGTTTTGGGATGAAGCGTTCCTCACAGCCACTTTTCTTATAAACTTGCTCCCTAGCAAAGTTATTCATTTTGAGTCTCCTGTTGAACTTCTTCTTCACACCAAACCAAATTATGACTCTCTTCGTATTTTTGGGTGTGCATGTTGGCCTAATCTTCGTCCCTACAACAAACGGAAACTTGCTTTTCGATCTTCACGGTGTGTTTTCCTAGGCTATAGCCCACGTCATAAGGGAGTGAAATGCCTTGAGCCATCAACGGGTCATGTCTATATCTCACGTGATGTGGTGTTTGATGAAAATGTTTTTCCTTTTGCTTCAATGCATAAAAATGCCGGTGCTCTCCTTCGTCAACAAATACTTCTACTCCCTAGTAACACCATTTCATTATCGCATGAGGGGGATGCACATGTTGATGATCATATGTCTTTGCCATTTGTTCCTGCCGCTAACCATGGTCAGGACGACAAGGCTCACTTGGAAGAAAATCTAGAACAAATAGATGAAGAAATGAGTGCAAACAACACTCAAAATGGAGCTGAAACCAGCTCAGAAGAAGACAAAAATTCCACAGGATCCGAAGCTGATTCAGGTGCCTCTGCTACCTCGGATCATGTGCGCACTGACTCCGATGCGGATTCTCCTGTGTCTGCTCCGTCCAGGACAGCAGGCAGAGATGCTTCCTCCGTCGCGCCGGGCCAATCCCCGCGTGCCACGCCGGCTGACAGCGACAGCCGTGACCCCACGCTGTCTCCGCCTGTGTCACCCCGCGCCAATGATGATGATGGCGACGATGGGACCCCCGAGCGGTCCCCTGCCTCGCCCGTTTCCTCACCTGTCCACGACAGCGACGGAGACGTCTCCGACGGCGAGCCGGTCCTCCACTCCCCGGATGACACGTTGCAAGAATCTGGGGGAGATTCTCCCAGCACTGGATCCCGTGTAGATCCCAGCCCAGCTGCAGGATCGTCTGTGCATCCTCCGCCTGAAGCTCATCCTGGGGTGTGATGGCCCTTCACGTAGTTACCCCACAATGGCGCCAGAAAACAGTTGCTAGCCCCTTCGCGTGGTTACCTGCGTGAAAAGTAAATGGGTTAGGTTGAGACTCCAAGTGCAGAGTGTGTAGTAAGTGGAAGACGTGTTTTCCCCACGAGGGTGACTCGAGGGTTTAATATCGAACTCTCGGGGAATCAGTAGTGAAAATTTATCTTTCCTATCCTTCTTTTGGTTACCTACAAAACAAAGTAAATGTTTTGGTCCTCAACCTCACCTAGTGGTTGTCAAGCACAAGGTGTGAGAATGATATCAAGATAATATGCAATGCAAACAAGAAATAAATATGCAATGGTGGTAAATAAATATGCAAGGATGGTGGTAGCAATGATAAATGATATTTTTGGGTTTTATATGATGAATGCAAGATGTAAAAGTGTTTTTGTATTTTCGGATTTAATAATGGCAGAAAATGGAAAAGTGGTAAAAGTGGTTGGAAAGGTGTTTCTTATGATTAAAAATGGACCGGGGTTCATGATTTCACAAATGCACTCTCTCTTTAATAACGTGGTGGACAATGGAACACTAGAGTTGACATATGAGATTGCAAAACAACAGTTTAATGACAAGTTATAATTATATGGGCATCACGTCCTAACATAGAGACCTTTTGGTTATTAGTCTCTCTTATACTCCACCAAGATGCGAACTAAATCATAACACCTCGGTAATTAAGATAACTCAGAGTATAGCAATAAGTATCATGACATGAAGTTAAAATAAGAACATGCTAGATCTAGTCATGGAGGAAGTGGCAATGGTCACACCCACATCTCCGGTAGCATGGTATTTCTTTTTATCCCTAGTGAGGTAACAAAGTAAGGTAAAACACCCAAGTGGATCGCGGAACTTTCTCTCACGTTCACCGCACTAGCCACCCCCCGTTACTCCAACTAATGCACACGTTCCCCCTCACACGCTCTCATAAACATGCTTGATCATAACAAGTAAATAAGAACGGGGTACATAATATGCATCTACTTTCATAACTGAAACAAAACCATTGCAATCTCAAACATATATTAACTCATAAAGAGATCCACCACAAAGGTATTACATAGATGACCGTAATCATGTTCAGCAGCTCATACGGTACTAATTAGTGAAGCTCGAGAGAGAGAGATACATAAGTTACTTCCACAAACCCATAGTCCAGAGGTGGACTACTCCCTCTTCATCATGGAGACGGTGGAGAAGTCGTTGGAGAAGATGGAGACCACGCCGGCAGCGCCCCGCCGGAGATTTCCCCCTCCAATCTGCAGCTTCCAGGTCTCTGTTTCGGTGTTTCTGTGTTTCTGCGGCGCTTCTTCTAGAGAACGTCGGGGGATAATTTTTATAGGCGTTTTTAGGTCAAAACGGAGTCGGTGGAGGAAAGATCGACGGCAGCGGAGCTCCGAGGCCCAAGAAGGGGGTCCCACGTGGCCAGGTACATGGGGCAATTGATGATAACCCCCCTAGTTCGCGCGCCTTCTATCATATGCCCCCTTGTGTCACTGACATGTGGGGCCCGGCCACTTTACACCACTTTACGTACCCAAGACAAACGGCCCTCTTTCCTAGTCTGGTCAGACTTTTTTTTTATACAAATTTCTGGATATATTAATCAGGAAAAGCAGAATTACAGGTAATATCCAGAAACATCACAGTTGTTCTACAATTTACAGAGAGGACCCTACAGAACTCGAAAATACAACAAGGACCCTGGGACCATCTCTGCATCGTCAAATCCGCCACCGCTCGATCCGCCGCCGTCACACCACCAGAAGGGGAATCGAAGACGACGAGAGCCGTAGCTATGTCGCCGGAACGAACCTGTAGAGGCAAGCACCTCGTTGAAGTTGCCGCATCAGCCACGACGGGATCTGAAATCTGATGTAACCTCATCGGCGGGGGCGACGCCCCGATTCGGCCCAACGGTCAGGCCGCAAGCTCCGGCCAAAGCCGGCGTGCAGGCCCGCAAGCAATCCACCAGGAACAGTCGCAGATAAGCCTCTGACGGCAGTAAACACCGTGCGAGGAGCAAAAGCCCACTCCGCCGAAGATGAGGAAAAGCAACGGCTCCTTTTCCGCTCCTCACCCCCATGGCCGGCCAGAGGAAGAAGGCACCACCACATCCCTCGATCTGCAAAGCAGGCGATACGGCAAGCGAAATTATTGAAACGGCCTTGACCATCTCCATCCCTGCAAGAAATCCACCATGGATCCGCCGTGCAGAGAGGAAAAGGTCTGGCTCCGGCGTCGCTGCGGGTCGGCGGAGACCAGCCAAGGAGGAAGAAGAAAAGAAAACACACGGGCATCCGCCACGAAACTTCAGAAGCTTCAACTACAAACCTAGATCTAGCCCTAAACCTACTATTTACAACCCGTGCTACGCATCCTCGTCCACTCCGGCCGGCAACGCCGCCGAAGAGGAGAGGGGAGCGAGCCGGGACGAGAAGTGGAGGCGAGAGTCGATTCTCAAGAGGAAGAGGAGAGGATAGGAGAGGAGAGGAGAAACTTGATTCCTGGTCTGGTCAGACTTGACACGCCCGGAGCAGCTTATCATTGGTATATCGCGCACGCCATAAACGCGCTGTCACGTCCCCGATCCGCCGTCCATTCCCCTCAACACACATCTCAAAGCGGCCCCGCCGCCTTCTCCTTCCTTTCCCCGCACCCGGCCGGAACGCGCTGGGTCCGAGCACTATAAATCACTGCCGTGCTCGGGACAATTCAACTCATCCCCAAAATCGAACACACATCCGGAACAACCGTCTCCTCGCTCCTCTGATCCATTCTCTCTCTCACCGCGCTTCGCAACGAGGATTAGTCAGCCGCCGACGCCGCGATGAAGGTGCAGACGGAGCCCGCCGCCGCGGGGTTCGCCGCCGTCGGGTTCGGGCCGGCGGGGAAGAGGAAGCTGGAGATCCGGCAGGTGTGGGCGCACAACGTGGAGCGCGAGTTCGCGCTGATCCGGTACGCGGCGGAGTACTTCCCGTACGTCTCCATGGACACGGAGTTCCCGGGCGTGGTCCACAACCCCAACCCTTCCAAGCACCACGCCGACCTCACCCCGTCGGAGAACTACGCCGCGCTCAAGGCCAACGTGGACGCGCTCCACCTCATCCAGGTCGGCCTCGCCTTCGCGGCGTCCCCCAACTCGCCGCCCGCCTTCGCCTTCCAGATCAACCTCAAGGAGTTCGACCCGCGCGTGCACCCGCACGCCCCGGAGTCCGTCACGCTCCTCCGCGACCACGGCCTCGACTTCGCGGCGCACCGCTCCCACGGCGTCGAGGCGCGCGTCTTCGCGGCGCTCCTCATGTCGTCGGGCCTCGTCTGCCCCGGCCACGGCAAGGCCGTCACCTGGGTCACCTTCAGCGCGGGCTACGACTTCGGGTACCTGGTGAAGCTGCTCATGGGGCGGCCCCTCCCGCCGAACCTCCCGGAGTTCCTCGGCCTCGTGCGCGTCTTCTTCGGCGACAAGGTGTACGATGTCAAGCACATGTGGCGCAGCTGCCCCCCCGGCCTCCCCGGCGGGCTGGACAAGCTGGCGGCGAACCTGGGCGTGGGGCGCGAGGCGGGGATGGCCCACCAGGCGGGATCCGACAGCGCGCTCACCTGGGCCGTCTTCCGCCGCCTCCGCGACGCGTACTTCGCCAAGGAGGGCGTGCGGGGCTTCGCGGGCGTCGTCTTCAGCCTCGAGCTCCACCTCGACCCCGCCCTCAACGGCAGCACCTACGAGAAGAGCATCAACAAGTGCGGTGATGCTGCTGCTGCATACGGGAACGGCGGCGGTAACAAGCTCGGCCACATCGCCACCGGCAACAAGGTCGCCAGTAACGGCGGCCATGGTAACAGCCACGGCAGGCGGAGCCGCCGCAAGGTTGCCCCGGTGGCCGTGGCGGCGCTGAGATGAGGAACGTGAGAGCCGCCGGGTAGCAGCTATCGTAACAACCTTGCTTGGGTTCATTGCTCCTGGACTCCTGTGTAGCCTGTACAGCGTCCCTTGAATCCCGGATTTGGGATGAATAATAGGGAAAACCGTTCTTTGGTTGGTTGGTAAAATTCGTGTCAGATCCGCTTCCATTCCGTCCCATTTTTTGGTTATTTTGTGAATCGATCTCTTCCGTTGCAGAGCAGAACAGAGGAAAAACAGAGCAAACCAGAGGAGAAAACAGAGTAGCCTCTCTGAACCGTGCAGGAGGAATTCAAAATCAAAATGCTGCGACAAGGATAACGCCGTTGGATTCGAAATGGGCGTCCAAAATGGTGCCTCGCCCACGGGACTTCCACTCCCTTGCTCCTACCTAGAGCAACCCGCGTAACTGCATCTCCAACAGCCTACCCAAAATACCACCTCTTTCGGTGCAATGAACCCAAGGTAGTTTTAAACTGCATCTCTAAATGGTGCCTAGCCCACGGGACTTGCACCGGAAAACTGAAAATATGGTATTGGGGCCAAAAACTGCTCCACTAGCTAACCACATACCAATATTTTTAGGTCATGACCCATATTTTGACCCCCAAATACACAAAATATAGGTATTCCCACGCACTTGCCCGGGCACCACTCCTGCCTCTTGATTAGCTGTTGTATCATCACTACCGCCCTTCACCGCCTCCGTTCGTCATGGGAGATCGTCGCCGGGGAGGGAGAGGGCGAAAAGAAGGAGATAGAAAAAACTAGCCCACTAACATGTGGCTCCTACATGCATATGCTAATTTGAGAATCCGTTTTTTGTAAGTTAGAAAAGTATAAATAATTTTGATATCTAAACCTTTCTCTTCTATAGCCCAAATGGTTTTGGTTTTGAGAGCCACCTAAAATATGAGTAACTCTTTAAGATGCTCTGATGACGTGAGTGTGGGCTCATTTCGTCTCTTCCTCCTCTCTCTCTTCTCTCCCTCTCCCTTCCGCTTGAGAGTTCCCTCTGCTTCCCCGGCGCCGCTCTGGCCTCCCTCCGCCGGCCGTGCCGGTGTGAGGGGAGCTGGAGCTGGTGGCCGTGGTCTCCTGTATATAGTAGTTTTAGGGTTTGCTTTGCTTGAGATGCCGCGAGGTTGTTCCGGTGGGGAGCGTATGCCTAGCTCCGTCCGGCCGTTTGCGATGCTCTCCGGCGAGCTCTCGAGGTGGGAGATCGACGGTGGTGGTGTGGTGACCGGCAACCTTCTTCCCAATAAAGGCAGTTCTGGCTTTCTTCAGATCTGGCGGCGAGCTGATGCTCTCGTTCCTCTGTCTGGCCGTGGTGGCGAGAGGAGGGGCTGGGCTGCTCTGGGTGCTCGATCTGGAGGAGGCATCGAGGTGTGGCTGCAGGAGACCTCTGGCCGCTCCTGGCAGTGTGTGAGGTATGTGCTGCGGCCGTTCTTGCTCTGGTGGTCAGAGCCCACGGTCAGCTTCGGCGCGTTCTCGCCGTCCTCTTCAATAAGGCTTGGTTATCCCCGTGGTGCTGCTAGCCGGAGCTTGGGATTAGGGGTTCTTCTCGGTACTCACCGCGGTGGTGAGGCTGTTGGTGGCTCTCTTCTTCTGGGCAACGGAGGGCGGCTTCCTCGGCAGGGGAGTGTCATGGCTTCTCCCAGGAGCATCCTCACGCCGGCGTTCACGCCGGTGTATCCAATGGTCGTCAGGCGACCGCTCCTACCCCTCTCGCTGCCTACGGTCCTTTCCGGCCAGCGTTTGTGGTGCCTTCAACCTCCGATTGCGGAGGCCCTTCGAGATGCGGACAGCGAGCTCCCGCCTCCTCTTCCCAAGTGGTGCGTCCCCGGCGAAGTGGTGGTAGGCTGTGCCAAGTCTCTGTTCCGTCGCGCTGAGAATGGAGCTGGCCTCGATTGCGTTCCCTTGTGGAGTTTAGAGGTCGTTTGTGCAAATTGTTGGGTCCTATGTGTAATTTCCTTTTCTTTGATGGCCTTATCTGTAAAATGTTTCCACAGCGTTGACAATGAATGAAGCTCTAGGTCCTTCGGGGCCTTCCCCTGTTCAAAAAAAGACGTGAGTGTGGAGAGTGCGTGTACCTGGCATTTGACCGGAACACTCGCGAGAGGGTTTGTACGAACGCGCGCGTGCGGAGAAACGGCAGGGAAGAAGGGAGGAATCCAGTTCCAGTGTGATAAGCGCGTGTGAACACGAGACGACCAGCGTACTCCGTCTCCGCAGCAGCACGCCTAGCAGGCTGACTCCGTCCACAATGTTGTGTCTTGGTCAACACACCACCGCTCGGAGCTGAGCTCATCATGGTTCATACTCCCTCCGTTCCAAATTAATTGACTTGGTCTTGTCCAAATATGGATGTATCTATACTTGTTTGATATCTAGATACATTCATGTGTAACAAAATGTGTGTCAATTAAATCCGAACGGAGGGAGTAGTTCAGACCAGTACGACTGTGCAACCATACCAGGCTACCAGCGGGCCCCTTGTGCCAGCGAAGCAAATGGAGTACTCCTTAATCCTATTCCTAAGTGTCGTAATTCTAAAAAACAAGAGTAAAACTGATTACACCTGAGGAGTGAGGAGAAAGAAAGGCCAAGGAAGAAGCGCTGAATTCCAGTGCGACCACGCGCATATGAACAGCGCAGAGGCTCGCATAAAGTTGAGCTCCGGTCAACACACCAACCTTTTGAGCCCCTACTACTCGTCAGAGTAGACTAGCTGCGAAGGAGCATCATCTCTCTCTGAAAAAAATAAAAGCGGAATAGCATAGCAGTCGGCAACCAACAGACCACTTCTACGAGGAACCGGCTCATGATCAGCACGAGTGCTAATCATGGAATCGCGAATACTTAAGTAATTTAGCGGGATCACCAATCATGGAATCGCAACTAATTTAGGCCTTGTTTACCGGGCGGGTATTTTCTGGGTTCGCGAGGGAAATTCCCGGCCCCCCCGAAAATCCCGAAATATCCCGGAAGGCCCGTTTACTTCTCGCGTGTATCGGAGTTTTTTCCCGGCCCATCCCCGCAATTCCCAGCCACTCACCCTGCTCGAGTCGTCCTTCTCACACGCGAGCCTACCCTCGCGTTTCTTCGGGGATCGAGATCTGACGGAGCCCGCAAGGACGGCGGCGACGGCGCCAAGGACGCCGCCAAGGACGCCGCCACGGACGCATCCGCCTTCAGCCCGGTGAGCCAAACTCTTCCCCTCTCCTCCCTCCCCTCCCATCGCCGTCGGCGTCCGCCGCACGTCGTCCGCCAAGGACTCCGCCGGAGATCATGGCTTTCTTGATCTCCGCCGCTGCCGGCGTCTGCGTCATCAGAAGATCCCGCCACGGCCTTGCTCGCTTCTACTTTTACCTCTGCTTGCTACGACCGTAGGTAGGGTAGCAAGATACCGCCATGGCCTTGCTCGCTTCATCTTGGATTGATTAGTTTAGGTAGTGCATCATGGATTGATTAGTTGCTGTGATTGAGGCGCTCGACGGCGGCCAGTCTGGGCTTCTACCCCAGCCGTTGTTTCCTCTTCTTCGTGCTGGACAATTTTTTTGCTCGATCGAAGAGCTCAGAGACTACACATGTTTCTTTACTTGATTTCTTTGTGCAACTTTACTTTAGTTTGAGGCTGGCTGTGCCGCTGTGATTTGAGCAGTAAAGTTCTAAACTAGATGTCGTTGCTTGCCTGTGCTTGGCTCAGGTTAGCTGGCCGATGTGCGTGTATGCTGCCTGAGTGCACTTCTTACAGTAGTCTTGCATTAGTACAGCTATGATACAGTTGGAACTTCTGAGAAATTACGTAGCACTTGCTTTCGTGTTTGTCGCCGCTGTCCTGTTTTGCTCCTCTGAATTACGTAGCACTTGCTTTTATCTGAATTTACTCCATGTGGACAGTGCAAACAAGGATCTGCAGTAAGCTTGCAGACCTAAAGCTGCAGTTTTAACAAGGATCTATTTGTGTATAGATACCAGCCCCTTGGACTATAGTGGGAGTCGACGAACCACCACCTTCCTGGGATCCTGTTAGCACGCCGAACTTCGGTATGTATTCTATGTGTACTTCTTGTGAAATGTTGTTAGCTCTCGAAGATTGTCATTTGATTGCTATATATGCTACCGTTTTAGTGCTGAAATGAATCCAGCAAGGCTTAAGCGCATTAGGAAGAGGAGAGAGGAAGATGACGAGGAGTTTATGCTTTTGATTTTACCATTGCTGCGCTTGGGCCTCACTCGTAGCATGGGACAGATTGGGAAAAGGCAGCGGCATAGCTCCGTCTTGTATGGCAAACAGCGCGTTGAAGGAATCCTTGATGGCCATGTTAAGAACTGCCGGGTAGCTTTTAGGATGGAGCCACACATTTTCAGATCCATAGCATCATACCTTAGGAGGCAAAGGTTGTTGAAGGACAAAACTATAAAGGTTGAGGAAAAGCTTGCATTCTTTCTCTACATGCTGTCCCACAATGCATCTTTTGAAAAGCTACAATTGGAGTTCCAACACAGCAACCGAAGCTTCCACAAGTGCATCAGAGAATTCTTTGACATAATCCCTGTCTTAAGTAGGCGATTTCTAAAGCCTCCCAACATTGACCAGCCACACCCAAAAATTGCTACCGACACTTGATTTTTCCCGTATTTCCAGGTTCACATCTTGACACCTCAAATTTCTTCCCTTTATTGCTCATCCATTCGTAAGTCAAATAATGAATCTCATCTTCCCTTGTCATTCATCTATTTCTTTGCAGAACTGTATAGGGGCCATTGATGGAACACATGTTCCTGTTACTGTATCACCCCACTGTGCTGCTCCTTTTCGCAATAGGAAGGGAACACTGAGCCACAATGTGATGATTGCGTGCGATTTTGACCTAAATGTCACCTACATCTCTTGTGGTTGGGAGGGATCCGCCACAGATGCGAGAGTCCTTCGGTCTGCCATGAACAATGGTTTTAGGGTACCAAACGGGAAGTTCTACCTTGTTGACGGTGGATATGCAAATACACCATCCTTCCTTGCACCGTACCGTGGTGTGCGGTATCACCTGAAGGAATTTGGGCATGGCCGCCATCGACCTCGAAACTATAAAGAGCTGTTCAATAACCGGCATGCAGCGATGCGAAATCATGTCGAAAGGGTTCTAGGAGTTCTTAAGAAGCGCTTCTCTATTCTGCGTGTTAATACATATCATCGATTGAGAAACCAAGTGAAGATCCCTGCAGCTGCTGCAATTCTGCATAATATCATTAGGATGCATCACGGCGATGAGGAGTGGCTTGAAAATCAACCAGACAACATACCTCCTGCTACTTTTGTTGATCTGCCCAACGGTGATGATAACCACCAAGGGAACAACCTCGCTGGCAATGCTTTGAGAGACCAAATTGCCATGGAGATGTGGAATGATTTCCGAAATAACTAGCTGGAGTGTTATGTAATAGTTGTCTTCTGTTGGCATGTTAGATAATGGAATCAGTGTGTTGGATAATTTTCTTCATGTAATAGTTGTCTTGTGTTTGCATGTTACATAATGGTATAAGTGTATGTTGGACAACTTTCTTCATGTAATAATGCAATACATGTATGTTTGGTATTTATATGGACTGTGTGTTAACATTCTTTTTCCATACAACTATGTATCCCCAAGTGTCTCCCAGGTACAACTTGATACAAAAGGCTGCACTTGGTGTGAAAAAGAATTCACCAAAGAATCGGAAAAAAGTATCTCCTAAAGGTAACAACATGTTCTTTTTGTTACAGTGTCCTATTTCCATACTATATCCTTGAATCTAACTTGATTATCTTGTGCAGCTTCCAAACCAAGAGCTCAATGGAATTTGGGACTTGAAAAGTCTTTGGTCGAGATACTGCACGAGCACAACAGTGAATACTACCGAGGCCAAAATGGGTGGAGCAGTGACACATGGAATCACATGACAAAACTATTCCGAGCTAAAAACACGCACGTGAATTTCACAAAGTCTCAACTCCAAGACAAGGAGAAGGAACTAAAGAGGGAGTACAGGATGTTAAAGGATGCTCGTATGCAAAGTGGCGCTGGATGGTGTGAAGAAACCTGCAAAATACAAGCTGATGATCATCTCTGGGACAACCTCGTAATTGTAAGTGTTTCCCATATTATTTGCTTCACCTCTCAGCTTACCTTGATCTACTGTATTTAAGCATAGGAACCATGCTGCTTAGTGTTAATAATGACATTATTGTTTTTTGCAGTCCTTCCCAAAAATCGGGAAATTCAAGAAACATGGCTTTCCTCTATTTGATTCGCTTGGCGAGTTATATGATGGTAAGTATACCTCTCGGCCCTCACAAATGGTTGTTTCTACATGGTTTAACTACAACTTCTTTTGCAGGACAAATAGCTGAAGGGACCTACAACTTTACATCTATATCTGGAGATGCAAGAACTGTTGAGGAAGTGCCAAGTGGGTCTGAAAATGATGACCTACAGTTCCTACATGAAGTTGGTCCTACTCAAGTAAGAGGCGAGGCCAGTTCAGTCAATGAAGGTAAATTTTGCTCGCACACCACATCTTGTTCAATCATATACATGGTTTAGTCAATAGTACCTTGGAGTAATTGTGTCTTATGACTACAAATGGTAGATGCAGTGCATGTTGGAGAAACAGTGGACAATATGAAGCACAATGAAAAGAAGGTTGCAAATGGACCAAAGAAAAAGCCTCAGCAGGAGTTAAAGAGGGCCAACAAAAGTGATGAGATGGTACGAGTGGTGGACAGATATGTCAAGATGAAAGAGAAGCAAGCAGACGATGAAAAGGCGGAGTCAAATGCTTATTCCATTGGCAAGTGCATTTCAGCCTTGCAAAAGATGAGAGAAAAATTCTCACCTGAGCAGAGAGTCAAGGCCTCGAAAATCTTCAAAAATGCTGAGAATCGAGAAACATTCCTTTCATGGGTCGCAGAAGATGAACAGTTAGCTGTCACTTGGCTGCATGAGGAACTGCTCGAGTTACCTTGAGGTAAATCTTGTTTTTTAATCCCTGCTGTAATTGTCCTCTCGCTTGCATATCTGAACTTTGGTTACACATATATTACATGCCTGCACAAACTAGCTTACATAGCATACGGCAGTAGTGAAGTACATGCAACTTGTTCTATGCTGAAATAGGTCTGAACTGTACCCAAAGTTTTGTTTCATTGCAAGAGTTGCTTAATTCTGGATATGCATTTTATCAGATTGTTCTTTAGATTTTTTTCCACATGTCAGGCTGTCATGTACCCATAACTTGTCTCTGGTTATGAAAACTTTTTCACAATCTTATATGATCGCATCTCCAGCTTTGCAAGATGAACTCCGAGGGCAATGCAAGGAAGGTTGAGGGCTTCTTTTTGTGTCATTGTCGAGGCAATAAAGAATATCAGCATTCGATCAAGACTTTGTAGTTGTAAACCTGAGCATGATCTGGTTGTAATGATGTTTTAATTGTATAACTTATGTCTTGCTCGTAGGATATGTTTAAACTTCAGATTTATTTTGCCACTGAACAGAAATTTGCATTACATAATCTGATGTATTGCTTCGGTGGAATTAAATGTTTAGACTACATGCAGATTTATTTTAGCATTGAATAGAATTTCTGTGGTGCAAAGATTGGATTTTTACTTGAGCAAAGATTCAGTTTTTATTATCAAGTTCAACACACTACAATACCCTGCCATCCCCAAATTTAGTAAACAGCACCAAGAATTGGGAAAAGTGGGGATATGTGGGGAAATCTGGGGATTGGGTGAAAGGGAGGGATTCACCAAATCCCCCCAAATCCCCAAACTTCCCAACCCCAAAAATACCTCTGTGGTAAACAAGGCCTTAGTGCTATTTCGTCTGACCACGTAAGCCGTCACGGTTGGTTGGGAAAAGACGAGGCAGTTTTACCTATCGGAGGAGTCTCGTTTCTGCGTGCGTGTACTCTTATTCTCAAAGGAATCTGCACTCGGTGTCCATGATTCCTTTTTTTCGAATGGTTTGTCCATGGTTCTGGATGATGATGATTGAGTTCGGGTCAATCCACTCTGAATCTCTGATTGGTTAAACCGAGTATACAATTTAACACCACCATCGTCAGACTCATCATGGTAGTAGTTGCACCCGCATACTTGTGTGCACGTCACCCAATTCCAACAAAATACGTCAAATCGATGAGTAGTCGTTTGCCTATCATGTCTTCTCGGAAACCTGGATCCTAAAAAAAGTTTGTCCTGTCGATGCAAGTACCCATGAGAAAGGTTTAGTAGCCGATCGTCGACTTTTCATATCTTTGTTCTCCGACATGCTAAATTTAGTAAAAACGATAAATCTGAGCCCGGCCTCAAATTTCAGCCCGAAATGAAGCATATTAAAAGTTTAGCCGAATCTAAGTCTTTCTTCTACTATTCAACATAGCGCGGTAATGTAAGCAAGGTATCACCAGGGTCAGCGACGGTGGTGCTTCTAGTCCAGGGTCGGCCGCCCCGGTTGACTATTCTGACATGGAAACAACGTCGGGCGAGCTCGCGGTAGATAATGTGTGGTACCGCCACGGACAACAGCGGTAGATTACACATATTACCACTTGGTTGGGCGACATTAGGGTCCCGAAGGGTTAAGTGCCCGCAGGCCTGAGATTTCCCCCGAGTTTGATCTTTAGGTATTACCGCCGGATCGGGTGGCGGTATGGCCAGGTTTTTTTTTACCAATTTCAATTTCCATGCCAAATTTGAAGAGGACATCACAAGTTTTTCTATTTTAACGGCTCAAACTTGACGGCATCACAAGTTCTTCTATTTTGACAACTCAAACTTGAGGAGGTGCTGGCGGCGAGGCTGTCGGGGCTGCTGGGGCAGCGGCAGCAGCGGTTGCCTTTTAGGCCGGGGCGGCGGCCCCGGATGCTGGTACGACGGCCGTGGTCTGCGAGCGGCTTACCTGGTGCAGCTAGGGCTGTGGGTGGCCGAGTCGTGCGGCGTCGTGGCCCGGATGTGGGCGGTGGCATGTCGGGGCGGCGGCCCCGGAAGGTGGTCCAGGTAGTTCTGCATCATCGAGGGTGTTCCTCCTTGTGTCGTGTGGGCGACAAGTCTGCTCTCGGTGCTGTTCGTCGTCGAGGCTCCCCGGTAGTGGCCGCTTTCATCTACGACGGAGTGTCCCGTACCTGCTCCTCCCATAGCAGTCGTGGTTTCTTCTCTCCGGCAAGAGTGGTTTGCTGGCCGGCTGGCCGTGGAGTGAGTGTTGTGTGGGCTCTGCCCCGTGGTGTTCGCTGTTGTTGGCGTTTGTTGTATGGTTTTCGCCCGGTTTCTTCCACTAATAAACCGGGCACCTTCTGCTTAATTAATATATGGGGCAAAGCTTTTGCCCCACAGTTTCAAAAAAAAAAAAAAACTAGACGACATAAAACAAATTCACAACTCAAACAAAATAACAACTTTACGACATCACAAGTTTGAAATAAAATCGACATAGCAAGTTCAACATATCACATAGTGCACGATATGATAAGTTCACGACATCAATCGCATATTTACAAGTCAACTTGCTAGCTCCTACTACTCGTCAGAGTAGACTAGCTGCGAAGGAGTAGCATCATCTCTCTCTGAAAAAATAAATGCAATAGCATAGCAGTCGGCAACCAACAGACCACTTCTACGAGGAACCGGCTCATGATCCGC